>CM061062.1:263466369-264143703 GCA_030762895.1 Sophora flavescens | reverse complement strand
TAGGGTCTAATTAGGGGATTTAGGCTCTTGTCATCTAAGGAATTAGGACTTGAGTAATCTTGTGGGTTGATTTTAATATTTGAAGCATAAATTGGATTGGTGGTCTTAGTATTGCATGAGGCAAAGGTTTATTGAAGTTTAATCCTGACATCTTTTATCATATTTGAAAAATCCCCTTTTTGCATTCCAAGTGTTTGATAAAAATCCTAAAAGAACTTGTTCCTTTTATTTTGTTTATTTTAAATTTTAACTCTTGTTGGGCTTGGTATTTAATATTGAGCTCCCTTCCTTCCAAATATCCGCTTAGATAGTAGTTGATTTAACTAAGTTTTTAGTCCGTGTAAAGTTCATTGATTTTGGTTTTAGTCTCTATAAAAAAAATCTTAGTATTTCGTCCATATAATGTCAAAAAAATTGTAAATAGTCCCTATTGTTACCCCCGAGTACTAGAAATCATACCAAATGAAAAATTTGTCAATTTTAACGATGTGATCGCAATGTATGTTTTTTTTTTCATTTTCTAGCCAGATTTTGGAGCAAACAGGACAAACAAAAAATTACTTGGATACTCGTGAGTACTAAATATCATACAAAGTAAATGAATTTAATAATTTTAACCATGTGGTTTATAATATATGATTTTGTTTTTATTTTCCTGGTCCTAGAGTCTTTAACTTTGTCATGCAAACAAACTCATTTAAAAAAGTGATTTTAGTTGGCAGGGCATCTTCATCTTGCCGTGTAACAAATAAAGGACAACCTCTTTGAAAGGATGTTCAACAAGTCCAACCCAATCTACATAACATTCACACACAACATCATTTATCATATCAAAATATCAGTACCTACTTTAAGCCAGAGAGTTTTGAAATGTACAAACAACAATTTATTGCTTTGGATTAAAATGTAAACAGACTTTTGAATCCAAGAAAATGAAAAAAAAAAAAAAACATGCACTAAGTCTAAAACACGTTGCTTGTTAGCTTATCAATATTTGTAAAATTTCAGGCCCCAAATAAAATCACATAATCTTAACAAGATCATAAACATAAAAATAGTCTCAAGTTGAATTGTAGCTTTGGTGGTGATTTTAATGGTTTAGACTCTGGTAGTTTTTTATATTGTCGATCAATAATATATCACCTCATTTGTGACATTTAAGACGATTCTTATAAGATTCAAATATTTTAGTAATGTAATAATACATAATTGGTTGCCAGTATAAAAAAGACTTTTACATTGACAATATATTACAATTAAATTCTTGAACTTTTACCTATAAATTTGGTAAGTAAAATAAATTTAACTTTTATCTAATGAAATATTGAGCCATCTTAATCAAGACAATGGATTAAGAATAAATACAACCCTTCTTAGTTCCTGTTAATATAATCAAGGATCATGCATCTCTAGCATAGTGTTTGGTTGGAGGTAAATTGAGGGGAGGGGAGGGGATAAATTACTTTTATATCTTTAATGTTTGGTTCAAATTTTTGAAGGAGAGGGAGGGGAATGAAGGGGACCAAAATCCCTCCTAACTCAAATTTTGTTCCCTTCTAATATTAAGGGGATTTGGAGGGGAGATGAGGGATTTCAAAATATTTTACATGCATCGATTAAAATATCGTCACTCGTGTATTTTAAAATAAATAATTGTAAGGGTGTAAAACTAAATTTGTTTTAAAATCTCTTCACTCCTTGCGAACCAAACATTAATAATATTATTTCCTCCCCCTCCATTAAAATCTCTCATCTCTCCTCCTATCAACCAAACACAATATCTAATTAAAATTCTTCGCCTCCCTTCTCCTCTCCTTTGTCCATTAAAATCTCTCTAATTCTTTATATCAAACATAATCTAAAGTGAACAAAAGTATAAAATAAAAAAGAAAAAAATGTTAAGAACACATTCTTTATCACACTCCCATTCAAAACACTCTCTATTATTGGGTGGATTTCATGTATGACCATTTATTTTGATAGGTCTTACATGAAATTCAGCTAATAATATTAATAATAGAGAGTGTGTTAAAAGAAATGTGACAAAGAGTGGGAAGCAAAGTCCATAACTTTGTCATACAAACAAACTTATTTAAAAAAGTGATTTTAATTGGCAGGGCATCTACATCTTGCCGGGAAACAAATAAAGGACAACCTCTTTGAAAGGATGGACAACAAGTCCAACCCAATCTACATAACATTCATACACAACAAACATCATTTATCATATCAAAATATCAGTTACCCACTTTAAGCCAGAGTTCAGCAATATCGAATTCAACAACCCCTTCAAACACAACAAACTACTCTACTTTGAAGTGAAAGCTCAAAGCAGAACTCTTATATGGCAATCTTTTGGGTTATCCTCAACGGTTTCAACATGGTCTGGGATCAAGGTTTTACTAAGATTATTATAATAATTATCTATGAAATTTTATTTGAGTTTTTTTAATACGAGAAAAATAAACTTTAACGCATCCCCTTTTATGTTTCTTCCTAATATGGCTGTTTGTGAAGATTCATCTGGTGCAAATGAACCCCAATTGGGTTGTATTACAATCCCTAATCCTAATGCTTTTATTCGAACTTGCAACTTGCGCCGTATAGAGCAAAGAAGCCACCTTTGCTACTCTCACTGCACGAACAATACCCATTTCTCTCAAATTGAAGAGAAAAAAGAGAAGAAGCTTTTGCTCTCTCTATTTTCATCAAACCCTAATTCCTATTGGATTCAAATTGGGGTCGTAGCATTAGCAGACGGAGAAAAATTTTGTACCAGCAGTGAGGTTTTAATTGATTCACCCTTTCATCTTCTCAATTTTACTTGATCTTTGTGCTGTATGTGTTTATTTTGCTTCTTCTTCTCCTATTCTGTGCTTAGGTTTCAAAGTTTATATCTCTGAAGGGACTTTGAATTTGGTATCTGTTGTTTTTTATTGTAAGAGATACAGAAAGGCTGCAGCAAATTTGTGAAGTCAATTTAAATCCATGTGCAAATAATAATCTTAATTGAATTAGATTAAATTAAAATGAACTAGACTCAAGTTTGAATTGTGCAATGTTCAAGTCATTTTTTTTACTTTAGAAGAAAGCAGTAAGGTTAAACTCGAAATGGTATAGTTTGTTTTTAGATTGATCGATCTGATAACTGGCGGTTTAATATAACTCTACTACAGCGGATACAATAGTATATAAGGGTTTTTCTTCGACAGTAGTTGAAGGGACACCAGAAAATCGTGTTGTGATATATCCTGTAACAATAAGTCTGTTATGGAGGGTTTAGGTTTTACCTGTTTCGATGGTCTCAGCAACGTTGTTAGGAGGAAGAGGAGTCAAACGTCATGCAGGCCTCGTCCTGTTTTGCCGTCCTCATCTGGGAGACTGTTTTAAAAGGCCAGACTCAAGTTTGGTGGTGTGACCCGTACCATTGAAGCCAAAACTACATCTAACAGTGCTTCAGGAGAAAAGCAACAGGTATTTCTCTTTTATATGTAACAGTTGGTTTTATCCGAATTTACGACAACATCTTACTCCTCAACATGCTTTTATACAATATGTTGATATTAGGGATGTAAAGCCTGTCAAGTGCTTCTGACTGAAAGCTTAAACTTTTAGAAGAGTTGATACGAGCCTATCTGACTTAGTTAGGAATCCGATCCTTGCTGCCCTGATTCTTCATAATTAAATTTAATTTCAAAATTAAGTAAATTGGGCTGGTGCATTGTCCATGCTTCAGCCCAAAGGGCTCTTGCATGAGGAGGCTTCATGTAGATTTTCCGCCTCAAAGTTTAGTTGGTCCTTGATACCTTGTATGGCTATTGGTTATAGGATATTTGGCTTATTTAAATATCAATCATTAGTAGGTGAGAAAATTCTAGAAAGTGTTATTTCACGATATTATTGAGGCATATCTTTCATGAGTTACCTGCAAGGAAGGTATTTATGGAAAAATATTTCTGGTCTTGATTGCTTGTCTATAAACAAAATATTTCTTTTTAACCTATAGAATCTCATTTGATTGCTCTCATCAAATTGTGTTACTGCAGAGTAATTCAGACAATAATCACTCTCCTTCTGATAAGAGGAGTGGGCTACAAGGCCTTCCTTGGAAGAATTTCTCAAAGGGTGGTTTTGTTCTTGGGAAGGAGGAGACATTGATGGGGAGGTTATCTAGAAATAACGCCTCTAAGGACGGTGATAAGTCTGAACAATTTCGTAAGAGCAAGCGAGTACCAAGAAGGCGTGTACTTGATAGAGTGTATGAGGATGAAGAGGAGCCGGGATCTGATGTTGAGCTTGAGGATAAAAAAAAGCAAAAATAGAGGAAGGAATCTGTTGATGTATTGATGGACACTATGAGGGAAATGACTCTTACAAGGCGTCAACGGGCCCTTCTGTCAAACAAAGATGCCTCTGCATCTGGTGCAACTTTAATCGAGTTTCCCCACGGATTACCAGCTGCCCCACCTAGAAGTGAGCATTTATCTGTACTTTATTTTCTGTTGTCCATTTCATACTGAGTCGTTAACTATGTAGCTTAATTTATAACATTATATCTTATCTACAGAGCAAAAGGAGAAGCTTTCTGAAATGGAGCTGCAGCTGAAGAAAGCCGAGGCCGCTCAGAAGCGTAGAATGCAAGTTGAGAAGGCTGCCAGGGAATCTGAGGTTTGTTTTTTCCCCTCTCTCCTAGTTGCAGTTTTCTTTCTCATTGTGTTCGATTTTACACAGAAAGGCAAGTCCATTTGAATTTGTTTTGTAGGCTGAAGCTATCAGAAAAATACTTTGTCCTGATTCCAGTAGGAAAAAGAGAGAAGAGAAAATGAAGAAGCGCCAAGAAGAACTGGCACATGTTTTGCAGTATTAAATGAATTTCCCATGCTATATTTTAATTTTTCTGTACTGCTTTCAGATTTTATTGAATTATTCTTTGCAGGAGAAGGCAGCCAATGCGCAAGTGCTTGCACCAAACACCATCAGATATGTGATGGGTCCTACCGGGACAACTTTGACATTTCTTGAGAAAATGGGGCACCCTAGCATATTTAACTCCAAATCCATCAGGTATCAGGTTATGCTGATTTGATGTATGGTACCTGTCAGACTGTCTTCCTGATACCTTGTTTAGATATGGGTGGCAAATAAAATGGGAGAAAGAAATTGAGAGGAATTAAAGTTGATATAAAAATTTGTAATTTGATGAAATAGGAAATCTGTTTGACTTTGGCTTTTAGATGTTTCCATGATTTTGTCAACAACAAACATTCGCCAAAAATTCGATAATCGTGCATTTAAGGTGTATGTGCTTTGCATTAGCTAATTTGATGCATGGTACCTGGGATAGACAATCTTCCTGCGAATTTTGTAAAGACATGTTTGGCAAATAAAATAAGGAAGGAAAACATAAATTGAGAAGAATAAAAATTAATGTTATAAAAATTATGCTGTTTATCAAAAAAGAAATCTGTGTTTTGCCTTGGGTTTAGCTTTTTCCTGATGGGCCTTTAAATCAAGGGCCTCCAACTCAGGTGGTAAATTGGGAAATGAGTTGGGAGGTATAGTGGAGGAGTGTCTTATGCTAGTTAAAGATGTTTCTAACTGCACGGACGGGTGGCAGCAGGAAATTGGCAGTTAGGTCTGCAATCATAGATGTGGATGTCTATATGAAGAGAATGAAGAGTGGTGTGAGTAGGGAGGTCTTCATTTGGGTAGTTTTGGGGTGGCTATGCTTCTCTGATATTTTTTTGTGTTTTTCTATACTATTTTTCTGCATTCTTGGCTTTTGTTCTCTTTAATTGGAGCTTTTTCCTTATCTTTTTTCAACTATTTCTCTTCTTAATATCAGTTCCTAACATTTCCCTGATCTTGACAACAAGAAACATTGCTCAGAAGTTAGAAACTGTTGCTGTAAGTTTATATAGCGAACACAATCCAACATTCTTCTCCACTAATTATATCATTGGTATTGTTTCAGTTATCCTCCACCTCGCGAGAAGTGTGTCGGCCCTTCTTGTGCCAATCCATATAAGTACCGGCATTCGAAATCAAAGCTTCCTCTTTGCAGTCTCCAATGTTACAAGGCTGTAGATGAGAAGATGGCGGCTGAAACTACCTCTACCTCTACCTCTTGATGTTGCGAATAATCCTATATCACTGGCTAATGCCAATGGAACCCTTGATGGTTTTTTGTCTGGGGCTTTTAGCAAAGACCTCATATTGGAGATTGGTCATTTGCTCTATTATACTTTCTAATGGCTTATTATTCTGACTTTTTAAGTAGCAATTACTAGAAAGAAGTTGTTTTGGCAATGCTTGCAATAAGGAAGATTAAAGAAACTTCTATATACTTTGAATGCTTGATTACAACTTTTCAAAATTCGGTAAGCTATTGTTATTAAATACTTTGATGTTGCATATGATTCTCTATCAGTATCACTGGTTTATGGCAGTTATATGTCACCTTCGATGTTTATATCTCAGGTAGATGCTCTAGTTCAGTTGAGCTGCTTTTGGTATTGAGCTCGTATCGTGGGTTGGTTATTTGCTGTAGTATGATGCATTTTCTTGTGCAGGTGTAGGAGTTGATATGATAATGATATCCAATGAATTAGAAACGGGGTTCAGGGTGGACAACTTGTCTTGTTCTGTCTGTTACTCCTCTGGCAGTTTTAGTTGCAATACTGTAAATAATTAATTGATAATATCTACTTATTGATTTTTTTTTATATTTCGAGATTTTGAATGAAATTAATTTTGTAGAATTGATTTGTTTACAACTAAGTTTAAAGGAAGTGATATATATTTGAATATTTTTATTTTAAAATTAAAAGCAAGTTTAAAGGAAGTGATTTATATTTGAATATTTTTATTTTATGATTGTTAAGTTTAGGATTAAGATTAGGAATGAATGTATTAGAGAGAAGCCTTAGGCCTCTTTAGTATGCTTGAATATGATAGGATAAATTCAATAAGATAAGGTTTGATAAAAGAATATTTGATAAGATTTTAATATTATAATGTGTTTAATCTAACATTTAATAAAACATTGGGACTGTTTGTTTAGTGATTCTCCGTGACGTTTTTGGCAATAATTATTTATGTTAAAGTGATTTTAACCAACATATGGTTGATCCAAGTGGTAAGGGACTTGGGCATCTTAAGCATGTGGTCAGGGGTTTGAATCCTGTCTTTCGTGTATGGAGAAAACCTGATTACCAAAAAAAGAAAGCGATTTTACTTTCAAAATTGATTTTAACTTTTTTTTTCTTGTACATATGAAAAGAAAACAAGAGCACCTAACCTATCCTAAAGAGAGTTCCTACAGAATCAGCAAAAAGAAGGGGGTAAATCCCCTGAGGAGCAACATTCAACACATCGAAATCAGAGGATCCTTTTGCGCCACTCTTAGCAAGAAAATCAACGCAAGCATTAGTTTGACCATAGACATGAACCTGATGAACCTCCTAGTCCCAATGCAACATCGAACGAACTTCCGCAATCACAGATCCATGAATGTGGAACTCACCCATCTCACTGGAAACTAACCGCACTGCCTTTAGACAATCACTTTCACAAATCGCCCTTCTAAATCCCTTCTACCATGCTAACATGAGACCATGCTGAATTGCCTTCAACTCAGCAACCAAAATCTTAAAATTACCAATATTGCCTCTAAAACCTGCGATCCATTCACTATTAGAGTAACACAGAAGTCCCACGATCCTTGTTGCCCTGGGATAATTAAGAGAGCTCCCATCCACATTGTTATTGATAGTGCCCCGCGGAGGAGGAGATCAACCAACCATGGCTGGTTTATTATTAATGGAAGGCTCCCTTGTGTAACACCCCATTTTTCGTATATATGTTTTCATGTGTTGTATATAGATGTATGTTGTGGTAGATTATTAAAAAGTGCTTTAGGGAATTTAAAATGGGGTTAAGTGGGTCTGGTCAAAAATCCATTCTTAACGCATATGTTTCTCTCTCCTGGAGTTTTCCTAATAGACACAATTGTGTCTAACTCTCTAAAATGTTTTTCTGGTCTGGGACACAGATGTGTCTCCTGATAGACACAACTGTGTCTAATGAATTCTCGTAAGCGTTGTTTTGGCAGGGACACAGCTGTGTCTCTCGATAGACACATGTGTGTCTAATTCTCGAAAACGCTGGACGAGACACAGCTGTGTCTCCCGATAGATACAGCTATGTCGAATTCCCAAAATCGTTGTTCTGGTAAGGGACACAGCCGTGTCTCCTGATAGATACAACTGTGTCGAATTCCCAAAATAGTTGTTCTGGTAAGGGACACAGCTGTGTCTCCTGATAGATACAGCTGTGTCGAATTCCCAAAATAGTTGTTCTGGTAAGGGACACAGTTGTGTCTCCTGATAGACAAAGCTGTGTCTAGTTCTCAAAAACGCAAATCTGACTAGGGACACAGCTGTGTCTCCTGATAGACACAGCTGTGTCTAATTCCCAAAGACAATTTTGCCTGACAATATAAATAAGTGAGTTAGGAGGGTTACAAGTTACAACTCTCAAATTGGCACTTTAGGCAATCGTAGTGCGACATAAACCTTTCACCTTTCCCTTCCTTTGAACCCAACCAAGTTCTCAGTGTTCTTGCTCTAGATTGGGGAGAGAAGTCACGCGCTAGTGTCATCAAAATGTAATGTAGTCTTCCCTCATCAATCTCCGTTTTCTCTTTAAGTTAATTGGAGATAAATTGGTTAATTGTTTGTGTTTGGTCAAGGCTTGAAAAGTTCGTCTTGCCGTTCAAGGGAACGACACCAATTTTGTTTACGCTTAGCTAAGGGGTTTGATCTTCATACCAGGTATGGGGAGAAGGAATAATATTAACATGTAGGCGTTGGGGATAGCGTAAGATGAAGGGTTAACCCATGACCCTGTCATATGTTGTTTATCTCTTTGATGGCAATTGATATATGTATGATGTAATTCCAATGTTAATGGCATGCTTTAATTATTGTACTATTTGATGTTAATATTGATGATGTATGAGTGAATGTTATTCATATTCCTAATTGCGTATGATGTTTAATTATGCCATGAATGTTCATGATGTTTAATGATGCTGTTATGATAATGAAGAGGCTGTTATGATGATGATGAATGCTGTTATGATGGTGATGTTGTTGTGCTCTGAATGAGTGTTGATTGTTGAGGATGTTAATGCCAACAATGATGTTAATAAGACTCTAACTAACCAATATGGCTTATTAATGATGTTAAGACGTTAGAAGATGTTAACAATGATGAAAGAGAATTAATGGATGTTTTCCTAGTTTGTTCATAAGACATGAATGTAGCATGAGAGACAAGGTTATGTTCATAGGACTTAGTTGAAGACCCTATGATTGATTAGTGAGTGTTTTAGGGACGTTAGTAATGAAGCTGGAAGTAAAAGACATGGGAACTATTAAAGATAATGAAACTAATGATTGATGTTGTAGTTTAAACCAATAGGTTTGATCTTTGAATGTCCTAGGAAACCAATAGGTTAAACCAATAGGTTTGATCTTTGAGAGGGGGTGGAGAACCTGATTCTTCCTCCACTCTATCACCCCAAGTTCCTTTGGGGAGTTTGGTTAGGCCTTGATTTTGAAAGGCTAACAAAGTTTGAATAGGGATGCCATAGTCTCCTTTTAACTGTTTGGCTGTTTGCTGGGTTGATGACCCAGATTGGGTTGATGGTTTCTGGGTTGATGACCTAGATTTGGTCGATGGTTTCTGGGTTGATGACCCAGATTTGGTCGACGACCCTATTTGTTTGGATGCACCTTGACGTTGGAGTCCTGCAAGGACCAGTTTACCCTTCCCTTTCCTCTTTTCAGAGGAAGTTGCTGTTTTTGGCATTTCTGCCACTCTCACACTCTTACCTACCCTGTAAATATTCACGAGTAAGGAACTCAGGAAGAGAATTAGAAGAGACTTTGATAAATTCAATTTGAAAATCAAAAGCACTTAAAATTGCTTCCTATCTGGCAGAAATTTGTTTTGATGCCAAGTTTTTAACATCTTTTTGTAAAATATCTTTTGCAGATTTACAATATACTCTAACCAAAATTTTTTAATTAAGTAAATCAGATAGAAATTTTGAAATATATAAAACTATTGCCAAAATCTCTTTTTTGATAGTAGAATAATTTTGCTGAGCATAATTCCAATGTTTTGAAGTATATGCAATGATATGTTCTTTTTCTGAAATTCTTTGTTTCAAAATACCGCCATAACCAATGTCAGAAGCATCGGTCTCAACAATTTTGAGGGCAGAAGGGTTTGGAAGATAAAGATATGGAAGATTCTTTATCTGATACTTTATAATTTTGACCACTTTTGTATGTTCATCCATCCAAGGAGGTGGTTCCTTTTTAAGGCGATTATGCAAAGGTTTGATGATATTGCTAAGGTTAGGAACAAAATCAGCGACATAGTTAAGACAACCTAAGAATCTTTGAAGTTGAGTTTTGTCAATTATTTGATCTGGAAATTTGTCTGCAAATTCAATTGCTCTATTGATAGGAATAATAATCCCTTGGTAAATATAATGACCAAGAAATCTAATTTTCGTTTGAAAAAGACTGACTTTGGTTTTAGACACAGCTAAACCATTTCTTTTGATCACTCCTATGAAGATTTTCACATGTTTGAAGTGTTGATCAATTGATTGAGTTTAGACGCATCCACCCATGCATTTGAGATGCATCCACCCATGCATCTATGCCTGGGATTAAGAAAGATAGTCCCTTAGAAAGACCTCCCTTAGAAAATCCCTGTTTAAACCTTTCAAGTTTAATAAGAAGGTCAGAGAAAGTTTGCAACTTCTTCTCAACCCTGAGATAAAAAAGGAAAAACATGAATTAATCGAAAAAATCGAAGAAAAAATAAAACAATTAAGTATTCCTGAGTCTCCATCTAACATTGTTAATCAAGAAGGACGACCCTTGATAAGGAACAAAGAACCAACCATAAATGTCATTAATGAATATGACTCAAACATAATTTATGGCCAGTACTTCTAAACTTAATCCACAGGAAAAACCCAATCAATATTAGTTCAGTTTTTACTCAATCCTGGAAAAAAAAACCCTCAAAAGTTTATTATCCTAGGGCAACTCCTCCAAATCTGCTTCTTGAGGAAAAGTCTCTAACTTACAAAAGCTTCAATCGGGATGGCTGCACATGACGATGATGGCTGCAACATATCAAACTCGGAATGATTGCTCAGAAGAAGCCATTTGCAATATTTTGACTGCTGGATCACGGGCCAACTAAAAGGTTGGTGGGATTACTCTTTCTTTGGAATACAGAAAGAGAAGATGTTTTCAACAATCAAAACCGACGCTGACGGAAATCCAATTCTTGATAATGACGGCGGAACAATTCCTGATGCTGTCAACACCTTAATCTTCTCTATATGCGGACATTTTATGGGTAATTATTCTACTTGGAAGGATAGATCTGATGATTTATTGTCCAATCTTAAGTGTAGATCGTTATCCAGTTTTAGGTGGTATAAAGTTACTTTCCTAACTAGGGTATACACTAGAGAAGATTGCCAGAATAGATTCTAGAAAGAAAAGTTCATTGCAGGTCTCCCAACATCTTTAGGTGATCTTATAAAAGATGAGCTTATAGCCCAATCTCCAGATGGACATATTCCATATGAGCAATTGAGTTATGGACAACTCATTGCAGCCACTCAAAAAATAAGGGCAAGACTTTGTAAGGAAGACAAAGCCCGAGATCAGTTCAAAAAAGAAAAGGCCGCTAAGAATGATTTAGGGTCTTTTTGCGAACAATTTGGTATACCCACTTGTCCTAAAGAAAAGTCTAAATCTTCCAAAAACTACGAAAGCAAACCCCAGAAGACTAAGTATACCAAGTATGCTGAGTATAAGAAAAACAAATGCTATGACAAGCCTAAACCAGAATTCAAACCTAAGCCAGCAACTGGTGATAGGTTTTCTAAGAAAGCCGTTACCTGTTATAACTGCGGCAAACCTGGTCACATCAGTAAATACTGTAGGCTGAAGAAAAGGATCAAAGAGTTAAATCTTGAACCATCGGTTGAGGAACAACTGAATAATCTTTTGAGCCAATCAGATACTTCAGATGAATCAGATGGTGATTTTTGCTGAAGATATCAATCAAATCTAACAAGATGATATTGGAAGTCTTAGTTCCGATTCATCTCCTGAGATTAATGTCCTAACAAAAGAGCAAGATCTCCTTTTTGAGGTCATCAATTCAATTTCTGATCCAGAAGAAAGACGGAAATATCTGGATAAGCTTAAACCTTCATTGGAGTCCTCAAAGGAAAATGATTTCCAAAGCAAAGGCAAAGTTATAGTCAAAGATCATTTTGACTTCAAACAGATTCTTAAGCAGCTGGAGGCTGCTCAAAAAACAAAACCCGTCACAATTCAAGATCTCCATCAAGAGATTAAGAATTTGAAACTAGAAGTTAAAGAGATAAAACAAGAACAAGTTGTTCATAAATTGATTTTGTCTCAAATGGTAGAGGCTCAATCAGATGAATCTGATTATGAAGAAAAACTAGAATCAAGTGCTATCAAAAAAGATGAGCATGATAATCTTACTAATGATCAGGACAATCATGAAGATGAAGCGTTCATAAATTTAGTTAATCAATTAAAAATTCAAAAATTCCATATCAAGATCAAAATTATTATTGGAGAATTTGTTCTTGATTCTACAACACTTTTTGATACAGGTGCTGATTCAAATTGTATTCAGGAAGGATTAATTCCTACCAAATACTTTGAGAAAACCTCTTAAAGTTTAAGTGCAGCTAATGGTTCTAAACTTAGAATCAATTATAAGCAGTCAAAAGCTTTAATAGAAAATCAAGGTCTCCAAGTTGAAACCTCCTTTCAATTAGTTAGAAATTTAAAGAATGAAATGATTCTTGGAACTCCGTTCATAAGATTACTTTTCCCTCTTTCCATTATGCATGATTGAATCACAACTCAACATTTGGGAAAAGATATAGTTTTCCCTTTCATCAGAAAACCAATCATTCGAGATTTGAATTATCTCGATTATAAAATTAACCAAATCAATTTCTTGAAGAAAGAAATATCTTTTAATAATATTGAATTACAATTACAACAACCTAGCATAAAAAATAAGATCCAAATCCTCTTTGATGAAATTCAGAAATCTATCTGTTCTGATTTGCCAACAACATTTTGGAATAGAAAGAAATACGTTGTTGACTTGCCTTATGAATAAGATTTCAATGAAAGGCAAATCCCAACCAAGTCTACACCAATCCAAATGAATCATGAACTTCTTAGATGTTGTCAAAAGGAAATCAATTATTTCTTTAAGAAAGGATTGATTAGGGAAAGTAAATCTCCCTGGACATGTTCAGTTTTTTATGTCAATAAGCAAGCTGAAATTGAGCGTGGTACACCCCTCTTAGTTATCAATTAAAAACCTTTAAATCAAGCCCTTAGATGGATACGATATCCAATTCCTAATAAAAAGGATTTGATTAACCTTCTAAACTCTGCAAAATATTCTCCAAATTTGACATGAAATCTGGTTATTATCAGATAGAAGTCAAAGAAAGTGATAGTTACAAAACAACATTCAATGTTCCTTTTGGGCATTATGAATGGAATGTTATGCCATTTGGACTCAAAAGTATTCCTTCAGAATTCCAGATAATTATGAATGAGATTTTCAACTCATATTCAGACTTTACACTCGTCTACATTGATGATGTATTAGTCTTTTCTCAATCAATTGATCAACACTTTAAACATGTGAAAATCTTCATAGGAGTGATCAAAAGAAATGGTTTAGCTGTGTCGAAAACCAAAGTCAGTCTTTTTCAAAAAAAAAAAAAGAAGATTTCTTGGTCATAATATTTACCAAGGGACTATTATTCCTATCAATAGAGCCATTGAATTTGAGGACAAATTTGTGGATCAAATAATAGACAAAACTCAGCTTCAAAGATTCTTAGGTTGTCTTAACTATGTCGCTGATTTTGTTCCTAACCTTAGCAATATCATCAAACCTTTGCATAATCATCTTAAAAAGGAACCACCTCCTTGGACGGATGAACATCAAAAGTGGTCAAAATTATTAAGTCTCAGATAAAGAATCTTCCATGTCTTTATCTTCCAAACCCTTCTGCCTTAAAAATTGTTGAGACCAATACTTCTGACATTGGTTATGGCGGTATTTTGAACAAAGAATTTCAGAAAAAAAGCATATCATTGCATATACTTCTAAACATTGGAATTCTGCTCAGCAAAATTATTCTACTGTCAAAAAAGAGATTTTGGCAATAGTTTTATGTATTTCAAAATTTCAATCAGATTTACTTAATCAAATTTTTTTGGTTAGATTAGATTGTAAATCTGCAAAAGATATTTTACAAAAAGATGTTAAAAACTTGGCATCAAAACAAATTTTTGCCAGATGGCAAGCAATTTTAAGTGCTTTTGATTTTCAAATTGAATTTCTCAAAGGCTCTTCTAATTCTCTTCCTGACTTCCTTACTCGTGAATATTTACAGGGTAGGTAAGAGTGTGAGAGTGGCAGAAATGCCAAAAACAGCAACTTCCTCTAAAAAGGGGAAGAGGAAGGGTAAACTGGTCCTTGCAGGACTCCAACACCAAGGTGCGTCGAAACAATCAGGGTCATCGACCAAATCTGGGTCATCAACCCAGAAACCAGCGACTAAATCTGGGTCATCAACCCAGAAACCATCAACCCAGCAAACAACCAAATAGTCAAAAGGAGACTATGGCATCCCTATTCAAACTTTTTTAGCCTTTCAAAATCAAGGCCTAACCAAACTCCCCAAAGGAACTTGGGGTGATAGAGTGGAGGAAGAATCAGGTTCTCCACCCCCCTCTCAAAGACCTAATCAAAGACTTAGCCTAAACAGCTGTTGTCACTGCCGTGATGGCTATCACGGCCAGTCCGTGACGATTCTAGGGCAAGTATACCCAGTCGTACAAGTAATAAAGAGATGAGAGGGATATCATTCCCACGAGGACTGTGACAAGTACTAGCACGTACCAAATCAACTACTATCTAAGCGAACCTTTGGATGGAAAGGAGCTCAAAACTAAATACCAAGCCTTACAAGAGTTAAAATAAACAAAATAAAAGGAAAAAGGTCTTCGAGAATTTTTATCAAACACTTGGAATCCAGAAAAAAGGATTCTTCAAATATATGAAAGATGTTGGGATTAAATTTCACTAAACCTTAGCCTCATGCAATACCAAGACCACCAATCCAGTTTATACTTCAAATATTAAAATCAACCCACAAGATTACTCAAGTCCTAATTCCTTAGATGACAAGAGCCTAAATTCCCTATTTAAACCCTAATTCCTTAGGTGGCCTAATTAGTGAATTTGCATTAAGAGTAGGGATTACACGATTACTAATAAACCAAAATCCATTCCTAGATGCAAGGTTTACTAGGTGATTAATTCCAGATCAAGAATTGATAAGAACGTCCCCATTGCAAATCAAATCTCAAAATCAATTCATGGATGATCAGACCACAAAAAGCATTAAGCATAGGAATCAAACACTAATAAGAAGGCATAAACATAGATTAAAACATCAAGGCAATTACATGAGGTTCAATTTAGCTACATCTAATCCCAACAAAAAAGGAATTTAGCTACTCATGATCATAGAGAAAGCTAAAACCAGAGAAATAGAAACAAGGGAGAGAAGAAGCTCCATGGAAGCCTTCCCCAGCCATCGCAGCAGCCCCCTAGTGTAGAGAAACGTTCTTTTTAGGGTAAAAGTCTGGTCCCTTTTGATTTTTGCCCAGCTCCTTATTTATAGATTAGGAATAATGCGCGTCACGGCCGTGATGGCTATCACGGCCAGGCCGTGACAGGTTCTGCCAAGAGAGTGCTTTCAAATTTTCATCTGTCAAGGTCGTGATGCTCATCACAGCTAGACCGTGATCAGTTCTGCCTGTGAGGGTCTGGTTGTCACGGTCATGGCCAACTCCGACTTTTGCCTTCTTTTCTCTTCAGCTCTGCTTGATCATGGTCGTGATGGTCATCACGGCTAGGCCGTGATGGGCTCTGTTTGGCTCATTTTCTTCATTTTTCAAGCTCTATCTTCATCCAAGCTCCATCATGGTTGATCATGAGCATTTTATCATTAATTTCTGCAAAACAACACTACAAAACCGCCTTACCCGTTCCAAGGTAAAAACTAACAAAAATCAACTTAAAATTGCCTAAACTATATGAAAATACATGCAAAAATGTACATGAAATATGAGGTGAAATCACACTCATCAACAGATATCCCTTTGAATGTTGCCAAACCTGATACAAGACTATCAGCTGACAGCACCAAAACTCCAGCAATAACTATGTTGCTAAAAACCAAACTCAATTTGTTGTTCAAAGGGAACCAGGATTTTGGGATACTAACCCTAAAAATAGAAATTTTTATGAGTTTATTTTGATTGATACAGATTCAATCGTGATTAAACATTATCGAGACTCCAAGGTTCAATCATTATACACTTATTCAACTTTCCAAATTTTAAAGGTTTTAACATCTGAGCAATTCGGAAAGAATTTGAATGTTTTCAAAAAAAAATCTCAAACTTTTGATCCCATTGGTTTTAATTATTGGGATTATCAACAAGCTCGGTACAATGTTTTATGGTATCAAAACAATCAAAACAAACATTCTTGGTTGATTTATTTCAAAAAGAATGTTAATTACAAGTTTCCTCAATTGTTCGTCCATTGGCAGAGAATTCTTGGTCCTATCAAACAGATCCTTCCTGCAGAAGTCTTAGAAGGATATCAAACATTTGAAAAATATTTTGACATCAAGGAAAACCCTTTTGCTGTCAATCTAATATTTTTCTCAAAATTCTCCCTTGCATGGGTTTTCAGCTAGCAATACAAACACCAGAAGTAAGATCATTATCTTGGTATATTGCCCCTTTTGCAAAGATCAACTTATATCAAGTGGTGGGCTCAATTCAATTATGCGGCAGCCACCAGTGACAATGTCAAGACATGGTTCCAGCAAAATCCTAAATGGATGAAAGCAGCCAATCCAGAAATATGTGAGTTTTTGAATCAAAGATCACAAATAGTTTTAGTTTTGGCAGGATCCAAATCAAAAGAAAGTTTCCTTCAGAATATGGAGACTATCATAAAACTGGCAAAGGAAGAAATAGCCTTTTCATCGAAATCATCAAAATCATCCCAACGGACGCTCCCCCAGTCTGATGAAGATGAAGACCAGGAGGATACAAGCCAATGTTCGGATCCATTCTATCAGAATGATGATGAATAATTCCAGTCACTTGATAAACCATTGGTTCATTTAGTTTTATGACTAGAAAGACCTCAATTTTAATACCAATTGTGCGAGTTCATTCTCGTTTTAGCCCAAATTTGACTTTAATTGTTCACAAGCAATTTCTTTTAGTAGTAGGGATAATTTTTAGTAATTTCTTTTAGTTTCTTATCAAAATAAAGAATCTAATGCTACTTTTAATTCCAGGTTAAAAGTGAAGCTCAAGGAAGCTAGGAAAAATAAAGGAAACAAGCAAAAGGCAAAAATTGGCTATTCGCCTGCTGAACAGAAGCTCGCCTCTAGAGCCAGGGGAGCGGATCAAGCAGGAACAGGTAGCCATTCAGCCTTGCCTCGCGAGCCAGACTCAGTGAAATGAAGATCATTCTGCCTCGCCTTGCGAAACTTGTCTCGCATGGCGAGAAGTCCAAATTTGAACTGGCGCCATCTTAAGATTCGCCTCGCGAATCCTTGCTCGCCCCGCGAGCGCACGTAGATTCCAAACCTTATAAATAGCTTGTTTTAGGTCAATGAGAGCAGTTTTTGATTGGAAAAGTGTAATCCTAGTTTGCTTGGAGCTGTGTAGTGTGTTTTGAGTCAGTTCTTGAAGGATGAATGCTTTTATTACTTTTTTTCGTTGATTTCGTCTCTATGAGGAACTAATCCTCCTTTCTAAGGGAACGATGAAGCCACCTTTGATGGCATGGTTTATCCAAGTAATATTTTCTTATACCCTTGTCTCTTTTCTTGTTCCTTAATTTTGTTTTGTTTGCGTTAATCATGTGGCCAGTGGTTAACTAGTCTAGTGCGTTGAAGCTGGGAAGCGATTCGTGCTTAGGACTTGAATTAAGAACTCCGTTTGAACATTACTAGGGATAGAATAGGAAAGCGGTGCAATCATTGTAGGGAACCAAGAACTTAATAAATCTAGTTGTGGGTTGAATAAATTGGGAAATTGACGACTTGCAATTGTAGATAATTTCTTTTGAAAATCGAAAGTGACAATAGGATAATTGAGGGTTCCCGGTTGACAAGAAATTAAATTGAAACTAGGGATAATGAGATAAAACACTTGGGTAACTTGCTTGATAGGGTAGGTGAATTTGTGACCTTAGAGCCTTAATCATAATCAAATCTCATCACAATCTTTTAGTATCTTTGATTTAATTTTCTCTCTCTTAATAACTATTTTTCTTTGACTTGGTCAAACGCTTCGAAATTCCTTATTAAATTGGTTAAATTGGTCTTCCAATCCTTAAGTTCAACCTCGGTATTTACTTATCGTGTTTTATTACTTGCAACGAAATAGTGCGCTTGCCGGTTCGTCACCAAGTTTTTGGCACCGTTGCCGGGGATTGGCACAACCAGTATTCCTAATTTTTAGGGAATTTTATTCTTTTGATTTATAAATTTTTAATTTAATTTTCTGCAATTTTATCTATTTTTACTTCTTTGATCCCACTTGGTCTTGCCTTGTTTTTGTGCATGCGAGGTACCCTTCCACAAGAGAACTTGCTATTTGATCTCGAGATCACAAAGACTGAGAAGATTTGAGGAAGGAACTTAAAGAGAGGAGGCTACTTGAAACAAACCAACCCATCAATCTTGAAGAGATGGCGGAAGAAAATTCACCACCTCCCCCTCCTCCTTACAAGCCCCTTTATGAGTACAATCTTCCTAACTTGGATGATTGTGTTTCTAGTGTTGTCAAGCCTCCCATCATGACTAATTCATTTCAAATGAGGGAATCTTCCTTACAAATGGTGCAAAGAGAACAATTTGATGGGATTCCACACCAAGACCCTCACCGGCACATCACTCACTTCTTGGAGGCTTGCGAAATGTTCAAATATCCAGAAATATCAGAAGACACCCTTCGTTTGCGGCTATTCCCTTTCTCTCTTCAGGATAGAGCACGTGGTTAGTTGGACTTACACTTGGATCGTGCGAGCATCACTACTTGGGAACAAATGGCTTATAAATTCCTCGCAAGATTCTTTCCTCCTCAGAAAGTGACACAGTTGAAGACCCCCGTCACTTACTTCAAGCAAACTGATGGTGAAACTTATAATGAGGCTTGGGAAAGATATAATTTGATTTAGTAGATGCCCTTCTTCCTATTTTGACTTGGTAACAAAGGTTCGACACTTCTTTAATGGGTTGAAAGGGAGATATCATATGAATTGTGATGCAGCAGCTGACGGTTCTTTATCTTATTTATCAGCTGAGGATGCATGGGCTTTACTTGAGAAGATGTCCAGGAATGACTACAACCGCAATAAGGGCACTTCTAATGCTTCTGGACTTGGTACAACATCTATTGAAGCCATTCTTGAGTAGAACACACTTTTGAAGAAGCAGAATGAAGCACTGACAAACAAGATGAAGGTGAATGCAGTAAGAGAGGGTTTACCTCCTAGTTGTGACTTTTGTCAAGGTGATCATGATAGTGCATATTGTCCAGGCAACCTTTATAAGGAGCATGCAGATTCGTGTCACAATTTTTATGACATGGTACCACAGCGTAACGACTATCAGAGGAATAAGCAGAACAACAACTACCATCAGGGGAAAAATTGGAATATCAGGAGAGATCATCCGGGTTTCTCCCGGAGCAGTACTAGTGGTGGTCTAGCCGGGCAACAACAACAGAATTAGAGGCCAAACTATGGAATTCAACAACACAACACCCAACAGGTTCTCCCTCAACCTACTCAATTGTAAATCACAGATGAAGGAAAGCAACCTTGGGAATTGGCTATTGAGAAGACTAGTGCGACCTTAGAGAAGCTGTCAGTAAACACAAACATATCCATTGACAAGTTGGCAACTCATACAGGGGCAGCAATTCAGAATCTTGAGACTCAAATGGCATAGCTTGCAAAGCAACTGAATGAGCGTCTTCCAGGCTCCTTACCAGGTAATACAGAGAAAAACCCCAAGAGCCAATGCAATGCCGTGACAACTTGGAGTGGTAAGGTGTTGGAATTTAATGGGGAAGCAATCATCTCTCAAGAGATTGAGACTCCAGAACAACCACAGGTGGAAAAGGAGCAAGCAAGGGAGGAAGATGTAGCCAGTGAAAAGGTGTCGGAGCAAGGAGGAAGATTGAAGTTAGTAGATGAAAAATTCCGAAGGAAGAAGTGGGTTGAGCCTCAACATATTCCTCCCTTCATGAAGGTACCTTATCCATAGATATTGAAGAAGCCCTAGCAAGACAAGCAATTCAACAAGTTCCTTGATGTTTTCCGCAAGCTTCAAATTAATATTCCATTTGTAGAAGCCTTGGAACAAATGTCATCTTATGCCTGGTTTATGAAAGAGCTTCTATCCAAGAAGCGGAAGATAGTGGATGAGGAAACGATTGCTTTAACCGAGGAATGTAATGCAATTCTTTAAAGGAAACTACCGCCAAAGTTGAAGGATCCGGGTTCTTTTAGTATACCTTGCACCATTGGGGAGGTAACTCTTGGGAAGGCATTGTGTGATCTAGGGGCAAGCATCAATTTGATGCCCTTTATCTATGATGAAGAAGCTAGGCATAAAAGAGGCAAAGGATACTAGGATGTCACTCCGACTAGCGAATCGCTCTATCAAATATCCTTATGGAGTGGTGGAAGATTTATTGGTAAAGGTAGACAAGTACATCTTTCCGGTTGACTTTGTGGTGCTTGATATGGATGAGGATGCCGAGATCACTCTCATTTTGGGTAGGCCTTTCTTGGCCACTGGGCGTGCTTTGATAGATGTGCAACAAGGGAAACTTACACTAAGAGTACAAGATGAGAACGTAGTCTTCAATGTCTTTGAAACAGTGAAACACCCCGTTGAGTGATCGGATGTATATAGAGTTGATGTGGTGGAGACCATTGTAAAATCTATGGCCACAAGAGAAGTCCATGGTTCTTCACTTGCAAAAGTGTTGGTAAAATCCCATGATCAGGAAGAAGAAGAAGACCTTTTGGGGGATGAGGATTATTGGTCGCGCTGTCGCCACGCGCCAAAAAGAACGAGCGTTTACAAAATAATGCAGATAGGGAAGCGACAACTCGGATGTCGTCTCTCAAGGACTCTTAGGCGTTGTTATTATTAACAGAAAATTAGTTCTGGGGGTTTTGGGAAATTGAAATAAAATAAAGAAAACAAAATAAAAACAGAGTAAGAAAACAAGCAGTTAAAATATTATCAAATAAACTAAAGAACGATTAACCTACTGTTCTCGGTTTCCCACTATCATTGGTTCATGTAAATCCAAGCCCTAAGCAGATTCTAATCCCCTCCCGGTTGTAGCAACAAATAACAAACGAAATTCACTACTACGGATGTATGTTCCTATTCCCGAAATAACAAACGGGGTTAAGCTCTCATGAACAAACGAACATGAATGAACACACGCGAAATAACAAACGCGATAAAGTATAGAAACATAACATCACCGAAATGGATCAATACAACACTATACATTCCTGAAATAACAAACAGAAACATATAGCATTGCATTGAAAAGAGAAAAGCAAATAAAACAGGAATTATAGAACCTCAAATGTAATAGAAACCAATCACAGTAGATTAATCTAGAAGACTAGCTCTCCATTACAGAAGGAAAACAATAACTAAAGATAAAACAAAAGACTAACTATTCTAAAAACTAGCCAAGAAACTAGCCAAAACTGACTAGCCTCCCAACCCAGCCTAACTATGACTAACTCTGACTAACTATGACTAACTATGACTAACTCCTCTCTCAATATCTGAATGCTCCTTTTATTAACTTCAACCTCTGCCTCTTAGCTTTCCAAAGCCACTTAATTTGCTTAATTATGAATTAAGATGAGGGAGTTATGTCCACATTCAACTCATAGGGCAGCTGAAACGCCTCTGACTTCACATGGATTAAAGCCCTTCAATAAGGCTCTGTTTGGAATAATGGTCTTCATGAGAGTTAAAGATCTTTGTTTGATCTTTAATTTGCCACCGGTTTCAGTTCCAACCGACATCTACAGCCCAAGTTATGGCCCAATCTTCATGACCAGTTCAGGTTCCAGTGACAGCAATTATGTTCTGACTTCAAGGCCCAATGTGACCCACTATACATCCAATTCAGCATCTGAGTTCTTCATGAAAGTTGTTGGGCTTCCTTTTAGCTTTCCTGTTCTGACTCCTGCGTTTCTGTTTTTATAAGAGGGCCGCACGTCACGGCCGTGATGGCCTCTGCTTCAGGTGTACTTCCCTTCTTGCTCTTCTTATTGCCCTGAAAAACAGAAAATAACATAAGTACTTTATTTAACTCTAAATCAACTAAATTAACCTAAAAACACTTTACAGACTCAAAATCTTACTTAAGGACAATCAAGTCTAATTTGGGTGAAAATGATATAAAATTAGCACAAAGCCAAGGTCTTTACTAGTTATAAAACCGGTCAACCAAAGGCTCATCAAAATACCCCAAACTTAAACTTTGCTTGTCCCCAAGCAAACTAAAACTTAAACAGGACTCGGACTTGGCAAAACATGGCAAGCTTAAGGATTCAATCAACTTTCGCACAAATTTCAAGCACTTTATCAATATAATTCAATGTTCCCCCCTTTCAAACAAAGCAATCCCCACATTCATTCATTCTAAACAGTTGAGAATTTCATCATTCAAACAATCATTAATCTAGGCAGGGGATCCAAGTTACACACAAGAGAGATCACCAAATTCAAACAACTGCCTTCCTCACAAGGGAAATTTGTGTTTCACTCAATCGCTCAGTTTGTGTCTAGGCTTTCAACAATTCACTCAATTTTCACTTTTAAGAACACTTCCCATAAATTTGATTTTCATCTCAAAATGATTCCCACAGAAAACATGCATGCAACATCAGAAGGTCTTTTATGGGTTGTAATGGGGCCTGGCTAAGGGTAGGATATACAAAGGTACTAAGCTGAAGACCCTAGGAACTAAGAGAGCATGAACATTATTTACACTTTGAAATTAAACTCAAGTTCCTTTCTTCATTTTGTTCTTTATGCTTCGGGTGGCTACAACCTTTTTATTCAAACACTTTTTAATTTTATTGTTTTTTTTTCTTTTCATTTTTACACTTTTCTTTTTCCCAATCCCAAACAACACATTACACCTTGCAGCCACCCCAAACTTAGTTTCTTGCACCCATTCTAAGATTCCATGCTCTCCTAATCCTAAGATCGGGTTAACATGGTTTTCCAGATTTTTGGGTTTATAACATTAGGTTATCAAGAATTAACAGTCTAATCAGGCTCAAAGGGGCTAACTAGGGAACATGCATTAAGGGTGGTTATTTTTAGGCTAAGTAGCTATTTACAAAGAAAATGCCTAAATCATTTGAAGCAAACACATAATCATGCAAATCATAAAGAGATTCAAGCAAATTCGGGAAAGTGCAATCAAAAGTGATTTTCACACAGTCAAAAACATGTTGGAGGCTCAAAACCTCACCTGGACATTATTTGCAAATTGTTTGAAAGAGATTCTATCCCTAGTGTGTGCTTCCTATCACCCCAAACTTATCATAAATCATGCTATCCTAACAAAATCTCCAAGTTCAATTTTCAATCACATGGGGATCAAAATTTCAAAAAATTTTCTCAAATCCTAGGGGGAATCATCACATAACATGCAATCAATCTATGCAAAATCAATAAAATCCAATAAACTTGCCAACAAAAGACTCAACACAACTCCTGAGCTTCTCAAATTATTCAGGAGCTTTATTGAAACAAAACAGAAATAAAGCAAGCAAAAGAAAATTAAAAAGAAGAAAGGGTTAAGAAAACTCATTGGGGGCGGTTCCACCGGGATCCCATTGCTTGTAACATAATGCCCAAGTGATGGACAAAGAGTGGGAGTTCATTCCATGCTTCCCTAACTCGCAGCCTTGATGTGGGAGTGAGCACTTGACAATTATAGTGACCTCGCTCAGTGCGGCGGACTTCTCACTCCCTCTTGGATCATAGCTGACCTCTTTATCTACAAAGTCTCCCCAATAGAAGTGGGGCTCAACCTCTTGGACCGGCCATGGTGCAAAATCCAAGGGTGCAAAATCCAGAGCATTTGGTTCCACAGGGGGAGGTAGCAAACAGTTAGCTGGAACTTCGGCTAAACAAACAGCATCATTCTCACTATCATCCTGCAAAATAGAATCAAGATACTGGCCACAAACAGCACACGGGTTAGTGTCAGTACAGTCAGTACATGCAGTAAAAGAAACTGAGTTAGTAAAGGTCTGATTGTCTGGACTTTCTGCACACGGTTCATCCACCCCATCACTCTCAACACATGCATTTGATTTACTTGAATCATCTACTCCCAAAGGTTCTTCATTATCCTCAGGCACGGGGAAGCAGATGTCCTCCTGATCCTCATTTTCTGTGTTTCCTGAACAGTATAAAGCTGCATAACAGTGTATACACAAAGCAGTGCCACCATCACAATAACAATCAGCACATGAATTAGAATCAGGGGATTCAACACTCAGTTCATCAATAGAAACATTATCAACATTATCATCAGAAGTGTCTGCAAGGGGCTGTGGATTTAGCATTGCAGCCGAGTTGGCGGTAACTTGATCAATTAAAGCGGACAACTTCTGAGATTCAGCTTGGCTCCTCTGGTAATCAGTCTCCATCCTCTGTTGGAATTCAAGATTTTGTTGTGCAAACCGTTGATTGCTCTCTTCCATTTGTGCAGTTATCTGTTTGAACAGATCCTCTAGTGAAGGTTCGGAAGATGCAGAGGTGGTCACTTGGGGAGGGTTCGGTGGTGCCAATGGTAACATCAGTTGTGAGTCCCCATACCAAGGGTTTAGATAGTTTCCCCAGCTCAACAGGAAGGCTTCCTTCAAATCAAACCAGCTTGATACGGAATTCTCATCAAGACAATACAACCAATCTCTTGCAGCACCTTCAAGTGAGAACTGGAAAGCTTCCATCTTGATGTGGTCTTCTGTTATTCCTGCAGGTCTCAGCATTATAGAACAAGCATTCTGGAATTCCCTCAGATGCTCCTGCGGATTTTCACCTTCAAAACCACTAAACCTTGGCAACCAGTGTGATAAACCAAGAAAATCAGGAAAATATATACATGGTGGTGGTTCATAGTAAACATTAGGCATGTAACCATATATGTGATTATCCATGGGGGGTGCTAAAATTCACAACCAGACAAAAAGACAAAACTAATTTAGCAAAGTTTTTTTTTTTTAAAATTTTATTTTCTGCTAATAACAACAAACCAGAGTCCCCGGCAACGGCGCCAATTTTTGGTCGCGCTGTCGCCACGCCCCAAAAAGAACGAGCGTTTACAAAATAATGCAGATAGGGAAGCGACAACTCGGATGTCGTCTCTCAAGGACTCTTAGGCGTTGTTATTATTAACAGAAAATTAGTTCTGGGGGTTTTGGGAAATTGAAATAAAATAAAGAAAACAAAATAAAAACAGAGTAAGAAAACAAGCAGTTAAAATATTATCAAATAAACTAAAGAACGATTAACCTACTGTTCTCGGTTTCCCACTATCATTGGTTCATGTAAATCCAAGCCCTAAGCAGATTCTAATCCCCTCCCGGTTGTAGCAACAAATAACAAACGAAATTCACTACTACGGATGTATGTTCCTATTCCCGAAATAACAAACGGGGTTAAGCTCTCATGAACAAACGAACATGAATGAACACACGCGAAATAACAAACGCGATTAAGTATAGAAACATAACATCACCGAAATGGATCAATACAACACTATACATTCCTGAAATAACAAACAGAAACATATAGCATTGCATTGAAAAGAGAAAAGCAAATAAAACAGGAATTATAGAACCTCAAATGTAATAGAAACCAATCACAGTAGATTAATCTAGGAGACTAGCTCTCCATTACAGAAGGAAAACAATAACTAAAGATAAAACAAAAGACTAACTATTCTAAAAACTAGCCAAGAAACTAGCCAAAACTGACTAGCCTCCCAACCCAGCCTAACTATGACTAACTCTGACTAACTATGACTAACTATGACTAACTCCTCTCTCAATATCTGAATGCTCCTTTTATTAACTTCAACCTCTGCCTCTTAGCTTTCCAAAGCCACTTAATTTTCTTAATTATGAATTAAGATGAGGGAGTTATGTCCACATTCAACTCATAGGGCAGCTGAAACGCCTCTGACTTCACATGGATTAAAGCCCTTCAATACGGCTCTGTTTGGAATAATGGTCTTCATGAGAGTTAAAGATCTTTGTTTGATCTTTCATTTGCCACCGGTTTCAGTTCCAACCGACATCTACAGCCCAAGTTATGGCCCAATCTTCATGACCAGTTCAGGTTCCAGTGACAGCAATTATGTTCTGACTTCAAGGCCCAATGTGACCCACTATACATCCAATTCAGCATCTGAGTTCTTCATGAAAGTTGTTGGGCTTCCTTTTAGCTTTCCTGTTCTGACTCCTGCGTTTTTGTTTTTATAAGAGGGCCACACGTCACGGCCGTGATGGCCTCTGCTTCAGGTGTACTTCCCTTCTTGCTCTTCTTATTGCCCTGAAAAACAGAAAATAACATAAGTACTTTATTTAACTCTAAATCAACTAAATTAACCTAAAAACACTTTACAGACTCAAAATCTTACTTAAGGACAATCAAGTCTAATTTGGGTGAAAATGATATAAAATTAGCACAAAGCCAAGGTCTTTACTAGTTATAAAACCGGTCAACCAGAGGCTCATCAATTATCTTGAATGCTTAAAAAACATGGAAGCCTTGCCAAGTCTCCCAAAGGATGAATGTCAAAAAGAAAAGCTCAACAAAGAGGGAATGGAAGAAGACAACAAGACACCGGAATTAAAGCAACTCCCGACTCACTTAAGGTATGCATTCTTGAGTGAGAAGGGACAACATCTAGTCATCATTAGCAATGCTTTGAAAAAGGATGAGGAAGAAAAGCTTTTGAGAGTTCTTAGGGGACACAAATCCGTCATTGGATGGAAGATTTCAGATTTAAAATGTATAAGTCCTTCTCTGTGCATGCACAAAATTTTGATGGAGGATGATTTCAAACCGGTGGTTCAACCACAGAGGCGGTTAAATCCCACCTTGAAAGAAGCAATGCGTAAGGAAGTGATTAAGCTTTTGGATGCCGGAATCATCTATCCAATATCGGATAGCAATTGGGTTAGCCCGATTCATGTGGTCCCGAAGAAAGGCGGAACAACCGTGGTGGTCAATGAGAATAACGAAATAATTCCAACAAGGACCAACACGGGATGGAGGGTTTGCATTGACTATAGAAAGTTAAATGATGCAACAAAGAAAGATCACTTCCCTCTTCCATTCATTGATTAAATGATTGAAAGGTTGACCGGATATGAATACCGGTTACAACCAAATTGTTGTGGATCCTCAAGACCAATAGAAGACGGCCTTCACATGCTCATATGGATTTTTTGCTTACAAAAGGATGCCTTTCGGATTATGCAATGCTCCCGCCACTTTCCAAAGGTGCATGCTTTCCATTTTGTCAGACATGGTGGAGAAATTCATTGAAATATTCATGGATGACTTCTCGGTCTTTGGGACCTCTTTTGATAATTTCTTGAAGCATTTGGCTTTGGTTCGTGAGAGATGCCAAGAAACCAACCTAGTGCTCAATTGGGGAAAATGTCATTTCTTGGTCAAGGAAGGTATAGTTTTGGGGCACAAAATCTCCCAATAGGGGATTGAGGTTGATAGAGCCAAGATTGAGTTGATTGAGAAGCTACCACCACCAACCAATGTGAAAGGGGTGAGGACTTTCTTGGGCCATGCCGGTTTCTATCGAAGGTTCATTAAAGACTTCTCCAAGATCACGAAACCACTATGTGACCTTCCCGTGAAGGACGTATCCTTTGATTTTAATGCTTCTTGCTTAAATTCTTTCAATACTTTAAAAAATATGCTTGTCACCGCACCCATAATCATTGCACCTAATTGGAATTTACCCTTTGAAATCAAGTGTGATGCTAGTGATTATGCGTTGGGGGCGATTTTGGGTCAAAGGGTGGAAAAGTTAGCTCATGTGATTTACTATGCAAGTAAAGTTTTAAATGAGGCACAAGCTAACTATTCCACCACTGAAAAAGAACACCTAGCTGTGGTTTTTGCTTTAGATAAATTTTGGTCCTACGTTGTGGGGTCTAAAATTGTTGTATTCACTGATCATACGGCCATAAGACACTTGATGACAAAACAAGAGGCCAAACCTAGATTAATTCGGTGGATTCTTCTTTTGCATGAGTTTGATATTGAAATTAGGGATCGGAAAGGGTCAGAAAATGGTGTGGCGGACCACTTATCAAGATTCGTCAATCCCGACATCGAGGAGAAATTACTAGACATCAAGAAAGAATTCCCTGATGAGAAACTATTCGCATTGTTTGAAAAATATTCTCCTTGGTTCGCGGACATGGCCAACTTCAAGTCTTCAAATGTAGTTCCGCAAGGATAGACTAATCCACAAAGGAAAAAATTCTTCTCGGACGAAAGGTACTATGTCTGGGAGGACCCTTATCTCTTCAAGCAATGCTCGGATGGGATCCTAGGGAGGTGTATTCCTCATGATCAAATCGGAAACGTGTTGTGGCATTGCGATAGCTCATATTACGGTGGGCATTTTGGGGGAAAGAAGACAGCAGAAAACATCCTCCAAAGCGGGTTTTATTGGCCAACACTCTTCAAGGATGCCCACACTTTTGTTGAGAATTGTGATCGTTGCCAAAGGGTTGGAAACATCTAATTTTGATGACAAGAAATGTTGTTCAGAAGTTAGAAGTTGCTACTGTTTGTTTGGTGTGCACAACTTTCTTTATCTTCGAATGATATCATATGACATTGTTTTTCAGTTATACTCCACCTTACGAGAAGGGTGCCGGTCCATCTTGTACCAATCCTTACAAGTATTGGCATTCAAAATCAAATCTTCCTCTTTTCATTCTCCAATGCTACGAGGTTATGGAGAGAAAGATAGTGGCTGGAACTAGCTCTTGATTTTGTGATTGATCCTTTATTACTGGCTTATGCAAGTTATATGGAACCACCCTTGATTTTATTGTGTTGTTCTATGATATGTATTTTATTTGATTCTAGTATAAGAGTTTTTGTGTTAATGATATCCAATTGATTGGAAATGGATAAGGCATATAGATAGAATCATTTTGTTTTGTTGGATTTTTATGTAGCAATACTAGGCAGAAGGAAGTCCTTTTTATTCACATTGAAAAGTTTTTAAATACAAACCATCATTGTATCATATATTAAAATAGGTGTAAGTGTTATCTAAGGATTGTCATATCACAATTGTTATGTGTAAAGAAGAGGAGTATAAACCACGATAAGGTGATTAAAATCAGTTAGAGGGTAATTCAATCATTAGAGATAAAGAGAGAGAGGGAGAATGAAAAAATAGGACAAAACTTACATACAATACCATATATGCTTGTGTTCTCCAGTTACAATGTGACGTGCGGAAAAAAATAACATATGTAACCCGCCTATTGACATCGTTACCCACTCTCCATCCCCAAAATCAAGGCTTCCTCTGAACCTTTCTTCACTTCTTCTCCATTCAATATGCCTTCCCAAATGAAATATCATACCAACTCACATCTATCCTCCATCACGTAGCCCACTATCCATACTACACTTCCCAAATTAGTCAATGTCGGAAATGTCACTGCCACGACCCATATAACAAAGATATTGATGGTGGCGTCTTGCATGATCATCCATGGCAAACCCAATCTTGCAAAAATTCACATTATCCCAACCCAAATTCTACTCAAACCCTGTGATGCATGAAATTATATTTCTCATTGCTTGAAATTATAAAAGAAATTAGATAATGTATTTAATATCAAAAAATACAAGAGGATACTATATAGGTATTCACTCCATTAATACTATATATTTAAATGAAGTGTCTATTTATCTCAATGTGTTTTTGTCCTGTTATGTTGAACCTGATTATGAGTAATACTAATGGTTGATTTTTATTGTTTCAAAACAACTTTACAGGGGACACATAATTTTTTTTTAGGTCATCCAATATGGTTTTAATCCATAGTAGCTGATATACTCCTTAAGTCATAGCTCAAACGATCTATATATTGTATCCTTCTATGGTGAGCAGCCAAGGAAAATAAGTTCCTTACAATATTTAACTTTGCTACGGGAGCAAATGTTTCCTTATAGTCAATCCCATAGATGTGGATGTACCCTTTGACAACCAAGTATGCCTTACATTAATCCATGTTTTGTTCTTCTCCAATACACTCATCTTCCATGGCTTGAAACCAGATCCTATCCTTCAATGCTTCATGTACTAATGCAAATTTTTTGATAGAATCAATGAAACTCTTGATCCTTATGTTGCTAAGTGTGTCTTCTTAGGTTATTCTCTTGGCAAGAAGGGATGTAAACGGTATCATCCTTTGACTCGACGCTTCTTTGTTTTCATGGATGTTACCTTCTAAGAATCCAAACTTTTTTTCACTCAACTTTAACTTTACAAGGAGAACATTTTGAAAGTTGAGTATTTCTTTCCAGAGTCTTCTATATCTCTCGATTCTCCTTAGTCCTCTATACTTCTCTTGTTGCCTTTTAGTGCACAGGAATTAGCTTCTTCTGATTCTACACCTCAACCTGCAAAGGCCAATACACAAAACCGGTGTATCAGAAGAGGAACAAACTCGACCTCGTCCAATTGAAGCTTCAAATGTCGAAGCCTATAGTACTGACTAATCCTAATGTTCTAGATTTTGGTACTTTTGATATTTATTTAAATGATTGTGACCCTTACCAAAATGACTAACCCATTGCCTTGGGAAAATCGAGAATGTCTTATGCCAAGTATATGGTTTCACAATTTGTTTCTTCTAAATATTTTTCCTTACGATACCACATTTCAAGTAAGTGACAATCTTTTCTTTCTACAACACCATTTTGTTGGAGAATACACTCTTTAAGGAATTTAGTAAAATCTTGGTTGACATAATCCCTATCATTCTCAGAATGTATGTGTTTGATTGGTTTTCCAAATTGAGTTTGAATCATATGATAGAAATGAACAAATAATAAGAACAATCATGGTTTATCTTTCATGAGGAAGAGTCAAGTCAACAAGTAAAATAATCAATAAAATTAAGAAACAAAACATTTTCTGTCAGAAACACTAGGAATGGATGATGGTCCCCCCTCACATTAAAATGAATAAGATCAGGAGGTTTAATATTTTTATTAGAACTGGATAAAAAGATATTCAGTGATGTTTAGGAAACTAACAGACATTACAATGAAACGACTTAACAGACTCTTCCAAAAACAATGATGGGAACATGAACTTATGCAAAGGAAAGGGAGGGTGAATAACACACTTGTGTTGAAGCCAAATTTTAGAAATAAGAGACTTTGAGCCAGTCTAATGACAGGAAGGTAGCAACTTCTAACCATAACCACGTGCAACATCAATGTTGAGGAGATAGAATAACATTCCTTGTTTCAAAGCAACTCCAATCATCCTACTTGTGGTAAGATCCTGAAAGACACAATGAGAATTGGAAAAGATTATTGTACAGTTTAGATCTTTGGCAATCTTATAAATGGAAATAAGATTAATCGAAAGGTTGGAAACATGGAGCACATCCTTTAAGTGAAGGGAATACTGGAGTTTAATGTTACTGCATCCCGCCTATTGAGGCATGAGAGACATCGACTACAATTATATGATGTTTATCCGTAGAAGATTGATAAGACGACAAATGTTGTTTCTTGTGGTCTAGAGGAATCTAATGATCAAGAGCTCTTCATAGTCATTCCACTTCTTGAAACACCATTAAATGTAGAATTGGCTTGAATAGTATGGGGTCACACCCTCTTTTTAACCATGTTTTCATTCCCCAATCGATCCCGAGAAATGTCAAATTGCCTCTGACCCTATAAATTCCTCCCACTATACACATATATGCATTTATTGATTCTATATGTCATTTTTTTAATAAGACATATATTTGGTTGGATATTCTCTTCAACTTAACACAAATGGATTATGGAAATCAAAGCTATCCTTCAATTTGATATAACCTTTCCAATTAGTTGGAGCAAGAAAGCCTTCAACATTTATTATATAAACAGCTATGTATAGGCATGCCTTATTATAGGACACATGGAACCTTCCATCCTTTTTACTCTTCTGATAGGATTTATCACCTTCAGATACAGTATCACGAGAGACACAATGGTAAAGAGATACTAAATGCACATGTGTTGTCTCTTTAATAACACAAATGGTATTCTATCTTAAAACTCATTATAAATATTTGAAGTATATAATTAGGGTAAAACACCGATTAAATCCAACCTATCTACATAAAAATATTCAATTCTCATATATAATTCAAAAATATCTGAAGTTAATTCTCATCGATATGATTTCATATTCATTTAACTTATAATCAATAAACAACTAATTAGAATTATAGGAAAAATGTTTAACTAAGTTTTTAGTCCGTGTAAAGTTCACTGATTTTGGTTTTAGTCTCTGTAAAAAAAATTCTTAGTATTTCGTCCATATAATGTCAAAAAATTTGTAAATAGTCCCTATTGTTACCCCGAGTACTAGAAATCATACCAAATGAAAAATTTGTCAATTTTAACTATGTGATCCTAATGTATGATTTTTTTTTCATTTTCTAGCCAAATTTTGGAGCAAACAGGACAAACAAAAAATTACTTGGATACTCGTGAGTACTAAATATCATACAAAGTAAATGAATTTAATAATTTTAACCATGTGGTTTATAATATATGATTTTGTTTTTATTTTCCTGGTCCTAGAGTCTTTAACTTTGTCATGCAAACAAACTCATTTAAAAAAGTGATTTTAGTTGGCAGGGCATCTTCATCTTGCCGTGAAACAAATAAAGGACAACCTCTTTGAAAGGATGTTCAACAAGTCCAACCCAATCTACATAACATTCACACACAACATCATTTATCATATCAAAATATCAGTTACCTACTTTAAGCCAGAGAGTTTTGAAATGTACAAACAACAATTTATTGCTTTGGATTAAAATGTAAACAGACTTTTGAATCCATGAAAATGAAAAAACAAACATGCACTATGTCTAAAACATGTTGCTTGTTAGCTTATCAATATATGTAAAATTTCATGCCCCAAATAAAATCACATAATCTTAACAAGATCATAAACATAAAAATAGTCTCAACTTGAATTGTTGCTTTGGTGGTGATTTTAATGGTTTAGACTCTGGTAGTTTTTTATATTATCGATCAATAATATATCACCTCATTTGTGACATTTAAGATGATTCTTATAAGATTCAAATATTTTAGTAGTGTAATAATACATAATTGGTTGCCAGTATAAAAAAGACTTTTACATTGACAATATATTACAATTAAATTCTTGAACTTTTACCTATAAATTTGGTAAGTAAAATAAATTTAAATTTTATCTAATGAAATATCGATCCATCTTAATCAAGCCAATGGATTAAGAATAAATACAACCCTTCTTAGTTCATGTTAATAGAATCAAGGATCATGCATCTCTAACATAGTGTTTGGTTGGAGGTAAATTGAGGGGAGGGGAGGGGAGAAATTACTATTAAATCTTTAATGTTTGGTTCTACTTTTTGAAGGAGAGTGAGGAGAATGAAGGGGAGCAAAATCCCTCCTAACTCAAATTTTGTTCCCTTCTAATATTAAGGGGATTTGGAGGGGAGATGAGGGATTTCAAAATATTTTACATGCATCGATTAAAATATCGTCACTCGTGTATTTTAAAATAAATAATTGTAAGGGTGTAAAAGTAAATTTGTTTTAAAATCTCTTCACTCCTTGTAAACCAAACATTAATAATATTATTTCCTCCCCCTCCATTAAAATCTCTCCTCTCTCCTCCTATCAACCAAACACAATATCTAATTAAAATTCTTCGCCTCCCTTCTCCTCTCCTTTGTCCATTAAAATATCACTAATTCTTTATATAAAACATAATCTAAAGTGAACAAAAGTATAAAATAAAAAAGAAAAAAATGTTAAGAACACATTCTTTATCACACTCCCATTCAAAACACTCTCTATTATTGGGTGGATTTCATGTATGACCATTTATTTTGATAGATCTCACATGAAATTCAACTAATAATATTAATAATAGAGAGTGTGTTAAAAGAAATGTGAAGCAAAGTCATAACTTTGTCATGCAAACAAACTCATTTAAAAAAGTGATTTTAATTGGCAGGGCATCTTCATCTTGCCGGGAAACAAATAAAGGACAACCTCTTTGAAAGGATGGACAACAAGTCCAACCCAATCTACATAACATTCGTACACAACAAACATCATTTATCATATCAAAATATCAGTTACCCACTTTAAGCCAGAGTTCAGCAATATCGAATTCAACAACCCCTTCAAACACAACAAACTACTCTACTTTGAAGTGAAAGCTCAAAGCAGAACTCTTATATGGCAATCTTTTGGGTTATCCTCAACGGTTTCAACATGGCCTGGGATCAAGGTATTACTAAGATTATTATAATAATTATCTATGAAATTTTATTTGAGTTTTCTTAATACGAGAAAAATAAACTTTAACGCATCCCCTTTTATGTTTCTTCCTAATATGGTTGTTCGTGAAGATTCATCTGGTGTAGATGAACCCCAATTGGGTTGTATTACAAGCCCTAATCCTAATGCTTTTATTCAAACTTGCACCGTACAGAGCAAAGAAGCCACCTTTGCTACTCTCACAGCACGAACAATACCCATTTCCCTCAAATTGAAGAGAAAAAAGAGAAGAAGCTTTTGCTCTCTCTGCTTTCATCAAACCCTAATTCCTATTGGATTCAAATTGGGGTCGTAGCATTAGTAGACAGAGCTTTCATCAAACCCTAATTCCTATTGGATTCAAATTGGGGTCGTAGCATTAGTAGACGGAGAAAAATTTTGTACCAGCAGTGAAAAATTTTGTACCAGCAGTGAGGTTTTAACTGATTCACCCTTTCATCTTCTCAATTTTACTTGATCTTTGTGCTGTATGTGTTTATTTTGCTTCTTATTCTCCTATTCTGTGCTTAGGTTTCAAAGTTTATATCTCTGAAGGGACTTTGAATTTGGTATATGTTGTTTTTTATTGTAAGAGATACAGAACGGCTGCAACAAATTTGTGAAGTCAATTTAAAACCATGTGCAAATAATAATCTTAATTGAATTAGATTAAAATTAAAATGAACTAGACTCAAGTTTGAATTGTGCAATGTTCAAGGCATTTTTTTTACTATAGAAGAAAGCAGTAAGGTTAAACTCGAAATGGTATAGTTTGTTTTCAGATTGATCGATCTGATAACTGACGGTTTAATATAACTCTACTGCAGCGGATATAATAGTGTATGAGGGTTTTCCTCTCTCCTAGTTGTAGTTTTCTTTCTCACTGTGTTCGATTTTACACAGAAAGGCAAGTCCATTTGAATTTGTTTTGTAGGCTGAAGCTATCAGAAAAATACTTTGTCCTGATTCCAGTAGGAAAAAGAGAGAAGAGAAAATGAAGAAGCGCCAAGAAGAACTGGCACAAGTTTTGCAGCATTAAATGAATTTCCCACGCTATATTTTAATTTTTCTGTACTGCTTTCAGATTTTATTGAATTATTCTTTGCTGGAGAAGGCAACCAATGCACAAGTGCTTGCACCAAACACCATCAGATATGTGATGGGTCCTACCGGGACAACTTTGACATTTCCTGAGGAAATGGGGCTCCCTAGCATATTTAACTCCAAACCCATCAGGTATCAGGTATACTGATTTGATGTATGGTACCTGTTAGACTGTCTTCCTGATACATTGTTTAGATATGGGTGGCAAATAAAATGGGAGAAAGAAATTGAGAGGAATTAAAATTGATATAAAAATTTGTAATTTGCTGAAATAGGAAATCTGTTTGACTTTGGCTTCTAGATGTTTCCATGATTTTGTCAACAACAAACATTGGCCAAAAATTCGATAATCGTGCATTTAAGGTGTATCTACTTTGCATTTTCTAATTTGATGCATGGTACCTGGGATAGACGATCTTCCTGCGAATTTTGTAAAGACATGTTTGGCAAATAAAATAAGGAGGGAAAACATAAATTGAGAAGAATAAAAATTAATGTTATAAAAATTATGCTGTTTATAAAAAAAGAAATCTGTTTTTTGCCTTGGCTTTAGCTTTTTCCTGATGGGCCTTTAAATCAAGGGCCTCCAACTCAGGTGGTATATTGGGAAATGAGTTGGAAGGTATAGTGGAGGAGTGTCTTATGCTAGTTAAAGATGTTTCTAACTGCATGGACGGGTGGCAGCAGGAAATTGGCAGTTGGGTCTGCAATCATGGATGTGGATGTCTATAAGAAGAGAATGAAGAGTGGTGTGAGTAGGGAGGTCTTCATTTGGGTAGTTTTGGGGTGGCTATGCTTCTCTGATATTTTTTTGTGTTTTTCTATACTGTTTTTCTGCATTCTTAGCTTGTGTTCTCTTTAATTGGGGCTTTTTCCTTATCTTTTTTCAACTATTTCTCTTCTTAATATTAGTTCCTAACATTTCCCTGATCTTGACAACAAGAAACATTGTTCAGAAGTTAGAAACTGTTGCTGTAAGTTTATATAGCGAACACAATCCAATATTCTTCTACACTAATTATATCATTGGTATTGTTTCAGTTATCCTCCACATCGCGAGAAGTGTGCCGGCCCTTCTTGTACCAATCCATATAAGTACCAGCATTCGAAGTTAAAGCTTCCTCTTTGCAGTCTCCAATGTTACAAGGCTGTAGATGAGAAGATGGCGGCTGAAACTACCTCTACCTCTACCTCTTGATGTTGCGAATAATCCTATATCACTGGCTAATGCCAATGGAACCCTTGATGGTTTTTTGTCTGGGGCTTTTAGCAAAGACATCATATTGGAGATTGGTCATTTGCTCTATTATACTTTCTAATGGCTTATTATTCTGACTTTTTAAGTAGCAATTACTAGACAGAAGTTGTTTTGGCTATGCTTGCAATAAGGAAGATTAAAGAAACTTATATATACTTTGAATGCTTGATTACAACTTTTCAAAATTCGGTAAGCTATTGTTATTAAATACTTTGATGTTGCATATGATTCTCTATCAGTATCACCGGTTTATGGCAGTTATATGTCACCTTCGATGTTTATATCTCAGGTAGATGCTCTAGTTCAGTTGAGCTGCTTTTGGTATTGAGCTCGTATCGTGGGTTGGTTATTTGCTGTATTATGATGCATTTTCTTGTGCAGGTGTAGGAGTTGATATGATAATGATATCCAATGAATTAGAAATGGGGTTCAGGGTGGATGATAAGCCTCTGGCTTATCTAGTTTTATAACTAGTAAGACTGTGGTTTATGTGCTAATTATTCGAGTTCAATCTCGTTTTCGCCCAAATTTGGCCTTGTTTTGTTCCTAAGTTAGACTTAGACTCGTTCTAGATATTTTTTGTAGTTTTTAGTTTATTTTGAATAGAATTACGCTTTTTGTTTTCTTTTGTTGTTTCAGGTTAAAAGTGAAGCTCTTAGAGTCAAGGAAGATGAAGAAAATAGTGGAAGAACAATTCTGGAGGTTTCGCCCCGTGAGAGACTGCTCGCCTCGCGAGCCTGAAGACCAGCTAAGCAGCAACAGTCATCCTTTCTGTCTCGCCTCGCGAGAGTCTGCTCGCCTCGCGAGAGTCCAATTTGAAAGCACGCCATTTTTAATATTCGCCTCGCGATATTCTGTTCGCCTCGCGAGCGCGCACAGAATCAGAACTCTATATATTGCTGATTTAGGGCTGATTGAGGGATCGCTTGGAGCTTTTGGTTCTCCACTGTTAGAGTAGCGTTTTTGGCTGAATTTCTTGTTCTTTGGAGCTGCATCTCCTCTTTTCTTTTTCTTATTTTACTATGGTCGTTAGGTCCGATTGCTTGTCTGTCTTTACGAGCATGAGGAACTAATCCCCTCGTCTGAGGGATCAATGAAGCCACCCATGGCGGTGTAGGATTCAATGTGATGTATGTTTTTCTCCCTTCTTTCAATTAATATTTTCCAACTCTGATTTGATTGTGTTGATCATATGCATGTGTGATTGACTAGTTAAACGTGATGAGGCTTAGGAGGCAATTCGCGTTTTAAAACTTGAATTGGGATCATCGATCGACTATTGCATGAGAGTGAGTAGGAGATCGGTGCAACCTTATAGGGAACAAGAATTAATAGAGTTTGATGATTAGGATTATGAGACCTAGTAAGTAATTAATCCAATCATCGAATACGTCCTATTGAGCACGACAGTGGATATAGGAGAATTTGGGGGTCCTGGTTGACATTGTAATTGAACTTAGGAAAGAATCATCATCACTTGGGTACTACGCATGATTGGGTAGGTGGATTTGAGACCTTAGATATTTTAATTTCAGATTTTAATACCTTCAATTGATTTGTTAATTTGATTGCGATCCTATTTTCTCTCCAATCTCAACCACTTTCTGTTACTTGACCAAACGTATCGAATTTCTCGCAAATTAGTCGAATTGGTAGCCCAATCCTTGTGTTTGACCTCGGTAAATTCTTACCGTGTTTATTTTATTACTTGCGACGACCCGGTACACTTGCCGGTGACTCAACAAGTTTTTGGCACCGTTGCCGGGGATTGGCACAACCAATTTTCCTAATTTTTAGGGAAGTTTGATTATTTGGTTAAGTTATTTTTATTTTTATTTTTTTTTATTTTTTTATTTTTATTTTTATTTACTATTATTTCTATTTTCTTCTTTGATTCCACTTGGTCTTGCCTTGTTTTGTATGCGAGGTACACGAGGGAATGCTTCCGGGTTGCGATAATTGTAATGGAGACCATGACACTCAGAGCTGTCCGTTCTACTTCTCTCAAGAATATGTGGACTCATGCCATAATTTCTATGACAACGTGCCCCAGAACAACTATCAGAGGAACAATTAGAATCAGAATAGGGGTTATATGAGGAGAGACCATCCGGGTTTCGCTTGGAGTAATGCTTGTGGTGGTCTAGCCGGGCAACCACAACCTCAACAGAATTGGGCACCACAGCCTCAACAGAATTGGCAACAACAACCTCAATAGGATGGTGGAAGGCAACCTTGGGAGTTGAGTTTTGAGAAGGCGAATGCGGCAATTGAGAAGTTGGCAATCTATACAGGCACAACATTAGAGAAGATGAATGCGGCAGTTGACAAGTTGGCAACGCATACAGGGTCAGCAATTCAAAATCTAAAGATGCAGATGGCTCAGCTCGCAAAGCAACTAAATGAGCGTCTCCCAGGCACTTTCCCAGGTGATACCGAGAACAACCCTAAGAACCAATGCGATGCCATGACAACTAGAAGCAGTAGGGTGTTGGGATCTAACGGGGGTGCAACTAGTTCTCAGGAAATTGAAGACAAGGCCCCGGAACAACCACATGTTGAGGAAGAGCAACCTGAGAAAGAGGAGTTGACAAGTGACAAGGCACCGGAACAAGGGGGTAGAGTTCTAAATGAAGATAAAGTGGTAGTGGACTCCACCATGCTTGCTGAGCAATCTGATTTTGCTGCATTAAATAAATATGTTGGCTTGCATGCATGTGTGGACACTGGTAAGTTAGTCCCTCCAACTTGTCAGGAAAACTTCCTCGAGAAAACACCATTTGACCCGAGAGGAAGTGAGTTCATAATTGCAGAGGTCAAGGGAGTCTTCACACACGTGCTAGGTGGAATTGTGGAAAGAGTCGTATTGCTTCTACAATTGCCACTTCACAAACCATGGGATCCGGGTGGAGGATCTCACATGATGAGCATCTCTTGGCCCTTATGCAACAGGCTGTGGGATCCAAGTGGATGCTTCTTAATAAGTCAAGCTAGTGACGTTAAAGAAGCGCTTATTGGGAGGCAACCCAAGCTAGGTATCCTTTATTTTTAGTTTATGTCATTTTCATTTATATATAAAAAAAAGGAGCTTGATTCGCCACGCGAATCCACAGTGGCCACGCGAGACAGAAGCCCTGAATCTGAGAGGCTTGCTCACGCTTCTGTATCGCGTCGCGAGGGATACTTTCGCCTCGCTATTCTTGGCATCATCATCTGTTGGAATTCCAAATTCACCTCGCGAGATACTACTCGCCTCGTGATTCTGTAAAGTGTGAAGAACAATTTTCCAGATTCGCCTCGCGAGTGACCTCTCGCCTCGCGAATCTGCAATTAAGTTTTTGATTTGCAGGATTTCTTCCAGGAGAGGCCTTTGGCCAAGCAGAGGGGTGCCCGAGAGACCAATTGGATGAGGATGCAACCGTAGAAGCGCTTTCTGTGGAAGCGGCCACCTACACTACACCTTGATCAGGGAGCACCCTTTCTCTTCCTCACCCTTATTTTATATCTGCGTTCCTTCATTGAGGACAATGTATGCTTTAAGTGTGGGGGAGGGAACCAATTGTTTTGTTTCTGATTTTGTTTTTGTTTTTGTTTTTGTTTGTCACTCTTGAATAATTTGAGAAGATCAAGAGTATGTGTATGAATGTGTGTCGGCAAGCTTGTTGGATTTTAATTAAATTTAGCATAGATTGAATGCATGAATTATTTTGACCATTGATGATTTCCCCCTAGGTTCTGAAAATAGAAAAGTTGATCCCCATGGGAAAAATTGAAAGTTGAACTTTGAGAAACTTTATTGTGATTGCTTGATTTATGACAAGTTTGGGGTGAGGGGGTGCACACACTAGGAATTGTATCTCGGTCAGACAATTTGCAAAATGTCCAGGTGAGGATTTGAGCCTCCAACTTTGTTTTTGATTGTGTGAATCACTTTTAAGTTGCACTTTCCCGGATTTGCTTGAATCTCTTCATGGTTTGCATGTTTATGTGTTGCATCAAATGATTTAGGCAATTTTCTTTGAAATAGCTACTTGGCCTAAAAAGAACCATCCCTAATGCATGTTCCCTAGTTAGCCACATTGAGCCTAATTAGCCTATTGTTTCTTGATGACCCTATACTATAAGCCAAAACCTGGGAAAAAAAAACATGTTAACCCAATCTTAGGATTAGGAGAGCATGGAAGCTTAGCAAGAGAAGGGTTGTGAGAAACTAAGTTTGAGGTGGCTACAAGGTGATATGTCATTTTGGGTTGAGAAAAAGAAAAATAAAGGTTGAAACCCAAGGCAAAAAGAAAAAGAAAAAAAAAGAGAAAAGAGAAAAAATTGCCAAAAAGAAAAGGGGCAAAACAAAAAGATTAGCAAGGAAAAGGCTGTAGTCACCCGAGGCAAAAAGAAAAATGGAAAAATGAATTTGAGTGGAATATGTGTCAAATGCTCATGCTCTCTTAGTTCCTAGGGACTTAAGCCTAGTATCCTTGAATATCCTACCCTTAGACAGGCCTCATTTCAACCTTTAAAAGACCTTCTGATGTTGCATACATGTTTTCGTGGGAACTATTTTTGAGATGAACATCAAATTCATGGGAAGTGCTCTTGATATGTGAAATTGAGTGAAAATTTGATAGCCTAGACGAATTTGAGCGAATGAGTGAAATACTAAATGCCCTTGTGAGGAAGGCAATTGTTTGGAATTGGTGATCTCCCTTTTGTATGTAACTTTGATCCTCAACTTAGATTAATACTTGCATGAATGATAAGTTCGCAACTGTTTAAAGTAAATGAATGTGGGGATTACATTGATGCAAGGGGGAAATCATTGAAGAAAAACTATTTTGTTAAGATTGCATGAAATTTGTGCGAAATCGATTGAATCCCTTAAGCTTGCCAAGTCTTGAGTCCTTTTTGAGTTTTAGCTTGCTTGGGGACAAGCAAGGTTTAAGTTTGGGGTGTTTTGATAAGCCTTTGGCTTATCTAGTTTTACAACTAGTAAGATTGTGGTTTATGTGCTAATTATTCGAGTTCAATCTCGTTTTCGCCCAAATTTGGCCTTGTTTTGTTCCTAAGTTAGACTTAGACTCGTTCTAGGCATTTTTTTTTGTAGTTTTTAGTTTATTTTGAATAGAATTACGCTTTTTGTTTTCTTTTGTTGTTTCAGGTTAAAAGTGAAGCTCTTAGAGTCAAGGAAGATGAAGAAAATAGTGGAAAAACAATTCTGGAGGTTTCGCCCCGCGAGAGACTGCTCGCCTCGCGAGCCTGAAGACCAGCTAAGTAGCAACAGTCATCCTTTCTGTCTCGCCTCGCGAGAGTCCAATTTGAAAGCGCGCCATTTTTAATATTTTCCTCGCGATATTCTGTTCACCTCGCGAGCGCACGCAGAATAAGAACTCTATATATTGCTGTTTTAGGGCAGATTGAGGGATGGCTTGGAGCTTTTGGTTCTCCACTGTTAGAGTAGCGTTTTTGGCCGAATTTCTTGTTCTTTGGAGCTGCGTCTCCTTTTTTCTTTTTCTTATTTTACTATGGTCGTTAGGTCCGATTGCTTGTCTGTCTTTACGAGCATGAGGAACTAATCCCCTCGTTTGAGGGATCAATGAAGCCACCCATGGCGGTGTAGGATTCGATGTGATGTATGTTTTTCTCACTTCTTTCAATTAATGTTTTCCAATTCTGATTTGATTGTGTTGATCATATGCATGCGTGATTGACTAGTTAAACGTGATGAGGCTTAGGAGGCAATTCACGTTTTAGAACTTGAATTGGGATCATCGATCGACTATTGCACAAGAGTGAGTAGGAGATCGGTGCAACCTTATAGGGAACAAGAATTAATAGAGTTTGATGATTAGGATTATGAGACCTAGTAAGTAATTAATCCAATCATCGAATACGTCCTATTGAGCACAACAGTGGATATAGGAGAATTTGGGGGTCCTGGTTGACATTGTATTTGAACTTAGGAAAGAATCATCATCACTTGGGTACTACGCATGATTGAGTAGGTGGATTTGAGACCTTAGATATTTTAATTTCAGATTTTAATACCTTCAATTGATTTGTTAATTTGATTGCGATCCTATTTTCTGTCCAATCTCAACCACTTTCTGTTACTTGACCAAACGTATCGAACTTCTCACGAATTAGTCGAATTGGTAGCCCAATCCTTGTGTTCGACCTCGGAAAATTCTTACCGTGTTTATTTTATTACTTGCGACGACCCGGTACACTTGCCGGTGACTCAACAAATGACAACTTGTCTTGTTCTATCTGTTGCTCCTCTGGCAGTTTTAGTTGCAATACTGCAAATAATTAATTGATAATATCTACTTATCGATTTTTTTATATTTCGAGATTTTGAATGAAATTAATTTTGTAGAATTGATTTGGTTACAACTAAGTTTAAAGGAAGTGATATATATTTGCATATTTTTATTTTAAAGTTAAAAGCAAGTTTAAAGGAAGTGATTTATATTTGAATATTTTTATTTTATGATTGTTAAGTTTAGGATTAAGATTAGGAATGAATGTATTAGAGAGAAGCCTTAGGCCTCTTTAGTATGCTTGAATATGATAGGATAAGTTCAATAAGATAAGGTTTGATAAAAGAATATTTGATAAGAATTTAATATTATAATATGTTTAATCTAACATTTAATAAAACATTGGGACTATTTGTTTAGTGATTCTCCATGACGTTTTTGGCAATAATTATTTATCTTAAAGTGATTTTAACCAACATATGGTTGATCCAAGTGGTAAGGGACTTGGGCATCTTAAGCATGTGGTCAGGGGTTTGAATGCTGTCTTTCGTGTATGGAAAAAACCTGGTTACCAAAAAAAGAAAGCAATTTTACTTTCAAAATTGATTTAAACTTTTTTTTTCTTGTACATCTGAAAAGAAAACAAGAGCACCTAACCTCTCCTAAAGAGAGTTCCTACAGAATCAGCAAAAAGAAATGGGTAAATCCCCCGAGGAGCAACATTCATCACATCGAAATCAGAGGATCCTTTTGCGCCACTCTTAGCAAGAAAATCAGTGCAAGCATTAGTTTCACCATAGACATGAACCTGATGAACCTCCTAGTCCCAATGCAACATCGAACGAACTTCCGCAATCACAAATCCATGAATGTGGAACTCACCCATCTCACTGGAAACTAACCGTACTGCCTTTAGACAATCACTTTCACAAATCACCCTTCTAAATCCCTTCTGCCATGCTAACATGAGACCATGCTGAATTGCCTTCAACTCAGCAACAAAAATCTTAAAATTACCAATATTGCCTCTAAAACCTGCGATCCATTCACTATTAGAGTAACACAGAAGTCCCACGATCCTTGTTGCCCCGGGATAATTAAGAGAGCTCCCATCCACATTGTTATTGATAGTGCCCTGCGGAGGAGGAGATCAACCAACCATGGCGGGTTTATTATTAATGGAAGGCTCCCTTGTGTAACACCCCATTTTTCGTATATATGTTTTCATGTGTTGTATATAGATGTATGTTGTGCTAGATTATTAAAAAGTGCTTTAGGGAATTTAAAATGGGGTTAAGTGGGTCTGGTCAAAAATCCATTCTTAACGCATATGTTTCTCTCTCCTGGAGTTTTCCCGATAGACACAATTGTGTCTAACTCTCTAAAATGTTTTTCTGGCCTGAGACACAGATGTGTCTCCTGATAGACACAACTGTGTCTAATTCTCGTAAGCGTTGTTGTGGCAGGGACACAGCTGTGTCTCTTGATAGACACATGAGTGTCTAATTCTCGAAAACGCTGGCCGAGACACAGCTGTGTCTCCTGATAGATACAGCTGTGTCGAATTCCCAAAATCGTTGTTCTGGTAAGGGACACAGTTGTGTCTCCTGATAGACACAACCGTGTCTAGTTCTCAAAAACCCAAATCTGACCAGGGACAGAACTGTGTCTCCTGATAGACACAGCTGTGTCTAATTCCCAAAGACAATTTTGCCTGACAATATAAATAAGTGAGTTAGGAGGGTTACAAGTTACAACTCTCAAATTGGCATTTTAGGCAATCCTAGTGCGACATAAACCTTTCACCTTTACCTTCCTTTGAACCCAACCAAGTTCTTGGTGTTCTTGCTCTAGATTGGGGAGAGAAGTCACGCGCTAGTGTCATCAAAATGTAATGCAGTCTTCCCTCATCAATCTCCTTTTTCTCTTTAAGTTGATTGGAGATAAATTGGTTAATTGTTTGTGTTTGGCCAAGGCTTGAAAAGTTCGTCTTGCCGTTCGAGGGAACGATACCAATTTCGTTTAAGCTTAGCTAAGGGGTTTGATCTTCATACCAGGTATGGGGAGAAGGAATAATATTAACATGTAGGCGTTGGGGATAGCGTAAGATGAAGGGTTAACCCACGACCCTGTCATATGTTGTTTATCTCTTTGATGTCAATTGATATATGCATGATGTAATTCCAATGTTAATGGTATGCTTTAATTGTTGTACTATTTGATGTTAATATTGACGATGTATGAGTGAATGTTATTCGTATTCCTAATTGCGTATGATGTTTAATTATGCCATGAATGTTCATGATGTTTAATGATGCTGTTACGATAATGAAGATGTTGTTATGATGATGATGAATGCTGTTATGATGGTGATGTTGTTGTGCTCTGAATGAGTGTTGCTTGTTGAGGATGTTAATGCCAACAATGATGTTAATAAGACTATAAATAACCAATAGGGCTTATTAATGATGTTAAGACGTTAAAAGATGTTAACAATGATGAAAGAGAATTAAGGGATGTTTTCCCAGTTTGTTCATAAGACATGAATGTAGCATGAGAGACAAGGTTATGTTCATAGGACTTAGTTGAAGACCCTATGATTGATTAGTGAGTGTTTTAGGGATGTTAGTAATGAAGCTGGAAGTAAAAGACATGGGAACAATTCAAGATAATGAAACTAATGATTGATCGTGTAGTTTAAACCAATAGGTTTGATCTTTGAATGTCCTAGGAAACTTAGTAAGGGTTGTTCAACCCTTCGCGCCGATAAAGATTTGACCACGCTCCATTGAGCACGGTCGTGCTCAACAGTCAGCACGACTGTGCGGGGTTAGGCCAAGTTCCTTTAGGGAGTTTGGTTAGGCCTTGATTTTGAAGGGCTAACAAAGTTTGAATAGGGATGCCATAGTCTCCTTTTGACTGTTTGGCTGTTTGCTGGGTTGATGACCCAGATTGGGTTGATGGTTTCTGGGTTGATGTCCCAGATTTGGTCGATGGTTTCTGGGTTGATGACCCAGATTTGGTCGACGACCGTGTTTGTTTGGATGTACCTTGGCATTGGAGTCCTGCAAGGACCAGTTTACCCTTCCCCTTCCCCTTTTAAGAGGAAGTTGTTGTTTTTGGCATTTCTGCCACTCTCACACTCTTACCTACCCTGTAAATATTCACGAGTAAGGAAGTCAGGAAGAGAATTATAAGAGCCTTTGAGAAATTCAATTTGAAAATCAAAAGCACTTAAAATTGCTTCCTATCTGGCAAAAATTTGTTTTGATGCCAAGTTTTTAACATCTTTTTGTAAAATATCTTTTGCAGATTTACACTCTACTCTAACCAAAATTTTTTGATTAAGTAAATCAGATTGAAATCATGAAATATATAAAACTATTGCCAAAATCACTTTTTTGATAGTAGAATAATTTTGCTGAGCAGAATTCCAATGTTTAGAAGTATATGCAATGATATGCTCTTTTTCTGAAATTCTTTGTTTCAAAATACTGCCATAACCAATGTCAGAAGCATCGGTCTCAACAATTTTGAGGGCAAAAGGGTTTGGAAGATAAAGATATGTAAGATTTTTTATCTGATACTTTATAATTTTGACCACTTTTTTATGTTCATCCGTCCAAGGAGGTGGTTCCTTTTTAAGACTATTATGCAAAGGTTTGATGATATTGCTAATGTTAGGAACAAAATCAGCGACATAGTTAAGACAACCTAAGAATCTTTGAAGCTGAGTTTTGTCTATTATTTGATCCAGAAATTTGTCTGCAAATTCAATTGCTCTATTGATAGGAATAATAGTCCTTTGGTAAATATTATGACCAAGAAATCTAATTTTCATTTGAAAAAGACTGACTTTGGTTTAAGACACAGCTAAACCATTTCTTTTGATCACTCCTATGAATATTTTCACATGTTTGAAGTATTGATCAATTGATTGAGTTTAGACGCATCCACCCATGCATTTGAGATGCATCCACCCATGCATCTACGCCTGGGATTAAGAAAGATAGTCCATTAGAAAGACCTCCCTTAGAAAAATCCCTGTTTAAACCTTTCAAGTTTAATAAGAAGGTCAGAGAAAGTTTGCAACTTCTTCTCAACCCTGAGATAAAAAAGGAAAAACAGGAATTAATCGAAAAAATCGAATAAAAATAAAACAATTAAGTATTCCTGAGTCTCCATCTAACATTGTTAATCAAGAAGGACGACCCTTGATAAGGAACAAAGAACCAACCATAAATGTCATTAATGAAGATGACTCAAACAGAATCTGTGGCCAGTACTTCTAAACTTAATCCACAGGAAAAACCCTATCAATATTAGTTCAGTTTTTACTCAATCCTGGAAAAAAACCCTCAAAACTTTGTTATCCTAGGGCAACTCTTCCAGATCTGCTTCTTGAGGAAAAGTCTCTAACTTACAAAAGCTTCAATGCTAACAACATCTATGAATGGAACATAGATGGTCAAGCAGAATATAAAATCCTTCAAACAATGCAACACATGACGATGATGGCTGCAACATATCAAACTCAGAATGATTGCTCAGAAGAAGCCATTTGCAATATTTTGACTACTGGATCACGGACCAACTAAAAGGTTGGTGGGATTACTCTTTCTTTGGAATACAGAAAGAGAAGATGTTTTCAACAATCAAAACCGACGCCGACGGAAATCCAATTCTTGATAATGACGACGGAACAATTCCTGATGCTGTCAACACCTTAATCTTCTCTATATACGGACATTTTATGGGTAATTATTCTACTTGGAAGGATAGATCTGCTGATTTATTGTCCAATCTTAAGTGTAGATCGTTATCCAGTTTTAGGTGGTATAAAGATACTTTCATAACTAGGGTATACACTAGAGAAGATTGCCAGAATAGATTCTAGAAAGAAAAGTTCATTATAGGTCTCCCAACATCTTTAGGTGATCTTATAAAAGATGAGCTTATAGCCAATCTCCAGATGGACATATTCCATATGAGCAATTGAGTTATGGACAACTCATTTCAGCCACTCAACAAATAAGGGCAAGACTTTGTAAGGAAGACAAAGTCCGAGATCAGTTCAAAAAAGAAATGGCCGCTAAGAAGGATTTAGGGTCTTTTTGCGAACAATTTGGTATACCCACTTGTCCTAAAGAAAAGTCTAAATCTTCCAAAAACTACGAAAGCAAACCCCCGAAGACTAAGTATACCAAGGATGCTGAGTATAAGAAAAACAAACGCTATGACAAGCCTAAACCAGAATTCAAACCTAAGCCAGCAACTGGTGATAGGTTTTTTAAGAAAGTCGTTACCTGTTATAACTGCGGCAAACCTGGTCACATCAGTAAATACTATAGGCTGAAGAAAGGGATCAAAGAGTTAAATCTTGAACCATCAGTTGAGGAACAACTGAATAATCTTTTGAGCCAATCAAATACTTCAGATGAATCAGATGGTGATTTTTCTGAAGATATCAATCAAATCTAACAAGATGACATTGGAAGTCTTAGTTCCGATTCATCTCCTAAGATTAATGTCCTAACAAAATAGCAAGATCTCCTTTTTGAGGTCATCAATTCAATTTCTGATCCAGAAGAAAGACGGAAATATCTGGATAAGCTTAAACCTTCATTGGAGTCCTCAAAGGAAAATGATTTCCAAAGCAAAGGCAAAGTTATAGTCAAAGATCATTTTGACTTCAAACAGATTCTTAAGCAGCTGGAGGCTGCTCAACAAACAAAACCCGTCACAATTCAAGATCTCCATCAAGAGATTAAGAATTTGAAACTAGAGGTTAAAGAGATAAAACAAGAACAAGTTTTTCATAAATTGATTGTCTCAAATGGCAGAGGCTCAATCAGATGAATCTGATTCTGAAGAAAAACCAGAATCAAGTGCTATCAAAAAAGATGAGCATGATAATCTTACTAATGATCAGGACAATCATGAAGATGAAGCATTCCTGAATTTAGTTAATCAATTAAAAATTCAAAAATTCCATATCAAGATCAAAATTATTATTGGAAAGTTTGTTCTTGATTCTACATTACTTTTTGATACAGGTGCTGATTCAAATTGTATTCAAGAAGGATTAATTCCTACCAAATACTTTGAGAAAACCTCTGAAAGGTTAAGTGCAGCTAATGGTTCTAAACTTAGAATCACTTATAAGCAGTCAAAAGCTTTAATAGAAAATCAAGGTCTCCAAGTTGAAACCTCCTTTCAATTAGTTAGAAATTTAAAGAATGAAATGATTGTTGGAACTCCGTTCATAAGATTACTTTTCCCTCTTTCCATTACGCATGATTGAATCACAACTCAACATTTGGGAAAAGATATAGTTTTCCCTTTCATCAGAAAACCAATCATTCGAGATTTGAATTATCTCGATTATAAAATTAACCAAATCAATTTCTTGAAGGAAGAAATATCTTTTAAGAATATTGAATTACAATTACAACAACCTAGCATAAAAAATAAGATCCAAATCCTCTCTGATGAAATTCAGAAATCTATCTGTTCTGATTTGCCAACAGCATTTTGGAATAGAAAGAAATACGTTGTTGACTTGCCTTATGAACAAGATTTCAATGAAAGGCAAATCCCAACCAAGTCTAAACCAATCCAAATGAATCATGAACTCCTTAGATATTTTCAAAAGGAAATCAATGATTTCTTTAAGAAAGGATTGATTAGGGAAAGTAAATCTCCCTAGACATGTTCAGTTTTTTTTGTCAATAAGCACGCTGAAATTGAGCGTGGTACACCTCGCTTAGTTATCAATTACAAACCATTAAATCAATCCCTTAGATGGATACGATATCCAATTCCTAATAAAAAGGATTTGATTAACCGTCTAAACTCTGTAAAATATTCTCCAAATTTGACATGAAATCTGGTTATTATCAGATAGAAGTCAAAGAAAGTGATAGTTACAAAACAACGTTCAATGTTCCTTTTGGGCATTATGAATGGAATGTTATGCCATTTGGACTCAAAAATGCTCCTTCAGAATTCCAGAGAATTATGAATGAGATTTTCAACCCATATTCAGACTTTACACTAGTCTACATTGATGATGTATTAGCCTTTTCTCAATCAATTGATCAACACTTCAAACATGTGAAAATCTTCATAGGAGTGATCAAAAGAAATGGTTTAGCTGTGTCTAAATCCAAAGTCAGTCTTTTTAAAAAAAAAATAGATTTCTTGGTCATAATATTTACCAAGGGACTATTATTCCTATCAATAGAGCCATTGAATTTGTGGACAAATTTGTGGATCAAATAATAGACAAAACTCAGCTTCAAAGATTCTTAGGTTGTCTTAACTATGTCGCTAATTTTGTTCCTAACCTTAGCAATATCATCAAACCTTTGCATAATCGTCTTAAAAAGGAACCACCTCCTTGGACGGATGAACATACAAAAGTGGTCAAAATTATTAAGTCTCAGATAAAGAATATTCCATGTCTTTATCTTCCAAATCCTTCTTACTTAAAAATTGTTGAGACCAATTCTTATGACATTGGTTATGGCGGTATTTTCAAACAAAGAATTTCAGAAAAAAAAGTATATCATTGCATATACTTCTAAACATTGGAATTCTGCTCAGCAAAATTATTCTACTGTCAAAAAAGAGATTTTGGCAATAGTTTTATGTATTTCAAAATTTCAATCAGATTTACTTAATCAAATTTTTTTGGTTAGATTAGATTGTAAATCTGCAAAAGATATTTTACAAAAAGATGTTAAAAACTTGGCATCAAAACAAATTTTTGCCAGAAACCAGCGACTAAATCTGGGTCGTCAACCCAGAAACCATCAACCCAATCTGGGTCATCAACCCAGCAAACAACCAAATAGTCAAAAGGAGACTATGGCATCCCTATTCAAACTTTGTTAGCCTTTCAAAATCAAGGCCTAACTAAACTCCCCAAAGGAACTTGGGGTGATAGAGTGGAGGAAGAATCAGGTTCTCCACCCCCTCTCAAAGACCTAATCAAAGACTTAGCCTAAACAACTATCCCTTTGAATGTTGCCAAACCTGATACAAGACTATCAGCTGACAGCACCAAAACCCCAGCAACTAACTATGTTGCTAAAAACTAAACTCAATTTGTTGTTCAAATGGAACCAGGATTTTGGGATACTAACCCTAAAAATAGAAATTTTTATGAGTTTATTTTGATTGATACAGATTCAGTCGCGATTAAACATTATCGAGACTCCAAGGATCAATCATTATACACTTATTCAACTTTCCAAATTTCAAAGGTTTTAACATCTGAGCAATTCGGAAAGAATTTGAATGTTTTGAAAAAAAATTCTCAAACTTTTGATCCCATTGGTTTTAATTATTGGGATTATCAACAAGCTTGGTACAATGTTTTATGGTATCAAAATAATCAAAACAAACATTCTTGGTTGATTTATTCCAAAAAGAATGTTAATTACAAGTTTCCTCAATGGTTCGTCCTTTGGCGGAGAATTCTTGGTCCTATCAAACAGATCCTTCCCGCAGAAGTCTTAGAAGGATATCAAACATTTGAAAAATATTTTGACATCAAGGAAAGCCCTTTTGCTGTCAATCTAATATTTTTCTCAAAATTCTCCCTTGCATGGGTTTTCAGCTAGCAATACAAACACCAGAAGTAAGATCATTATCCTGGTATATTGCCCCTTTTGCAAAGATCAACTTATGTCAAGTGGTGGGCTCAATTCAATTATGCGGCAGCCACCATTGACAATGTCAAGACATGGTTCCAGCAAAATCCTAAATGGATGAAAGCAGCCAATCCAGAAATATGTGAGTTTTTGAATCAAAGATCATAAATAGTTTTAGTTTTGGCAGGATCCTAATCAAAAGAAAGTTTCCTTCAGAATATGGAGACTATCATAAAACTGGCAAAGGAAGAAATAGCCTCTTCATTGAAATCATCAAAATCATCCCAACAGAAGCTCCCCCGGTCTGATGAAGATGAAGACCAGGAGGATACAAGCCAATGTTCGGATCCATTCTATCAGAATGAAGATGATTTCTATGTAATCGACACAACAGTCAACTTGAGTGATGATGAATAATTCCAGTCACTTGATAAACCGTTGGTTCATTTAGTTTTATGACTCGAAAGACCTCAATTTTAATACCAATTGTGGGAGTTCATTCTCATTTTAGCCCAAATTTGACTTTAATTGTTCACAAGCAATTTCTTTTAGTCGTAGGGATAATTTTTAGTAATTTCTTTTAGTTTCTTATCAAAATAAAGAATCTAATGCTACTTTTAATTCCAGGTTAAAAGTGAAGCTCGAGGAAGCTAGGAAAAATAAAGGAAACAAGCAAAAGGCAAAAATTGGCTATTCGCCTGCTGAACAGAAGCTCGCCTCTAGAGCCAGAGGAGCGGATCAAGCAGGAACAGGTAGCCATTCAGCCTTGCCTCGCGAGCCAGACTCAGTGAAATGAAGATCATTCTGCCTCGCCTTGCGAAACTTGTCTCGCCTGGAGAGAAGTCCAAATTTGAACTGGCGCCATCTTAAGATTCGCCTCGCGAATCCTTGCTCGCCCCGCGAGCGCACGTAGATTCCAAACCTTATAAATAGCTTGTTTTAGGTCAATGAGAGCAGTTTTTGATTGGAAAAGTGTAATCCTAGTTTGCTTGGAGCTGTGTAGTGTGTTTTGAGTCAGTTCTTGAAGGATGAATGCTTTTATTACTTTTTTCGTTGATTTCGTCTCTATGAGGAACTAATCCTCCTTTCTAAGGGAATGATGAAGCCACCTTTGATGGCATAGTTTATCCAAGTAATATTTTCTTATACCCTTGTCTCTTGTTCCTTAATTTTGTTTTGTTTGCGTTAATCATGTGGCCAGTGGTTAACTAGTCTAGTGCGTTGAAGCTGGGAAGCGATTCGTACTTAGGAGTTGAATTAAGAACACCATTTGAACATTACTAGGGAACCAAGAACTTAATAAATCTAGTTGTGGGTTGAATAAATTGGGAAATTGATGACTTGCAATTGTAGATAATTCCTTTTGAAAATCGGAAGTGACATTAGGATAATTGAGGGTTCCCGGTTGACAAGAAATTAAATTGAAACTAGGGATAATGAGATAAAACACTTGGGTAACTTGCTTGATAGGGTAGGTGAATTTGTGACCTTAGAGCCTTAATCATAATCAAATCTCATCACAATCTTTTAGTATCTTTGATTTAATTTTCTCTCTCTTAATAACTACTTCTCTTTGACTTGGTCAAACGCTTCGAAATTCCTTATTAAATTGGTAAAATTGGTCTTCCAATCCTTAAGTTCGACCTCGGTATTTACTTACCGTGTTTTATTACTTGCAACGAAATGGTACGCTTGCCGGTTCGTCACCAAGTTTTTGGCACCGTTGCCGGGGATTGGCACAACCAGTTTTCCTAATTTTAGGGAATTTGATTCTTTTGATTTAGCAATTTTTAATTTAATTTTCTGCAATTTTATCTATTTTTACTTCTTTGATCCCACTTGGTCTTGCCTTGTTTTTGTGCATGCGAGGTACCCTTCCACAAGAGAACTTGCTATTTGATCCCGAGATCACAAATACTGAGAAGATTTGAGGAAGGAACTTAAAGAGAGGAGGCTACTTGAAACAAACCAACCCATCAATCTTGAAGAGATGGCCGAAGAAAATTCACCACCTCCCCCTCCTCCTTACAAGCCCCTTTATGAGTACAATCTTCCTAACTTGGATGATTGTGTTTCTAGTGTTGTCAAGCCTCCCATCATGACTAATTCATTTCAAATGAGGGAATCTTCCTTACATATGGTGCAAATAGAACAATTTGATGGGATTCCACACCAAGACCCTCACCGGCACATCACTCACTTCTTGGAGGCTTGCGAAATGTTCAAATATCCATAAATATCAGAAGACGCCCTTCTTCTGTGGCTATTCCCTTTCTCTCTTCAGGATAGAGAACGTGGTTGGTTGGACTTACACTTGGATCGTGCGAGCATCACTACTTGGGAACAGATGGCTCATAAATTCCTCGCAAGATTCTTTCCTCCTCAGAAAGCGGCACGGTTGAAGATCGTCGTCACTTCCTTCAAGCAAACTGATGGTGAGACTTATAATGAGGCTTGGGAAAGATATAATTTGATTTTGAGGAGATGTCCTTCTTCCTATTTTGACTTGGTAACAAAGGTTCGACACTTATTTAATGGGTTGAAAGGGAGATATCATATGAATTGTGATGCCGCAGCTAGCGGTTCTTTATCATATTTATCAGCTGAAAATGCATGGGCTTTACTTGAGAAGATGTCCAGGAATGACTACAACCGCAATAAGGGCACTTCTAATGCTTCTGGACTTAGTACAACATCTATTGAAGCCATTCTTGAGTAGAACACACTTCTGAAGAAGCAGAATGAAGCACTGACAAACAAGATGAAGGTGAATGCGGTAAGAGAGGGTTTACCTCTGGGTTGTGACTTTTGTCAAGGTGATCATGATAGTGCATATTGTCCGGGAAACCTTTATAAGGAGCATGCAGATTTGTGTCACAATTTTTATGACACGGTACCACAGCGTAACGACTATCAGAGGAATAAGCAGAACAACAACTACCATCAGGGGAAAAATTGGAATATCAGGAGAGATCATCCGGGTTTCTCTCGGAACAGTACTAGTGGTGGTCTAGCCGGGCAACAACAACAGAATTAGAGGCCAAACTATGGAATTCAACAACACAACACTCAACAGGTTATCTCTCAACCTACTCAATTGTAAATCACAGATGGAGGAAAGCAACCTTGGGAATTGGATATTGAGAAGACTAGTGCGACCATAGAGAAGCTGTTAGTAAACACAAACACATCCATTGACAAGTTGGCAACTCATACAGGGGCAGCAATTCAGAATCTTGAGACTCAAATGGCACAGCTTGCAAAGCAACTGAATGAGCGTCTTCCAGGCTCCTTACCAGGTAATACAAAGAACAACCCCAAGAGCCAATGCAATGCCGTGACAACTTGGAGTGGTAAGGTGTTGGAATTTAATGGGGAAGCAATCATCTCTCAAGAGATTGAGACTCCAGAACAACCACAGGTGGAAAAGGAGCAAGCAAGGGAGGAGGATGTAGCCAGTGAAAAGGTGCCGGAGCAAGGAGGAAGATTGAAGTTAGTAGATGAAGAATTCCGAAGGAAGAAGTGGGTTGAGCCTCAACATATTCCTCCCTTCATGAAGGTACCTTATACATAGATATTGAAGAAGCCCTAGCAAGACAAGCAATTCAACAAGTTCCTTGATGTTTTCCGCAAGCTTCAAATTAATATTCCATTTGTAGAAGCCTTGGAATAAATGTCATCTTATGTCCGGTTTATGAAAGAGCTTCTCTCCAAGAAGCGGAAGATAGTGGATGAGGAAACGGTTGCTTTAACCGAGGAATGTAGTGCAATTCTTTAAAGGAAACTACCACCAAAGTTGAAGGATCCGGGTTCTTTTAGTATACCATGCACCATTGGGGAGGTAACTCTTGGGAAGGCATTGTGTGATCTAGGGGCAAGCATCAATTTGGTGCCCTTTATCTATGATGAAGAAGCTAGGCATAAAAGAGGCAAAGGATACTAGGATGTCACTCCAACTAGCGAATCGCTCTATCAAATATCCTTATGGAGTGGTGGAAGATTTATTGGTAAAGGTAGACAAGTTCATCTTTTCGGTTGACTTTGTGGTACTTGATATGGATGAGGATGCCGAGATCCCTCTCATTTTGGGTAGGCCTTTCTTGGGCACTGGGCGTGCTTTGATAGATGTGCAACAAGGGAAACTTACACTAAGAGTACAAGATGAGAACGTAGTCTTCAATGTCTTTGAAACAGTGAAACACCCCGTTGAGTGATCGGATGTATATAGAGTTGATGTGGTGGAGACCATTGTAAAATCTATGGCCACAAGAGAAGTCCATGGTTCTTCACTTGCAAAAGTGTTGGTAAAATCCCATGATGAGGAAGAAGAAGAAGACCTTTTGGGGGATGAGGATTATCTTGAATGCTTAAAAACATGGAAGCCTTGCCAAGTCTCCCAAAGGACGAATGTCAAAAAGAAAAGCTCAACAAAGAGGGAATGGAAGAAGACAACAAGACACCGAATGAAAGCAACTCCGACTCACTTAAGGTATGCATTCTTGAGTGAGAAGGGATAACATCCGGTCATCATTAGCAATGCTTTGAAAAAGGATGAGGAAGAAAAGCTTTTGAGAGTTCTTAGGGGACACAAATCCATCATTGGATGGAAGATTTCAGATTTAAAAGGTATAAGTCCTTCTCTGTGCATGCACAAAATTTTGATGGAGGATGATTTCAAACCGGTGGTTCAACCACAGAGGCGGTTAAATCCCATCTTGAAAGAAGCAATGCGTAAGGAAGTGATTAAGCTTTTGGGTGCCGGAATCATCTATCCAATATCGGATAGCAATTGGGTTAGCTCGATTCATGTGGTCCCAAAGAAAGGCGGAACAACCGTGGTGGTCAATGAGAATAACGAAATAATTCCAACAAGGACCAACACACGATGGAGGGTTTGCATTGACTATAGAAAGTTAAATGATGCAACAAGGAAAGATCACTTCCATCTTCCATTCATTGATTAAATGATTGAAAGGTTGACCGGATATGAATACCGGTTACAACCAAATTGTTGTGGATCCTCAAGACCAATAGAAGACGGCCTTCACATGCCCATGTGGAGTTTTTGCTTATAAAAGGATGCCTTTCGGATTATGCAATGCTCCCGCCACTTTCCAAAGGTGCATGCTTTCCAGTTTGTCAGACATGGTGGAGAAATTCATTGAAATATTCATGGACGACTTCTCGGTCTTTGGGACCTCTTTTGATAATTGCTTGAAGAATTTGGCTTTGGTTCGTGAGAGATGCCAAGAAACCAACCTAGTGCTCAATTGGGGAAAATGTCATTTCATGGTCAAGGAAGGTATAGTTTTGGGGCACAAAATCTCCCAACAAGGGATTGAGGTTGATAGAGCCAAGATTGAGTTGATTGAGAAGCTACCACCACCAACCAATGTGAAAAGGGTGAGGATTTTCTTGGGCCATGCCGGTTTCTATCGAAGGTTCATTAAAGACTTCTCCAAGATCACGAAACCACTATGTGACCTTCTTGTGAAGGACGTATCCTTTGATTTTAATGCTTCTTGATTAAATTCTTTCAATACTTTAAAAAATATGCTTGTCACCGCACCCATAATCACTGCACCTAATTGGAATTTACCCTTTGAAATCAAGTGTGATGCTAGTGATTATGCGTTGGGGGCGGTTTTGGGTCAAAGGGTGGAAAAGTTAGCTCATGTGATTTACTATGCAAGTAAAGTTTTAAATGAGGCACAAGCTAACTATTCCACCACTGAAAAAGAACTCCTAGCTGTGGTTTTTGATTTAGATAAATTTAGGTCCTACGTTGTGGGGTCTAAAATTGTTGTATTCACTGATCATGCGGCCATAAGACACTTGATGACAAAACAAGAGGCCAAACCTAGATTAATTCGGTGGATTCTTCTTTTGCATGAGTTTGATATTGAAATTAGGGATTGGAAAGGGTTCGAAAATGGTGTGGCGGACCACTTGTCAAGATTCGTCAATCCCGACATCGAGGAGAAATTACTAGACATCAAGAAAGAATTCCCTGATGAGAAACTATTCGCATTGTTTGAAAAATATTCTCCTTGGTTTGCGGACATGGCCAACTTCAAGTCTTCAAATGTAGTTCCACAAGGATAGACTAATCAACAAAGGAAAAAATTCTTCTCAGGCGAAAGGTACTATGTCTGGGAGGACCCTTATCTCTTCAAGCAATGCTCGGATGGGATCCTAGGGAAGTGTATTCCTCATGATCAAATCGGAAATGTGTTGTGGCATTGCCATAGCTCAGATTATGGTGGGCATTTTGGGGGAAAGAAGACAGCAGAAAACGTCCTCCAAAGCGGGTTTTATTGGCCAACACTCTTCAAGGATGCCCACACTTTTGTTGAGAATTGTGATCATTGCCAAAGGGTTGGAAACATCTAATTTTGATGACAAGAAATGTTGTTCAGAAGTTAGAAGTTGCTGTTGTTTGTTTGGCGCGCACAACTTTCTTTATCTTCGAATGATATCATACGACATTGTTTTTCAGTTATACTCCACCTTAGAAAGAACGCCTCTAAGGACGGTGATAAGTCTGAACAAGTTCGTAAGAGCAAGCGAGTACCAAGAAGGCGTGTACTTGATAGAGTGCATGAGGATGAAGAGGAGCCGGGATCTGATGTTGAGCTTGAGGATAAGAAAAAGCAAAAACAGAGGAAGGAATATGTTGATGTATTGATGGACAGTATGAGGGAAATGACTCTTCCAAGGCATCGGCGGGCCCTTCTATCAAACAAAGATGCCTCTGCATCTGGTGCAACTTAAATCGAGTTTCCCCATGGATTACCACCTGCCCCACCTAGAAGTAAGCATTTATCTTACTTTATTTTATGTTGTCCATTTCATACTGAGTCGTTAACTATGTAGCTTAATTTATAACATTATATCTTATCTACAGAGCAAAAGGAGAAGCTTTCTGAAATGGAGCTACAACTGAAGAAAGCTGAGGCCGCTCAGAAGCGTAGAATGTAAGTTGAGAAGGTTGCCAGGGAATTGTTGAGTCACCGGCAAGTGTATCGGGTCGTCGTAAGTAATAAAACACGGTAAGCAATTACCGAGGTCGGACACAGGGATTGGGCTACCAATTCTACCAATTTGCAAGAAGTTCAAAACGTTTGATCAAGCAAGGCAGGTGGTTGAAGGGAGAGAGAAAATAGGATCGCAAATTAAATTAACAAATCAAATAGAGAGATAATGAATTAAAATCTGGAATTAAAACATCGAAGGTCACAAATCCACCTACCCAATCATGCATAGTACCCAAGTGATGATGATTGCCTCCCTAAGTTCAATTGCAATGTCAACCAGGACCCCCAAATTCTCCTAATGACATTGTCGTGCTCAATAGGACGTATTCAACGATTGAATTAATTACTTACTAGGTCTCATAACCCAATCATCAAACTCTATCAAATCTGGTTCCTATAAGGTTGCACTGATCTCCTACTCACTCTCGTGCAATATTCGATCAATGATCCCAATTCAAGTTCTAAACGTGAATTGCCTACTAAGCCTCAACACGTTAACTAGTCAATCACGCATGCATATGATCAACGCAATAAATTCAGAATTGGAAAACAAGAATTGAAGTAAGGAAGGAAACATACATCACATTGAACGCTACACCGCCATGGGTGGTTTCAATGATCCCTTAGACAAGGGGATTAGTTCCTCATGCTTGTAACAACGCACAAACAATTGGCCATAATCATGATTGTATAAAAGAAAAAGAAAACTGGGAGACGCAGCTCCAGAAAGACAAGGATTTGTCCAAAACGCTCTGAAACAAGTGGAGAACCAAAAGCTCTTTCCATCTGCCCTAAAACAGTAATATATAGATTTCAGATTCTGCACGCGCTCGCGAGGCGAATATTAAAAATGGCTCGCTTTCAAAATTGGATTCTCGTGAGGCGAGAGGATGATTCACGAGGCGAGACTTCAAATTCTAGTCTGTCACGGCCGTGACCTTCATCACGGCTAGGCCATGATGGTCTTTGTCCTTCAGGGTCTTCTCACCACATGCTGGTCTTCGAGGCTTGCGAGGCGAGACAGAAAGGATGACTGTTCTTTGCTCAGGCTGGTCTTCAGGATCGCGAGGCGAGCATCCTCTCGCGGGGCGAGTATCTCCAGAATGGCAATTTCCACTGTTTTCTTCATTCCCTTGACTCGAAGTGCTTCCCTTTTAACCTGAAACAACAAAAGAAAACGAAAAGCATAATACTATTCAAAATAAACTAAAAACTACAAAAAATGCATAAAACGAGTCAAAGTCCAACTTAGGAACAAAACAAGGCCAATTTGGGAGATTAGCGAGGGTGACTCGCCCAATTAGGTACAAAATATGCCCTTTTTCTAGCTGGAAACTAGATGAGCCAGAGGATTATCAAAACACCCCAAACTTAAACCTTGCTTGTCCCCAAGCAAGCTAAAACTCAAAAAGACTCAAGACTTGGCAAGCTTAAAGGATTCAATCAATTTCGCACAAATTTCATGTAATCTTAACAAAACAGTTTTTCTTCAATGATTCCCCCCTTGCATCAATGTAATCCCCACATTCATTTACTTTAAACAATTGAGAACTTCATCATTCATGCAGTCGTTAATCTAAGTTGAGGATCAAAGTTACGCACAAAAGGGAGATCACCAATTTCAAACAACTGCCTTCCTCACAAGGGCATGTAATATTTCACTCATTCGCTCAATTTCTCTAGGATATCAACTTTTCACTCATTTTCACATTTCAAGAGCACTTCCCATGAATTTGATTTTCATCTCAAAAATAGTTCCCATGAAAACATGCATGCAACATCAAAAGGTCTTTTGAAGGTTGTAATAGGGCTTGGCTAAGGGTAGGATATTCAAGGATGCTAGGCTCTACATCCCTAGGAATTAAGAGAGCACGAACATTTGACACATTGAATCTCCACTCAAATTCCTTTTTTCCATTTTTTTCTTTTTGCCTTGGGCGACTACAACCTTTTCCTTGCTAAGCTTTTTGTTTTGCCCCTTTTTCTTTTGGCAATTTTTTTTCCTTTTTTTCTTTTTGCCTTGAGTTTCAACCTTTATTTTTTTTTTATTTTTCTCACCCCATAATGACATATCAAACCTTGTAGCCACCCCAAACTCACTTTCTTACACCCTTCTCTTGCTAAGCTTCCATGCTCTCCTAATCCTAAGAGTTGGTTAACAAGGTTTTTTTTTTCCATATTTTGGCTTATAGTATAGGGTCATCAAGAAACAATAGGCTAATTAGGCTCAATGTGTCTAACTAGGGAACATGCATTAGGGATGGTTCTTTTTAGGCCAAGTGGTTATTTCAAGAAAATTGCCTAAATCATTTGATGCAACCACATAAACATGCAAACTATGAAGGGATTCAAGCAAATCCGGGAAAGTGCAACTTAAAAGTGATTCACACAATCAAAAACAATGTTGGAGGCTCAAATCCTCACCTGGACATTTTTTTGCAAATTGTTTGACCGAGATACAATTCCTAGTGTGTGCACCCCTTCACCCCAAACTTGTCATAAGTCAAGCAATCACAATAAAATTTCTCAAAGTTCAATTTTCAATTTTTCACATGGGGATCAAATTTTCGATTTTCAAAACCTAGGAGGAAATCATCAATGAGCAACCTAATTCATGCAATCAATCTATGCTAAATCTAATTAAAATCCACCAAGCTTGCCGACACAACACTCATACACAAACTCTTGATCTTCTAAAATTATTCAAGAGCGAAATTCAAAAACAAAAGGAAAAGGGAAAAGGGAAAAGAAAACAAAAACAAAAACAAAAACAATTGGTTCCCTACCCCACACTTAAAGCATACATTGTCCTCAATGAAAGAACACATATAAAATAAGAGTGAGGAACGGAGAGGGTGCTCCCTGATCAAGTTGTAGTGTAGGTGGGCGCTTCCACGGAAAGCTCTTCTACGGTTGCATCCTCATCCAATTGGTCCCTCGGGCACCCCTGTTGGGCCAAAGGCCTCTCCCGAAAGAACTCCTGCAAATTAAAACCTTAATTGCAGATTCGCGAGGCGAGATATCACTCGTGAGGCGAATCCGGAAAAATTGTTCTTCACACCTTCCAGAATCGCTAGGCGAGCAGTATCTCGCGAGGCGAATATGGAATTCCAACAGTTGATGGTGCCCAGAATCGCGAGGCGAGAGTAACTCTTGCGACGCGAGACAGAAGCGTGAGCAAGCCTCTGAGATTCAGGGGCTTCGTCTCGCGAGGTCACCGTGTATTCGCGTGGAGAATCTCTCTTTTTTTTCTTTTTTTTATATATATAAGGGAAAATGACAGAAACTAAAAATATACCTAGCTTGGGTTGCCTCCCAAGTAGCTCTTGTTTAACGTCCCGAGCCTGACTCAAGTCACCCCTAAGGGTTAATCTGGAAGAAGAAACTGCTTGTCATGCCATGCCTTGGTCCGCTTTTTATAGGTTCTTGCCTTTTCATATGCTTGCATGCGGTTCCCGGACAACTCATTTAAGTCCAACAACCTTCTATAATCGGCACGTACTCTCCACCCCGTGATGGTCCTTGTTGGGATCGATTTATTGCTTTTATTGACCACCACGGTCGTGCCACCTTTCTTTGGGACCACATGAATTGGACTAACCCAACTACTATCCAATATTGGATAGATGATTCCGGCGTCTAAAGGTTTAATCACTTCCTCACACACAGCTTCTTTCATTCCTTCTTTGTTGAGCTTTTCCCTTCCACCTTCATCCTCTGGGAGACTCGGTAAGGCTTCCCAGTCTTTTAACCACTCAAGATAGTCCTCAAACCCCAAAGGGTCTTTTTCCTCACTATCATCATCATGGGATTTTACCAACTCTTGTGAACGTGAAGAACCATGGGCTTCTCTAGTTGCCTTTGCCTTGACAGTTGAGTCCACCATATCCACTCGATACACATCCGACCTCTCAGCAGGGTGCTTCATTGCTTCAAAGACATTGAAGACTACCTCATCATCTTGCACCCTTAGAGTGAGTTTCCCTTGTTGCACATCTATCAAGGCACGCCCAGTGGCCAAGAAAGGCCTACCCAATATGAGAGGGATCTCGGCGTCTTCATCCATATCAAGCACCACGAAATCCGCCGGAAATATGAACTTGTCCACCTTCACTAACAAATCTTCGACCACCCCATAAGGATATTTTATAGAACGATCGGCTAATTGGAGTGACATCCGTGTATCCTTGACTTCTTTGATCCCCAACTTCTTCATTATAGAGAGGGGCATCAAGTTGATGCTTACCCCTAGATCACACAATGCCTTTCCTAGAGTCATCCCCTCAATGGTGCATGGTATAGAAAAAGAATCGGAGTCCTTCAACTTTGGAGGTAGTTTTCTTTGAAGAATGGCACTACACTCCTCGGTCAAAGCAACCGTTTCCTCATCCAATATTCTCCGCTTCTTGGAGAGAAGCTCCTTCATAAACCGGGCATAAGATGGCATTCGTTCCAAGGCTTCCGCAAATGGAATGTTAATTTGAAGTTTGCGGAAGACATCAAGGAATTTATTGAACTGTTTATCTTGTCGAGGCTTCTTCAATTTTTCAGGATATGGTACCTTCATGTAGGGCGGGAGGTCTTTCGGCTCAACCCACTTCTTTTTTCTGATCTCTTCATATACAAGTTTTAACCTTTTCTCTTGCTCCGGTGCCTTGTCACTTGCCAACTCCTCTTTCTCAAGTTGCTCTTCCTCAACATGTGGTTGTTCCTCCTCAACTTCCTGAGAACTAGTTGCACCCCTGTTAGATCCTAACACCCTACCGCTTCTAGTTGTTATGGCATTGCATTGGTTCTTAGGGTTGTTCTCGGTATCTGATGAGCCTCTGTTTTACTGGTTTTATAACTAGTAAAGACCCTGGCTTTGTGCTTATTTTATACCATTTTTACCCAAATTAGACTTGATTGTTCCTAAGTAGTATTTCGAGTCTGTAAATTGTTTTTATGTTAATTTAGTTGTTTTAGAGTTGAATAATTATTTACTTTTATTTTCTATTTTCAGGTTAATAAAAAGTAATAAATCTGGAGCCGCTCGCCCCGCGAATAATCTCTCGCCCCGCGAGTATTGCAACCATGAAAAAGTCAGAGACGATCACGGCTTGCCCGTGTTGAAGATCACAGCCGTGGCAATTCTGAAGTTGAAGGGTTCGCCCCGCGAGCAATCCTTCGCCTCGCGAGTCTTGGAAGATCAGAAGCCATCACGGTTTGGGCGTGTTGAATGCCACGGGCGTAACAGTTGGAAGCTGAAGAGTTCGCCTCGCGAATGATGTGCTCGCCTCGCGAGAAGACAAAGAGTTGCAGACCTTTCATGTAATTCGCCTCGCGAGCAGTGATTCGCCTCGCGAGTACTCTGACTCCAGAAACGTGTATATAAGCAGTCTTAGGCAGAAATGAAGGAGTAGTCAGAATTAGCCAGTTTTGGCTAGTTTCTGAGCTAATCTTAGTTAGCCTTTTGTTTTCTCTTTTAGTTATGTTTTGTTTTCCTTTTGTAATGGAGAATTAGTCTCCTAGATTAATCTACTGTGATTGGTTCCTGTTAAGACTTGAGGTTTCTGTAATCCTGTTTCATTTCCTTTTTTTCTTTTCAATGCCATGCTTTATATTTCTGTTTGCTTAATTCAGGAGTATATTGTGTTGTGTTGGTTTATCTCGGTGATATCATGTTCCTATATATAATCGCGTTTGCTTAATTCGCGTGTGTTCGTTTCGTGTTCGCTTAGTTCACGAAGGGCTTAACCCCGTTTGCTTAATTCGGGAATAGGGATATATATCTGTAGTAGTGGTTCCGCTTGTGAATTGTTGCTACAACCGGGAGGGGATTAGAATTTGCTTAGGGTTGCATGAACCGATGATAGTTGGGAAACCAAAAGCAGTAGGTTAATCGTTTTAGCTTATTTGGTAACTGCTCTATTTTCTTGTTTTGTTTTCTGTTTTGCTTCTTTATTTTATTTTAATCTCAAAACCCCCATTTCTAACTTTTTTCTGTTAATAATAACAACACCTAAAAGAGTCCTTGAGAGACGATCCGAGTTGTCGCTCTATACTACATTATTTTGTAAACGCCGTTCTTTTTTTGGCGCGTGGCGGCAGCCGCGGTCAAAAATTGGCGCGCCGTTGGGGACTCTGGTTTGTTGTTATTAGCAGAAAATAATTTTTGAAAAAAAAAAAAAATTCTCTTTTCTAGTTAGTTTTGTCTGCTTGTCTGGTTGTTTGATTGCCATGGATAATTACATGTATGGATATTTTCCTAATGTTTATTATGAACCACCTTGCATGTATTATCCTAGTTTTAATGAACCACCACCTTACTATCCTAGCCAAGTTACCACCTCTGCACCTTCCGAACCTTCACAGAGCACCTTGGATGAGATTGCTTCAATGCTACAACAAATGGCTGCACAAACGGAAGCATACAATCTTGAATTTCAACAGAGGATGGAGGCAATGGAGGCAAGTAATCGTGAAGCCCAACAGAGGAGCCAAGCTGAATCTCAGAAATTGTGGGCTCTAATTGATCAAGTTACCGCCAACTCGGCTGCAATGCTAACTCCACAGCCTCTTGAGGAACATACAGATTCTAAAGTGGTTATTTCTGAAAATACTTTTGATGATAATTTTGATGATAATGTTTCTGTTGATGATGAATTTAGTGTTGAATCCCCTGATCCTAATGCTTGTTATTGTGATGGAACTGCATTGTGTGTTGAATGTTTTACAGGTTTATACTTTTCAGGAAAAATAGAAAATGCAGATCGTTTTGCAGGTTTGTTCTGTTCAGGAAACTTAGATCAGGAGGATCAAGAGGACGTCTGCTCCCCCGTGCTTGAGGATAAAGAAGACTCTTTGGTCTTAGATGCACGTGTTGAGAGTAGTGGGGTGGATGATGAACTAATTGCAGAATTCCCAGACATTGTAGATTTTTCTGATTCATTTTCTTGTAATATATGTACTAACTCTAACCTTTGTTTGGTGTGTGCTGAAATTTCTGCGTGTATAGCAGGTGAAAAATTTGTTAGTGCAGTGGATGAAAACCTTGCAGAAGTTGAAGCAGCACCAGTAACCCCAACTAACTGTTTACCACTTCCCCCTGAGGAACCAGTGATGGATTTTGCACCCTTGGATCTTGCACCATGGCCGGTCCAAGAGGTTGAGCCCCACTTCTATTGGGGAGATTTTGTTGAAAAGGAGGTCATCTGTGACCCCAGAGGAAGTGAGAAGTCCGCCGCACTGGGTGGAGTTATCGTGGTTGTCAAGTGCTCACCTCCGTATCAAAGCTGCAAGTTAGGGAGGCTTGGAATGAACTTCAGTCCTTTGGCTACCATGTGGGACTTATGTTACAGGCAGTGGGATCCTGGTGGAACCACCACCTTCAATGAGTTTTCTTAACCCTTTCTCCTTTTTAATTTTCTTTTGCTTTGTTTTATTTCTGTTTTGTTTTCAATAAAACTCCTGAATAATTTGAGAAGCTCAGGAGTTGTGTTAAGTCTAGTATTGGCAAGTTTATTGGATTTGATTGATTTTGCATAGATGAATTGCATGATAGTGTTGACTGTTTTCCCCCTAGGACTTGAAAAAATTTTGAAAAATTGATCCCCATATGATTGAAAACTGAACTTTGAGATTTTATTATGATGGCATGATTTATGATAAGTTTGGGGTGATAGGAAGCACACACTAGGGATAGAATCTCTTTCAAATAATTTGCAAAAATGTCCAGGTGAGGTTTTGAGCCTCCAACATGTTTTAAATTGTGTGAAAATCACTTTGTAAGTTGCACTTTCCTGAATTTGCTTGAATTTCTTTTTGGTTTGCATGATTATGTGTGTAGCAAATGATTTAGGCATTTTCTTTGTAAATAGCTACTTGGCCTAAAATAACCAATTCCTAATGCATGTTCCTTAGTTAGCCCCATTGAGCCTATTAGCCTTTAATTCTTGATAACCTAATGTTATAAGCCCAAAAAATCTGGAAAACCATGTTAACCCGATCTTAGGATTAGGAGAGCATGTAATCTTAGAATGGGTGCAAGAAACTAAAGTTTGGGGTGGCTGCAAGGTGCAATGTGTTGTTTGGGATTAGGAAAAAGAAAAAAAAAAAAAGAAAAAGAAAAGTGTAAAAAAATGAAGAAAAAAAAAAAGAAATAGAAAAAAAAAATAATGAAAAAAATAAAAGTGTAAAAATGCAAAAAGAAATAAAAAGGCTGTAGCTACCCAAGGCAAAATGAAAAATGAGAAAGGAACTTGAGTGAATTTCAAAGTGTAAAAATGTTTCATGCTCTCTTAGTTCCTAGGGTCCTCAGCCTAGTTCCTTTGTATATCCTACCCTTAGCCAGGCCCCATTACAACCCATAAAAGACCTTTTGATGTTGCTTGCATGTTTTCTGTGGGAACTATTTTGAGATGAAAATCAAATTTATGGGAAGTGCTCTTAAAAGTGAAATTGAGTGAATGTTGATAGCCTGACACAAACTGAGCGATGAGTGAAACACAAATTTCCCTTGTGAGGAAGGCAGTTGTTTGATTTTGGTGATCTCCCTTTTGTATGTAACTTAGATCCCCTGCTTCGATTTCTGATTGTCTGAATGATTAACTCTCAATTGTTTGGAATAAATGAATGTGGGGATTACTTTGTTTAAAAGGGGGGAACATTGAAGGAAAAATTGTTTTGTTAAATTGCTTGAAATTTGTGTGAAAGTTAATTGAGTCCTTAAGCTTGCCAGGTCTTGAGTCTTTTTAAGTTTTTGAGTGTAGTTTGCTTGGGGACAAGCAAAGTTTAAGTTTGGGGTATTTTGATGAGCCTCTGTTTTACTGGTTTTATAACTAGTAAAGACCCTGGCTTTGTGCTTATTTTATACCATTTTTACCCAAATTAGACTTGATTGTTCCTAAGTAGTATTTCGAGTCTGTAAATTGTTTTTATGTTAATTTAGTTGTTTTAGAGTTGAATAATTATTTACTTTTATTTTCTATTTTCGTGTTAATAAAAAGTAATAAATCTGGAGCCGCTCGCCCCATGAATAATCTCTCGCCCGCGAGTATTGCAACCATGAAAAAGTCGAGACGATCACGGCTTGCCCGTGTTGAAGATCACAGCCGTGGCAATTCTGAAGTTGAAGGGTTCGCCCCGCCAGCAATCATTCGCCTCGCGAGTCTTGGAAGATCAGAAGCCATCACGGTTTGGGCGTGTTTAATGACACGGGCGTAACAGTAGGAATAAGAAGAGTTCGCCTAGCGAATGATGTGCTTTCGCCTCGCGAGAAGACAAAGAGTTGCAGACCTTTCATGTAATTCGCCTCGCGGAGCAGGTGATTCGCCTCGCGAGTACTCGACTCCAAACGTGTATATAAGCGGTCTTAGGCGAGAAATGAAGGAGTAGTCGACTTGCCAGTTTTGGCTAGTTTCGAGCTAATCTTAGTTAGCCTTTTGTTTTCTCTTTTAGTTATGTTTTGTTTTCCTTTTGTAATGGAGAATTAGTCTCCTAGATTAATCTATCGTGATTGGTTCTGTTAAGACTTGAGGTTTCGTAATCCTGTTTCATTTCCTTTTCTCTTTTCAATGCCATGCTTTATATTTCTGTTTGCTTAATTCAGGAGTATATTGTGTTGTGTTGGTTTATCTCGGTGATATCATGTTCCTATATATAATCGCGTTTGCTTAATTCGCGTGTGTTCGTTTCGTGTTCGCTTAGTTCACGAAGGGCTTAACCCCGTTTGCTTAATTCGGGAATAGGGATATATATCTCGTAGTAGTGGTTCCGCTTGTGAATTGTTGCTACAACCGGGGAGGGATTAGAATTTGCTTAGGGTTGCATGAACCGATGATAGTTGGGAAACCAAAAGCAGTAGGTTAATCGTTTTAGCTTATTTGGTAACTGCTCTATTTTCTTGTTTTGTTTTCTGTTTTGCTTCTTTATTTTATTTTAATCTCAAAACCCCCATTTCTAACTTTTTCTGTTAATAATAACAACACCTAAAAGAGTCCTTGAGAGACGATCCGAGTTGTCGCTCTATACTACATTATTTTGTAAACGCTCGTTCTTTTTGGCGCGTGGCGACAGCGCGGTCAGTATCACCTGGGAAAGTGCCTGGGAGACGCTCATTTAGTTGCTTTGCGAGCTGAGCTATCTGTATCTCTAGATTCTGAATTGCCGCCCCTGTATGAGTTGCCAACTTATCAATGGTTGTGCCTGTATTGATTGACAACTTCTCAACTGCCGCATTCATCTTCTCAAAAGCCAACTCCCAAGGTTGCCTTCCACCATCTATTATTTGCATTTGATTAGTCCATGGAAAAGCCTGCTGAGTATTGCGTTGAAGGATTCCATAGTTAGGCCTCTGACCCTGTTGAGGTTGTTGTTGCCAATTCTGTTGAGGTTGTTGTTGCCCTGCTAGACCATGTTGAGTCACCGGCAAGTGTACCGGGTCGTCGCAAGTAATAAAATAAACACGGTAAGAATTTACCGAGGTCGAACTCAAGGATTGGGCTACCAATTCGACTAATCCGTGGGTTATCCGATGCGTTTGGTCAAGTAACAGAAAGTGGTTGAGAGAGAGAGATTAATTTCGCAATTCAAATAAGAAATCAAATAAAGCTAAGGTTTTAAAATCAGAAATTAAAATATCCAAGGTCTCAAGTCCACCTACCCAATCATGTATAGTACCCAAGTGATGATGAATTCCTCCCTAAGTTCAATTACAATGTCAACCGGGACCCCCAATTTCTCCTATATCCACTGTCGTGCTCAATAGGATGTATTCGACGATTGGATTAATTACTTACTAGGTCTCATAACCCTAATCTCGATTTCGTTAATTCGTGTTCCCTATAAGGTTGCACTAATCTCCTAAATCCACTATCGTGCTCATTATTCAATTAGTGATTCCAATCCAAGTTCTAAAACGCGAATCGCCGATCAGCCTCAACACGTTTAACTAGTCAATCACGCAACACATATGATCAACACAATCAAATCAGAATTGGAAAACATAAATTGAGACAAGGGAGTAAGACATACATCACATCGAATCTACACTGCCATGGGTGGCTTCATTGTTCCCTCAGACGAGAGGATTAGTTCCTCATGCTCATAGACAAACAATCGGACATAATCACCATCGTAAAATAAAATAAAAAGAAAAAGAGGAGACGCAGCTCCAAAGAGAAAAGAAGTCTTCCTAAACGCTGCCCCTACAAAGGGAAAAAACCTACTAGGATTCGGATCTCCAAAAGCTTCCTATTCTGATCTGAAACAACCTATAAATAGGGATTCTGGTTCTCGGCCTCTCGCGGGGCGAACACGATTTCGTGAGACGAATCATTAGTTTTGGCGCGCTTTCAATTTGGATTTTCGCTAGGCGAGAGTGTGTTCGCCGGGCGAGTCTTCAAACCTTAATCTGTCACAGCCGTGACCTTCATCATGGCTAGGCCGTGATGGTCTTTGTCTTCCAGGGTCTTCAGGCTCTCGCGAGGCGAGAATCCTCTCGCGTGGCGAATTTCAATTTTGGCTCCATCCTGGGTTTGAATGATCGCGAGGCTAACTGTGATTGGTGAGGCGAGACAGAATGTATGACTGTTGCTGTTTTGCTGATCTTCAGGCTCGCGAGGCGAGAATCCACTCATGGCGCAGTATCTTCGGAATGGAAATTTCCACTGTTTCTTGACTTTCCTTGACTCTCGGAGCTTCACTTCTAACCTGAAACAATAAACAGAAACAAAAAGCGTAATTCTATTCAAAATAGACTAAAAACTACTAAAAATGCCTAGAACGAGTCAAAGTCTACTTAGGAACAAAACAAGGCCAAATTTGGGCGAAAACGAGATTGAACTCGAATAATTTGCACAAAAACCACAGTCCATCTAGTTATAAAACTAGATAAGCCAAAGGCTTATCAAAACACCCCAAACTTAAACCTTGCTTGTCCCCAAGCAAGCTAAAACTCAAAAAGGACTCAAGACTTGGCAAACTTAAGGGATTCAATCGATTTTGCACAAATTTCATGCAATCATAACAAAACAGTTTTTCTCCAATGATTTCCCCCCTTACTTCAACGTAATCCCCACATTCATTTACTTTAAACAATTGAGAACTTCATCATTCATGCAATCATTAATCTAAGTTGAGGATCAGAGTCACACACAAAAGGAAGATCACCAATTTCAAACAATCGCCTTCCTCACAAGGGTATGTAAATTTTCACTCATTCGCTCAAATTTGTCTAGGCTATCAACTTTTCACTCAATTTCACATATCAAGAGCACTTCCTATGAATTTGATTTTCATCTCAAAAATAGTTCCCACGAAAACATGCAAGCAACATCAGAAGGTCTTTTAAAGGTTGTAATGGGGCCTGACTGAGGGTAGGATATTTAAGGATACTAGTCTTAAGTCCCTAGGAACTAAGAGAGCATGAGCATTAGACACATTTTCCACTCAAATTCCTTTTTCCATTTTTCTTTGTGCCTCGGGTGACTACAGCCTTTTCCTTGCTAATTTTTTTTTCTGTTTTGCCCCTTTTCTTTTGGCAATTTTTTTTTTATATTGCCTTGGGTTCCAACCTTTATTTTTCTTTTTCTCAACCCAAAATGACATATCACCTTGTAGCCACCCCAAACTTAGTTCCTCACAACCATTCTCTTGCTAAGTGTCCATGCTCTCTTAATCCTAAGATTGGGTTAACATGGTTTTTCAGATTCTGGCTTGTAATATAGGGTCATCAAGAAACAATAGTCTAATTAGGCTCAATGTGGTTAACTAGGGAACATGCCTTCGGGTTGGTTCTTTTTAGTCCAAGTAGTTATTCAAGGAAAATTGCCTAAATCATTTGATGCAACATATAAACATGCAAACCATGAAGAGATTCAAGCAAATTCGGGAAAGTGCAACTTAATAGTGATTCACACAATCAAAAACAAAGTTGGAGGCTCAAATCCTCACCTGGACATTTTTGCAAATTGTTTGACCGAGATACAATTCCTAGTGTGTGCACCCCCTCACCCCAAACTTATCATAAATCAAGTAATTACAATAAAATTCTCAAAGTTCAATTTTCAATTTTTCACATGGGGATCGACTTTTCTATTTTCAGAACCTAGGGGGAAATCATCAATGGTCAAAATAATTCATGCAATCAATCTATGCTCAATTTAATCAGAATCCAACAAGCTTGCCGACACACATTCATACAAAAACTCTTGATCTTCTCAAATTATTCAAGAGTGACAAACAAAAACAAAAACAAAAACAAAAACAAAAACAAAAACAAAACAAGAGGAGAGGAGAGGGTGCTCCCTGATCAAGTTTCCATGGTTGCCTCCTCATCCTATTATTCTCCCGGGCTCCCTTCTGTTGCATAGCATCTTGGAAGAACTCCTGCAAATGAAAACCTTAAGTGCAGATTCGCGAGGCGATAGACCACTCGCGAGGCGAATCTGGAAAATTGTTATTCACACATTCCAGAATGGCAAGGCGAGTAGTATCTCGCGAGGCGAATCTGGAATTCCAACAGATGATGATGCCCAGAATCGCGAGGCTAAAGTATACCTCGCGTCGCGAGACAGAAAAGTGAGCAAGCCTCTGAGATTCAGGGCTTCTGTCTCGCACGGCCACTGTGGATTCGCGTGGCGAATCAAGATTTTTTATTATTATTATTATTATTATTATTATTTTATTTATAATATAAATGAAAATGACAGAAACTAAAAACAAAGGATACCTAGCTTGGGTTGCCTCCCAAGTAGCGCTTGTTTAACGTCCCGAGCTTGACTTATTAAGAAGCATCCACCTGGATCCCATAGCCTGTGGTACAAGGGCCAAGAGACGCTCATCATCTCCAATCCTCCACCAGGATCCCATGGTTTGTGAAGTGGCCCTTGCAGGAGCAATATGACTCTATTCATGATCCCACCTGGCCTGTGTGTGAAAACTCCATTGACCTCTGTAATTATGAACTCACTTCCTCTCGGGCCAAATGGAGTTTTCTCGAGGAAGTGTGCCAGACAAGTGGGAGGGTCTAACTTACCAATGTCCACACATGCATGTAAGCCAACATAGTTATCCAATGCAGTAATTTCAGGTTGCTTGGCAAGCATGGTGAAATCCTCTACCACTTTATCTGCATTTTGATCTCTACCCCCTTGCTCCGGTGCCTTGTCACTTGTCAACTCCTCTTCCTCAAGTTGCTCTTCCTCAACATGTGGTGGTTCTTCCTCAACTTCCTGAGAACTAGTTGCATCCAAATCAGATCCCAACACTCTACCGCTTCTAGTTGTTATGGCTTCGCATTGGTTCTTAGGGTTGTTCTCAGTATCACCTGGAAGAGTGTCTGGGAGAGGCTCATTTAGTTGCTTTGCAAGCTGGGCAATCTGCATCTCTAGATTCTGAAGTGCCAACCTCAGTATGAGTTGCCAACTTGTCAATGGTTGTGCTTGTATCGATTGCAAACTTTTCCATTGCCGCATTCATCTTCTCCAGAGCCAACTCCCAAGGTTGTATTAGCCAATTCTGTTGAGGTTGTGGTTGCCAGGCTAGACCATCGCCATCATTACTCTAAACGAAATCCGGATGGTCTCTACTCATATAACCCCAATACTGATTCTGACTCTGATAGTTGTCCTGGGGCACGCTGTCATAGAAATTATGGCATGAGTCCACATATTCTTGAGAGAAGTAGAACGGACAGTTCCAAGTGTCATGGTCTCCATTACAATATTCGCAACCCGGAAGCATTCCCTTGTGTACCTCGCATACAAAACAAGGCAAGACCAAGTGGAATCAAAGAAGTAGAGAGAGATAATAGTAAATAAAAATAAAAATAAAAATAACTTAACCAAATAATCAAACTTCCCTAAAATCAGGGAAATTGGTTGTGCCTATCCCCGGCAACGGCGCCAAAAACTTGTTGAGTCACCGGCAAGTGTACCGGGTCGTCGCAAGTAATAAAATAAACACGATAAGAATTTACCGAGGTCGAACTCAGGGATTGGGCTACCAATTCGACTAATCCGTGGGTTATCCGATGCGTTTGGTCAAGTAACAGAAAGTGGTTGAGAGAGAGAGATTAATTTCGCAATTCAAATAAGAAATCAAATAAAGCTAAGGTTTTAAAATCAGAAATTAAAATATCCAAGGTCTCAAGTCCACCTACCCAATCATGTATAGTACCCAAGTGATGATGAATTCCTCCCTAAGTTCAATTACAATGTCAACCGGGACCCCCAATTTCTTCTATATCCACTATCGTGCTCAATAGGACGTATTCGACGATTGGATTAATTACTTACTAGGTCTCATAACCCTAATCTCGAATTCTGTTAATTCGTGTTCCCTATAAGGTTGCACTAATCTCCTAAATCCACTGTCGTGCTCATTATTCAATTAGTGATTCCAATCCAAGTTCTAAAACGCGAATCGCCGATCAGCCTCAACACGTTTAACTAGTCAATCACGCAACACATATGATCAACACAATCAAATCAGAATTGGAAAACATAAATTGAGACAAGGGAGTAAGACATACATCACATCGAATCTACACTGCCATGGGTGGCTTCATTGTTCCCTCAGACGAGGGGATTAGTTCCTTATGCTCATAGACAAACAATCGGACATAATCACCATCGTAAAATAAAATAAAAAGAAAAAGAGGAGACGCAGCTCCAAAGAGAAAAGAAGTCTTCCTAAACGCTGCCCTACAATGGAAAAAAACCTACTAGGATTCGGATCTCCAAAAGCTTCCTATTACGATCAAAAACAGACCTATAAATAGGGATTCTGGTTCTCGGCCTCTCACGGGCGAACACGATTTCGCGAGGCGAATCATTAGTTTTGGCGCGCTTTCAATTTGGATTTTCGCGAGGCGAGAGTGTGTTCGCGGGGCGAGTCTTCAAACCTTAATCTGTCACAGCCGTGACCTTCATCATGGCTAGGCCGTGATGGTCTCTGTCTTCCAGGGTCTTCAGGCTCTCGCGAGGCGAGAATCCTCTCGTGTGGCGAATTTCAGTTTTGGCTCCATCCTGAGTTTGAATGATCGCGAGGTGAACTGTGATTGGTGAGGCGAGACAGAATGTATGACTGTTGCTGTTTTGCTGATCTTCAGGCTCGCGAGGCGAGAATCCACTCGCGGGGTGAGTATCTTCAGAATTGAAATTTCCACTGTTTCTTGACTTTCCTTGACTCTCGGAGCTTCACTTCTAACCTGAAACAATAAACAGAAACAAAAAGCGTAATTCTATTCAAAATAGACTAAAAACTACTAAAAATGCCTAGAACGAGTCAAAGTCTACTTAGGAACAAAACAAGGCCAAATTTGGGCAAAAACGAGATTGAACTCGAATAATTTGCACAAAAACCACAGTCCATCTAGTTATAAAACTAGATAAGCCAAAGGCTTATCAGACCACCATTAACATTACTGCAAGTGAAACCCGGATGGTCTCTCCTCATATAACCCATATTCTGATTCTGATTGTAATCATTATGTCTGTTCCTCTGATAGTTGTTCTGGGGCACACTGTCATAGAAATTGTAGCATGAGTCCACATGTTCTTGAGAGAAGTTGAACGGACAATTCTGAATGTCATGATCTCCATTACAATTTTCACAACCCGGAGGCATTCCTTCATGTATCACATTAACCTTCTTGTTCCCAGACAATACCGCATTCTGCATCTTCAACAGTTTATTTTGCTCTAGAATGGTTTCTATTGTTGCAGAACTGACTCCACTTGAGGTTTCCCTACCACGGTTGTAATCATTGTACGACATCTTCTCCAATAACGCCCATCCATCCTCAGCTGATAAATAGGAAAAAGAACCGCCAGTTGCGGCATCACAATTCATCTGGTATCGCCCCCTTAACCCGTTAAAGAAATGTTGAACCTTGGAGACCGGGTCAAAGAAAGCTGAAGGACATCTTCTCAAGAGAACATTGTACCTCTCCCAAGCTTCATTATAAGTTTCATCTTCTGTCTGCCTGAAAGATGTGACGGCTACTCTAGCTTGTGCCGCTTTCTGAGGAGGAAAATACTTGGTGAGGAACTTTTGAGCCATTTGCTCCCATGTTCTGATACTGTTCAGATCCAAGCAGTCAAACAAATCGCGAGAGACATCCCTAACAGAGAGAGGGAATATCCGCAAGCGAAACTCATCTTGAGTGACTCCTCTTGTCTTCTGCATGTCACAAGCTTCAAGGAAGCGAGTGATGTGTCTATGAGGGTCTTGTTTGCCACTCCCATCAAACTGATTCTCACGGATCTGGGCTGTGACACATCCTTCCACTCTGAAGGAATATGTATTAAGGTTGCCCCTCACGATAGAAGAAGCATAATCATCCAAATTGGGTAGATCGTACTCGAAGAGAGGCTTGTAACGACGAGGAGGAGGAGGAGGGTTTTCTTCGGCCATCCTCTCAAGATTAATCGCTTCAAGCCTCTTTCATTCTCTGGCTTCTTTCCTTAATCGCTTCTCGGTCTTGGTGATCTCCGAATCAAATAGCAAGTCCTCTTGTGAAATGGTACCTCGCATACAAAAACAAGGCAAAACCAAGTCGAATCAAAGAAGTAGAGAGAAATAATAGTAAATAAATAACAGAAAATAAAAATAAAAACAGCTTAACCAAATAAGCAAACTTCCCAAAAATTAGGAAATTTGGTTGTGCCAATCCCCGGCAATGGCGCCAAAAACTTGTTGAGTCACCGGCAAGTGTACCGGGTCGTCGTAAGTAATAAAACACGGTAAGCAATTACCGAGGTCGGACACAGGGATTGGGCTACCAATTCTTCCAATTTGCAAGAAGTTCAAAACGTTTGATCAAGCAAGGCAGGTGGTTGAAGAGAGAGAGAAAATAGGATCGCAAATTAAATTAACAAATCAAATAGAGAGATAATGAATTAAAATCTGGAATTAAAACATATAACGTCACAAATCCACCTACCCAATCATGCATAGTACCCAAGTGATGATGATTGCCTCCCTAAGTTCAATTGCAATGTCAACCAGGACCCCTAAATTCTCCTAATGACACTGTCGTGCTCAATAGGACGTATTCAACGATTGAATTAATTACTTACTAGGTCTCATAACCCAATCATCAAAATCTATCAAATCTGGTCCCTATAAGGTTGCATTGATCTCCTACTCACTCTCGTGCAATATTCGATCAATGATCCCAATTCAAGTTCTAAACGTGAATTGCCTACTAAGCCTCAACACGTTAACTAGTCAATCACGCATGCATATGATCAACGCAATAAATTCAGAATTGGAAAACAAGAATTGAAGTAAGGTAGGAAACATACATCACATTGAACGCTACACCGCCATGGGTGGTTTCATTGATCCCTTAGATAAGGGGATTAGTTCCTCATGCTTGTAACAACGCACAAACAATTGGCCATAATCATGATTGTATAAAAGAAAAAGAAAACTGGGAGACGCAGCTCCAGAAAGACAAGGATTTGTCCAAAACGCTCTGAAACAAGTGGAGAACCAAAAGCTCTTTCCATCTGCCCTAAAACAGCAATATATAGATTTCAGATTCTGCGCGCGCTCGCGAGGCGAGTAGCCTCTCACGAGGCGAATATTAAAAATGGTACGCTTTCAAAATTGGATTCTCGCGAGGCGAGAGGATGATTCGCGAGGCGAGACTTCAAATTCTAGTCTGTCACGGTCGTGACCTTCATCACGGCTAGGCCGTGATGGTATCTGTCCTTCAGGGTCTTCTCACCACATGCTGGTCTTCAGGCTTCGCGAGGCGAGAGAGAAAGGATGATTTATTCTTTGCTCAGGCTGGTCTTCAGGATCGCGAGGCGAGCATCCTCTCACGGGGCGAGTATCTCCAGAATGGCAATTTCCACTGTTTTCTTCATTCCCTTGACTCGAAGTGCTTCCCTTTTAACCTAAAACAACAAAAGAAAATGAAAAGCGTAATTCTATTCAAAATAAACTAAAAATTACAAGAAATGCATAAAACGAGTCAAAGTCTAACTTAGGAACAAAACAAGGCCAATTTGGGAGATTAGTGAGGGTGACTCGCCCAATTAGGCACAAAATATACCCCTTTTCTAGCTGGAAATTAGATGAGCCAGAGGCTTATCAGGAATCTGAGGTTTTTTTTTCCTCTCTCCTAGTTGCAGTTTTCTTTCTCAATGTGTTCGATTTTACACAGAAAGGCAAGTCCATTTGAATTTGTTTTGTAGGCTGAAGCTATCAAAAAAATACTTTGTCCTGATTCCAGTAGGAAAAGGAGAGAATAGAAAATGAAGAAGCGCCAAGAAGAAGCGGCACGAGTTTTTGCGGCATTAAATGAATTTCCCACGCTATATTTTAATTTTTTTGTACTTTTTCAGATTTTATTGAATTATTCTTTGCGGGAGAAGGCAGCCAATGCGCAAGTGCTTGTACCAAACACCATCGGATATGTGATGGGTCCTCACGGGACAACTTTGACATTTCTGAGAAAATGGGGCTCCCTAGCATATTTAACTCCAAACCCATCGTGTATCGGGTTATCTTTGATTTGATGTATGGTACTGTCGGATTGTCTTCCTGATACCTTGTTTAGATATGGGTAGCAAATAAAATGGGAGAAAGAAATTGAGAGGAATTAAAGTTGATATAAAAATTTGTAATTTGCTGAAATAGGAAATCTGTTTGACTTTGGCTTTTAGATGTTTCCATGATTTTGTCAACAACAAACATTGGCCAAAAATTCGATAATCGGGCATTTAAGGTGTATGTGCTTTGCATTTGCTAATTTGATGCATGGTACCGGGATAGAGCGATCTTCTCGCGAATTTTGTAATGACATGTTTGGCAAATAAAATAAGGAGTGAAAACATAAATTGAGAAGAATAAAAATTAATGTTATTAAAATTATGTTGTTTATCAAAAAAGAAATCTGTGTTTTGCCTTGGCTTTAGCTTTTTCCTGATGGGCCTTTAAATCAAGGGCCTCCAACTCAGGTGGTAGATTGGGAAATGAGTTGGAAGGTATAGTGGAGGAGTGTCTTATGCTAGTTAAAGATGTTTCTAACTGCATGGACAGGTGGCAGCAGGAAATTGGCAGTTGGGTCTGCAATCATGGATGTGGATGTCTATATGAAGAGTGGTGTGAGTAGGGAGGTCTTCATTAGGGTAGTTTTGGGGTGGCTATGCTTCTCTGATATTTTTTTGTGTTTTTCTATACTGTTTTTCTGCATTCTTAGCTTGTGTTCTCTTTAATTGGAGCTTTTTCCTTATCTTTTTTCAACTATTTCTCTTCTTAATATCAGTTCCTAACATTTCCCTGATCTTGACAACAAGAAACATTGTTCAGAAGTTAGAAACTGTTGATGTAAGTTTATATAGCGAACACAATCCAACATTCTTCTCCACTAATTATATCATTGGTATTGTTTCAGTTATCCTCCACCTTGCGAGAAGTGTGCTGTGACCCTTCTTGTACCAATCCATATAAGTACTGGCATTCGAAATCAAAGCTTCCTCTTTACAGTCTCCAATGTTACAAGGCTGTAGATGAGAAGATGGTGGCTGAAACTACCTCTTCCTCTACCTCTTGATGTTGAGAATAATCCTATATCACTGGCTAATGCCAATGGAACCCTTGATGGTTTTTTGTCTGGGGCTTTTAGCAAAGACCTCATATTGGAGATTGGTCATTTGCTCTATTATACTTTCCAATGGCTTATTATTCTGACTTTTTAAGTAGCAATTACTAGACAGAAGTTGTTTTGGCTATGCTTGCAATAAGGAATATTAAAGAAACTTCTATATACTTTGAATGCTTGATTACAACTTTTCAAAATTCGGTAAGCTATTGTTATTAAATACTTTGATGTTGCATATGATTCTCTATCAGTATCACCGGTTTATGGCAGTTATATGTCACCTTCGATGTTTATATCTCAGGTAGATGCTCTAGTTCAGTTGAGCTGCATTTGGTATTGAGCTCTCGTATCGTGGGTTGGTTATTTACTGTATTATGATGCATTTTCTTGTGCAGGTGTAGGAGTTGATATGATAATGATATCCAATGAATTAGAAACAGGGTTCAGGGTGGACAACTTGTCTTGTTCTGTTTTAGTTGCAATACTGCAAATAATTAATTGATAATATCTACTTATCGATTTTTTTATATTTCGAGATTTTGAATGAAATAAATTTTGTAGAATTGATTTGGTTACAACTAAGTTTAAAGGAAGTGATATATATTTGAATTTTTTTTTTAAATTAAAAGCAAGTTTAAAGGAAGTGATTTATATTTGAATATTTTTATTTTATGATTGTTAAGTTTAGGATTAAGATTAGGAATGAATGTATTAGAGAGAAGCCTTAGGCCTCTTTAGTATGCTTGAATATGATAGGATAAGTTCAATAAGATAAGGTTTGATAAAAGAATATTTGATAAGATTTTAATATTATAATGTGTTTAATCTAACATTTAATAAAACACTGGGACTGTTTGTTTAGTGATTCTCCATGACGTTTTTGGCAATAATTATCATGGATGTGGATGTCTATATGAAGAGAATGAAGAGTGGTGTGAGTAGGGAGGTCTTCATTAGGGTAGTTTTGGGGTGGCTATGCTTCTCTGATATTTTTTTGTGTTTTTCTATACTGTTTTTCTGCATTCTTAGCTTGTGTTCTCTTTAATTGAGCTTTTTCCTTATCTTTTTTCAACTATTTCTCTTCTTAATATCAGTTCCTAACATTTCCCTGATCTTGACAACAAGAAACATTGTTCAGAAGTTAGAAACTGTTGATGTAAGTTTATATAGCGAACACAATCCAACATTCTTCTCCACTAATTATATCATTGGTATTGTTTCAGTTATCCTCCACCTCGCGAGAAGTGTGCCGGCCCTTCTTGTACCAATCCATATAAGTACTGGCATTCGAAATCAAAGCTTCCTCTTTACAGTCTCCAATGTTACAAGGCTGTAGATGAGAAGATGGTGGCTGAAACTACCTCTTCCTCTACCTCTTGATGTTGCGAATAATCCTATATTACTGGCTAATGCCAATGGAACCCTTGATGGTTTTTTGTCTGGGGCTTTTAGCAAAGACCTCATATTGGAGATTGGTCATTTGCTCTATTATACTTTCCAATGGCTTATTATTCTGACTTTTTAAGTAGCAATTACTAGACAGAAGTTGTTTTGGCTATGCTTGCAAGAAGGAATATTAAAGAAACTTCTATATACTTTGAATGCTTGATTACAACTTTTCAAAATTCGGTAAGCTATTGTTATTAAATACTTTGATGTTGCATATGATTCTCTATCAGTATCACCGGTTTATGGCAGTTATATGTCACCTTCGATGTTTATATCTCAGGTAGATGCTCTAGTTCAGTTGAGCTGCATTTGGTATTGAGCTCTCGTATCGTGGGTTGGTTATTTACTGTATTATGATGCATTTTCTTGTGCAGGTGTAGGAGTTGATATGATAATGATATCCAATGAATTAGAAACAGGGTTCAGGGTGGACAACTTGTCTTGTTCTGTTTTAGTTGCAATACTGCAAATAATTAATTGATAATATCTACTTATCGATTTTTTTATATTTCGAGATTTTGAATGAAATAAATTTTGTAGAATTGATTTGGTTACAACTAAGTTTAAAGGAAGTGATATATATTTGAATTTTTTTTTTAAAATTAAAAGCAAGTTTAAAGGAAGTGATTTATATTTGAATATTTTTATTTTATGATTGTTAAGTTTAGGATTAAGATTAGGAATGAATGTATTAGAGAGAAGCCTTAGGCCTCTTTAGTATGCTTGAATATGATAGGATAAGTTCAATAAGATAAGGTTTGATAAAAGAATATTTGATAAGATTTTAATATTATAATGTGTTTAATCTAACATTTAATAAAACACTGGGACTGTTTGTTTAGTGATTCTCCAGGACGTTTTTGGCAATAATTATTTATGTTAAAGTGATTTTAACCAACATATGGTTGATCCAAGTGGTAAGGGACTTGGTCATCTTAAGCATGTGGTCAGGGGTTTGAATCCTGTCTTTCGTGTATGGAGAAAACCTGGTTACCAAAAAAGAAAGCGATTTTACTTTCAAAATTGATTTTAACTTGTTTTTTTCTTGTACATCTGAAAAGAAAACAAGAGCACCTAACCTCTCCTAAAGAGAGTTCCTACAGAATCAGTAAAAAGAAAGGGGTAAATCCCCCGAGGAGCAACATTCAACACATCGAAATCAGAGGATCCTTTTGCGCCACTCTTAGCAAGAAAATCAGTACAAGCATTAGTTTCACCATAGACATGAACCTGATGAACCTCCTAGTGCCAATGCAACATCGAACGAACTTCCGAAATCACAGATCCATGAATGTGGAACTCACCCATCTCACTGGAAACTAACCGCACTGCCTTTAGACAATCACTTTCACAAATCACCCTTCTAAATCCCTTCTGCCATGCTAACATGAGACCATGCTGAATTGCCTTCAACTCAGCAACAAAAATCTTAAAATTACCAATATTGCCTCTAAAACCTGCGATCCATTCACTATTAGAGTAACACAGAAGTCCCACGATCCTTGTTGCCCCAGGATAATTAAGAGAGCTCCCATCCACATTGTTATTGATAGTGCCCTGCGGAGGAGGAGATCAACCAACCATGGCGGGTTTATTATTAATGGAAGGCTCCCTTGTGTAACACCCCATTTTTCGTATATATGTTTTCATGTGTTGTATACAGATGTATGCTGTGCTAGATTATTAAAAAGTGCTTTAGGGAATTTAAAATGGGGTTAAGTGGGTCTGTCAAAAATCCATTCTTAACGTATATGTTTCTCTCTCCTGGAGTTTTCCCGATAGACACAACTGTGTCTAACTCTCTAAAATGTCTTTCTGGCCTGGGACACAGATGTGTCTCCTGATAGACACAACTGTGTCTAATTATCGTAAGAGTTGTTTTGGCAGGGACACAGCTGTGTCTCTTGATAGACACAAGTGTGTCTAATTCTCGAAAACGTTGGCCGTGCCACAGCTGTGTCTCCTGATAGATACAGCTATGTCGAATTCCCAAAATCGTTGTTCTGGTAAGGGACACAGTTGTGTCTCCTGATAGACACAACTGTGTCTAGTTCTCAAAAACGCAAATCTGACCAGGGACACAGCTGTGTCTCCTGATAGACACAGCTGTGTCTAATTCCCAAAGACAATTTTGCCTGACAATATAAATAAGTGAGTTAGGAGGGTTACAAGTTACAACTCTCAAATTGTCACTTTAGGCAATCCTAGTGCGACATAAACCTTTCACCTTTCCCTTCCTTTGAACCCAACCAAGTTCTTGGTGTTCTTGCTCTAGATTGGAGAGAGAAGTCACGCGCTAGTGTCATCAAAATGTAATGTAGTCTTCCCTCATCAATCTCCTTTTTCTCTTTAAGTTAATTGGAGATAAAGTTAATTGTTTGTGTTTGTCCAAGGCTTGAAAAGTTCGTCTTTCCGTTTGAGGGAACGACACCAATTTCGTTTATGCTTAGCTAAGGGGTTTGATCTTCATACCAGGTATGGGGAGAAGGAATAATATTAACATGTAGGCGTTGGGGATAGCGTAAGATGAAGGGTTAACCCATGACCCTGTCATATGTTGTTTATCTCTTTGATGTCAATTGATATATGCATGATGTAATTCCAATGCTAATGGCATGCTTTAATTATTCTACTATTTGATGTTAATATTGATGATGTATGAGTGAATGTTATTCGTATTCCTAATTGCGTATGATGTTTAATTATGCCATGAATGTTCATGATGTTTAATGATGTTGTTATGATAATGAAGATGCTGTTATGATGATGATGAATGTTGTTATGTTGGTGATGTTTTTGTGCTCTGAATGAGTGTTGATTGTTGAGGATGTTAATGCCAACAATGATGTTAATAAGACTCTAACTAACCAATAGGGCTTATTAATGATGTTAAGACGTTAAAATATGTTAACAATGATGAAAGAGGATTAAGGGATGTTTTCCCAGTTTGTTCATAAGACATGAATGTAGCATGAGAGACAAGGTTATGTTCATAGGACTTAGTTGAAGACCCTATGATTGATTAGTGAGTATTTTAGGGACGTTAGTAATGAAGCTGGAAGTAAAAGACATGGGAACAATTAAAGATAATGAAACTAATGATTGATGGTGTAGTTTAAACCAATAGGTTTGATCTTTGAATGTCCTAGGAAACTTAGTAAGGGTTGTTCAACCCTTCTGCCCAGAAACAGTACGGCCACGCTCCATTGAGCACGGTCCTGCTCAACAGTCAGCAAGAACGTGCGCGGTTAGTCCAACATCCTATAGGGAGTTTGGTTAGTCCTTGATTTTTAAAGGCTAACAAAGTTTGAATAGGGATTCCATAGTCTTATTTTGACTGTTTGGTTGTTTGCTAGGTTGATGACCCAGATTGGGTTGATGGTTTCTGGGTTGATGACCCAGATTTGGTCGATGGTTTCTGGGTTGATGACCCAGATTTGGTCGACGACCCTGTTTGTTTGGATGCACCTTGGCGTTGGAGTCCTGCAAGGACTAGTTTACCCTTCCCTTTCCCCTTTTCAGAGGAAGTTGTTGTTTTTGGCATTTCTGCGACTCTCACACTCTTACCTACCCTGTAAATATTCACGAGTAAGGAAGTCAGGAAGAGAATTAGAAGAGCCTTTAAGAAATTCAATTTGAAAATCAAAAGCACTTAAAATTGCTTCCTATCTGGCAAAAATTTGTTTTGATGCCAAGTTTTTAACATCTTTTTGTAAAATATCTTTTGCAGATTTACAATCTACTCTAACCAAAATTTTTTGATTAAGTAAATCAGATTGAAATTTTGAAATATATAAAACTATTGCCAAAATCTCTTTTTTGATAGTAGAATAATTTTCCTAAGAAGAATTCCAATGTTTAGAAGTATATCCAATGATATGCTCTTTTTCTGAAATTCTTTGTTTCAAAATACCAACATAACCAATGTCAGAAGCATCGGTCTCAACAATTTTGAGGGCAGAAGCGTTTGGAAGATAAAGATATGGAACATTCTTTATCTGATACTTTATAATTTTGACCACTTTTGTATGTTCATCCGTCCAAGGAGGTGGTTCCTTTTTAAGACGATTATGCAAAGGTTTGATGATATTGCTAAGGTTAGGAACAAAATCAGCGACATAGTTAAGACAACCTAAGAATCTTTGAAGTTGAGTTTTGTCTATTATTTGATCTGGAAATTTGTCTGCAAATTCAATTGCTCTATTGATAGGAATAATAGTCCATTGGTAAATATTATGACCAAGAAATCTAATTTTCATTTGAAAAAGACTGACTTTGGTTTTAGACACAGCTAAACCATTTCTTTTGATCACTCCTATGAAGATTTTCACATGTTTGAAGTGTTGATCAATTGATTGAGTTTAGACGCATCCACCCATGCATTTGAGATGCATCCACCCATGCATCTACGCCTGGGATTAAGAAAGATAGTCCCTTAGAAAGACCTCCTTTAGAAAAATCCTGTTTAAACCTTTCAAGTTTAATAAGAAGGTCGGATAAAGTTTGCAACTTCTTCTCAACCCCGATATAAAAAAGGAAAAACAGGAATTAATCGAAAAAATCAAAGAAAAAATAAAACAATTAAGTATTCCTGAGTCTCCATCTAACATTGTTAATCAAGAAGGACGACCCTTGATAAGGAACAAAGAACCAACCATAAATGTCATTAATGAAGATGACTCAAACAGAATCTGTGGCGATGCTTCTAAACTTAATCCACAGGAAAAACCATATCAATATTAGTTCAGTTTTTACTCAATCCTGGAAAAAACCCTCAAAACTTTATTATCCTAGGGAAACCGATGAGCCTCTGGTTGGCTGGTTTTATAACTAATAAAAACCTTGGCTTTGTGCTTATTTTATATCATTTTTACCCAAATTAGGCTTGATTGTCCTTAAGTAATATTTTGAGTCTGTAAATTGTTTTTAGGTTAATTTAGTTGATTTAGAATGAATAAAGTATTTACTTTTATTTTCTGTTTTTCAGGTTAATAAAATAAAAATAAAATAAATCTGGAGCCACTCGCCCCGCGAATAATCTCTCGCCCCGCGAGTATTGCAACCATGAAAAAGTCAGAGACGATCACGGCTTGCCCGTGTTGAAGATCACGGCCGTGGTAGTTTTGAAGTTGAAGCGTTCGCCTCGCGAGAATTCCTTCGCCTCGCGAATACTTGAAAGTCAGAAGCCATCACGGTTTGGGCACGTTGAAGGTCACGGGCGTTACATTTGAGAATTTGAAGAGTTCGCCTCGCGAAGATATGCTCGCCTCGCGAGAAGACCAAGAGTTGCAGACCTTTCACATAATTCGCCTCGCGAGTAGTGCTTCGCCTCCCGAGGACCTGGATTCCAGAAACATGTATATAAGTAGTCTTAGGCAGAACTGAGAGAGTCTAGTCAGAATTAGCCAGTTTTGGCTAGTTTCTGAGCTAGTCTTAGTTAGTCTTTTGTTTTCTTTTTAGTTATGTTTTGTTTTCCTTTTGTAATGGAGAGCTAGTCTCCTAGATTAATCTACTGCAATTGGTTTCTATTAACACTTGAGGTTATGTATTCCCTAGTTTATTTTCTTTTCTCTTTTCAATGCCATGCTGTATATTTCTGTTTGTTTAATTCAGGAATGTATAGTGTTGTATTGATTCATTTCGGTGATGCTATGTTCCTATAATCAATCGCGTTTGTTTAATTCGCGTGTGTTCGTTTCGTGTTCGTTTAGTTCACGAAGGGCTTAACCCCGTTTGTTTAATTCGGGAATAGGAACATACATCCGTAGTAGTGGTTTCGTTTGTTAACTATTTCTACAATAGGAGGGGATTAGAATAGGCTTGGATTTATTTGAACCAATGATAGTGGGAAACCGAGAAACAGATGGTTAATCGTCTTTAGTTTATTTGCTAATCTTTTAAACTGCTTTGTTTCTTTTCTCTGTTTTGTTTTTTGTTTTTTCTTTATTTTAGTTTCAATCCAAACAACCCCCAATTCTGACTTTTACTAATTTTCTCATTAATAATAACAACACTAAAGAGTCCTTGAGAGACGATCCGAGTTGTCGCACTATACTGCATTATTTTATAATCGCTCGTTTTTTTGGCGCGTGGCGACAGCGCGGTCAAAAATTGGCGCCGTTGCCGGGGACTCTGGTTTGTTGTTATTAGCAGAAAATAAAAAAAAATAAAAAAAAATTTCTTTTCTAATTAGTTTTGACTGCTTTGTGCAGTGTCAGAAATTTTATTTTCCCCATGGATAATTACATGTTTGGATATTTGCCTAATGTTTATTATGAACCACCACCTTGCATGTATTATCCTAATTTTAGTGAGCCACCACCATACTATCCTAGCCAAGTGACTACCTCTGCACCTTCCGAACCTTCCCTAGAGGACTGTGCAAGCAGATGACCGCATGATAAGTGCAAATATGGAAGGACTGAGGCAACAAATGGCCGAGCAAACTCAACGGATGATAGAGGAATTTCAACGAGAAGATGGATGCTGAATACCATAAGAGCCAAGCTGAATCTCGGAAGTTGTGGTCTCTAATTGATCAAGTTACCGCCAACTCAGCTGCAATGCTAGCTCCACAGCCCATTGAAGAACCTACGAGAGGCACAATTTATTCTTGAAAATACCTCCGAGGATGAGTCCGATCTTGATACTTCATTCTTGAATTGTGTGTTGAATCCCCCGATGATTGTTATTGTGATGGCAATGCTTTGTGTGTAGATTGCTATTTTGAAAGGTATGTTAAGCAAAGCATCCATATGGATCAGGAGGATCAAGAGAACATTTGCTCCACCGTGCTTGAGGATAAAGAAGACTCTTTGGTCTTAGATGCACGTGTTGAGAGTAGAGGGGTGGATGATGAACTAATTGCAGAATTTCCAGACATTGTAGATTTTTCTGATTCATTTTCTTGTAATATATGTACTAACTCTAACCTTTGTTTGGTGTGTGCTGAAATTTCTGCATGTATAGCAGGTGAAAAATTTGATAGTGCGGTGGATGAAGACATTGCAGAAGTTGAAGCAGCACCAGTAACACTTTCTAACTGTTTGCCACCTCCCCCTGAGGAACCAGAGATGGAGTTTAAGCCCTTGGATTCTGCACCATGGCCAATCCAAGAGGTTGAGCCCCGCTTCTATTGGGGAGACTTTATTGAGAAGGAGGTCAGCTGTGACCCCAGAGGTAGTGAGAAGTCCGCCGCACTGGGTGGAGTTATCATGGTTGTCAAGTGCTCACCTCCGTATCAAAGCTGCAAGTTAGGGAGGCTTGGAATGAATTTTTGTCCTTTGGCTACCATGTGGGACTTATGTTACAGGCAGTGGGATCCTGGTGGAACCGCCTCTCAATGAGTTTTTCTTTACCTTGCTCTTTTAATTTTTTTTTCTTTCTTTGCTTTATTTCTGTTTTGTTTCCAATAAAGCTCCTGAATAATTTGAGAAGCTCAGGAGTTGTGTTAAGTCTAGTATTGGCAAGTTTATTGGATTTGATTAATTTTTACATAGATGGATTGCATGTTAATTGTTGACTGTTTCCCCCCTAGGACTTCAAAAATTTGAAAAATTGAATTTTGATCCCCATGTGATTGAAAACTGAACTTTGGGATTTTGTTATGATGGCATGATGAATGATAAGTTTGGGGTGATAGGAAGCACACACTAGGGATAGTATCTCTGTCAAATAATTTGCAAAAAAAATGTCCAGGTGAGGTTTTGAGCCTCCAACATGTTTTTGACTGTGTGAAATCATTTTTTAAGTTGCACTTTCCTGAATTTGATTGAATCTCTTTTTGGTTTGCATGATTATGTGTTTGCTTCAAATGATTTAGGCATTCTCTTTGTAATTAGCTACTTAGCCTAAAAATAACCAATTCCTAATGCATGTTCCCTAGTTAGCCCTTTGAGCCTGATGAGCCTATTGTTCTTGTTAACCTTATGTTACAAGCTAAAATCTGAAAAAAAAAAACCATGTTAACCCGATCTTAGGATTAGGAGAGCATGGAATCTTAGTAAGAAATTTGGTTGCAAGAAATTAAGTTTGGGGTGGCTACCAGGTGCAATGTGTTGTTTGGGATTGAAAAAAAAAATTGGAAAAAAAATATATAGAAAAGAAAAGAAAAGAAAAGAAAAACAGAAAAAAAATAAAAGTGCAAAAATGCCAAAAAGAAATAAAAAGGTTGTAGTCACCCAGAAGCATAAAGAAAAAAATTAAGAAAGGAACTTGAGTGAATTTCAAAGTGTAAATAATGTTCATGCTCTCTTAGTTCCTAGGGTCTTCAGCCTAGTTCCTTTGTATATCCTACCCTTAGCCAGGCCCCATTACAACCCATAAAAGACCTTTTGATGTTGCTTGCATGTTTTCTGTGGGAATCATTTTGAGATGAAAATCAAATTTATGGGAAGTGCTCTTAAAAGTGAAATTGAGTGAATTGTTGATAACCTGACACAAACTGAGCGAATGAGTGAACACAAATTTCCCTTGTGAGGAAGGCAGTTGTTTGAATTTGGTGATCTCCTTCTTGTGTGTAACTTAGATCTCCTGCTTAGATTAATGATTGTTTGAATGATGAAATTCTCAACTGTTTGGAATAAATGAATGTGGGGATTGGATTGTTTTGCTTGTAAGGGGGGAACATTGAAAGAAAAAATTCTTTTGAAAAATTGCTTGAAATCTATGGAAAGTTGATTGAGTCCTTAAGCTTGCCATGTTTTGCCAGGTCTTGAGTCTTTTTAAGTTTTTGAGTGTAGTTTGCTTGGGGACAAGCAAAGTTTAAGTTTGGGGTATTTTGATGAGCCTCTGGTTGACTGGTTTTATAACTAATAAAAACCTTGGCTTTGTGCTTATTTTATATCATTTTTACCCAAATTAGGCTTGATTGTCCTTAAGTAATATTTTGAGTCTGTAAATTGTTTTTAGGTTAATTTAGTTGATTTAGAATGAATAAAGTATTTACTTTTATTTTCTGTTTTTCAGGTTAATAAAATAAAAATAAAATAAATCTGGAGCCACTCGCCCGCGAATAATCTCTCGCCCATGAGTATTGCAACCATGAAAAAGTCAGAGACGATCACGGCTTGCCCGTGTTGAAGATCACGGCCGTGGTAGTTTTGAAGTTGAAGCGTTCGCCTCGCGAGAATTCCTTCGCCTCGCGAATACTTGAAAGTCAGAAGCCATCATGGTTTGGGCACGTTGAAGGTCACGGGCGTTACATTTTGGAAGCTGAAGAGTTCGCCTCGCGAAGGATATGCTCGCCTCGCGAGAAGACCAAGAGTTGCAGACCTTTCGCATAATTCGCCTCGCGAACAGTGCTTCGCCTCGCGAGGACCTGGATTCCAGAAACATGTATATAAGTAGTCTTAGGCAGAACTGAGAGAGTCTAGTCGAGTAGCCAGTTTTGGCTAGTTTCTGAGCTAGTCTTAGTTAGTCTTTTGTTTTCTTTTTAGTTATGTTTTGTTTTCCTTTTGTAATGGAGAGCTAGTCTCCTAGATTAATCTACTGCAATTGGTTTCTATTAACACTTGGGGTTCTGTATTCCCTAGTTTATTTTCTTTTCTCTTTTCAATGCCATGCTTGTATATTTCTGTTTGTTTAATTCAGGAATGTATAGTGTTGTATTGATTCATTTCGGTGATGCTATGTTCCTATAATCAATCGCGTTTGTTTAATTCGCGTGTGTTCGTTTCGTGTTCGTTTAGTTCACGAAGGGCTTAACCCCGTTTGTTTAATTCGGGAATAGGAACATACATCCGTAGTAGTGGTTTCGTTTGTTAACTATTTCTACAGCCGGGAGGGGATTAGAATAGGCTTGGATTTATTTGAACCAATGATAGTGGGAAACCGAGAACAGTAGGTTAATCGTCTTTAGTTTATTTGCTAATCTTTTAAACTGCTTTGTTTCTTTTCTCTGTTTTGTTTTGTTTTTTTCTTTATTTTAGTTTCAATCCAAACAACCCCCCAATTCTGACTTTTACTAATTTTCTGTTAATAATAACAACACTAAAGAGTCCTTGAGAGACGATCCGAGTTGTCGCACTATACTGCATTATTTTATAATCGCTCGTTTTTTTGGCGCGTGGCGACAGCGCGGTCAGAAACTCCTCTAGATCTGCTTCTTGAGTAAAAGTATCTAACTTAAAAAAGCTTCAATGCTAACAGCATCTATGAATGGAACATAGATGGTCAAGCAGAATATCAAATCCTTCAAACAATGCAGCACATGACGATGATGGCTGCAACATATCAAACTCAGAATGATTGCTCAGAAGAAGCCATTTGCAACATTTTGACTGATGGACCATGGGCCAACTAAAAGGTTGGTGGGATTACTCTTTCTTTGGAATACAGAAAGAGAAGATGTTTTCAACAATCAAAACCAACGCTGACGGAAATCCAATTCTTGATTATGACGGCGGAACAATTCCTGATGTTGTCAACACCTTAATCTTCTCTATATGCGGACATTTTATGGGCGATTATTCTACTTGGAAGGATAGATCTGCTGATTTATTGTCGAATCTTGAGTGTAGATCGTTATTGTAACACCCCGATTTTCACTGTTTCAAAATAATCGGAATGCGAACGATTATTGTATATATTTATGAGTATTAGAAAATTATTTTAAATAAACGGAGTTCATCACTCAATCTACTGGAATGTAGGGAGCTACGATTAAAATTTAGGTTGAAACGACGGGCGAATCCCGGCCCGCTATTTTCACTAACAATATATTTATACTGCTCAAAAGACCTAATTTTAATTCGTGAACGAAAGACTTAAGGTTTTTATTTTATTTCCTACAATTCTACATTTTTAGAATTATTTCAGAAAAAAATAAAATAATTTATGTCTTGCGGACGAAATACGTAATCGGGTGATCGGCAGAATGGATTTCGGAGTTTCCAAGAGCAGATAAAGAGTTTATCTTAGGATTTTGAGATGATTCATGGGAATGAATCATACTTTTAAGTCTAGAAAGTTCTAAAAGGCTAAAGTAACCATTTATGAATTTTACGCTTAAGTCCCTGAACTTTCTTTTAATTACACTTTGGTCCCTAAGTTAGTTTATAGGTTTTCTAAGTGAGTTGGGCCAGAATCTTTGTTCCAAATCCCTTATTGGACCGTGGCCATGAAGCCCAAATTCCTTGTCCATGGATTAATTCCATAAAGCCCATTTGAAACCATATAAGTTTCCAATGTCATGCTTAAGCTTAAATCTTTTGGTGGGCCCCACAAAAATAAATCCAAGCCCAAAATTGGTTAGGCCCATGCGCAAGCCCAAGAGTGAGAAGGGTCTGCCCTCATAATTTTTGGATGAGTCAAGAATGTTCTAGAATGTTCTACATTCTTCTACATTATTCTACCATATTCTAAAATGTTCTAAATTCTTCTTGATTCTTCCTAAAATATCTTATGGAGAAAAAAATCAGCCAAAGTTAGTCAAGATAAGACCACATTTAATGTGGCAAATAGTCATCATTACAATTTATTGGCAATTTGCAAAATAGTCCTTATACTTTTGAAATCTTTGCAAAATGGTCCCTAGGAAGTATTTGCATTTCAATCCTTTGAACAAGACAACTCATCCTTACTAGATCCTTCCAAGATGGCGCAACCCATCTCTATAAATACCTTCTCTCACATTTTATTTAGTTTCTATTGCCATTTGTTCAAAAACCCTAAAGTTCATAAGCCTTTTAGCATCATTTTGTGAAGCAAGTCTTTGGATCTTCACTTGTTTTTGATCTTCAAGAGGTGAATCCTATTCTTCTTCCTTAATCATATCTATGTTCTTCAATAAATTTCTTTATTCAAAGTCTATTTCATCTATGTTCATTACTTTTAAGTTTCTAGATCTAGAACTTTGAAAATTCATAACTAATTCTAGAAAAATCCTTTTGGCATGAAACCAATTGCTATGATCTTATAATCATCTCTATTTTCATCATCTAGAAGCATATGGTCATGAGAAATTTCCTTCCTTGATTTCTGGACTGGGCCGAATCTATTAGAATATGTTTGGTAGAGTTTTGTTCATGTGTTGTCATGTATGATCATGTATTTTATATGACATGCATGTCTACACACTCTAATCCATGATAGATTATTAAAATTAAAATCTTTACTCAAAAATCTCTATGTTGGCCGAACCCTAGGTGGGTGAGATTTGATGAGTATTGTTCTGACTCTACATTAATGATCTTGGTTGATTAAGGACCATTAATCTATGACTTAATCATGATTAGAAATTTTAAGGATTTTGAAACCTAAAAGTCAGTCCTTGGCCGAAACCCTAACCCTAAAGGTTAGAGGATTTTGTTTCAAATTTTAGTCTTGTAATAAGTAATCTATGTTAGTTAAGACTCTAGTAACTAGGATCCAAATTAAAGATGGCATTAAGAAGATAACCCTAAACCTATTTTCTAAGTCTTGGCCGAACCTAGCCCTAAAGTGTCATAGATGGTTGTTAGTTGATTAATTATAGTTATGTTGTTTGGTTAAAGGTGGTTGTGTTAACTCGTGGCGGGATAACGAGGATCGTCGTGTATGTGTGTTTCCGGTGCTAACTCAGGTGGGGGAAAGAATCATCCCTATCGTCGAAATTGATAAGTAGTATATTCTATAATAATTGTGTAGGGCGACCTAAACCCTACTAGTAGTTGAGTAATCGACAAGACCAAAATCACATTGGAAACCTTTTCTGTAAAACCAATGGATTCGGGGATTATAGTTTTATCGACATTAAGTTGATTTTAAGTATTTGAGGATGTTTGATTTTATGTTATCAAATTTACTGTGATACGCTGGTTGAGGTATTCCATCTGCATGTGATGTATTATTGCGGTGTTTGAATATTTATGATGTTGAGGATGTTTGTTGTCTGTCACGACCGTGATGGCTATCACGGTCGGCCGTGACAGAGTCTGACTTTGTTATTTATTTGGTTTGATTATTTGGAGTTGGTTGTGACAAATTGCTTTATATGACATTGAGATATTTGAACATTTTGTTGATGTGTTATGCATGATCTGCTTGGTTTTAATACTATGCTTAGATGAGAGGCTATGATGAGAGCTTGAGGTACTAGGTTGTTATTGATGTGAGGTAGCTAGTGAGATTCATATAGATGCATTAATAAATAAAATATTTTAGTTCTGGACGTGTTGTTATGAGTATCCCATCGGAAGTAGAGCAAAAATGTCATTTATGCTCAGGTGCCATTTTAAGGGAAAATAGTGACGCATACCGTGCTTATGCATTATTTCCTATTAGAGATTAGGGAATAGCGGCGCACCTAATTATAAGGTCTTTTATGCTTATGTGCTATTTCAAATGGGGGAAATAGTGACGCATATCGTGCTTATGCACTATTTCCTATGAGAGGTAAGGGAATAGGGGCACACCGAGTTATTATTTATTATGTGCTTATGTGCTATTTCCAATGGGGGCAATAGTGACGCATACTGTGCTTATGCACTATTTCCTTTGAGAGATTAGGGAATAGTGGCGCACCGAGTTTTGACCCTAAATAGTTCTAGATTACTGACTAGTGTGACAGGAGTATAGATTGCAATATTAGTATAAATGTTGAATTACAGGAGTTGAAAGTAGAGGGTGATATCGTAATTTGAGGATGATTGCTAGTTAGGTGTGATGTGTGTGGTTGACGGTTATTATATTTTATGCTATGATTCTTTTCCGCTTTGATGATAGAACTGTTTCTTGTCCCCTATATCTTTCTGTGTATGGTATTTTATTTCTGATGTGATCGTACGAGAAGACTCGATGGAGGAACCAGTTGTTGAAGAGTTAGATGGAACTCCGTATGAACCGGGATCTTTGGAGGTCGAGCTATGATCCATGGCGATTAGAGTATAGACATGATGGCCAGTATGTCTAAGGAGTATTTATATTTCTGCTAAGAATGTCTGTAGTGCAGTTTATACCTGTGTGGGATCCTACTGAGAGGGTACCCTTAACAGTGTTTTGGTATTGTCATAAATAAACAGATGTGTATTTATATATATTAACGTTGGTGTGTTTTAATTTTGCAGAAGTTATACGATAATTAAACAAGTTTTAATTTTTTACGTATTTTCAACGATAAGTGCGTGATTAAGTAAATAAATATTAAGGTTTTAATGTTATAATACAATGGGGCACAACGGGGTGTCTCATTTGGTGGTATCAGAGCAGTTCGAATCTAATCGGACTGTCAGGTTTAGGATGTTGTTACTGGCCGTGTCTAGTTGAGTCCACATCGGATTTTAACTATGCTTAGAAGTTGGGTAGTGTGTCCGAATCCGATGCGTTAATTAACATTAGTGTGGCATATGGTATTTATATACTGGTCTATGTGGTATTATATGTCATACTGATAAGAGCAAATGATTTCTTTTACAGAATCATGGCTCGTGGAAGAGGACGTCCGATCGTCAGTGATGACAGAACTCCTGAAGGAATTGTTGGAGCTAACAATGTGGAAAATAATCATACCGGAAGTGGAGGAGAGTCATCTGAGACTCAAGATACCATGAAAAACATAGTTACTGCTCTGTTGTTACAAACACAGCAGAATGCTGAGATGCTACAGATGAACAAAGAACAAACGGGAACAACGAGAATCAAAGGAGAGCTGCAGCAGCTGAAGATGCCGGAATGACTACTTTCTTGAAAGGGAAGCCACCCCAATTTCGAGGAGATTATGATCCAGAGAAGGCAGAATGGTGGATACAAGAGATCGAGAAGATATTCGATACCATGCACTGCAGAGAGGATAGGAAAGTGATTTATGCTGCCTTCATGCTAACTGGAGGAGCAGAGTCTTGGTGGAGAGGCAAGCGAAGATTGTTGGATACCGAAGGCAGAGTTATCAACTGGAAGTTGTTTAGTGATTGCTTCTTTGAGAAGTATTTTCCGCGTCTAGTTCGATGCGAGAAAGAAAGGGAATTCATGAGTCTCAAACAAGGCAACATGATGGTTGGCGATTATGCATCACGATTTGAGGCTCTGATTAAGTATTCTGAATTTTATCAGAGATTCCCAGATGAAGATTGGCAATGTAGAAGGTTTGAGGAAGGACTCCGACATGAACTACAGAGGGCTATAGTATCTCTTGATATCCAGAGTTTTCTAGAGCTAGTGGAACGATGCAGTACGATTGAAAGTATAGATCTGAGGATGGTTGCTGAATAGAAGCAACAAAGGATTGGAGGTCCTATTCGATCAGATACTCAGAGGAGAGTAGATAGTGGTTCTCAGGGGAGGCAGGAACCATATCCCAAACCAGTGCAAACAGTAGCACCAACACCAATTGCCACAACACAAGTGGTTGGAACGGGTCAGCAACAGCAAGGCCCAGTTTGCTATAAATGTGGAGGACCACATTATCAATGGAATTGCAGGGAGGTACCTTGATGTTTCCATTGTGGCAAACCAGGACATTTTGCTCGAGATTGCAGACAGAAAGGTATGCCACAGCCGGTAGCTGGGAATAGGGAAGCTGGAGGTTATAGAGGTAGAAACCAGGGAGGAGTTCCTGCAACCGGTCAGCAAATGGTTAGACCTCAAGCTACTGGGAGAGTGTTTACCATAAGGGTAGATGAATCCCCTCACCTTGCAGATCTCAGAGAAGGTATGTGTAAATTGGATATAATACGTAATTATTGTTTAGAGGATAAATAGAATGATATAAGGATGAATTATGTTATGAAGTACTGCTATCATTTAGGGGAAGACAACGATGAGAAATATATTGTGGGATATTTAGATTAAGATACGATTACAAGATGATGTCTAGTTTTGAGTTAAGAAATTCCGAGGGCGGAATTTTTTTCTAAGAGGGGTAGTAATGTAACACCCCGATTTTCACTGGTTCAAAATAATCAGAATGCGAACGATTATTGTATATATTTATATGAGTATTAGAAAATTATTTTAAATAAACGGAGTTCATCACTCAATCCTACTTGAATGTAGGAAGCTACGATTAAAATTTAGGTTGAAACGATGACAGGCGGCGCGCGAGCGCGCGTGCGATTCCAGCAAGTGTACCGGACTGTCGCCAAGTAATAAAAGATATCGATCCCACAGAGACTGTGATCCCGAATCGTAACTAATCGTTAAATTGGTTAAATCTGGACTGTATAAAAAGGATTTGAATTTTTGAAAAGGTTTTAAGAGATAAACAAACAGAATATAATAAAACAGGAAAACAAATCTTTTTAGGGTTTTTCAAATCTAAATGGATTCCTAGGGATTTGGGTTACCTACGAGGCTGTTTATGTTACTAATCTGATTTACCCTTGTTAATTAACGAAATTGCCTTGAAGGCGAGTTTATCCTCTAATAGTTTAAGCTCCCTCTCGGGTTACAAAAACCGTGCCCAATTGACCCAACCCATACTCTCGTGGTAGTCGATCTCAGATTGGACCCTTTGCGTTTCCTGACAACTCGTTGATCCTCGAGGGACGGCTTCTAACTCTCGTGATTTCAGTCCCAAGTTTGACTCTATAGATCCGACACCTAAGTTCACCGCTAGGTTCCTCCTTAGAATGTCTAAGTCATGCAAGTAAACCTAAGTTCACCGCTAGGTTCCTCCTTAGAATATCTACGTCTCGCAAATAAGTGGCCGCCAAATTTACTAGTGATTAGAACACTAGAAATCAGATCTAAAGCAAATCGAAATTAACAAAGATATTAAATCAAATTTACAACATATTCAAACCTCGGGCATAGACCCAATCCCTAGAAACTAAGCTACTACTCCAGCCTTGCCAAGGAGATGACAGGCTTGATTACAAATAACATGAAAATAAACTAAGAGAAGAGAGGAGAAGAAGAAGAGAGATCCTAAATCTATTCCTAAGTAGCAGCCAAGAGTCTATGTGTGTATATGGATCTCTATCTGGATATGTCTGCTTGGTCCTTATTTATAGATGTGGGAAGTTAGAATCCCAATCTAACTCAAATTCTGATCCAATTCGGTTTCTTCAGGTCCAAGTAATGCGCGTCACGATCGTGATGGCCATCATGGCCAGGCCGTGATGGCCATCACGGCCAGGCCGTGACGGCTTCTGTTTCTGGCAATCCTATGAACTTCAGGTCTCTCGCGACGCGAATATGGGCTCGCGACGCGAGCCTTCTTTTTGTAGCTCGTGATATGAATTACGGCTAAGCCGTGATGGATTCTGACTTGTGGCGGTTTTTGGTCACGGCCGTGATGTACATCACGGCTAGGCCATGACAGACTCTGACTTCAACTTTTCTTCCTTTTCAGTTTTGCTCGATCATGGCCGTGATGGGTATCACGGCTAGGCCGTGATGGGCTCTGTTTGGCTCATTTTCTTCACTTTTCAAGTCCTATTTTCATCCAAACTCCATCATGGTTGATCTTGAGCATTTTCCCCTTGATTTCTGCAAAACAACACCACGAAAACTGCCTTACCCGTTTCAAAGGAAAATTAACCAAAAATCAAATTAAATATGCCTAAACTACATGAAAATGCATGTAAAATGGTATACAAAGATGATGTGAAATCACACTCATCAAATCACCCCAAGCTTAAGATTTTGCTTGTCCTCAAGCAATTACTCAGGCCATAAGATAAATCAATCAAAGCATGGATAGTGATCCCAGAACCTTAGCAACTAATCCAAGTGACAGGCATATTTAATAACCACCCAAGAGATAATCAACTTCAAGTCCAATTAGAAGCTTAGGTTCATCAAATTCATATTCTCACTGATTCGGGCACTCTTCTCACCTCAGTCAAATGTTCCAGGGTATATGACATTTCGCTCAATTTCCTCAAGGAAAGTACTCTACCATAGGCTTGACTATTAACCAAATCTCTACTTTATTAATGAAAACACATAAGAATCAAGAGGTCTTTTACTTTGGTTGTAATGTGGCCATGGGATTAATCGTTAGGTGGGGAAATCAAGAAAAAGGAAAATTCAAGAAGGTTAAACAAATTTCAAACATTGCAAAGCATGACACATTCTAAAATACCTTTTAGGGGCTTTGATTCACTTCTCCACCTTTCTTTCTTCTTTTCTTTTTTTTTTTATTTCTCACTTTCTTTTGTCATCCCCTTCTCCATTTTTTTTGTGTTTATTTCATTTTTATTTATTTGGAGAAGGGGAGATTTATAGCTCAAGAGAAATTATTTTCTAGCTTTCTCATCCCAATTTTTTCAAACTACCTTTTTACCCTTTTTGTAATACTCTAATAGGTGCCATACTAAGCATTATTCATCAAAACAATTCATGGTACCAAGAAAAGTATTTTAATCTTTTAGGCTCAAAACTGGGCAACTAAGGGGTAGCATTCAATCAGTCGAAGCTCAGAAGGCCGGAAAAATACCTAGTGCCTCAATCATTTTCAAAAATGTTTTCAAAAATTTTCAAGTTTCAAAATGGTTTCAAGTCAAGTTCTAGAAAATACAACCCAAGAGGAATTAAATCACTCTATCACAAGGAATGGGGTAAATTTAGTGAGTACCCCTTTTTGGCTCAAAATCTTACATTTAGTAGTTCAAAAATCAGTGAGAAACACAAATCTAAGGAACCACATGCTAATTATCAACTATCAAAAGATTATCTCAAGGATTTTCATTTTTAGCCATGTTACAAGAATAAAAAAAAAATGGGTTCAAAAATTCACTATCTCAATTCATTTGGCACCAAGTTCTCACAATTGGATGCATGTTCTAAGTGAGGGGCAATCTAGAGAATGTGATCATACCAAACTATGCCTATGTGAATGCAATATGAATGCAACAATGCAAATGCAAAAATACCCCTACCCCAAGCTCAACACTTACATTTTCTCCAATATAAATAATCAAGTCGGAGAGAGGAGAAAAATTGGAACAACTTACCGAGTTGGTAGCGGGTGTTGGCTCACATTCCAGTCATAACTTGGGTGGAAATAGCATCACGGCCGTGAGGCTTATCACGGGCAGGTCGTGATGCTCTCTGATCTTGGCATCCTACTCATCACGCCCATGATGGATATCACAGCTGGGCCGTGATCCTTTCTGTGCTCTTGTATTAGTTAATCACGGCCGTGACCACTGTCACGGCCAGGGCGTGATGGCCTCTGACTTTATTTTTTTCTTGCTCTTCTTCCCTTCCTTCCTTCTCAACCTGAAAACACTACACAAATCTATTAATTTATGATTTTTGCCTCTTGATCTTCTCAAATTATTCAAGAGCTTAATTCAAAAACAAAAGGAAAAGGGAAAGAAAAAATGGGTTGCCTCCCAAGAAGCGCTTGTTTACGGTCTTAAGCTTGACCATACTTCCTTCAATCAACCGGGGTCGACTGGGAGTAGAAGTGCAGGAACACTTCCCTTCCATGGAACTCCTTCGAATAGCCGATTCTGCTCATACGGCAAATTATGCTTCCGCTTCGCTCTTTTCATTCGGAGCTTCCTGGCCTTACTCCCTTCCGGCGGAAGTTTTGTTTCCACATGATCAACAACTCCAACTCCATCACTACTGTGTGCATCGCTAGCCATGCATATCTTCGGAGTTGCTTCCATGTTGAGCTCTTTCTTTACCACTGGAGACGTTATACCGATTCTGCACACATGGCTCTCAAAAGGAGGGTTGTTATAAGAGTTAGCCAATTGAAAATCTACCCTACCTTCCTCTACATTTAGAGAGAGTTTGCCATTCCTTACGTCTATTACTGCTCCAGCTGTGGCCAAGAATGGCCTTCCTAAAATGATGGGGAATTCAGAATTCCCTTTCATGTCCAATACCAGGAAATCGGTAGGGATGAAGAATTTCCCTACCTTTACAGGAACGTTCTCTAGTATGCCTAGAGGAGTCCTAGTTGAGCCATCCGCAAATTGTAAGGAGAATTTGAATGGTCTCTTTGCTTCCCAACCTTTCCATGATAGTGAGGGGCATCAAGCTCGCACTAGCCCCTAAGTCACACAAGGCTTGGTCTATTTGCACTTTTTCAATCGAGCAAGCGATAGAGAAACTACCTTGGTCTTTCAGTTTAGGAGGCATTTTAGTTTCTATATCTACTAGGTTTTTCCTGACCAACCTTTGTGGGAAAGGTATCGGGGGTTGGTACGGTGGCGGAGGGACGTACTTTGGTTCTGGCTCTTCCTTTTCGCTCGTGTCCTCCTCCGGTTCCACGTCCTTTTCCCCCACCCCAAGCTTATCATCCCTCAAATGTATGGCATTACAATGCTCAATGGGATTAGCTTCGGGTTGACCCGGGAACGTACCCTTAGGTCTAGTGTATGTGTTGTCTTGTTGGGCAATTTGTGTTTCTAGCATCTTGTTGTGGATGGCTAAGTTGTCTACCTTGGATGCTAGCTCTTTTATTGCCTCGTTTACTGCCCGGCCTTGCTGTCTAAACTCCTCATTTTGTTTTGTTTGGGTTTCAACAAAACTTTCCAATAAAGACTCGAGTTTAGACTGTTGTACCTGAGGATACCCTGCTGTGGGTTTCCGATTACCTTGGCCCTCTTGGAACTCATGGTTAAGCGTGTTGCTGTAGTTGCCGTAGGAGTGGTAAGGGTTGTTCTTCCTTTGGTTGTAAGGATTTGGGGGAGCATAATTGGGCAACTTCGGGTTTGTATCGTAGAAGTTGTGACAAGCGTTCACTTGTTCCCCCGAAGCGCCGGATCCATGTGCAATTCCACGTGGGCACTCCATGATGTCGTGTCCCTGCGTTCCACAAATCTCACAAACAATGTTAGTAGCACCTATTGCACTCACATTAGCTCTTTCAAGCCGATCAAAACGTTTATTCAGTGAGTCTATTTTTGACATTATAAGATCAGTGCTATTTACTTCAAACTTACCCCCCGAAATCTTGTTCGGGTTATTACCTTTTTCTGAACCCCATTGGTGGTAGTTGGTGGCGACATTCTCAATGATGTTGAATGCCTCAGTCAGAGGCCTATTCATAAAGGCTCCACCAGCTGCAGAATCAAGTGACACCTTCGAAGAGTAATCCAATCCGTTGTAGAAGGTGTGCACTAATAACCACCTCTCGAGTCCATGGTGTGGGCAAGACTCCAGCAGTCCCTTGTAGCGATCCCAAGCTTCTGATAAGGATTCTCCGTCTTTTTGGAAGAAGCCGATGATCTGGGTTCGTATATAGGCCGTCTTGGATGGAGGGAAGAATTTCTCCAAGAACGCCTGTTCCAGTTGGTCCCAAGTAGTCAAGGTGTTGGCGGGCAATTGCTTTAGCCAAGCCTTTGCCTTTCCAGTCAGAGATGAGGGGAATAACCTTAAGCGTATAGCATCGACCGGTGCACCATGAATCCTAATTTCATCGGTGAACTCCAAGAATGTTTCTACGTGATCAGTCGGGTCCTCCGAGGGCAATCCTCCGAATTGGTGCTGCCTAATCATGTTGATTAGCATAGGCGGTATAGTGTAGTTCTCCGCCTCGATCTCTGGCCTGGCAATCCCAGTTCGCAAACCCCTAGCATTTGGGGCTGCGTAGTCCTTCAAAGGTTTCGTATCCGATTGATTCGCCATGAGTGGAACGGGGCTCAACCTTTCTCTCTCTCTCTTTGTAGCTTCCTACGTCTATGGAAGGTCCTCTCGATTTCTGGATCAACTTCACTAACGCTCCCAAGACTTAGGGATCTTTGCATATAACACACAGAGAGATAGATACTCTAGAAGGAAAAAGAGAATTTTTTTTTCAGATATAAAGATTAAATAAAAAATAAAATGTCCAGAAGAATCGATTTAAAAACTAAATTAGGATTCGAAAACGTACAGTCCCCGGCAACGGCGCCAAAAACTTGACAGGCGGTGCGCGAGCGCGCGCGTGCGATTCCGGCAAGTGTACCGGACTGTCGCCAAGTAATAAAAGATATCGATCCCACAGAGACTGTGATCCCGAATCGCAACTAATCGTTAAATTGGTTAAATCTGGACTGTATAAAAAGGATTTGAATTTTTGAAAAGGTTTTAAGAGATAAACAAACAGAATCTAATAAAACAGGAAAACAAATCTTTTTAGGGTTTTTCAAATCTAAATGGATTCCTAGGGATTTGGGTTACCTACGAGGCTGTTTATGTTACTAATCTGATTTACCCTTGTTAATTAACGAAATTGCCTTGAAGGCGAGTTTATCCTCTAATAGTTTAAGCTCCCTCTCGGGTTACAAAAACCGTGCCCAATTGACCCAACCCCTACTCTCGTGGTAGTCGATCTCAGATTGGACCCTTTGCGTTTCATGACAACTCGTTGATCCTCGAGGGACGGCTTCTAACTCTCGTGATTTCAGTCCCAAGTCTGACTCTATAGATCCGACACCTAAGTTCACCGCTAGGTTCCTCCTTAGAATGTCTAAGTCATGCAAATAAACCTAAGTTCACCGCTAGGTTCCTCCTTAGAATATCTACGTCTCGCAAATAAGCGGCCGCCGAATTTACGAGTGATTAGAACACTAGAAATCAGATCTAAAGCAAATCGAAATTAATAAAGATATTACATCAAATTTACAACATATTCAAACCTCGGGCATAGCCCCAATCCCTAGCAACTAAGCTACTACTCCAGCCTTGCCATGGAGATGACAGGCTTGATTACAAATAACATGAAAATAAACTAAGAGAAGAGAGGAGAAGAAGAAGAGAGATCCTAAATCTATACCTAAGTAGCAGCCAAGAGTCTATGTGTGTATATGGATCTCTATCTGGATGTGTCTGGTTGGTCCTTATTTATAGATGTCGGAAGTCAGAATCCCAATCTAACTCAAATTCTGATCCAATTCGGCTTCTTCAGGTCCAAGTAATGCGCGTCACGGCCGTGAGCCGTGACGGCTTCTGTTTCTGGCAATCCTATGAACTTCAGGTCTCTCGCGACGCGAATGTGGGCTCGCGACGCGAGCCTTCTTTTTGTAGCTCGTGATATGAATTACGGCTAAGCCGTGATGGATTCTGACTTGTGGGGATTTTTGGTCACGGCCGTGATGTACATCACGGCTAGGCCGTGACAGACTCTAACTTCAACATTTCTTCCTTTTCAGTTTTGCTCGATCATGGCCGTGATGGGTATCACGACTAGGCCATGATGGGCTCTGTTTGCCTCATTTTCTTCACTTTTCAAGCCCTATTTTCATTCAAACTCCATCATGGTTGATCTTGAGCATTTTCCCCTTGATTTCTGCAAAACAACACCACGAAAACCGCCTTACCCGTTCCAAAGGAAAATTAACCAAAAATGATATTAAATATGCCTAAACTACATGAAAATGCATGCAAAATGGTAGACAAAGAAGATGTGAAATCACACTCATCAAACGACGGGCAAATCCCGGCCCACTATTTTCACTGACAGTATATTTATACTGCTCAAAAGACCTAATTTTAATTCATGAACGAAAGACTTAAGGTTTTTATTTTATTTCCTACAATTCTGCATTTTTAGAATTATTTCAGAAAAAAATAAAATAATTTACGTCTTGCGGACGAAATACGTAATCGGGTGAGCGGCAGAATGGATTTCGGAGTTTCCAAGAGCAGATAAAGAGTCTATCTTAGGATTTTGAGATATTCATGGGGATGAATCATACTTTTAAGTCTAGAAAGTTCTAAAAGGCTAAAGTAACCATTTATGAATTTTACGCTTAAGTCCTTGAACTTTCTTTTAATGACACTTTGGTCCCTAAGTTAGTTTATAGGTTTTCTAAGTGAGTTGGGCCAGAATCTTTGTTCCAAATCCCTTATTGGACCGTGGCCATGAAGCCCAAATTCCTTGTCCATGGATTAATTCCAGAAAGCCCATTTGAAACCATATAAGTTTCCTATGTCATGCTTAAGCTTAAATCATTTTGGTGGGCCCCACAAAAATAAATCCAAGCCCAAAATTGGTTAGGCCCATGCGCAAGCCCATGAGGGAGAAGGGGCTTCCCTCATAATTTTTGGATGAGTCAAGAATGTTCTAGAATGTTATACATTCTTCTACATTATTCTACCATCTTCTAAAATGTTTTAAACTCTTCTTGATTCTTCCTAAAATATCTTATGGAGAAAAAAATCAGCCAAAGTTAGTCAAAATAAGACCACATTTAATGTGGCAAATAGTCATCATTACAATTTATTGGCAATTTTCAAAATAGTCCTTATACTTTTGGAATCTTTGCAAAATGGTCCTAGGAAGTATTTGCATTTCAATCCTTTGAACAAGACAACTCATCCTTACTAGATCCTTCCAAGATGGCGTCATCCATCTCTATAAATACCTTCTCTCACATTTCATTTAGTTTGTATTGCCATTTGTTCAAAAACCTTAAAGTTCATAAGCCTTTTAGCATCATTTTGTGAAGCAAGTCTTTGGATCTTCACTTGTTTTTGATCTTCAAGAGGTGAATCCTATTCTTCTTCCTTAATCATATCTATGTTCTTCAATAAATTTCTTGATTCAAAGTCTATTTCATCTATGTTCATCACTTTTAAGTTTCTAGATCTAGAACTTTGAAAATTCATAACTAATTCTAGAAAAATCCTTTTGGCATGAAACCAATTGCTATGATCATATAATCATCTCTATTTTCATCATCTAGAAGAATATGGTCATGAAAAATTTCCTTCCTTGATTTCTGGACTGGGCCGAATCTATTAGAATAAGTTTGGTAGAGTTTTGTTCATGTGTTGTCATGTATGATAATGTATTTTATATGACATACATGTCTACACACTCTAATCCATGATAGATTATTAAAATGAAAATCTTTACTCAAAAATCTCTATGTTGGCCGAACCCTAGGTGGGTGAGATTTGATGAGTTTTGTTCAGAGTCTTCATTAATGATCTTGGTTGATTAAGGACCATTAATCTATGACTTAATCATGATTAGAAATTTTAAGGATTTTGAAACCTAAAAGTCATTCCTTGGCCGAAACCCTAACCCTAAAGGTTAGAGGATTTTGTTTCAAATTTTAGTCTTGTAATAAGTAATCTATGTTAGTTAAGACTCTAGTAACTAGGATCCAAATTAAAGATGGCATTAAGAAGATAACCCTAAACCTATTTTCTAAGTCTTGGCCGAACCTAGCCCTAAAGTGTCATAGATGGTTGTTAGTTGATTAATTATAGTTATGTTGTTTGGTTAAAGGTGGTTGTGTTAACTCGTGGCGGGATAACGAGGATCGTCGTGTACGTGTTTCCGATGATAACTCAGTTGGGGGAAAGAATCATCCTATCATCGGAATTGATAAGTAGTATATTCTATAATAATTGTGTAGGGCGACCTAAACCCTACTAGTAGTTGAGTAATCGACAAGACCAAAATCACATTGGAAACCTTTTCTGTAAAACCAATGGATTCGTGGATTGTAGGTTTATCGACATTAATTTGATTTTAAGTATTTGAGGATGTTTGATTTTATGTTATCAAATTTACTGTGATACGCTGGTTGAGGTATTCCATCTGCATGTGACGTATTATTGCGGTGTTTGAATATTTATGATGTTGAGGATGTTTGTTGTCTGTCACGACCGTGATGGCTATCACGGCCAGGCCGTGACAGAGTCTGACTTTGTTATTTATTTGGTTTGATTATTTGGAGTTGGTTGTGATAAATTTCTTTATATGACATTGAGATATTTGAACATTTTGTTGATGTGTTATGCATGATCTGCCTGGTTTTAATACTATGCTTAGATGAGAGGCTATGATGAGAGCTTGAGGTACTATTTTGTTATTGATGCGAGGTAGCTAGTGAGATTCATATAGATGCATTAATAAATAAAATCTTTTAGTTCTGGACGTGTTGTTATGAGTATCCCATCGGAAGTAGAGAAAAAATGTCTTTTATGCTCATGTTCTATTTTAAGGGAAAATAGTGACGCATACCGTGCTTATGCATTATTTCCTATTAGAGATTAGGGAATAGTGGCGCACCGAATTATCAGGTCTTTTATGCTTATGTGCTATTTCAAATGGGGGAAATAGTGACGCATATCGTGCTTATGCACTATTTCCTATGAGAGGTAAGGGAATAGGGGCGCCCTGAGTTATTATTTATTATGTGCTTATGTGCTATTTCCAATGGGGGCAATAGTGACGCATACTGTGCTTATGCACTATTTCCTATGAGAGATTAGGGAATAGTGGCGCACCGAGTTTTGACCCTAAATAGTTCTGGATTACTGACTTGTGTGACAGGAGTATAGATTGCCATATTAGTATAAATGTTGAATTACAGGAGTTGAAAGTAGAGGGTGATATCGTAATTTGAGGATGATTGCTAGTTAGGTGTGATGTGTGTGGTTGACGGTTATTATATTTTATGCTATGATTCTTTTCCGCTTTGATGATAGAACAGTTTCTTATCCCCTATATCTTTATGTGCGTGGTATTTTATTTCTGATGTGATCGTACGAGAAGACCCGATGGAGGAACCAGTTGCTGAAGAGTTAGATGGAACTCCGTATGAACCGGATGCTGGAGGTCGAGCTGTGATCCATGGCGATTAGAGTATAGACATGATGGCCAGTGTGTCTAAGGAGTATTTATATTTCCGCTAAGTATGTCTGTAGTGCAGTTTATACCTGTGAGGGATCCTACTGAGAGGGTATCCTTAACAGTGTTTTGGTATTGTCATAAATAAAAAGGTGTATATTTATATATATTAACGTTGGTGTGTTTTAATTTTGCAGAAGTTATATGATAATTAAATAAGTTTTAATTTTTTACGTATTTTCAACGATAAGCGCGTGATTAAGTAAATAAATATTAAGGTTTTAATGTAATAATACAATAGGGCACAACGGGGTGTCTCAGTTATCCTGTTTTAGGTGGTATAAAGATACTTTGCTAACTAGGGTATACACTAGAGAAGATTGCTAGAATAGATTCTAGAAAGAAAAGTTCATTGCAGGTCTCCCAACATCTTTAGGTGATCTTATAAAAGATGAGATTATAGCCCAATCTCCAGATGGACATATTCCATATGAGCAATTGAGTTATGGACAACTCATTGCAGCCACTCAAAAAATAAGGGCAAGACTTTGTAAGGAAGACAAAGTCCGAGACCAGTTCAAAAAAGAAAAGGCCGCTAAGAAGGATTTAGGGTCTTTTTGCGAACAATTTGGTATACCCACTTGTCCTAAAGAAAAGTCTAAATCTTCCAAAAACTACGAAAGCAAACCCCAGAAGACTAAGTATACCAAGTATGCTGAGTATAAGAAAAACAAACGCTATGACAAGCCTAAACCAGAATTCAAACCTAAGCCAGCAACTGGTCATAGGTTTTCTAAGAAAGTTGTTACCTGTTATAACTGCGGCAAACCTGGCCACATCAGTAAATACTGTAGACTGAAGAAAAGGATCAAAGAGTTAAATCTTGAACCATCAGTTGAGGAACAACTGAATAATCTTTTGATCCAATCAGATACTTGGATGAATCGATGATGGTGATTTTTCTAAAGATATCAATCAAATCTAACAAGATGATATTGGAAGTCTTAGTTCCGATTCATCTCCTGAGATTAATGTCCTAACAAAAGAGCAAGGTCTCCTTTTTGAGGTCATCATTTCAATTTCTGATCCAGAAGAAAGACGGAAATATCTGGATAAGCTTAAACCTTCATTGGAGTCCTCAAAGGAAAATGATTTCCAAAGCAAAGGCAAAGTTATAGTCAAAGATCATTTTGGCTTCAAACATATTCTTAAGCAGCTGGAGGCTGCTCAACAAACAAAACCCGTCACAATTCAAGATCTCCATCAAGAAATTAAGAATTTGAAACTATTGGTTAAAGAGATAAAACAAGAACAAGTTGTTCATAAATTGATTTTGTCTCAAATGGCAGAGGCTCAATCAGATGAATCTGATTCTGAAGAAAAACCAGAATCAAGTGCTATCAAAAAAGTTGAGCATGATAATCTTACTAATGATCAGGACAATCATGAAGATGAAGCATTCCTGAATTTAGTTAATCAATTAAAAATTCAAAACTTCCATATCAAGATCAAAATTATTATTGGAGAATTTGTTCTTGATTCTACAACACTTTTTGATACAGGTGCTGATTCAAATTGTATTCAGGAAGGATTAATTCCTACCAAATACTTTGAGAAAACCTCTGAAAGGTTAAGTCCAGCTAATGGTTCTAAACTTATTATCAATTATAAGCAGTCAAAAGCTTTAATAGAAAATCAAGGTCTCCAAGTTGAAACCTCCTTTCAATTAGTTAGAAATTTAAAGAATGAAATGATTCTTGGAACTCCGTTCATAAGATTACTTTTCCCTCTTTCCATTACGCATGATTGAATCACAACTCAATATTTGGGAAAAGATATAGTTTTCCCTTTCATCAGAAAACCAATCATTCTAGATTTGAATTATCTCGATTATAAAATTAACCAAATCAATTTCTTGAAGGAAGAAATATCTTTTAAGAATATTGAATTACAATTACAACAACCTAGAGTAAAAAATAAGATCCAAATCCTCTCTGATGAAATTCAGAAATCTATCTGTTCTAATTTGCCAACAACATTTTGGAATAGAAAGAAATACGTTGTTGACTTGCCTTATGAACAAGATTTCAATGAAAGGCAAATCCCAACCAAGTCTACACCAATCCAAATGAATCATGAACTCCTTAGATATTGTCAAAAGGAAATCAATGATTTCTTTAAGAAAGGATTGATTAGGGAAAGTAAATCTCCCTGGACATGTTCAGTTTTTTATGTCAATAAGCAAGCTGAAATTGAGCGTGGTACACCCCGCTTAGTTATCAATTACAAACCTTTAAATCAAGCCCTTAGATGGATACGATATCCAATTCCTAATAAAAAGGATTTGATTAACCGTCTAAACTCTGCAAAAATATTCTCCAAATTTGACATGAAATCTGGTTATTATCAGATAGAAGTCAAAGAAAGTGATAGTTACAAAACAACGTTCAATGTTCCTTTTGGGCATTATGAATGGAATGTTATGCCATTTGGACTCAAAAATGCTCCTTCAGAATTCCAGAGAATTATGAATGAGATTTTCAACCCATATTCAGACTTTACACTCGTCTACATTGATGATGTATTAGTCTTTTCTCAATCAATTGATCAACACTTCAAACATGTGAAAATCTTCATAGGAGTGATCAAAAGAAATGGTTTAGCTGTGTCTAAAACCAAAGTCAATCTTTTTCAAAAAAAAAAAGTAGATTTCTTGGTCATAATATTTACCGAGGGACTATTATTCCTATCAATAGAGCCATTGAATTTGCAGACAAATTTGTGGATCAAATAATAGACAAAACACAGCTTCAAAGATTTTTAGGTTGTCTTAACTATGTCACTGATTTTGTTCCTAATCTTAGCAATATCATCAAACCTTTGCATAATCATCTTAAAAAGGAACCACCTCCTTGGACGGATGAACATACAAAAGTGGTCAAAATTATTAAGTCTCAGATAAAGAATCTTCCGTGTCTTTATCTTCCAAACCCTTCTGCCTTAAAATTTGTTGAGACCAATGCTTCTGACATTGGTCATGGCGGTATTTTGAAACAAAGAATTTTATAAAAAAAAGCATATCATTGCATATACTTCTAAACATTGGAATTCTTCTCAGCAAAATTATTCTACAGTCAAAAAAGAGATTTTGGTAATAGTTTTATGTATTTCAAAATTTCAATCAGATTTACTTAATCAAATTTTTTTGGTTAGATTAGATTGTAAATCTGCAAAAGATATTTTACAAAAAGATGTTAAAAACTTGGCATCAAACAAATTTTTTCCAGATGGCAAGCAATTTTAAGTGCTTTTGATTTTCAAAATGAATTTCTCAAAGGCTCTTCTAATTCTCTTCCTGACTTCCTTACTGGTGAATATTTACAGGGTAGGTAAGAGTGTGAGAGTGGCAGAAAAGCCAAAAACAACAACTTCCTCTAAAAAGGGGAAGAGGAAGGGTAAATTGGTCCTTGCAGGACTCCAACGCCAAGGTGCGTCCAAACAATCAGGGTCATCGACCAAATCTGGGTCATCAACCCAGAAACCAGCGACTAAATCTAGGTCATCAACCCAGAAACCATCAACCCAATCTGGGTCATCAACCCAGCAAACAACCAAATAGTCAAAAGGAGACAATGGCATCCCTATTCAAACTTTGTTAGCCTTTCAAAATCAAGGCCTAACCAAACTCCCCAAAGGAACTTGGGGTGATAGAGTGGAGGAAGAATCAGGTTCTCCACCCCCTCTCAAAGACCTGATCAAAGACTTAGCCCAAACAACTATCCCTTTGAATGTTACCAAACCTGATACAAGATTATCAGCTGACAGCACCAAAACCCCAGTAACTAACTATGTTGCTAAAAACAAACTCAATTTGTTGTTCAAATGGAACCAGGATTTTGGGATACTAACCCTAAAAATAAAAATTTTATGATTTTTTTTTATTGATACAGATTCAGTCGCGCTTAAACATTATCGAGACTCCAAGGATCAATCATTATACACTTATTCAACTTTCCAAATTTTAAAGGTTTTAACATCTGAGCAATTCGGAAAGAATTTGAATGTTTAAAAAAAAAATTCTCAAACTTTTGATCCCATTGGTTTTAATTATTGGGATTATCAACAAGCTTGGTACAATGTTTTATGGTATCAAAACAAACATTCTTGGTTGATTTATTTCAAAAAGAATGTTAATTACAAGTTTCCTCACTGGTTCGTCCATTGGTGGAGAATTCTTGGTCCTATCAAACAGATCCTTCCTGCAGAAGTCTTAGAAGGATATCAAACCTTTGAAAAATATTTTGACATCAAGGAAAGCCCTTTTTGCTATCAATCTAATATTTTTCTCAAAATTCTCCCTTGCATGGGTTTTCAGCTAGCAATACAAACACCAGAAGCAAGAACATTATCCTGGTATATTGCCCCTTTTGCAAAGATCAAATTATGTCAAGTGGTGGGCTCAATTCAATTATGCGGCAGCCACCATTGACAATGTCAAGACATGGTTCCAGCAAAATCCTAAATGGATGAAAGCAGCCAATCTAGAAATATGTGAGTTTTTGAATCAAATATCACAAATAGTTTTACTTTTGGCAGGATCCAAATCAAAAGAAAGTTTCCTTTAGAAAATGGAGACTATCATAAAACTGGCAAAGGAAGAAATAGCCTCTTCATCGAAATCATCAAAATCATCCCAACAGAAGCTCCCCCAGTCTGATGAAGATGAAGACCAGGAGGATACAAGCCAATGTTCGGATCCATTCTATCAGAATGAAGATGATTTCTATGTAATCGACACAACAGTCAAATTGAGTGATGATGAATAATTCAAGTCACTTGATAAACTGTTGGTTCATTTAGTTTTATGACTACAAAGACCTCAATTTTGATATCAATTATGCGAGTTCATTCTTGTTTTAGCCCAAATTTGACTTTAATTGTTCACAAGCAATTTATTTTAGTCTTAGGGATAATTTTTAGTAATTTCTTTTAGTTTCTTATCAAAATAAAGAATCTAATGCTACTTTTAATTCCAGGTTAAAAGTGAAGCTCGAGGAAGCTAGGAAAAATAAAGGAAACAAGCAAAAGACAAAAATTGGCTATTCGCCTGCTGAACAGAAGCTCGCCTCTCGAGCCAGAGGAGCAGATCAAGCAGGATCAGGTAGCCATTCAGTCTCACCTCGCGAGCCAGACTCAGTGAAATGAAGATCATTCTACCTCGCCTCGCGAAACTTGTCTCGCTTGGCGAGAAGTCCAAATTTGAATTGGCGCCATCTTAAGATTCGTCTTGTGAATCCTTGCTCGCCCCGCGAGCGCACGTAGATTCCAAACCTTATAAATAGCTTGTTTTAGGTCAATGAGAGCAGTTTTTGATTGGAAAAGTGTAATCCTAGTTTACTTGGAGCTGTGTAGTGTGTTTTGAGTCAGTTCTTGAAGGATGAATGCTTTTATTACTTTTTTCGTTGATTTCGCCTCTATGAGGAACTAATCCTCCTTTCTAAGGGAACGATGAAGTCACCTTTGATGGCATAGTTTATCCAAGTAATATTTTCTTATACCCTTGTCTCTTTTCTTGTTCCTTAATTTTGTTTTGTTTGCGTTAATCATGTGGCCAGTGGTTAACTAGTCTAGTGCGTTGAAGCTGGGAAGCGATTCGTGCTTAGGACTTGAATTAAGAACACCGTTTGAACATTACTAGGGATAGAAAAGGAAAGCAGTGCAATCGTTGTAGGGAACCAAGAACTTAATAAATCTAGTTGTGGGTTCAATAAATTGGGAAATTGACGACTTGCAATTGTAGATAATTCCTTTTGAAAATCGGAAGTGACATTAGGATAATTGAGGGTTCCCGGTTGACAAGAAATTAAATTGAAACTAGGGATAATGAGATAAAACACTTGGGTAACTTGCTTGATAGGGTAGGTGAATGTGACCTTAGAGCCTTAATCATAATCAAATCTCATCACAATCTTTTAGTATCTTTGATTTAATTTTCTCTCTCTTAATAACTACTTCTCTTTGACATGGTCAAACGCTTCGAAATTCCTTATTAAATTGGTTAAATTGGTCTTCCAATCCTTAAGTTCGACCTCGATATTTACTTACCGAGTTTTATTACTTGCAACGAAACGTACACTTGCCGGTTCGTCACCAAGTTTTTGGCGCTGTTGCCGGGGATTTGCACAACCAGTTTTCCTAATTTTTAGGGAATTTGATTCTTTTGATTTAGCAATTTTTAATTTAATTTTCTGCAATTTTATCTATTTTTACTTCTTTGATCCCACTTGGTCTTTGATGAGTGTGATTCCACATCATCTTTGTCCATCATTTTGCATGCATTTTCATGTAGTTTAGGCATATTTTTATTAGATTTTAGGTTAATTTTCCTTTGGAACGAGTAAGGCGGTTTTCGTGTGTTGTTTTGCAGATATCAAGGGTAAATTGCTTAAGATCAACCATGATGAAGTTTGGATGAAGATGGAGCTTTAAAACTGAAGAAAATGAGCCAAACAGAGCCCATCACGGCCTAGCCGTGATGCCCATCACGGCCATGATCGAGCAAAACTGAAAAAGAAGAAAGGTCAAGTCGAGTTCATCACGGCCTGGCCGTGGATAGCCATCACGGCCGTGACCCAAAACCACCACAAGTCGAGCACATCACGGCCCGCCGTGAAATTCATCACGGGCCATGAAAGGAAGGCTCGCGTCGCGAAAGCATCTTCGCGTCGCGAGAAATTGAATTTTCCTGAGTTGCACAGGCAGAGACCGTCACGGCCTGGCCGTGATGGCCATCACGGCCGCGACGCGCATTACTTGGACCTGAAGAAACCGAAATAGATCAGATTTTGAGTTGGTTTGGGACTCTAACTTCCCCATTTCTATAAATATGGACCAAGGCATCAGAAACAGAGATGATCAACACATTAGGGGCTACTACTCTAGGCATAGATTTAGGATCTCTTCTTCTCTTCTCCTCTCTTCTCTTTTCTGATTTTTATTATGTTGTCATCCCAGCTTGTCATCTCCATGGCAAGACTGGAGTAGTAGCATAGTTTCTAGGGATTAGGGCTCTGCCCAAGGTTTGTAAATGATGTTAATTTGATGTTGAAACCATTGTTGATTTCATAATTGTTTTAGATCTGATTTCTAGTGTGTTAATCACTCATAAATTTCGGCAACCGTTTATTTACGTGACATAGACGTTCTAAGGAGGAACCTAACGGTGAACTTAGGATCTCTAGGGTGATTCACTCGTAAAGCCCGGCAGCCACTGGTTTGTGAGATGTGAATGATCCAAGGAGGAACCTAGCGGTGAACTTAGGTTATTTGCATGACCGAGACATTTCAAGGAGGAACCTAGCGGTGAACTTGGGTGTCGGACCTATAGAAGTCAGACTTGGGACTGAAATCACGAGAGTTAGAAGCCGTCCCTCGAGGAGCAACGAGTTGTCACTGAACGCAAAGGGTCCAATCTGGGATCGACTACCACGAGAGTAGGGGTCGGGTCAATTGGGCACGGCTTTTGTAACCCGAGAGGGAGCTTAAGCTATTAGAGGATAAACTCGCCTTCAAGGCAATTTCGGTAATCAACAAAGGTAAATCAGTTAGCAACATAAACAACCTCAAAGGTAACCCAAATCCCTAGGAATCCGTTTTTAGATAAAAACCCCATAAACAATTGTTTTCTGCTTTAATTGTTCTCTGCTCATCTATCTTTCAATTCAAAAAACCAATTTCAAAACCCTCTCTAAAAAGTCCAGAACTTAATCGATTCGAAATTCATTGTGATTCGGAAACACAGTCTCTGTGGGTTCGATATCTTTTATTACTTGACGGCAGTCCGGTACACTTGCCGGATACGCACGACGTCGTCGTCGCCGTCGCCGACCGACGCGACATCAAGTTTTTGGCGCCGTTCTTTCGGGGATCGTGCCATTTCGAATTTCAATTCAAATTTTGAATTGATTTTTCTAGACCTTTTCTTTTTGTTTGATTTTTATTTCTGAAATATAAAAAAATAAAAAAAATTTCTTTTCCTTCTATTGTATCCATCTCTCTGTGTTATATGCAAAGATCTCTAAGTCTTGGGAGCCTTAGTGAGATTGATCCGGAGATCGAGAGGACCTTCCACCGACGTAGAAGACTACAAAGAGAGGGAGAAAGGTTGAGTCCCGTTCCACTCATGGCGAATCAACCGGATACAAAGCCTTTGAAGGATTACGCAGCCCCAAATGCGAGAGGCTTGCGAACTGGGATTGCAAGGCCAGAGATTGAGGCGGAAAACTATACCATACCACCTATGCTAATCAACATGATTAGGCAACATCAATTCGGAGGATTGCCTTCGGAGGACCCAACCGATCACATAGAAACATTCTTAGAGTTCACCGATGCAATCAGGATTAATGGAGCCACAGTCAATGTTGTGCGTTTGAGACTGTTCCCCTCATCTCTCACTGGAAAGGCGAAGGCCTGGCTTAAGCAAATCCCCGCTAACACTTTGACCACTTGGGACCAATTGGAGCAGGCGTTCTTGGAGAAATTCTTCCCTCCATCCAAGACGGCCTACATAAGAACCCAGATCACCGGCTTCTTCCAGAAAGACGGAGAATCATTATCGGAAGCCTGGGATCGATACAAGGGACTGCTGGAGTCGTGCCCACATCACGGACTCGAGAGGTGGTTAATAGTGCACACCTTCTATAACGGATTAGACTACTCTTCGAAGGTGTCACTAGATTCTGCAGCCGGTGGAGCGTTTATGAATAGGCCTCTCACTGAGGCATTCAACATCATCGAGAATGTCGCCACCAACTACCACCAATGGGGATCCGAAAGAGGTAATAACCCGAACAAGATTTCGGGGGGTAAGTTTGAGGTAAATAGCACAGATCTTATTATGTCAAAGATAGACTCACTTAATAAACGTTTTGATCGGCTTGAAAGAGCTAATGTGAGTGCATTAGGTGCTACTAACCTTGTTTGTGAGATTTGTGGAATGCAGGGACATGACATTATGGGATGCCCACATGGATCCCAAGGCGCTCGGGTGAGCAAGTGAACTCTTGTAACAACTACTATGATACGAACCCGAAGCTGCCCAACTATGCTCCCCCAAATCCCTACAACCAAAGAAGGAACAACCCTTACCTCTCCTACGGCAACTACAAAGCAACACGCTCAACCATGAGTTCCAAGAAGGTCAAGGTAATAAGAGAACCACACCGTGGTACCCTCAGGTACAAAAATCTAAACTCGAGACTTTATTTGAAAGTTTTGTCAAAACTCAGACAAAACAGAATGAGGAGTTTAGACAACAAGGAAGGGCAGTGAGTGAGGCAATAAAGGATCTAGCATCTAAGGTAGACAACTTAGCAACTCATAACAAGATGCTAGAAACCCGGATTGCCCAACAAGCCAAAGACGTACTCGAGACCTAAGGGTGCATTCCTGGGCAACCCGAAGCAAATCCCAATGAGCATTGCAATGTCATACACTTGAGGGATGATAAGCTTGGGGTGGGGGTAGCTGAAATGGACGTGGAACCGGAGGAGGACACGAACGAAAAAGAAGAGCCAGAACCGAAATATGTCCCTCCACCACCGTACCAACCCCCGATACCTTTCCCACGAGAGGTTGGTCAGAAAAAGCAAGTAGATGTAGAGACTAAAATGCCTACTAAACTGAAAGACCCAGGTAGTTTCTCCATCGCTTGCTCGATTGAACAAGTGCAAATTGACCAAGCCTTATGTGACCTAGGGGCTAGTGCGAGCTTGATGTCCCTCACTATCATGGAAAGGTTGGGAAGCAAAGAGTTGAGACCATTCAAATTCCCCTTACAAATTGCGGATGGCTCAACTAGGACTCCTCTAGGCATACTAGAGAATGTTCCTGTAAAGGTAGGGAAAATTCTCATCCCTACCGACTTCCCCGGTATTGGACATGAAAGGGAATTCTAAATTCCCCATCATTTTAGGAAGGCCATTCTTGGCAACCGCTGGAGCATTAATAGATGTAAGGAATGGCAAACTCTCTCTAAATGTAGAGGAAGGTAGGGTAAATTTTCAGTTGATTAACTCTTGTAACAACCCTCCTTTTGAGAGCCATGTGTGCAGAATTGATGTAAAGACTCCAGCGGTAGAGAAAGAACTTAGCATGGAAGCAACCCCAAAGATTTGCAGGGCTAATGATGCACCCAGCATTGGTGAAGTTGGAGTTGCTGTCCATGCGGAAACAAAACTTCCGCCGGAAGAAAGGAAGGCTAGGAAGCTCCGAGAGAAAAGAGCAAAGCGGAAGCGTTACTGGCCGTATGAGCAGAAACGGCTATTTGAAGGAGCTCCATGGAAGAGAAGTGTGCCTGCACTTCTACGCCCAGCCGACCCCGGTTGACTTGAGGAAGTATGGTCAAGCTTAAGACCATAAATAAGCGCTTCTTGGGAGGCAACCCAAGTTTTCTTTCCCTTTTTCCTTTTGTTTTTGATTTAACCTCTTGAATAATTTGAGAAGATCAAGAGGCAAAAATATCATTAATAAGTTTGTCTAGTGTTTTCAGGTTGAGAAAGAGAAGAAGAGCAATAAAAAAGATAAAGTCAGAGGCCATCACGCCCTGTCATGGCCGTGATGAACTAAACAAAAGCACAGAAAGGATCACGGCCTAGCCGTGACAACCATCACGGGCGTGATGAGTAGGATGCCAAGGCCAGAGAGCATCACGGCCTAGCCGTGATGTAGATCACGGCCGTGACAGGGCAACTCCCGAGGACCGAAAACGATCACGGCCTAGCCGTGATGAGCCTCACGGCCGTGATAAAATTTCTACCCAATTTTTGACTGGAATGTGAAGCCAACACCCGCTACCGACTCGGTAAGTTGTTCCAATTTTTCTCCTCTCTCCGACTTGATTATTTACATTGGAGACAATGTAAGTAATCAAGCTTGGGGTAGGGGTATTTATTTTTGCATTTGCATTGTTGCATTCATGTTGCATTCACATAGGCTTAGATTGGTATGATCACATTCTCTAGATTTCCCCTCACTTAGAACATGCATCCGATTGTGAGAACTTGGAGCCAAATGAATTGAGATAGTGAATTTTGAACCCAATTTTTCATTATTCTTGTGATATGGCTAAAAATGAAATTTCTTGAGATAGTCATTTGATAGTTGATAATTAGCATGTGGTTCCTTAGACTTGTGTACCTCACTGATTTTTGAACTACTAAATGTAAGATTTTGAGCCAAAAAGGGGTATTCACTAAATCTACCCCATTTCTTGTGATAGAGTGATTTAATTCCTCATGGACTGTATTTTCTAGAACTTGACTTGAAACCATTTCAAAACTTAAAAATTTTTGAAAGCATTTTTGGAAATGATTGAGGCATTAGGTATTTTTCTGGCCTCCCGAGCTTTGAATGATAAATGCTACCCCTTAGTTGCCCAATTTTGAGCCTAAAGAAAAAAAATACTTTTCTTGGTACCATGAATTAATTTGATAAATAATTCTTGGTATGGCACCTTTTAAAGTATTACAAAAAGGGTAATTGGTAGTTGGAAAAAGAATGGGATGAAAATATTTCTCTTGAGCTATAAATCTCCCCTTCTCCAAACAAATAAAAAATGAAATGAACAGAAAAAAATGGAGAAGGGGATGACAAAGAAAGTGAGAAAAGAAAAAAAAAAAAGAAGAAGAAGAAAGGTGGAAAAAGTAAATCAAAGCCCTTAAAAGGTATTTTAGAAGGTGTCATACCTTGTAATGTTTGATAATCTATCTAGCCTTCTTGAAAATTCCCTTTCTTTGATTTTCCCACCTAACAATAAATCCCATGGCCACATTACAACCAAAGGAAAAGACCTCTTGATTCTTAAGTGTTTTCTTAAATAAAGTGGAGATTTGGTTAATAGTCAAGCCTATGGTAAAATACTTTACTTGAGGAAATGGAGTGAATTGTCATAAACCCTAAAACACTTGAGTGAGGTGAGATGAGTGCCCAAATCAGTGAGGACATGAACTTGAAGAACCTAAGCTTCTAATTGGACTTGAACTTGATTATCTCTTGAATGCTTATTAAAAATGCCTATTACTTGGATTAGCTTCTAGGGTTTTTGGTTCACTATCCATGCTTTGAATGATTTATATCTTATGGCCTGAGTAATTGCTTGAGGACAAGCAAAGTTTTAAGCTTGGGGTGATTTGATGAGTGTGATTCCACATCATCTTTGTCCATCATTTTGCATGCATTTTCATGTAGTTTAGGCATATTTTTATTAGATTTTAGGTTAATTTTCCTTTGGAACGGGTAAGGCGGTTTTCGTGTGTTGTTTTGCAGATATCAAGGGTAAATTGCTCAAGATCAACCATGATGAAGTTTGGATGAAGATGGAGCTTTAAAACTGAAGAAAATGAGCCAAACAGAGCCCATCACGGCCTAGCCGTGATGCCCATCACGGCCATGATCGAGCAAAACTGAAAAAGAAGAAAGGCTGAAGTCAGAGTCTGTCACGGCCTGGCCGTGATAGCCATCACGGCCGTGACCCAAAACCACCACAAGTCAGAGCACATCACGGCCCAGCCGTGAAATTCATCACGGGCCATGAAAGGAAGGCTCGCGTCGCGAGCAGCATCTCGCGTCGCGAGAAATTGAATTTTCCAGATTTGCAGAGGCAGAGACCGTCACGGCCTGGCCGTGATGGCCATCACGGCCGTGACGCGCATTACTTGGACCTGAAGAAACCGAAATAGATCAGATTTTGAGTTGGTTTGGGACTCTAACTTCCCCATTTCTATAAATATGGACCAAGGCATCAGAAACAGAGATGATCAACACATTAGGGGCTACTACTCTAGGCATAGATTTAGGATCTCTTCTTCTCTTCTCCTCTCTTCTCTTTTCTGATTTTTATTATGTTGTCATCCCAGCTTGTCATCTCCATGGCAAGACTGGAGTAGTAGCATAGTTTCTAGGGATTAGGGCTCTGCCCAAGGTTTGTAAATGATGTTAATTTGATGTTGAAACCATTGTTGATTTCATAGTTGTTTTAGATCTGATTTCTAGTGTGTTAATCACTCATAAATTTCGGCAACCGTTTATTTACGTGACATAGACGTTCTAAGGAGGAACCTAACGGTGAACTTAGGATCTCTAGGGTGATTCACTCGTAAAGCCCGGCAGCCACTGGTTTGTGAGATGTGAATGATCCAAGGAGGAACCTAGCGGTGAACTTAGGTTATTTGCATGACCGAGACATTTCAAGGAGGAACCTAGCAGTGAACTTGGGTGTCGGACCTATAGAAGTCAGACTTGGGACTGAAATCACGAGAGTTAGAAGCCGTCCCTCGAGGAGCAACGAGTTGTCACTGAACGCAAAGGGTCCAATCTGGGATCGACTACCACGAGAGTAGGGGTCGGGTCAATTGGGCACGGCTTTTGTAACCCGAGAGGGAGCTTAAGCTATTAGAGGATAAACTCGCCTTCAAGGCAATTTCGGTAATCAACAAAGGTAAATCAGTTAGCAACATAAACAACCTCAAAGGTAACCCAAATCCCTAGGAATCCGTTTTAGATAAAAACCCCATAAACAATTGTTTTCTGTTTTAATTGTTCTCTGCTCATCTATCTTTCAATTCAAAAAACCAATTTCAAAACCCTCTCTAAAAAGTCCAGAACTTAATCGATTCGAAATTCATTGTGATTCGGAAACACAGTCTCTGTGGGTTCGATATCTTTTATTACTTGACGGCAGTCCGGTACACTTGCCGGATACGCACGAGCGTCGTCGCACGTCGACTGACGCGACATCAGTCTTGCCTTGTTTTTGAGCGTGCGAGGTACCCTTCCACAGGAGAACTTGCTATTTGATCCCGAGATCACAAAGACTGAGAAGAGGTTGAGGAAGGAACTTAAAGAGAGGAGGCTACTTGAAACAAACCAACCCATCAATCTTGAAGAGATGGCGGAAGAAAATCCACCACCTCCCCCTCCTCCTTACAAGCCCCTTTATGAGTACAATCTTCCTAACTTGGATGATTGTGTTTCTAGTGTTGTCAAGCCTCCCATCACGACTAATTCATTTCAGATGAGGGAATCTGCCCTACATATGGTGTAAAGAGAACAATTTGATGGGAGTCCACACCAAGACCCACACCGGCACATCACTCACTTCTTGGAGGCTTGCGAAATGTACAAATATCCAGAAATATTAAAAGACGCCCTTCATTTGCGGCTATTCCCTTTCTCTCTTCAGGATAGAGCATGTGGTTGGTTGGACTTACACTTAGATCGTGCGAGCGTCACTACTTGGGAACAGATGGCTTATAAATTCCTCGCAAGATTCTTTCCTCCTCGGAAAGTGGCACAGTTGAAGATCGTCGTCACTTCCTTCAAGTAAACTGATGATGAGACTAATAATGAGGCTTAGGAAAGATCTAATTTGATTTTGAGGAGATGCCCTTCTTCCTATTTTGACTTGGTAACAAAGGTTCGACACTTCTTTAATGGGTTGAAAGGGAGATATCATATGAATTGTGATGGCGCAGCTGGCGGTTCTTTATCTTATTTATCAGCTGAGGATGCATGGGCTTTACTTGAGAAGATGTCCAGGAATGACTACAACCGCAATAAGGGCACTTCTAATGCTTCTGGACTTAGTACAACATCTATTGAAGCCATTCTTGAGTAGAACACACATTTGAAGAAGCAGAATGAAGCACTAACAAACAAGATGAAGGTGAATGCGGTAAGAGAGGGTTTACCTCCGGGTTGTGAGTTTTGTCAAGGTGATCATGATAGTGCATGTTGTCTGGGCAACCTTTATAAGGAGCATGCAGATTCGTGTCACAATTTTTATGACACGGTACCGCAGCGTAACGACTATCAGAGGAATAAGCAGAACAACAACTACCATCACGGGTTTCTCTTGGAGCAGTACTAGTGGTGGTCTAGCCGGGCAACAACAACAGAATTAGAGGCCAAACTATGGAATTCAACAACACAACACCCAACAGGTTCTCCCTCAACCTACTCAATTACAAATCACAGATGGAGGAAAGCAACCTTGGGAATTGGCTATTGAGAAGACTAGTGCGACCATAGAGAAGCTGTCAGTAAACACAAACACATCCATTGACAAGTTGGTAACTCATTGTTGAGACGAAATCTAGGCAAGTATACCTAGTCGAACAAGTAATACGGTGGTGAGACCGATATCGTTCCCATGAGGATCAGTTGCCAATTACCAATTCACAAATCAGACAACTATCTAGACTAAACTATGGCATGAAGAGAAATCAAAACATAAAATAAAGCAACAAAAGCAATAAAATATTTTTGGTCTTTTGGGATTTTTATCAAACACTTGGAGTGCAGAAAGAGGTGTTGGGATTAAACTTCACTAAACCTTGCCTCTTGAAATACTAAGACCACCAATCCAGTTTATGCTTCAAATATTAAAATCAACCCACAAGATTACTCAAGCCCTAATTCCTTAGATGATAAGAGCCTAAATCCACTAATTATACCCTAATTCCTTAGGTGGCTGAACGCGCTGTCGCCACGCGCCAAAAAGAACGAGCGATTATTAAAATAATGTAGTATAGAGCGACAACTCGGATGTCGTCTCTCAAGGACTCTTAGGTGTTGTTATTATTAACAGAAAGTCAAAAGTTAGTTTTGGGGGGTTTTTGGATTGAAATAAAATAAAGAAAACAAAACAATGAAAACAAAGCAGTTAAAGAGAATATCAAATAAACTAAAGACGATTAACCTACTGTTCTCGGTTTCCCACTATCATTGGTTCATGCAAATCCAAGCCCTAAGCAGATTCTAAACCCTTTCCGATTGTAGCATCAATTTACAAGCGAAATCAATACTACGAGACATATATTCCTATTCCCGAATTAAGCAAACGGGGTGAAACACTCATGAACTAAGCGAACATGATTGAACACACGCTAATTAAGCAAACGCGATTATATATAGGAACATACAGTCATCGAAATAAATCAATACTAATCCTATACATATCTGAATTAAGCAAACAGAAACATATAGAACAGTACTGAAAAGGAATAGCAATTCAAATAGGAAATCCAGAACCTCAAGTGTAATTGAAACCAATCCCAGTAGATTAATCTAGGAGACTAGCTCTCCATTACAAAAAAGGAAAACAAAAGGAAAGACAAGAAAATAAACTACTGACTAAAAACTAGCTAAGAAACTAGCCAAAACTGACTAGCCTCACTTGCCCACACTATGACTAACTCCTCTCTCAATATCTGAATGCTCCTTTTATTAACTTCAACCTCTGCCTCTTAGCTTTCCAAAGGCACTTAATTTGCTTAATTATGAATTAAGATGAGGGAGTTATGTCCACATTCAACTCATAGGGCAGCTGAAACGCCTCTGACTTCACATGGATTAAATCCCTTCAAAACGGCTCTGTTTGGAATAATGGTCTTCATGAGAGTTAAAGCTCTTTGTTTGATCTTTCATTTTCCACCGGTTTCAGTTCCAACCGACATCTACAGCCCAAGTTATGGCCCAATCTTCATGACCAGTTCAGGTTCCAGTGACAGCAATTATGTTCTGACTTCAAGGGCTTGCGAGGCGAATGAATGCTCGCGAGGCGAACGCTTCAACTTCAAAACTGCCACAGCCATGATCCTCAATACGGGTAAACCGTGATCGTCTCTGACTTTTCAGGGCTGGGTGACTCGCGGGGCGAGATAACCTTCGCGGGGCGAACCAGAATTATTTCCTTTTTATTTACCTGAAAAACAGAAAATAGAATAAGTATTTTATTTAACTCTAAATCAACTAAATTAACTTAAAAATACTTTACAGACTCAAAATACTACTTAAGGACAATCAAGTCTAATTTGGGTGAAAATGATATAAAATTAGCACAAAGCCAAGGTCTTTACTAGTTATAAAACCAGTCAAACAGAGGCTAATCAAAATACCCCAAACTTAAACTTTGCTTGTCCCCGAGCAAACTAAAACTCAAAAACTTAAAAAGACTCAAGACCTGGCAAAACATGGCAAGCTTAAGGACTCAATTAACTTTCACACAAATTTCAAGCAATTTATCAAAATAATTCAATGTTCCCCCTTTCAAACAAATCAATCCCCACATTCATTTATTCTAAACAATTGAGAATTTTATCATTCAAACAATTATTAATCTAAGCAGGGGATTCAAGTTACACATACAAGGGAGATCACCAAGTTCAAACAACTGCCTTCCTCACAAGGGGGATTTGTGTTCACTCATTCGTTCAGTTTGTATCAGGCTATCAACAATTCACTCAATTTTCACTTTTAAGAGCACTTCCCATAAATTTGATTTTCATCTCTAAATGATTCCCACAGAAAACATGCAAGCAACATCGAAAGGTCTTTTATGGGTTGTAATGGGGCCTGGCTAAGGGTAGGATATACAAAGGTAGTAGCTGAAGACCCTAGGAACTAAGAGAGCATGAAACACTTCAAAACATTGAAATTCCACTCAAGTTCCTTTTCTTCATTCATCTTTTCATTTGCATTGGGTGACTACAACCTTTTTATTTCTTTTTGGCATTTTTGCACTTTTAAATTTTTTTATTTTTTTTTCTATTCCTTTCTTTTCTTTTCTTTTTCTCTTTTTTTTTCACAATTTTTTTCTCAATCCCAAGCAACACATTACACCTTGCAGCCACCCCAAACTTTAGTTTCTTGCACCCATTCTAAGATTCCATGCTCTCCTAATCCTAAGATCGGGTTAACATGGTTTTCCAGATTTTTGGGTTTATAACATTAGGTTATCAAGAATTAACAGTCTAATCAGGCTCAAAGGGGCTAACTAGGGAACATGCATTAAAGGTGGTTATTTCAGGCTAAGTAGCTATTTACAAAGAAAATGCCTAAATCATTTGAAGCAAACACATAATCATGCAAACCAAAAAGAGATTCAAGCAAATTCAGGGAAGTGCAACTTGAAAAGTGATTCTCACACAGTTTAAAACGTGTTGGAGGCTCAAAACCTCACCTGGACATTCTTTTTTTTTTTTTTTTGCAAATTGTTTGACAGAGATTCTATCCCTAGTGTGTGCTCCCTATCACCCCAAACTTATCATAAATCATGCCATCATAACAAAATCTCAAAGTCCAGTTTTCAATCACATGGGGATCATTTTTCAAAAAATTTTCAAATCCTAGGGGGAAAACAGTCAAAACATAACATGCAATCCATCTATGCAAATATTAATCAAATCCAATAAACTTGCCATAACCAAGACACAAACACAACTCCTGAGCTTCTCAAATTATTCAGGAGCTTTATTGAAAACAAAACAGAAATAAAGCAAGAAAAAGAAAATTAAAAGAGATAAGGGTTAAGAAAAACTCATTGAAGGGCGGTTCCACCAGGATCCCATTGCTTGTAACATAAGGCCCACGTGGTAGCCAGAGGGTAGAAGTTCATTTCATGCTTCCATGACTTGCAGCCTTTATGTGGAAGTGAGCACTTGACAATGATGACTTCGCCGAGTGCGGCGGACTTCTCACTCCCCTTCAGGTTACAGCTGACCTCTTTTTCATCCTTGTCCATAAAATCCTCCCAATAGAAGTGGATCTCAACCTCTTGGATTGGCCATGGTGCAAAATCCAAGGGTGCAAAATCCGGAGCTTTTGGTTCCACAGGGGGAAGTAGCAAACAGTTAGCTGGGGTTACTGGTGCTGCTTCAACTTCTGCAAGGTCTTCCTTCACCGCACTAACAAATTTATCACCTGCTATACATGCAGAAATTTCAGCACACACCACACAAAGGTTAGTGTTAGTAGAGTCAGTACATATATCACAATCAAATGAATCAGAAAAATTCTGAATGTCTGGAAATTCAGCAATTAATTCATCCACCCCATTACTCTCAACACATGCATTTGATTTACTTAAATCATCTACTTCCAAAGGTTCTTCATTATCCTCAAGCACGGTGGAGCAAATGTTCTCCTGATCCTCCTTATCCTCCTTTTCTATGTTTCCTGAACAGAATAAAGCTGCATAACAGACTATACACAAAGCAGCAGTGCCATCACAATAACAATAAGCATATGAATTAGAATCAGGGGACTCAACACACAGTTCTCATCATCAATGAAACATTATCGAATCATCATCGAAATATTTTCAAGAATAACTTGTGACTCGTATGTTCTTCAAGGGGCTGTGGAGTTAGCATTGCAGTCGAGTTGGCGACAACTTGATCAATTAGAGCGGACAACTTCTGAGATTCAGCTTGGCTCCTCTGGTATTCAACCTCCATCCTCTGTTGAAATTCAAGATTTTGTTGTGCCATCCTCTGTTGGAATTCGAGATTGTATGCTTCCATTTGTGCAGTCATTTGTTTGAGCATGTCCTCTAAGGAAGGTTCTAAGATGCAGAGGTGGTCACTTGGGGAGGGTTCGGTGGATAGTTTCCCACTCAACAGAAGGCTTCCTTCAAATCAAACCAGCTTTGAGATGGAACTCTCATCAAGACAATACAGCCAATCTATTGCAGCTCCATCAAGTGAGAACTGGAAAGCTTCCATCTTGATGTGGTCTTCTGTTATTCCCCGCAGGTCTCAAAGATTATAGAACAAGCAATCTGGAATTCCCTCAGATGCTCCTGCGGATTTTCACCTGCAAAACCACTAAACTTTGGCAACCAGTGTGATAAACCAAGAAAATCAGGAAAATATATACATGGTGGTTGCTCATAGTAAGCATTAGGCATGTAATTTCGCATATAACTATCCATGGGGGGTGCTAAAATTCACAACCAGACAATGCAGACAAAACTAATTAGCAAAGAGAAAAAAAAATTTTCCTTAAATTTTATTTTCTGCTAATAACAACAAACCAGAGTCCTCGGCAGCGGCGCCAATTTTTTGAACGCGCTGTCGCCACGCGCCAAAAAAAACGAGCGATTATTAAAATAATGTAGTATAGAGCGACAACTCGGATGTCGTCTCTCAAGGACTCTTAGGTGTTGTTATTATTAACAGAAAGTCAAAAGTTAGTTTTGGGGGGTTTTTGGATTGAAATAAAATAAAGAAAACAAAACAATGAAAACAAAGCAGTTAAAGAGAATATCAAATAAACTAAAGACGATTAACCTACTGTTCTCGGTTTCCCACTATCATTGGTTCATGTAAATCCAAGCCCTAAGCAGATTCTAAACCCTTTCCGATTGTAGCATCAATTTACAAGCGAAATCAATACTACGAGACATATATTCCTATTCCCGAATTAAGCAAACGGGGTGAAGCACTCATGAACTAAGCGAACATGATTGAACACACGCGAATTAAGCAAACGCGATTATATATAGGAACATATAGTCATCGAAATAAATCAATACTAATCCTATACATATCTGAATTAAGCAAACAGAAACATATAGAACAAGATCAAAAGGAATAGCAATTCAAATAGGAAATCCAGAACCTCAAGTGTAATTGAAACCAATCCCAGTAGATTAATCTAGGAGACTAGCTCTCCATTACAAAAAAGGAAAACAAAAGGAAAGACAAGAAAATAAACTACTGACTAAAAACTAGCTAAGAAACTAGCCAAAACTGACTAGCCTCACTTGCCCACACTATGACTAACTCCTCTCCCAATATCTGAATGCTCCTTTTATTAACTTCAACCTCTGCCTCTTAGCTTTCCAAAGGCACTTAATTTGCTTAATTATGAATTAAGATGAGGGAGTTATGTCCACATTCAACTCATAGGGCAGCTGAAACGCCTCTGACTTCACATGGATTAAAGCCCTTCAAAACGGCTCTGTTTGGAATAATGGTCTTCATGAGAGTTAAAGCTCTTTGTTTGATCTTTCATTTTCCACCAGTTTCAGTTCCAACCAACATCTACAGCCCAAGTTATGGCCCAATCTTCATGACCAGTTCAGGTTCCAGTGACAGCAATTATGTTCTGACTTCAAGGGCTTGCGAGGCGAATGAATGCTCGCGAGGCGAACGCTTCAACTTCAAAACTGCCACAGCCGTGATCCTCAATACGGGTAAACCGTGATCGTCTCTGACTTTTCAGGGCTGGGTGACTCGCGGGGCGAGATAACCTTCGCGGGGCGAACCAGAATTATTTCCTTTTTATTTACCTGAAATACAGAAAATAGAATAAGTATTTTATTTAACTCTAAATCAACTAAATTAACTTAAAAATACTTTACAGACTCAAAATACTACTTAAGGACAATCAAGTCTAATTTGGGTGAAAATGATATAAAATTAGCACAAAGCCAAGGTCTTTACTAGTTATAAAACCAGTCAAACAGAGGCTCATCAGTGGCCTAATTAGGAATTTGCATTAAGAGTAAGGATTACACGATTACTAATAAACCAAAATCCATTCCTAGATACAAGGTTTACTAGGTGATTAATTCCAAATCAAGAATTGATAAGAACGTCCCCATTGCAAATCAAATCTCATAATCAATTCATGGATGACCAAACCACAAAAAGCATTAAGCATAGGAATTAAACACTAATAAGAAGGCATAAACATAGATTCATCAATCAAAGCAAATACATGAGGTTCAGATTAGCTACATCTAGTCCCAACAAAAAGGGAATTTAGCTACTCATGGTAATAGAAATTACAAAAGAGAAAGAGAGAAAAGAAGAATAAAACTCCATGAAGAATCCTCCAATCTTCTTCCAGTCCAAGAGCAGAGAAAAACCACTTTTTAGGGTTTAGATCCTTCCCCCAGCCGCAAGCCTCCAAGTCTTCCTAGGGTAAAAGTGCTCCTAGGGTCAAAGTCTTGTCTCCCTTTCTTGGAATCTGTTTTGCGCTCCTATTTATAGATTATACACGCGTCACGGCCGTGATGGCCATCACGGCCAGGCCGTGACGCGTTCTGCCTGGGGCGCGCTTTCAAATTTTTGTCTGTCACGGCCGTGATGCTCATCACGGCTAGGCCGTGACAGATTCTGACTTTTGCCTTCTGCTCTGCTTGATCATGGCCGTGATGGGCTCTGTTTGGTTCATTTTCTTCACCTTTCAATCTATATCTTCATCCAAGCTCCATCATGGTTGATCCTGAGCATTTTATCCTTAATTTCTGTAAAACAACACCATAAAACCGCCTTACCCGTTCCAAGGTAAAAACTAACTAAAAAACAAATTACATATGGCTAAACTATATGAAAATGCATGCAAAATGTACATGAAATATGAGGTGGAATCACACTTATCAAACTACCCCAAGCTTAAGATTTTTGCTTGTCCTCAAGCAATTACCAAGGCCAAAAGATATATATAATCAGAGCATGGATAGTGAACCAAGAACCCGAGTAACTAATCCAAGTAACAAGCATTTTCAAATAATTCACCAAGAGACAATCAATTTCAAGTCCAATTAGAAGCTTAGGTTTCTTAGACTCATATTCTCACTGATTCGGGCACTCTTTCTCACCTCACTCAAGTGTTTAAGGATATATGAAAATTCACTCAATTTCCTCAAGGAATGAATTCTACCATAAGCTTGACTATTAACCGAATCTCTACTTTATTAATGAAAACAATTAAGAATCAAGAGGTCTTTTACTTTGGTTGTAACGGGGCCATGGGATTAATCGTTAGGTGGGGAAATCAAGAAAAGGAAATTTCAAGAAGGCTAAACAAAATATCAAGCATTGCAAAGCATGACACCTTCTAAAATACCTTTTTTGGTTTTGATTCGGTTTTTCCACCTTTCTTTCTTTCTTTTCATTTTATTTCTCACTTCCTTTTGTCATCCCCTTCTCTATACTCTTTTTTTTTAATGGAGAAGGGGAGATTTTCAATTCAAGAGAAATATTTTCTGACTTTCTCATCCCATACTTTTTCAACTACCTTTTTACCCTTTTTATAATACTTTAAAAGGTGCCTCATCAAGCATCATTCATCAAAGTATTTCCAAGGTACCAAGAAAAGTATTTTATTCTTGTAGGCTCAAAATCGGGCAACTAAGGGGTAGCATTTAATCAATCAAAGCTCAGAAGGCCAGAAAAATACCTAGTGCCTCAATCATTTTCAAAAATGTTTTCAAAAATTTTTAAGCTTCAAAACGGTTTCAAGTCAAGTTCTAGAGAATACAATCCAAGAGGAATGAAACACTCTATCACAAAGAATGGGGTAGATTTAGTGAGTACCCCTTTTTGGCTCAAAGATCTCACATTTAGTAGTTCAAAAATCAATGAGAAACACAAATCTACGGAACCACATGCTAATTATCAACTATCAAAGACCATCTCAAGAATTTTTATTTGTAGCCATATATCACAAGAATAAAAATTGGGTTCAAAAATTCACTATCTCTATTTTATTTGGCACTCAGTTCTCACAATTGGATGCATATTCTAAGCAAGGGGCAATCTAATCATGTGATCATGCAAAACTATGCCTATATGAATGCAACATGAAGAATGCAAAAATACCCCTACCCCAAGCTTAAAAACTTACATTGTCCCCAATGTAAATAATCAAGTCGGAGAGAGGAGAAAAATGGAACAACTCACCGAGGCAGTGGCGGGTGCTAGCTCACATGCCTAGGCAAAGGGAGGCTGGAAATTGTGTCACGGCCGTGATGCTCATCACGGGCAGGCCGTGATCAATTCTGGTCCATAGGAAGAAGTCTGTCACGACCGTGACCTCCATCACGGCTAGGACGTGATGCTCTCTGATCTTCAGGGTCCTTTCATCACGCCCGTGATGGATATCACGGCTGGGCCGTGATCCTTTCTGGTCTTCACATTAAGCTCATCATGGCCGTGACACTGGGCGTGATGGTTGCTGACTTTGTTTCTCCCTGCCCTTTTGCTTCTCCTTCCTTCTTGCCCTGAAAACACTTAACAAATTTATTAATTTATGATTTTTTTCCTTTTGATCTTCTCAAATTATTCAAGAGTTAAATTCAAAAAAAAATGGAAAAAGGGAAAGAAAACTTGGGTTGCCTCCCAATAAGCGCTTCTTTAACGTCACTAGCTTCACTCATTGAGAAGCTTCCACCTGGATCCCATTGCTTGTAGCATAGGGGCCAAGAGATGCGAAAGATGTGAAGGCATCCTCCCGGATCCCATAGCTTGTGAAGTGGTGATTGCAGAAGCAATATGACTCCACCCTTAATTCCTCCTAGCAAGTGTGTGAACCTAGGAGGAATTACCAAAAAGTGTGTGAAAACTCCATTGACCTCTTTAAGTACAATAACGAAATCACTTCCTCCCGGGTCAAATGGTATTTTCACCAGGAAATTTAACAAACAAGTGGAAGGGACTAACTTTGCAGTGTCCACACATGCATGTAAGCCAGCATATTTTTCTAATACAGCAATTTCATATTTCTCAGCAAGCATGGTGGAGTGACTGTTTTCCAATTGACTTGCCTCCTCACTTGTTCTTTCCCAAGGATTTGTGGAAGGTAATTCCTCTTCTTGTGGCTCGTCTACCACCACCACTTCATCTTCATTTTGATCCATTCCTACAACCATATTTTTCTCAAATTCTGCTTCACGTGGCTCTTCGGGAATCACTTGTAAACATGGTGGTGGTGGTGGTAAATACGAACAAAAGGTTTCCCATTCCTACTTGGAGAATATATATACAAGCTTACCCGTCATACAATCAACCTGTGCTGGAATATCATAATCTCCCAAATCTATGTCGTCTCCCCAGCACAAGTTGTTCTCCAAAGTATGACTTGAAGCTTCCTCATCAGATGGATAATAATAGTTGTCCATGAATTGCATCCACCTTGCACAACCAAAACTCAAAAGAAAAAAAATCAAATATACACAAAAATAAAAAAATAAAACTGTCTAAATTAGTTGCCTCCTTTGTTACTAATGATATTGGCAAAACCAATCCCCGGCAACGGCGCCAAAAACTTGTTGAGATGAAATCTAGGCAAGTATACCTAGTCGAACAAGTAATACGGTGGTGAGACCGATATCGTTACCACGAGGATCAGTTGCCAATTACCAATTCACAAATCAGACAACTATCTAGACTAAACTATGGTATGAAGAGAAATCAAAACATAAAATAAAGCAACAAAAGCAATAAAATATTTTTGGTCTTTTGGGATTTTTATCAAACACTTGGAGTGCAAAAAGAGGTGTTGGGATTAAACTTCACTAAACCTTGCCTCTTGAAATACTAAGACCACCAATCCAGTTTATGCTTCAAATATTAAAATCAACCCACAAGATTACTCAAGCCCTAATTCCTTAGATGACAAGAGCCTAAATCCACTAATTAAACCCTAATTCCTTAGGTGGCCTAATTAGGAATTTGCATTAAGAGTAAGGATTACACAATTACTAAGAAACCAAAATCCATTCCTAGATGCAAGGTTTACTAGGTGATTAATTCCAGATCAAGAATTGATAAGAACGTCCCCATTGCAAATCAAATCTCAGAATCAATTCATGGATGGCCAAACCACAAAAAGCATTAAGCATAGGAATTAAACACTAATAAGAAGGCATAAACATAGATTCATCAATCAAAGCAAATACATGAGATTCAGATTAGCTACATCTAATCCCAACAAAAAGGGAATTTAGCTACTCATGATAATAGAAATTACAAAAGAGAAAGAGAGAAGAGAAGAAGAAAACTCCATGAAGAATCCTCCAATCATCTTCTAGTCCAAGAGCAGAGAAAAACCACTTTTTAGGGTTTAGATCCTTCCCCCAGCCGCAAGCCTCCAAGTCTTCCTAGGGTAAAAGTGCTCCTAGGGTAAAAGTCCTGTCTCCCTTTCTTGGACTCTGTTCTGCGCTCCTATTTATAGATTATACGCGCGTCACGGCCGTGATGGCCATCACGGCCAGGTCGTGAAGTGTTCTGCCTGGGGCGCGCTTTCAAATTTTTGTCTGTCACGACCGTGATGCTCATCACGGCTAGGCCGTGACAGATTCTGACTTTTGCCTTCTGCTCTGCTTGATCATGGCCGTGATGGTCATCACGGCTAGGCCGTGATGGTCATCACGGCTAGGCCGTGATGGTCATCACGGCTAGGCCGTGATGGGCTCTGTTTGGCTCATTTTCTTCACCTTTCAAGCTCTATCTTCATCCAAGCTCCATCATGATTGATCCTGAGCATTTTATCCTTAATTTCTTCAAAATAACACCACAAAACCGCCTTACCCGTTCCAAGGTAAAAACTAACTTAAAATCAAATTACATATCCCTAAACTATATGAAAATGCATGCAAAATGTACATGAAATATGAGGTGGAATCACACTCATCACTCATACAGGGGCAGCAATTCAGAATCTTGAGACTCAGATGGCACAGCTTGCAAAGCAACTGAATGAGCATCTTCCAGGCTCCTTACCAGGTAATACAGAGAACAGCCCCAAGAGCCAATGCAATGCCATGACAACTCGGAGTGGTAAGGTGTTGGAATTTAATGGGGAAGCAATCAGCTCTCAAGAGATTGAGACTCCAGAACAACCACAGGTGGAAAAGGAGCAAGCAAGGGAGGAGGATGTAGCCAGTGAAAAGGTGTCGGAGCAAGGAGGAAGATTGAAGTTAGTAGATGAAGAATTCCGAAGGAAAAAGTGGGTTGAGCCTCAAGATCTTCCTCCCTTCATGAAGGTACCTTATCCCGAGAGATTGAAGAAGCCCTAGCAAGAGAAGCAATTCAACAAGTTCCTTAATATTCCATTTGTAGAAGCCTTGGAACAAATGTCATCTTATGCCCGGTTTATGAAAGAGCTTCTCTCCAAGAAGTGGAAGATAGTGGATGAGGAAACGGTTGCTTTAACCGAGGAATGTAGTGCAATATTTTAAAGGAAACTACCGCCAAAGTTGAAGGATCCAGGTTCTTTTAGTATACCATGCACCATTGGGGAGGTAACTCTTGGGAAGGCATTGTGTGATCTAGGGGCAAGCATCAATTTGATGCCCTTTATCTATGATGAAGAAGCTAGGCATAAAAGAGGCAAAGGATACTAGGATGTCATTCCAACTAGCGAATCGCTCTATCAAATATCCTTATGGAGTGGTGGAAGATTTATTGGTAAAGGTAGACAAGTTCATCTTTCCGGCTGACTTTGTGATGCTTGATATGGATGAGGATGCCGAGCTCCCTCTCATTTTGGGTAGGCCTTTCTTGGCCACTGAGCGTGCTTTGATATATGTGCAACAAGGGAAACTTACACTAAGAGTACAAGATGAGAACGTAGTCTTCAATGTCTTTGAAACAATGAAACACCCCATTGAGTGATCGGATGTATATAGAGTTGATGTGGTGGAGACCATTGTAAAATCTATGGCCACAAGAGAAGTCCATGGTTCTTCACTTGCAAAAGTGTTGGTAAAATCCCATGATGAGGAAGAAGAAGAAGACCTTTTGGGGGATGAGGATTATCTTAAATGCTTAAAAAACATGGAAGCCTTGCCAAGTCTCCCAGAGGATGAATGTCAAAAAGAAAAGCTCAACAAAGAGGGAATGGAAGAAGACAATAAGACACCGGAATTAAAGCAACTCCCGACTCACTTAAGGTATGCATTCTTGAGTGAGAAGGGACAACATCCAGTCATCATTAGCAATGCTTTGAAAAGGGATGAGGAAGAAAAGCTTTTGAGAGTTCTTAGGGGACACAAATCCGTCATTGGATGGAAGATTTCAGATTTGAAAGGTATAAGTCCTTCTCTGTGCATGCACAAAATTTTGATGGAGGATGATTTCAAACCGGTGGTTCAACCACAGAGGCAGTTAAATCCCATCATGAAAGAAGCAATGCGTAAGGAAGTGATTAAGCTTTTGGATGCCGGAATCATCTATCCAATATCGGATAGCAATTGGGTTAGCCCGATTCATGTGGTCCCGAAGAAAGGCAAAACAATCGTGGTGGTCAATGAGAATAACGAAATAATTCCAACAAGGACCAATACGGGATGGAGGGTTTGCATTGACTATAGAAAGTTAACTGATGCAACAAGGAAAGATCACTTCCCTCTTCCATTCATTGATTAAATGATTGAAAGGTTGACCGCATATGAATACCGGTTACAACCAAATTGTTGTGGATCCTCAAGACCAAGAGAAAACGGTCTTCATATGCCCATATGGAGTTTTTGCTTATAAAAGGATGCCTTTCGGATTATGCAATGCTCCCGCCACTTTCCAAAGGTGCATGCTTTCCATTTTGTCAGACATGGTGGAGAAATTCATTGAAATATTCATGGATGACTTCTCGGTCTTTGGGACCTCTTTTGATAATTGCTTGAAGAATTTGGCTTTGGTTCGTGAGAGATGCCAAGAAACCAACCTAGTGCTCAATTGGGGAAAATGTCATTTCATGGTCAAGGAAGGTATAGTTTTGGGGCACAAAATCTCCCAACAGGGGATTGAGGTTGATAGAACCAAGATTGAGTTGATTGAGAAGCTACCACCACCAACCAATGTGAAAGGGGTGAGGAGTTTCTTGGGCCATGCCGGTTTCTATCGAAGGTTCATTAAAGACTTATACAAGATCACGAAACCACTATGTGACCTTCTCGTGAAGGATGTATCCTTTGATTTTAATGTTTCTTGCTTAAATTCTTTCAATACTTTAAAATATATGGTTGTCACCGCACCCATAATCACTGCACCTAATTGGAATTTACCCTTTGAAATCAAGTGTGATGCTAGTGATTATGCGTTGGGGGCGGTTTTGGGTCAAAGGGTGGAAAAGTTAGCTCATGTGATTTACTATGCAAGTAAAGTTTTAAATGAGGCACAAGCTAACTATTCCACCACTGAAAAAGAACTCCTAGCTGTGGTTTTTGCTTTAGATAAATTTAGGTCCTACGTTGTGGGGTCTAAAATTGTTGTATTCACTGATCATGCGGCCATAAGACACTTGATGACAAAACAAGAGGCCAAACCTAGATTAATTCGGTGGATTCTTCTTTTGCATGAGTTTGATATTGAAATTAGGGATCGGAAAGGGTCAGAAAATGGTGTGGTGGACCACTTATCAAGATTCATCAATCCTGACATCGAGGAGAAATTACTAGACATCAAGAAAGAATTCCCTGATGAGAAACTATTCGCATTGTTTGAAAAATATTCACCTTGGTTCGCGGACATGGCCAACTTCAAGTCTTCAAATGTAGTTCCGCAAGGATAGGCTAATCAACAAAGGAAAAAATTCTTCTCGGACGCAAGGTACTATGTCTGGGAGGACCTTTATCTCTTCAAGCAATGCTCGGATGGGATCCTAGGGAGGTGTATTCTTGTTGGGTGGGTTCCCTCCTAAATGGGACCCACTAGATAAAAAAAAGTAAAAACAAAGAAAAGAAAAAAAAAAGGAATGGTTGTTAATGGGCCAAGCCCATGTGGCATTAAAAAAAAGGGAACTTAAAAGTTCAAATAAAAAGGAAAGAAATGGTTTTTAGTCATAGAGAGGTTCCTGACGTGAAAGAAAGAATAGTGAGTAACAGATAAAGGAAACGGCGCGCAGGGAGGAGAAGAAGAAAAGGGAGGAACTTTGTGCTCTTCATCAGATGAGTAAATTGTCTCCATTCTTTATGAAATTTTAGTATGTTGTTCCTGGTGTTGAGAGCAATATTTTGATATCATTATATTGTTGCTTTGCCTTCTCTTTGAGCTGAGTTGTTATACCCATTGTTGTGGGGTTTCTCTCTTGTTGCTTTCTTGTATCCACCTTTTGGGTGATGTATTGCTGATTTGGTGTTCCCTAGTATTTCTAGGAAGACTTGGTGTACCCATTATTATTTATAGTGGAAGTTTTTGCTGGACTTGGTCCCGTGGTTTTTATCCCTACACTGGGGAGTTTTCGACGTTAAAAATTGTGGTGTCATTGCTATCTACTTTTCTGCCATTGATATTATCTTGTGGAAGAATATTTTTGTTGTGCCTATTTATTTGCACAGGTGAAGGGAAAAATATTTGCTTGATTAGAGATTGTTATCTCTGACTTTTTCCCAACAAAGTGGTATCCAGAGCTTAGGTTGTTCTGTACTGTGCATTTAAATGGAGGAAAATCAAGGGCCAAATATGATTAAGCTGAACTCTACAAATTATACACTTTGGAAGACCCTTATTGAAGATATGTTATACAACAAAGACTTGTATGATCCCATTGAGGGGGACACTGCCCGACCCAAGGATAAAAATGAAAGTGATTGGAAGAAGATGAATAGAAAGGCAGTTGCTTTGATTAGGCAGTGGCTGGATTTGAGTGTATATCCTCATGTAGACACAGAAACAGATGCCCAGAAAATGTGGAAGAAGTTGGCCGAGATGTATGAGCGGAAGAATGTGCAAAATAAAGCATTTCTGATCCAGAAGCTGGTGAATATGAAATACAAAGAAGGGGATTCAATGGCAGAGCATATGAGTATTTTTCAGAATACTGTGAATCAGTTGATAGCAACAGATATTAAATTAGATGATGAGTTGCAAGCCTTGTTGTTGCTTAGTTCCTTGCCTGACACTTGAGAAGTTCTGGTTGTGACATTGACTAACTCAGCTCCTAATGGGAAGTTGACAATGTCAATGGTAAAAGAGAGCATGTTGAATGAAGAAGCTAGAAGAAAGGAGTGTGGTTTGAATGGTACCACCACTCAGTCAGAAGCACTAGTTGCAGAGTCACGGGGGAGAAGTCAAACTAGACATTTCCATAAGCATGAAAAATCTGACAGTCGTACCAAGTCAAGAAGCGAGTCCAGGACTAGAAAAGAAGTGAAATGTTATCATTGTGGCAAGGTGGGACACATCAAAAGACAATGCATGTTCCTAAAGATAGAGAAGTCAAGAGAAAGAGATGAAGACAGAGAAGAAAAATGATAAAGACACAACTGCAGTTGCATCTGATAGTGATGTTTACATTGTCAGTGATGATAATTCTATAAATCTAGCATGCCATGATTCCAGTTGGATTGTTGATTCTGGAGCCTCATACCATGTCACTCCTATTGTTGTGACTCCGGCAAGTGTACCGGGTCGTCGCAAGTAATAAAACACGGTAAGAGTCTACCGAGGTCGAACACAAGGACTGGGTTACCAATTCGACTAATTTCGCGAGAAATCCGATAAGTTGGTTAAGTAGAGAAAGTGGTTGGAACGAAACTAAGATCACAATTCAAATTATCAAATCGAATCAATCAAAGATATGGTGATGAAATCTGGAATTAAAAGCATCTAAGGTTTCGAATCCACCTACCCAATCATGCAAAGTACCCAAGTGATATTGCTCTCCTCCCTAGGTTCAATTTTAATGTCAACGGGACCCCTAAATTCTCCTATATCCACTGTCGTGCTCAATAGGACGTATTCGATGATTTGAGTTAATTACTTCCTAGGTCTCTTAACCCTAATCTCGAATTCTATTAATTCTTGTTCCCTAAGAGTTGCATCGATCTCCTATTCACTCTCGTGCAACACTCGATCGATGTTCCCAATTCAAGTTCTGAAACGCGAATCGCCTCTCGGCCTCATACACGTTTAACAAGTTGATCACGCAAGCATATAATCAACACAATGAAATCAGAATTGAAAAACAATAATTGAATTAAGAGAGAGAGTTACATCACATGAATACTATGCCGCCATAGGTGGCTTCATCGATCCCTTAGACAAGAGGATTAGTTCCTCATGTTCGTAACAACAACGCACGTACAATCGGAATTCATCCTAAGCCTAAGAATTAAGAGAGGAGAAAAGGAGAAGAAGCCCCAGAATAAGGATTACAAAAGATCTCTGAAAATTCTGATCCAAAAAGTCCCCTTTTTCTGTTCTGATCTGCTCTATTTATAAGGAGGCCACGCGTCACGGCCGTGACGGCCATCACGGCCAGGCCGTGACGGCCTCTGCTTCGCGCGCACTTCTGAATTCGAACTCTCGCGACGCTGGCGATGTCTCGCGACGCGAGTCTTCTTGTCACGGCCCGTGGTGTGAATCACGGCTAGGCCGTGATGTTCTCTGCCTTGTGTGGATTTTGGGTCACGGCCGTGATACACATCACGGCTAGGCCGTGATGGTCTCTGACTCTGGTACTTTTCTGGAATTCACACACTCGCGACGCGAGCCCGCCTTTCACGGCCCGTGATGTGAATCACGGCTAGGCCGTGATGGTCTCTGTCTTCCCGGTCTTCAAACTCTCGCGGGCGAGCTTCCTCTTCTTGGGCGAGAATCTCCAGAATAGCAATCTCCACTATTTCTTGACTTTCCTTAATTCTTAGAGCTTCACTTATGGACCTGAAAACAACACAAGCAACCACAAGCGTAATTCTATCCAAAAGAAGCTAAAAACTACACAAAAGATGCAAAACGAGTCAAAGTCCAACTTAGGAACAAAACAAGGCAAATTTGGGCGAAAACGAGAGTGAACTCGACTAATTGGCACATAAACCCTAGTTTATCTAGTCATAAAACTAGATAAGCCAGAGGCTTATCAAAACACCCCAAACTTAAACCTTGCTTGTCCCCAAGCAAGCTTAAAACTCAAAAACGACTCAAGACTTGGCAAGCCTAAAGATCTAATCAATTTCGCACAAATTTCACGCGACTTTACAAAACAGTTTTTCTTCTTTGATTCCCCCCCTTTTTTTTTTCATCAATGTAATCCCCACATTCATCTACTTTAAACAATTGAGAAGTTATCATTCATGCCATCATTACTCTAAATTGAGGCTCAAAGATACACACAAAGGAAGATTACCTATTTCAAACAATTGCCTTCCTCTCAAGGGCATTTAGTATTTCACTCATTCGCTCAAGTTTGTCTAGGCTATCAACTTTTCACTCACTTTCACATTCTAAGAGCACTTCCCATGAATTTGATTTTCATCTCAAACATAGTTCCCACGAAAACATGCATGCATCATCAATAGGTCTTTCAAAGGTTGTAATGGGGCCTGGCTAAGGGTAGGATAATCAAAGGATAGAGGCTAAGTCCCTAGGATCAATGAGAGCATGAAACTAATATCATAACAATTGAATTCACTCTCATATTATTCTCTTCCTTGCAGTTGGTGGCTACACACCTCTTCCTTTTTATATTTATTTTTCTTTGCCCTTTTTGGCACATATTCAATGCTTTTTATCACCCATATATATATATATATATATATATATATATATATATATATATATATATATATATTTTATTTTTATTTTTTTTCAAGCCTTCGCCCCTTACTTCCGTTTTTCTTTTTCTCAACTATGATTCATGAACTTGTAGCCACCCCAAACTTAATTCCACAACAACACTTACAAAGCTAAAATTCCATACTCTCCTAAATCCTAGGATAGGGGAAAATCATGGTTTTTCTGAGTTAATGGCTTGTAATGTAAGGTCATCAAGAACAATAGGCTTCAAGGCTCAATGTGGCTAACTAGGGATCATTCATCAATGTTGGTTCAATTTATGGCCAAGTAGTTAATTCAAAGAAAATTGCCTAAATCATTTGATGCAACATATAAACATGCAAACCATATAGAGATTCAAGCAAATTCGGGAAAGTGCAACTTACAGTGATTCACACATTCAAAAACAGAGTTGGAGGCTCAAATCCTCACCTGGACATTTTGCAAACTGTTTGACCGAGATACGATTCCTAGTGTGTGCACCCCCTCACCCCAAACTTATCATAAATCAAACAATCATAATAATTCTCAAAGTTCAATTTTCAATTTTTAAGTGGGGGTCAACTTTTCTATTATTAGATCCTAGGGGGAAATCATCGATGGTCAATATAATTCATGCGATCAATCTATGCTCAATTCAATTAAAATCCACCAAGCTTGCCGACCTAACATTCATACAACAACTCTTGATCTTCTCAAATTATTCAAGAGTGACAAACAAAAACAAAACAAACACAAAAACAAAAACAAAAACAAGAGTGAGGAAAAGAGAGGGTACCTAGCTTGGGTTGCCTCCCAAGTAGCGCTTGTTTAACGTCCCGAGCCTGACTCAAGTCGCCCCTAAGGGTTAATCCGGAGGAAGATCCTGCTTGCCATGCCATTCCTTGGCCCGTTCTTTGTAGGTTTGTGCCCTTTTATATACTTGCAAGCTGTTCCCGGACAGCTTAATTAAGTCCAGCATCCTTCTATAATCCGCACGAACTCTCCACTCCGCGATGGTCTTTTTTGGGATCAACTTGTTGTCTTTATTGACCACCACGGTTGTACTACCTTTCACCCTTGGTGCTTTACCCTTCTTTTTCATTCCTTTGCTGCTGAGTTCTTTCCTTGCACATTCTTCCCTTGGGAGACTCGGTATGGGTTCCATGTCTCGTAGCCACTCAAGGTAGACCTCATCCCCCGAAGGACCTTTTTCCTCACTGTCTTCCTCATGAGATTCTATCGATACTGTTGCAAGTGAAGGATCATGGTCTTCTCGAGTTACCTTTACCTTTTCATTTGGGTCCACCACATCCACTCGATACACAGCTGACTTCTCTTCCGGGTGCTTAATCGCTTCAAAGACATTGAAGACCACCTCATCATCATTCACCCTTAAAGTGAGTTTCCCTTGCCGCACATCTATCAAGGCATCCCCTGGCCAAGAAGGGCCTACCCAATATGAGAGGGATCTCAAAGCATCTTCATCCATATCGAGCACCACAAAGTCCACTGGGAATATGAACTTGTCAACTTTCACGAGCAAGTCTTCGACTACTCCATAGGGATATTTGATAGAACGATCGGCCAGTTGGAGTGACATTCGCGTATCCTTTACTTCTTTGATCCCTAGCCTCTTCATCATCGAGAGGGCATCAAGTTGATGCTTGCCCCTAGATCACATAATGCCTTTCTCAAGGTCATTCCCCCAATGGTGCATGGTATCGAGAAGGAACCGGATCCTTCAACTTCGGAGGCGCTTCCGTTGAAGAATGGCACTACACTCCTCAGTCAAAGCAACCGTTTCTTCATCCACAATCCTCCGCTTCTTAGTGAGAAGTTCCTTCATAAACCGAGCATATGATGGCATTTGTTCTAAGGCTTTCGCAAATGGAATGTTAATTTGGAGTTTGCGGAAGACATCAAGGAATCTGTTGAACTGCTTATCCTGCTGAGGCTTCTTCAATCGCTCGAGATACGGCACCTTCATGTAAGGAGGGAGGTCTTGGGGTTCAACCCATTTCTTCTTTCGGAACTCTTCATCTACAAGTTTCAGCCTTCCCCCTTGCTCCGGTGCCTTGTCGCTTGCCAACTTTTCTTTTTCAGGTTGCTCTTCCTCCATGTGTGGTTGTTCCGGGGCCTTGTCATCCTGAGAATTAGTTGTACCCCTGTTAGGTTCCAACACCCTTCCGCTTCTAGTAGATATGACGTTGCATTGTCCCTTGGGGTTGTTCTCGGTACTACCTGGGAGAGTGCCTGGAAGACGCTCATTAAGTTGCTTCGCGAGCTACGCTATTTGTGTCTCAAGATTCTGAATTGCTGAACCTGTATGAGTCGCCAACTTGTCAATGGCAGTGTTCGTGTTAATTGACAATTTCTCCACTGCTGTACTCATCTTCTCAAAAGCCAGCTCCCACGGTTGTCTTCCACTATCTGTTATTTGCAACTGATTAGGCCCTGGAAGAGCCTACTGGGTATTGCACTGCTGAATTCCAATGTTCGACCTTATACCCTGCTGAGGTTGCTGCCCGGCTAGACCACCACTAGCATTACTCCATGCAAAGCCCGGATGGTCTCTCCTCATGTACCCCCTATTTTGATTCTGATTGTAGTCATTTTGTCTGTTCCTCTGATAGTTATTCTGGGGCACAGTGTCATAAAAGTTGTGGCATGAGTCCACATGTTCCTGAGGGAAGTTGAATGGACAGTTTTGAGTGTCATGATCTCCATTACAATTACCACAACCTGGAGGCATTCCCTCGTGTATCACATTAGCCTTCTTGTTCTCTGACAAAGCCGCCACTTGCATCTTCAACAATCTGTTTTGCTCAAGAATGGCCTCCAAAGGCCCCAAACTGATTCCATTTGAGGTTTCCCTTCCACGGTTGTAATCATTATATGACATTTTCTCTAACAATGCCCATCCATCCTCAGCTGATAAATATGAGAAAGAACCGCCAGCTGCGGCATCACAGTTCATCTGATAGCGTCCCCTCAACCCATTAAAGAAGTGCTGAACTTTTGAGACGGGGTCAAAGAACGCTGAAGGGCATCTTCTCAATAAGCCATTGTACCTCTCCCAAGCTTCATTATATGTTTCATCCTCCGTCTGCCTGAATGAAGTGACGGCTATTCTTGCTTGTGCCACCTTCTGGGGAGGAAAATATTTGGTTAGGAACTTCTGTGCCATCTGCTCCCAAGTTCTGATGCTGTTCCTATCCAAACTGTCAACCCAATCGCGAGCGACATCCCTAAGAGGGAGAGGGAAAAGCCGCAAGTGAAACTCATCCTGAGAGACTCCCCTAGTCTTCTGCAAGTCACAAGCTTCAAGGAAGCGAGTGATGTGTCTATGCAGGTCTTGCTTGCCACTACCATCAAACTGATTCTCCCGGAGCTGGAATGTGACACATGCTTCAACTCTGAAGGAGTCTGTGTTCAGGTTGCCCCTCACAATAGAAGAGTCACAATCTCCCAAGCTTGGTAGATCGTACTCAAAGAGAGGCTTGTAACGAGGAGGAGGAGGAGGAGGATTTTCTTCAGCCATGCCCTCTATTTTAATTGCTTCCAACCTCTTCCTTTCTCTGGCCTCTTTTCTTAATTGCCTCTCGGTCCTGGTGATCTCTGAATCGAATAGCAAGTCCTCTTGTAGAAGAGTACCTCGCATACAAAAACAGGCAAAGACCAAGTGGAATCAAAGAAACAGAGAAAAATAATGGCAATTAAATAAAAGAAAATAAAACTAAAAGTCAGCTTAACCAAACAGCCGAATTTCCTAAGAATTAGGAAAATTGGTCGTGCCAATCCCCGGCAACGGCGCCAAAAACTTGTTGTTGTGACTCCGGCAAGTGTACCGGGTCGTCGCAAGTAATAAAACACGGTAAGAGTCTACCGAGGTCGAACACAAGGATTGGGTTACCAATTCGACTAACTTCGCGAGAAATCCGATAAGTTGGTTAAGTAGAGAAAGTGGTTGGAACGAAACTAAGATCACAATTCAAATTATCAAATCGAATCAATCAAAGATATGGTGATGAAATCTGGAATTAAAAGCATCTAAGGTTTCGAATCCACCTACCCAATCATGCAAAGTACCCAAGTGATATTGCTCTCCTCCCTAGGTTCAATTTTAATGTCAACGGGACCCCTAAATTCTCCTATATCCACTGTCGTGCTCAATAGGACGTATTCGATGATTTGAGTTAATTACTTCCTAGGTCTCTTAACCCTAATCGCGAATTCTATTAATTCTTGTTCCCTAAGAGTTGCATCGATCTCCTATTCACTCTCGTGCAACACTCGATCGATGTTCCCAATTCAAGTTCTGAAACGCGAATCGCCTCTCGGCCTCATACACGTTTAACAAGTTGATCACGCAAGCATATAATCAACACAATGAAATCAGAATTGAAAAACAATAATTGAATTAAGAGAGAGAGTTACATCACATGAATACTATGCCGCCATAGGTGGCTTCATCGATCCCTTAGACAAGAGGATTAGTTCCTCATGTCCGTAACAACAACGCACATACAATCGGAATTCATCCTAAGCCTAAGAATTAAGAGAGGAGAAAAGGAGAAGAAGCCCCAGAATAAGGATTACAAAAGATCTCTGAAAATTCTGATCCAAAAAGTCCCCTTTTTCTGTTCTGATCTGCTCTATTTATAAGGAGGCCACGCGTCACGGCCGTGACGGCCATCACGGCCAGGCCGTGACGGCCTCTGCTTCTGGCGCACTTCTGGAATTCGAACTCTCGCGACGCGAAGGATGTCTCGCGACGCGAGTCTTCTTGTCACGGCCCGTGGTGTGAATCACGGCTAGGCCGTGATGTTCTCTGCCTTGTGTGGATTTTGGGTCACGGCCGTGATACACATCACGGCTAGGCCGTGATGGTCTCTGACTCTGGTACTTTTCTGGAATTCACACACTTGCGACGCGAGCCCGCCTTTCACGGCCCGTGATGTGAATCACGGCTAGGCCGTGATGGTCTCTGTCTTCCCGGGTCTTCAAACTCTCGCGGGGCGAGAATCTCCAGAATAGCAATCTCCACTATTTCTTGACTTTCCTTAATTCTTAGAGCTTCACTTATGGACCTGAAAACAACACAAGCAACCACAAGCGTAATTCTATCCAAAAGAAGCTAAAAACTACACAAAAGACGCAAAACGAGTCAAAGTCCAACTTAGGAACAAAACAAGGCAAATTTGGGCGAAAACGAGAGTGAACTCGACTAATTGGCACATAAACCCTAGTTTATCTAGTCATAAAACTAGATAAGCCAGAGGCTTATCAACTCCTAGGCATGATTTCTTCTCATCTTATATTGCTGGTGATTTTGGCATAGTTAAAATGGGAAATGAAGGGGTATGTAAAATTGTTGGTATAGGAGATGTTTGGATTGAAACCGGCATTGGGTGCAAGCTGCAATTGAAGAATGTCAGACATGTTCCAGATATCCGTCTCAACTTGATTTCTGTTAAAGCCTTGGACATTAAGGGTTATCATACTTACTTTGGTGGTGGCATATGCAAGCTCACCAAAGGGTCACTAGTGATGGCAAAAGAAGAAAGCCTCATTACTCTTTACAGGATGCCTGGAAAGTTAAGCAAGGAGGAAGAGAATGTAGTTGAAGATGCTTCTTCTGATTTGTGGCATATGCACCTTGGTCACTTGAGTGAGAAAGGACTCAACATCCTTGCCAGGAAAAATTCTCTTCCTATGAAAGGTACACCTTTAAATACTTGCACTCATTGTTTTGTTGGAAAACAACACAGAATTTCATTTCGTAGTTCTGGTCCTCATAGGAGGTCAAATGTTCTTGATTTAGTTCATACTGATGTTTGCACTATGGATTGTAAGTCTCTTGGTGGTGCTTCATACTTTGTTACTTTTATTGATGATCACTCTAGAAAAGTGTGGGCTTTTGCTCTGAAATCTAAAGACCAGGTACTTGGTGTCTTCAAGCACTTTCATGCAAGTGTTGAAAGAGAAAAAGGAAGCAAGTTAAAATGTGTCCGAGCAGATAATGGTGGTGAATACAGGGGTCCGTTTGAAGAATATTGCAAAGAACATGGAATCGGGCTTGAGAAGACAGTTCCAAAGACGCCTCAACATAATGGAGTTTCAGAGAGAATGAACCGTACCATTAATGACAGAATCAGGTGTATGCTCTCTCATGCAAAATTACCCAAATCCTTTTGGGGTGAAGCAATGAGAACTGCAGTGGATTTGATCAACCTTTCTCCTTCTGTGCCACTAGATGGTGATGTTCCAAACAGAGTATGGACAGGGAAATATGTCTCTTATAGTCATTTGAGAGTGTTTGGCTGCAGGACTTTTGTTCACATTCCAAGAGATGAGAGGTCCAAGCTTGATGGAAAATCCAAACAATGTGTCTTCTTGGGTTATGGTCATGAAGAGTTTGGTTATAGACTCTGGGATCCAGCTGACAGAAAAATTATCAGAAGCCGGGATGTGATATTTCTTGAAGACCAAACCATTGAAGATTTTGAGAAAACTGAGAAACAGAAACCGGTTGCCAGAAGTTATATTGATGTTGTGCCTAAACCTCCTACTGGAACTTTTGTTGAGGGGGGAGATATACAGGTAGATGATGGGAATGCAAATGACGACCCTACACCTCACCATGATTAACCAGTTGAAGAGGTTCCATTTGAGCCACCAGTTGAGCCTCAGTTGAGAAGATCTACCAGAGAGTGTCATGCTTCCCAAAGATACACTCCACATGAGTATGTGATGATCACTGATGGTGGAGAGCCAGAAAGTTATGAAGAGGCTATTGTAAATGTGCACAAGGAAGAGTGGTTGAAGGCCATGCAAGAAGAAATGAATTCCTTGCATGAGAAGCACACATTTGAATTGGTGAAGTTGCCTAAGGGTAGGAAAGCACTCAAGAACAAGTGGGTGTTCAAGCTGAAATCAGAAGAGAATAGCTCCCAACCAAGGTACAAAGCAAGATTGATTGTGAAAGGCTTCAATCAGAGGAAAGGTATTGACTTTGAAGAAATTTTCTCACCTGTGGTGAAGATGTCCTCTATTCGAGTTGTGCTTGGATTAGCAGCTAGCTTGAACCTAGAGGTTGAACAACTTGATGTGAAGACAGCATTCCTTCATGGTGATTTGGAGGAGGAAATTTATATGGAGCAACCTGAAGGCTTCAAGGTCAAAGGAAAAGAGCAGCTTGTGTGCAAGTTGAAGAAAAGTTTGTATGGGCTCAAGCAAGCACCAAGGCAATGGTACAAGAAATTTGATTCTTTCATGGAGAAACATGGTTATAGTAAAACCACTTCAGATCATTGTGTGTTTATGAAGAAATTCCTTGATGATGATTTTATTATCCTCTTGCTATATGTGGATGACATGTTGACTGTTGGTCATGACACAAAGAAGATTGATTGTCTGAAGAAAGATTTGAGCAAGGCCTTTGCTATGAAGGATTTGGGTCCTGCAAAGCAAATCCTTGGCATGAGAATTACTCATGATAGGAAGAATGGTAAATTGTGGTTGTCTCAACATAAGTATATTGAGAAGGTATTAGAGAGGTTTAACATGAGCAATTCCAAACCTGTTAGTACTCCACTTGCAAGTCATTTCAAGTTGAGCTCTCAACAATGTCCTACAAGTGAGAAAGACAAAGAAGAGATGAAGAAGGTTCCTTATGCATCCGCGGTTGGTAGTTTGATGTATGCTATGGTATACACAAGGCCGGATATTGCCCATGCTGTTGGAGTTGTTAGTCGTTTTCTCTCTAATCCTGGTAGAGACCACTGGCAAGCAGTGAAGTGGATTTTCATGTATCTCAGAGGCACTTCTAGATTATGTTTATGCTTTGGGGGTGGTCAACCTGTGTTAGACGCCTACACAGATTCAGATATGGCCGGTGATGTTGATTCTAGAAAATCTACTTCTGGATATTTGATGACTTTTGCAGGGGGGGCGGTGTCTTGGCAATCAAGATTACAAAAATGTGTTGCTTTGTCTGCCACTGAGGCTGAGTATATTGCCATTACTGAAGCTTCTAAAGAACTTTTGTGGATGCAGAAATTCCTACAAGAGTTGGGCCTCAAGCAAGAGAAGTTTGTGTTATTTTGTGACAGTCAGAGTGCTATCCATCTCAGCAAGAATCCAACTTTTCATTCCAGGTCAAAGCACATTGAGGTGCGGTATCATTGGATACGAGATGCGCTAGAGATGAAGACATTTTCACTTGAAAAGATCCATACTGATGAAAATGGTTCACATATGATGACAAAGACCTTGCCTATGACAAAGTTGATTTGTTGCAGAAAGATAGCAGGCATGGTTGAGCAGTATTTTCCCACTTAGTCGGGAAGGGGAGATTTGTTGGGTGGGTTCCCTCCTAAATGGGACCCACTAGATAAAAAAAAGTAAAAACAAAGAAAAAAAAAGAATGGTTGTTAATGGGCCAAGCCCATGTGGCATTAAAAAAAGGAACTTAAAAGTTCAAATAAAAAGGAAAGAAAGGGTTTTTAGTCATAGAGAGGTGCCTGACGTGAAAGAAAGAATAGTGAGTAACAGAGAAAGGAAATGGCGTGCAGGGAGGAGAAGAAGAAAAGGGAGAAACTTTGTGCTCTTCATCGGATGAGTAAATTGTCTCCATTCTTTATGAAATTTTAGTATGTTGTTCCTGGTGTTGAGAGCAATATTTTGATATCATTATATTGTTGCTTTGCCTTCTCTTTGAGCTGAGTTGTTATACCCATTGTTATGGGGTTTCTCTCTTGTTGCTTGCTTGTATCCACCTTTTGGGTGATGTATTGTTGATTTGGTGTTCCCTAGTATTTCTAGGAAGACTTGGTGTACCCATTATTATTTATAGTGGAAGTTTTTGCTGGACTTGGTCCCGTGGTTTTTATCCCTACACTGGGGAGTTTTCGACGTTAAAAATTGTGGTGTCATTGCTATCTACTTTTCTGCCATTGATATTATCTTGTGGAAGAATATTTTTGTTGTGCCTATTTATTTGCACAGGTGAAGGGAAAAATATTTGCTTGATTAGAGATTGTTATCTCTGGCTTTTTCCCAACAATTCCTCATGATCAAATCGGAAACGTGTTGTGGCATTGCCATAGCTCAGATTATGGTGGGCATTTTAGGGGAAAGAAGACAGCAGAAAACGTCCTCCAAATCGGGTTTTATTGGCCAACACTCTTCAAGGATGCCCACACTTTTGTTGAGAATTGTGATCGTTTCCAAAGGGTTGGAAACATCTAATTTTGATGACAAGAAATGTTGTTCAGAAGTTAGAAGTTGCTGCTGTTTGTTTGGCGCACACAACTTTCTTTATCTTCGAATGATATCATATGACATTGTTTTTCAGTTATACTCCACCTTACGAGAAGGGTGCCGGTCCATCTTGTACCAATCCTTACAAGTATTGGCATTCAAAATCAAAGCTTCCTCTTTGCATTCTCCAATGCTACGAGGCTATGGAGAGAAAGATAGTGGCTGGAACTACTTCTTGATTTTGTGATTGATCCTTTATTACTGGCTTATGCAAGTTATATGGAACAACCTTTGATTTTATTGTGTTTTTCTATGATATGTATTTTATTTGATTCTAGTATAAGAGTTTTTGTGTTAATGATATCCAATTGATTGGAAATGGGTAAGGCATGTAGATAGAATCGTTTTGTTTTGTTGGCTTTTTATGTAGCAATACTAGACAGAACGAAGTCCTTTTTATTCACATTGAAAAGTTTTTAAATACAAACCATCATTGTATCATATATTAAAATAGGTGTAAGTGTTATCTAAGGATAGTCATATCACAATTGTTATGTGTAAAGAAGAGGAGTATAAACCACGATAAGGTGATTAAAATCGGTTAGAGGGTAATTCAATCATTAGAGACAAAAAGAGGGAGGGAGAATGAAAAAATGGACAAAACTTACATACAATACCATATATGCTTGTGTTCTCCAGTTACAATGTGACGTGCGGAAAAAAATAACATATTTAACCCGCCTATTGACATCGTTACCCACTCTTCATCCCCAAAATCAAGGCTTCTTCTGAACCTTTCTTCACTTTATCTCCATTCAATATGCCTTCCCAAATGAAATATCATACCAACTCACATCTATCCTCCATCACGTAGCCCACTATCCATACAACACTTCCCGAATTAGTCTATGTCGGAAATGTCACTGTCACGACCCATATAACAAAGATATTGATGGTGGCGTCTTGCATGATCATCCATGGCAAACCCAATCTTGCAAAAATTCACATTATCCCAACCCAAATTCTACTCAAACCCTGTGATGCATGAAATCATATTTCTCATTGCTTGAAATTATAAAAGAAACTAGATAATGTATTTAATATCAAAAAATACAAGAGGATACTATATAGGTATTCACTCCATTAATACTATATATTTAAATGAAGTGTCTATTTATCTCAATGTGTGTTTGTCCTGTTATGTTGAACCTGATTATGAGTAATACTAATGGTTGATTTTTATTGTTTCAAAACAACTTTACAGGGGCCATATAATTTTTTTTTGAGGTCATCCAATATGGTTTTAATCCACAGTTGCTGATATACTCCTTAAGTCATAGCTCAAACGATCTATATATTGTATCCTTCTATGGTGAGCAGCCAAGGAAAATAAGTTCCTTACAATATTTAACTTTGCTACGGGAGCAAATGTTTCCTTATAGTCAATCCCATAGATGTGGATGTACCCTTTGACAACCAAGTATGACTTACATTAATCCATGTTTTGTTCTTCTCCAATACACTCATCTTCTATGGCTTGAAACCAGATCCTATCCTTCAATGCTTCATGTACTAATGCAAATTTTTTGATAGAATCAATGAAACTCTTGATCCTTATGTTGCTAAGTGTGTCTTCTTAGGTTATTCTCTTGGCAAGAAGGGATGTAAACGATATCATCCTTTGACTCGACGCTTCTTTGTTTTCATGGATGTTACCTTTTAAGAATCCAAACCTTTTTTCACTCAACTTTAACTTTACAAGGAGAACATTTTGAAAGTTAAGTATTTCTTTCCAGAGTCTTCTATATCTCTTGATTCTCCTTAGTCCTCTATACTTCCCTTGTTGCCTTTTAGTGCACAGGAATTAGCTTCTTCTGATTCTACACCTCAACCTGCAAAGGCCAATACACAAAACCGGTGTATCAGAAGAGGAACAAACTCGACCTCGTCCAATTGAAGCTTCAAATGTCGAAGCCTATAAGTACTGACTAATCCTAATGTTCTAGATTTTGGTACTTTTGATATTTATTTAAATGATTGTGACCCTGACCAAAATGACTAACCCATTGCCTTGGGAAAATCGAGAATGTCTTGTGCCAAGTATACGGTTTCACAATTTGTTTCTACTAAATATTTTCCCTTACGATACCACATTTCAAGTAAGTGACAATCTTTTCTTTCTACAACACCATTTTGAGGGAAAATACACTCTTTAAGGAATTTAGTAAAATCTTGGTTGACATAATCCCTATCATTCTCATAATGTATGTGTTTGATTAGTTTTCCAAATTGAGTTTGAATCATATGATAGAAATGAACAAATAATAATAACAATCATGGTTTATCTTTCATGAGGAAGAGTCAAGTCAACAAGTACAATAATCAATAAAATTAAGAAACAAAACATTTTCTGTCAGAAACACTAGGAATGGGTGATGGTCCCCCCTCACATTAAAATGAATAAGATCAGGAGGTTTAATATTTTTATTAGAACTGGGTAAAAAGATATTCCGTGATGTTTAGGAAACTAACAGACATTACAATGAAACGACTTAACAGACTCTTCCAAAAACAATGATGGGAACATGAACTTATGCAAAGGAAAGGGAGGGTGAACAACACACTTGTGTTGAAGCCAAATTTTAGAAATAATAGACTTTGAGCCAGTCTAATGACAGAAAGGTAGCAACTTCTAACCATAACCACGTGCAACATCAATGTTGAGGAGATAGAATAACATTCATTGTTTCAAAGCAACTCCAATCATCCTACTTGTGGTAAGATCCTGGAAGACAGAATGAGAATTGGAAAATATTATTGTATAGTTTAGATCTTTGGCAATCTTATAAATGGAAATAAGATTAATCGAAAGGTTGGAAACATGGATCACATCCTTTAAGTGAAGGGAATACTGGAGTCTAATGTTACTGCATCCCGCCTATTGAGGCATGAGAACCATCGACTACAATTATATGATGTTTATCCGTAGAAGATTGATAAGAAGACAAATGTTGTTTCTTGTGGTCTAGAGGAATCTAATGATCAAGAGCTCTTCATAGTCATTCCACTTCTTGAAGCACCATTAAATGTAGAATTGGCTTGAATAGTATGGGGTCACACCCTCTTTTTAACCATGTTTTCATTCCCCAATCCATCCCGAGAAACGTCAAATTGCCTCTGACCCTATAAATTCCTCCCACTATACACATATATGCATTTATTGATTCTATATGTCATTTTTTTAATAAGACATATATTTGGTTGGATATTCTCTTCAACTTAACACAAATGGATTATGGAAATCAAGCTATCCTTCAATTTGATATAACCTTTCCAATTAGTCGAAGCAAGAAAGCCTTCAACATTTATTATATAAACAGCTATGTATATGCATGCCTTATTATAGGACACATGGAACCTTCCATCCTTTTTACTCTTCTGATAGGATTTATCACCTTCAGATACAGTAGCACGAGAGACACAATGGTTAAGAGATACTAAATGCACATTTGTTGTCTCTTTAATAACACAAATGGTATTCTAGCATAAAACTCATTATAAATATTTGAAGTATATAGTTAGGGTAAAACACCGATTAAATCCAACCTATCTACATAAAAATATTCAATTCTCATATATAATTCAAAAATATCTGAAGTTAATTCTCATCGATATTATTTCATATTCATTTAACTTATAATCAATAAACAACTAATTAGAATTATAGGAAAAATGTTTAACTAAGTTTTTAGTCTGTGTAAAGTTCACTGATTTTGGTTTTAGTCTCTGTAAAAAAAATTCTTAGTATTTCGTCCATATGATGTCAAAAAATTTGTAAATAGTCCCTATTGTTACCCCCTGAGTACTAGAAATCATACCAAATGAAAAATTTGTCAATTTTAACTATGTGATCCTAATGTATGATTTTTTTTTCATTTTCTAGCCAAATTTTGGAGCAAACCGGACAAACAAAAAATTACTTGGATACTCGTGAGTACTAAATATCATACAAAGTAAATGAATTTAATAATTTTAACCATGTGGTTTATAATATATGATTTTGTTTTTATTTTCCTGGTCCTAGAGTCTTTAACTTTGTCATGCAAACAAACTCATTTAAAAAAATGATTTTAGTTGGCAGGGCATCTTCATCTTGCCGTGAAACAAATAAAGGACAACCTCTTTGAAAGGATGTTCAACAAGTCCAACCCAATCTACATAACATTCACACACAAAATCATTTATCATATCAAAATATCAGTTACCTACTTTAAGCTAGAGAGTTTTGAAATGTACAAACAACAATTTATTGCTTCGGATTAAAATATAAACAGACTTTTGAATCCATGAAAATGAAAAAACAAACATGCACTAAGTCTAAAAAACGTTGCTTGTTAGCTTATCAATATGTAAAATTTCAGTCCCTAAATAAAATCACACAATCTTAACAAGATCATAAACATAAAAATAGTCTCAACTTGAATTGTAGCTTTGGTGGTGATTTTAATGGTTTAGACTCTATATTATCGATCAATAATATATCACCTCATTTGTGACATTTAAGATGATTCTTATAAGATTCAAATATTTTAGTAATGTAAAAATACATAATTGGTTGCCAGTATAAAAAAGACTTTTACATTGACAATATATTACAATTAAATTCTTGAACTTTTACCTATAAATTTGGTAAGTAAAATAAATTTAACTTTTATCTAATGAAATATTGAGCCATCTTAATCAAGCCAATGGATTAAGAATAAATACAACCCTTCTTAGTTCCTGTTAATATAATCAAGGATCATGCATCTCTAACATAGTGTTTGGTTGGAGGTAAATTGAGGGGAGGGGAGGGGAGGGGAGAAATTACTTTTAAATCTTTAATGTTTGGTTCAACTTTTTGAAGGAAAGGGAGGGGAATGAAAGGGAGCAAAATCCCTCCTAACTCAAATTTTGTTCCCTTCTAATATTAAGGGGATTTTGAGGGGAGATGAGGTATTTCAAAATATTTTACATGCATCGATTAAAATATCGTCACTCGTGTATTTTAAAATAAATAATTGTAAGGTTGTAAAAGTAAATTTGTTTTCAAATCTCTTCACTCCTTGCGAAATAAACATTAATAATATTATTTCCTCCCCCTGCATTAAAATCTCTCCTCTCTCCTCCTATCAACCAAACACAATATCTAATTAAAATTCTTCGCCTCCCTTCTCCTCTCCTTTGTCCATTAAAATCTCTCTAATTCTTTATATCAAACATAATCTAAAGTGAACAAAAGTATAAAATAAAAAGAAAAAAAGGTTAAGAACACATTCTTTATCATACTCTCATTCAAAACACTCTCTATTATTGAGTGGATTTCATATATGATCATTTATTTTAATAGATCTCATATGAAATTCAGCTAATAATATTAATAACAGAGAATGTGTTATAAGAAATGTGACAAAGAGTGGAAAGCAAAGTCCATAACTTTGTCATGCAAATAGACTCATTTAAAAAAGTGATTTTAATTGGTAGGGCATCTTCATCTTGCCAGGAAACAAATAAAGGACAACCTCTTTGAAAGGATGGACAACAAGTCCAACCCAATCTACATAACATTCGTTCACAACAAACATCATTTATCATATCAAAATATCAGTTACCCACTTTATGCCAGAGTTCAGCAATATCGAATTCAACAACCCCTTCAAACACAACAAACTACTCTACTTTGAAGTGAAAGCTCAAAGCAGAACTCTTATATGGCAATCTTTTGGGTTATCCTCAACGGTTTCAACATGGCCTGGGATCAAGGTATTACTAAGATTATTATAATAATTATCTACGAAATTTTATTTGAGTTTTCTTAATACGAGAAAAATAAACTTTAACGCATCCCCTTTTATGTTTCTTCCTAATATGGCTGTTCGTGAAGATTCATCTGGTGCAGATGAACCCCAATTGGGTTGTATTACAAGCCCTAATCCTAATGCTTTTATTCGAACTTGCGCCGTACAGAGAAAAGAAGCCACCTTTGCTACTCTCACTGCACGAACAGTACCCAATTCCCTCAAATTGAAGAGAAAAAAGAGAAGAAGCTTTTGCTCTCTCTGCTTTCATCAAACCCTAATTCCTATTGGATTCAAATTGGGGTCGTAGCATTAGCAGACGGAGAAAAATTTTGTACCAGCAGTGAGGTTTTAACTGATTCACCCTTTCATCTTCTCAATTTTACTTGATCTTTGTGCTGTATGTGTTTATTTTACTTCTTATTCTCCTATTCTGTGCTTAGGTTTCAAAGTTTATATCTCTGAAGGGATTTTGAATTTGGTATCTGTTGTTTTTTATTGTAAGAGATACAGAAAGGCTGCAACAAATTTGTGAAGTCAATTTAAAACCATGTGCAAATAATAATCTTAATTGAATTAGATTAAAATTAAAATGAACTAGACTCAAGTTTGAATTGTGCAATGTTCAAGTCATTTTTTTTACTGTAGAAAAAAGCAGTAAGGTTAAACTCGAAATGGTATAGTTTGTTTTTAGATTGATCGATCTGATAACTGACGGTTTAATATAACTCTACTGCAGCGGATATAATAGTGGTGTACGAGGGTTTTTCTTCGGCAGTAGTTGAAGGGGCACCAGAAAATCGTGTTGTGATATATCCTATAACAATAAGTCTGTTATGGAGGGTTTAGGTATTACCTGGTTCGATGGTCTCACAATGTTGTTAGGAGGAAGAGGAGTCAAACGTCGTGCAGGCCTCGTCCTGTTTCGCTGTCCTCGTCTGGGAGACCGTTTTAAAAGGTCAGACTCAAGTTTGGTGGTGTGACCGTACCATTGAAGCCAAAACTACATCTAACAGTGCTTCAGGCGAAAAGCAACAGGTATTTCTCTTTTGTATGTAACAGTTGGTTTTATCCGAATTTACGACAACATCTTACTCCTCAACATGCTTTTATACAATATGTTGATATTAGGGATGTAAAGCCTGTCAAGTGCTTCTGACTGAAAGCTTAAGCTTTTAGAAGAGTTGATACGAGCCTATCTGACCTAGTTAGGAATCCGATCCTTGCTGCCCTGATTCTTCATAATTAAATTTAATTTCAAAATTAAGTAAATTGGGCTGGTACATTGTCCATGCTTCAGCCCAAAGGGCTCTCGCATGAGGAGGCTTCATGTAGATTTTCTGCCTCAAAGTTTAGTTGGTCCTTGATACCTTGTATGGCTACTGGTCATAGGATATTTGGCTTTTTTAAATATCAATCATTAGTAGGTGAGAAATTTCTAGAAAGTGTTATTTCGCGATATTATTGAGGCATATCTTACATGAGTTGCCTGCAAGGATGGTATTTATGGAAAAATATTTCTGGTCTTGATTACTTGTCTATAAACGAGATATTTCTTTTTAACCTATAGAATCTCATTTGATTGCTCTCATCAAATTGTGTTACTGCAGAGTAATTCAGACAATAATCACTCTCCTTCTGATAAGAGGAGTGGGCTCCAAGGCCTTCCGTGGAAGAATTTCTCAAAGGGTGGTTTTGTTCTTGGGAAGGAGGAGACATTGATGGGGAGATTATCTAGAAAGAACGCCTCTAAGGACGGTGACAAGTCTGAACAAGTTCGTAAGAGCAAGCGAGTACCAAGAAGGCGTGTACTTGATAGAGTGTATGAGGAGGACCCGGACTATGAGGATGAAGAGGAGCCGGGATCTGATGTTGAGCTTGAGGATAAGAAAAAGCAAAAACAGAGGAAGGAATCTGTTGATGTATTGGACAGTATGAGGGAAATGACTCTTACAAGGCGTCAACGGGCCCTTCTGTCAAACAAAGATGCCTCTGCATCTGGTGCAACTTTAATCGAGTTTCCCGATGGATTACCACCTGCCCCACCTAGAAGTGAGCATTTATCTGTACTTTATTTTCTGCTGTCCATTTCATACTGAGTCGTTAACTATGTAGCTTAATTTATAACATTATATCTCATCTACAGAGCAAAAGGAGAAGCTTTCTGAAATGGAGCTGCAGCTGAAGAAAGCTGAGGCCGCTCAGAAGCGTAGAATGCAAGTTGAGAAGGCTGCCAGGGAATCTGAGGTTTTTTTTTTTCCCTCTCTCCTAGTTGCAGTTTTCTTTCTCATTGTGTTCGATTTTACAGAGAAAGGCAAGTCCATTTGAATTTGTTTTGTAGGCTGAAGCTATCAGAAAAATACTTTGTCCAGATTCCAGTAGGAAAAAGAGAGGAGAAAATGAAGAAGCGCCAAGAAGAACTGGCACAGGTTTTGCAGCATTAAATGAATTTCCCATGCTATATTTTAATTTTTCTGTACTGCTTTCAGATTTTATTGAATTATTCTTTGCAGGAGAAGGCAGCCAATGCGCAAGTGCTTGCACCAAACACCATCAGATATGTGATGGGTCCTACCGAGACAACTTTGATATTTCCTGAGGAAATGGGGCTCCCTTGCATATTTAACTCCAAACCCATCAGGTATCAGGCTATGCTGATTTGATGTATGGTACCTGTCAGACTGTCTTCCTGATACCTTGTTTAGATATGGGTGGCAAATAAAATGGGAGAAAGAAATTGAGAGGAATTAAAATTGATATAAAAATTTGTAATTTGCTGAAATAGGAAATCTGTTTGACTTTGGCTTTTAGATGTTTCCATGATTTTGTCAACAACAAACATTGGCCAAAAATTCGATAATCGTGCATTTAAGGTGTATGTGCTTTGCATTTGCTAATTTGATGCATGGTACCTGGGATAGACGATCTTCCTGCGAATTTTGTAAAGACATGTTTGGCAAATAAAATAAGGAGGGAAAACATAAATTGAGAAGAATAAAACTTAATGTTATAAAAATTATGCTGTTTAACAAAAAAGAAATCTGTGTTTTGCCTTGGCTTTAGCTTTTTCCTGATGGGCCTTTAAATCAAGGACCTCCAACTCAGGTGGTAGATTGGGAAATGAGTTGGAAGGTATAGTGGAGGAGTGTCTTATGCTAGTTAAAGATGTTTCTAACTGCATGGACGGGTGGCAGCAGGAAATTGGCAGTTGGGTCTGCAATCATGGATGTGGATGTCTATATGAAGAGAATGAAGAGTGGTGTGAGTAGGGAGGTCTTCATTTGGGCAGTTTTGGGGTGGCTATGCTTCTCTGATATTTTTTTGTGTTTTTCTACAATGTTTTTCTGCATTCTTAGCTTGTGTTCTCTTTAATTGGAGCTTTTTCCTTGTCTTTTTTCAACTATTTCTCTTCTTAATATCAGTTCCTAACATTTCCCTGATCTTGACAACAACATTGTTCAGAAGTTAGAAACTGTTGCTGTAAGTTTATATAGCGAACACAATCCAACATTCTTCTCCACTAATTATATCATTGGTATTGTTTCAGTTATTCTCCACCTCGCGAGAAGTGTGCCGGCCCTTCTTGTACCAATCCATTTAAGTACCGGCATTCGAAATCAAAGCTTCCTCTTTGCAGTCTCCAATGTTACAAGGCTGTAGATGAGAAGATGGCGGCTGAAACTACCTCTACCTCTACCTTTTGATGTTGCGAATGATCCTATATCACTGGCTAATGCCAATGGAACCCTTGATGGTTTTTTGTCTGGGGCTTTTAGCAGAGACCTCATATTGGAGATTGGTCATTTGCTCTATTATACTTTGTAATGGCTTATTATTCTGACTTTTTTAAGTAGCAATTACTAGACAGAAGTCGTTTTGGCTATGCTTGCAATAAGGAAGACTAAAGAAACTTCTATATACTTTGAATGCTTGATTACAACTTTTCAAAATTCGGTAAGCTATTGTTATTAAATACTTTGATGTTGCATATGATTCTCTATCAGTATCACCGGTTTATGGCAGTTATATGTCACCTTCGATGTTTATATCTCAGGTAGATGCTCTAGTTCAGTTGAGCTGCTTTTGGTATTGAGCTCGTATCGTGGGTTGGTTATTTGCTGTAGTATGATGCATTTTCTTGTGCAGGTGTAGGAGTTGATATGATAATGATATCCAATGAATTAGAAACGGGGTTCAGGGTGGACAACTTGTCTTGTTCTGTCTATTGCTCCTCTGGCAGTTTTAGTTGCAATACTGCAAATAATTAATTGATAATATCTACTTATCGATTTTTTTATATTTTGAGATTTTGAATGAAATTAATTTTGTAGAATTGATTTGGTTACAACTAAGTTTAAAGGAAGTGATATATATTTGAATATTTTTATTTTAAAATTAAAAGCAAGTTTAAAGGAAGTGATTTATATTTGAATATTTTTATTTTATGATTGTTAAGTTTAGGATTAAGATTAGGAATGAATGAATTAGAGAGAAGCCTTAGGCCTCTTTAGTAAGCTTGAATATGATAGGATAAGTTCAATAAGATAAGGTTTGATAAAAGAATATTTGATAAGATTTTAATATTATAATGTGTTTAATCTAACATTTAATAAAACATTGGGACTGTTTGTTTAGTGATTCTCCATGACGTTTTTGGCAATAATTATTTATTTTAAAGTGATTTTAACCAACATATTGTTGATCCAAGTGGTAAGGGACTTGTGCATCTTAAGCATGTGGTCAAGGGTTTGAATCCTGTCTTTCGTGTATGGAAAAAAACCTGGTTACCAAAAAAAGAAAGTGATTTTACTTTCAAAATTGATTTTAACTTTTTTTTTCTTGTACATCTGAAAAGAAAACAAGAGCACCCAACCTCTCCTAAAAGAGTTCCTACAGAATCAGCAAAAAGAAAGGGGTAAATAACCCGAGGAGCAACATTCAACACATCGAAATCATAGGATCCTTTTGCGCCACTCTTAGCAAGAAAATCAGCGCAAGCATTAGTTTCACCATAGACATGAACCTGATGAACCTCCTAGTCCCAATGCAACATCGAACGAACTTCCACAATCATAGATCCATGAATGTGAAACTCACCTATCTCACTGGAAACTAATCGCACTGCCTTTAGACAATCACTTTCACAAATCACCCTTCTAAATCCCTTCTGCCATGCTAACATGAGACCATGCTGAATTGCCTTCAACTCAGCAACAAAAATCTTAAAATTACCAATATTGCCTCTAAAACCTGCGATCCATTCACTATTAGAGTAACACAAGTCCCACGATCATTGTTGCCTCGGGATAATTAAGAGAGCTCCCATCCACATTGTTATTGATAGTGCCCTGCGGAGGAGGAGATCAACCAACCATGGCGGGTTTATTATTAATGGAAGGCTCCCTTGTGTAACACCCCATTTTTTGTATATATGTTTTCATGTGTTGTATATAGATGTATGTTGTGCTAGACTATTAAAAAGTGCTTTAGGGAATTTAAAATGGGGTTAAGTGGGTCTGGTCAAAAATCCATTCTTAACGCATATGTTTCTCTCTCCTGGAGTTTTCCCGATAGACACAATTGTGTCTAACTCTCTAAAATGTTTTTCTGGCCTGGGACACAGATGTGTCTCGTGATAGACACAACTGTGTCTAATTCTCGTAAGCATTGTTTTGGAAGGCACACAGCTGTGTCTCTTGATAGACACATGTGTGTCTAATTCTCGAAAACGCTGGCCGAGACACAGCTGTGTCTCCTGATAGATACAGCTGTGTCGAATTCCCAAAATCGTTGTTCTGGTAAGGGACACAGTTGTGTCTCCTGATAGACACAGCTGTGTCTGGTTCTCAAAAACGTAAATCTGACCAGGGACACAGCTGTGTCTCCTGATAGACACAGCTGTGTCTAATTCCCAAAGACAATTTTGCCTGACATTATAAATAAGTGAGTTAGGAGGGTTACAAGTTACAACTCTCAAATTGGCACTTTAGGCAATCCTAGTGCGACACAAACCTTTCACCTTTCCCTTCCTTTGAACCCAACCAAGTTCTTGGTGTTCTTGCTCTAGATTGGGGAGAGAAGTCACGCGCTAGTGTCATCAAAATGTAATGGAATCTTCCCTCATCAATCTCCTTTTTCTCTTTAAGTTAATTGGAGATAAATTGGTTAATTGTTTGTGTTTGGCCAAGGCTTGAAAAGTTCGTCTTGCCATTCGAGGGAACGACACCAATTTTGTTTACGCTTAGCTAAGGGGTTTGATCTTCATACCAGGTATGGGGAGAAGGAATAATATTAACATGTAGGCATTGGGGATAGCGTAAGATGAAGGGTTAACCCATGACCCTGTCATATGTTGTTTATCTCTTTGATGTCAATTGATATATGTATGATGTAATTCCAATGTTAATGGCATGCTTTAATTATTGTACTATTTGATGTTAATATTGATGATGTATGAGTGAATGTTTTTCGTATTCCTAATTGCGTATGATGTTTAATTATGCCATGAATGTTCATGATGTTTAATGATGCTGTTATGATAATGAAGATGCTGTTATGATGATGATGAATGCTGTTATGATGGTGATGTTGTTGTGCTCTGAATGAGTGTTGATTGATGAGGATGTTAATGCCAACAATGATGTTAATAAGACTCTAACTAACCAATAGTGCTTATTAATGATGTTAAGACGTTAAAATATGTTAACAATGATGAAAGAGAATTAAGGGATGTTTTCCCAGTTTGTTCATAAGACATGAATGTAGCATGAGAGACAAGGTTATGTTCATAGGACTTACTTGAAGACCCTATGTTGACGATTCTAGGCAAGTATACCTAGTTGTACAAGTAATACGGTGGTGAGACCGGATATTGTTCTCAGGGATCGCGGACAAGTACCACTTCGCAAATCGGACTACTATCTAGACGATCGTTTGGATGGAAGGGAGCTCTTAAAATGTAACAAAACAAACAGGAATAAAATATTTTTTTGTCTTTTAGGAATTTTAACAAACACTTAACAAGCAAAAAGATGTGGTTAACAAATGGATGAAATTGTCAGGGTTATACTTCACTAATCTTCCCCTGATTGCAATGAAATGGTTACTAACACAAGTCCTAATTCATTTATGACAATCAAACCTTCTAAAATACTCAAACCCTAATTCCTTAGGTGGAATGAGCCTAAAACCCCAAATTAAACCCTAATTCCTTAGGTGGATTAACCTGAGATTTTGCATAAAGAGCCAAGATTTATAAGATTGCAAGCACTCCATGACCTATTCCTAGATTCATGAACTACTTGGCATTTGATTCATGAGCATGCCTTAACATCAATTTTCCAATTGTCTATCAAAGCAACAAATCATTCCAAGGGTGATCAAGCCAAGAAAAGCATTAAGCATAGAATCAAATACTCATAAAGAAATAGGAACTTGTATTAAAACCAAATCAAGAGACAACCAAGTTCAGAAAAGCAAACATCTAACCCCAACAAGAATTCATGATAAAGAAAGCCAAAATCAAAACAATAGAGAAAAAGGGAAGAAGAAACTCCATGGAAGCCTTCACAGCAGCCTCTGGTTCAGAGAGAATATCTAGGGTTCAAAAAAAAAGTAAAAAAGTGTCCTTTTCTGTTCTGCCCAGATGCCTATTTATAGATTGGGCGCGCGCCACGACCGTGATGTGTTCTGCCTTGGGCGCGCTTTCAAATTTTGGTCTGTCACGGCCGTGACACTCATCACGGCTAGGCCGTGATCAGTTCTGCCTTGTGAGGGTCTGGTTGTCACGGCCGTGACCAACTCTGACTTTTGCCTTCTCTCTCTTCAGCTCTGCTTGATCATGGCCGTGATGACCATCACGGCCAGGCCGTGATGGGCTCTGTTTGGCTCATTTTCTTCACTTTTCAAGCTCTATCTTCATCCAAGCTCCATCAGGGTCAATCTTGAGCATTTTATCCTAAATTCCTGCAAAACAGCACCACAAAACCACCTTACCCGTTCCAAGGTAAAAACTAACTAAAAATCAAATTAGATATGCCTAAACTATATGAAAATGCATGCAAAATGTACATGAAATATGAGGTGAAACCACACTCATCAAATCACCCCAAGCTTAAGACTTTGCTTGTCCTCAAGCAATTACTAAGTGTTGACGGATCTGGGCAAGTATACCCAGTCGTGCAAGTAATACGGTGGTGAGACCGATATCGTTCCCACGAGGATTGGATGTCAATTACCAATTCACAAATTCAGCAACTATCTAGACTAAACAGAGAATTCAAAACAAACAAAACAAAAGGAATAAAATCTTTTTGTATTTTTATTGAATACTTGGAATGCGGAAAGGATATGTTGGGATTAGACTTCACCAAACCTCTGCCTCATGTACTACCAGGACTAGATACCTCCCATTCATGCTTCAAATATTAAAATCAATCCACTAGATTACTCAAGCCCTGATTCCTCAAATGACAAGAGCCTAAATCCACTAATAGACCCTAATTCCTTAGGTGGCCTAGATTAATGAATTTGCATTCGGATTAGGGATCACGCGATTACTAATAAACCAAACTCCATTCCTAGATGCAAGGTTTACTAGGTGATTAATTTCAGTTCTGGTTCTAATACGAATTTTCCAATTGCATATCAAAACACTAATCAAGTCATGGGGGTGCTAGCCACAACAAGCATTAAGCATGGAAATCAATCACTAATAGAGAAACATAAACACAAATTAATCAGTCAAGACGAATACATGAGTTTAGTTTAGTTACATCTAATCCCAACCAAAAAGGGATTTAGCTACTCATGGTTACAGAGAAAGCCAAAATAAAAGCAATAGAGAAAAGGGAAAGGAAGAACTCCATGGCAGCTTCCCACAGTAGTCCAGCAGCCCTTCTCAGCAGCTCCCTTCTAGGGTTGGAACCCTTTTCGCAGCCTCCAAGAATCCTTTCGGTTAAAAGTTATCTGATGGATCTGTGTCAGAGACCCCCCAGAATGCTCCCAGAATCATCCCCCGGGATCCCCCAGAATCATTCCCGGGATCCTTTTTCTGTCTGTTCTGCGCTCTATTTATAGAGAGGCCAGCCGTGACGTGTTCTGGAGTGGGCGCGCTTTCAAATTTGGAGCATCACGGTCGTGAGCCTCATCACGGCTAGGCCGTAATCGCTTCTGCCTGGCCTGTCACGGCCGTGATGGGCATCACGGCTAAGCCGTGACAGCTTCTGACTTTTGCCTTCATCTTCTTAGTTTTCTTGATCATGGCCGTGATGGTCATCACGGCTAGGCCGTGATGGGCTCTGCTTGGCTCATTTTCTTCACTTTTCAAGCTCTATTTCATCCAAGCTCCATCATGACTAATTCTGAGCATTTTTACATTAATTTCTGCAAAACAACACCAAGAAACCGTTTCACCCGTTCCAAGGGAAAAACTAACTAAAATCAAATAAAGAATGCCTAATCTATATGAAAAATGCATGCAAAAGTGTACAGGAAACATGATGTAAAATCATACTATCAAATCACCCCAAGCTTATTCAATTGCTTGTCCTCAAGCAATCACTAAGGCCAGAAGATCAAATTAATCAGAACATGGATAGTGAACCAAGAACCCGAGTAGTAACTAATCCAAGTGACAGGCATTTTCAAATAATTCACCAAGAGATAATCAATTTCAAGTCCAATTAGAGGCTTAGGTTTCTTAGACTCATGTTCTCACTGATTCGGGCACTCTTGCTCACCTGAAGATCACCCCAAGCTTGTTCATTTGCTTGGCTCTCTTTCTCACCTCACTCAAGTGCTTAGGGATATATGAAAATTCGCTCCATTTTCCTCAAGGAATGAATTCTACCATAGTCTTGACTATCAACCAATTCTCTACTTTATTAATGAAAACAATTAAGAATCAAGAGGTCTTTCACTTTGGTTGTAATGGGGCCATGGGATTAATCGTTAGGTGGGGAAATCAAGAAAAGGAAATTTCAAAAGGCTACACAAAATATCAATCATTGCAAACATGACACCTTCTAAAATACCTTTTTGGGTTTCGATTCCTTTTTCCACCTTTCCTTCTTTCTTTTTCTTTTTGTTTCTCACTTTTCTTTTTGTCATCCCCTTCTCTATATATTTTTCTTTTTCTTTTGTTTTTCTTTTGCTTGGAGAAGGGGAGATTTTTCAACTTAAGAGAAATATTTTTCTGATTCTTTCATCCCAAACTTTTTTCAACTACCTTTTTACCCTTTTTGTAATACTTTAGAAGGTATCCTATCAAGCATCATTCATCCACATATTTCAAGGTACCAAGAAAAGTATTTTATTCTTTCAGGCTCAAAATTGGGCAACTAAGGGGTAGCATTTAGTCATTCAAAGCTCAGAAGGCCAGAAAAATACCTAGTGCCTCAATCATTTTCAAAAATGTTTTCAAAAATTTTTAAGCTTCAAAACGGTTTCAAGTCAAGTTCTAGAGAATACCATCCAAAAGGAATAACACTCTAACACAAAGAATGGGGTAGATTTAGTGAGTACCCTGTTTTGGCTCAAAGTCTCACATTTAGTAGTTCAGGAATCAATGAGAAACACAAATCTACGGGACCATATGCTAATTATCAACTATCAAAGATTTTCTCAAGCAATTTTTAATTTTTAGCCTTATCACAAGAATGAAAAAAATTGGGTTCAAAAATTCACTATCTCAATTTATTTGGCACTTAATTCTCACAATTGGATGCATAATCTAAACAAGGGGCAATCGAATCATGTGATCATGTAAAACTATCATGCAAAACTATATGAATGCAACATGAAAATTTCAAAATTAAAAATGCAAAAATACCCCTACCCCAAGCTTAAAAATTTACATTGTCCCCAATGTAAACAATCAAGTTGGAGAGAGGAGAAAAATGGAACGACTTACCGAGGCGGTAGCGGGTGTTGGCTAACATTCCAGACAGAAACTTGTTGGGAAATGCATCACGGCCGTGAGCCTCATCACGGGCAGGCCGTGATCAATTCTGATCCATGGGTGTTGGCCTGTCATGGCCGTGAACTCCATCACGGCCAGGCCGTGATGCTATCTGATCTTCAGGGTCCTCCCATCACGCCCGTGATGGGGATCACGACTGGGCCATGATCCTTTCTGATCTTCACATTAAGCTCATCACGGCCGTGACCAGTGTCACGGCCTGGGCGTGATGGCTACTGACTTTGCTTTTTCTTGTCTTCTTGCTCTTCCTTCCTTCTTTCCCCGAAATCACTTGGCAATTTTATTAGTAAAAGAGAACTCTTGATCTTCTCAAATTATTTAAGAGTTAAAATCAAAAACAAAAACTAACAAGAAAATGAAAATAACTAAAGAGAAGGGTTAAGAAAAGTTGGGTTGCCTCCCAATAAGCGCTTCTTTAACGTCACTAGCTTGACTCATTGAAAAGCATCCACCTGGATCCCATAGCCTGTGGTATAAGGACCAAGGGGTGCTCAAGATATGAGATCCTCCACCCGGATCCCATGGTTTATGGAGTGGCAATTGCAGAAGCAATATGACTCTATCCACAATTCCACCTAGCCAGTGTGTGAAAACTCCATTGAACTCTGCAATTATGAACTCACTTCCTCTCGGGTCAAATGGTGTTTTCACGAGGAAGTGTGCCAGACAAGTGGAAGGGACTAATTTAGCAGTGTCCACACATGCATTTAAGCCAACATATTTATCTAACACAACAGCAAATTCAGGCCTTCAGGCTCGCGAGGCGAGATAGTGATTCGCGAGGCGAGACAGAAAGGGTGACTGTTGCTGTTCAGGCTGGTCTTCAGGCTCGCGAGGCGAGCTCCTGTTTCCCGAGGCGAAACTTCTAGAATTGCTTTTCCACTGTTTTCTTCATTTTCCTTGACTCTAAGAGCTTCACTTTTAACCTGAAACAATAAAAGGAAACGAAAAGCATAATTCTACTCAAAACAAACTAAAAACTACTAAAAATGCATGAAACGAATCAAATTCTAACTTAGGAACAAAACAAGGCCAATTTGGGAGATTAGCGAGGTTGACTCGCCCAATTAGGCACAAAATCCACCTCATTTCTAGCTGGAAACTAGATGAGCCAGAGGCTTATCAAAACACCCCAAACTTAAACCTTGCTTGTCCCCAAGCAAACTAAAACTCAAAAAGACTCCAACTTGGCAAGCTTAAAGGATTCAATCAATTTTTGCATAAATTTCATGCAATTTAACACAACAAATTTTTCTTCAATGTTTTCCCCCCTTGCAACAATGTAATCCCCACATTCATTTACTTTAAACAATTGAGAATTCCATCATTCAAGCAATCAGTAATCTGAGTTGAGGATTCAAGTGGCACACAAAAGGGAGATCACCAAATTCAAACAATTGCCTTCCTCACAAGGGCATTTAATATTTCACTCATTCGCTCAAATTGTCTAAGCTACCAACTTTTCACTCAATCTCGCATTTCAAGAGCACTTCCCATGAATTTGATTTTAATCTAAACAAAGTTCCCACAAAAATATGTATGCATCATCAAAAGGTCTTTCATAGGTTGTAATGAGGCCTGACTCAAGGTAAGATATTCAAAGGATAGAGGCTTAGTCCCGAGGATCAATGAGAGCATGAAACTAGCATTACAACACTTGAATTTACTCTCATATTATTATTCTATTCCTTGCATTGGGTGGCTACAAACCTCTTCCCTTTTTATACTTTTTTTCACTTTGCCCTTTTTGGCATATATTCAATACTTTTCATCACATTTTTTTCTTTTTTCTTTTCAAGCCTTCGGCCTTTAATTTTGCTTTTCTTTTTCTCAACTATGATTCATGAACCTCGTAGCCACCCCAAACTTAGTTCCACAACAACACTCACAAGGCTAAAATTCCATGCTCTCCTAAATCCTAGGATAGGGGAAAATCATGGTTTTTCTGAGTTAAAGGCTTGTAATGTAAGGTCATCAAGAACAATAGGCTTCAAGGCTCAATGTGGCTAACTAGGGATCATTCATCAAGGTTGGTTCAGTTTATGGCCAAGTAGTTATTTCAAAGAAAATTTCCTAAATCATTTGATGCAACCACACAAACATGCAAACCATGAAGAGATTCAAGCAAATTCGGGAAAGTGCAGCTTAAAAGTGATTCACACAATTAAGAACATGTTGGAGGCTCAAAATTCTCACCTGGACATTTTTGCAAATTGTTTGACCGAGATACAATTCCTAGTGTGTGCACCCCTTCACCCCAAACTTGTCATAAATCAAGCAATCACAATAAAATTTCTCACAGTTCAATTTTCAATTTTTCACATGGGGATCAAATTTTTGATTTTTAGAGCCTAGGGGGAAATCATCAATGGTCAACATAATTCATGCAGTCAATCTATGCTAAATTTAATTAGAATCCACCAAGCTTGCCGACACAACACTCACACACATACTCTTGATCTTCTCAAATTATTCAAGAGCGAAATTCAAAAACAAATGGAAAAAGGGAAAGAAAACAAAAACAAGGGAAAGGATAAGAAATTTTTTATCTCAAGGGGGTCCGAGCGGACCCCATGCTTTCAGTCGACTGCCTTGCCTCTTTTCATCTCTCTACTACCCCGCTTCACAGCACGGCTAGTTTCGGCCTCATCCTCATCCAGTTGGTTGGCCCATGATATTCCGGGATCTCCATGTTGATCCATTCACAAGCAAACATGAAAGTTAAAGCAATAACATATATATATATATATATATATATATATATATATATATATATATATATATATATACAGTTATCCAAGTTTGCCAGTAAAAGGTCAGTAAACAAAGTTTCTAGCTTCTAAATATAGTAATGCAGGGGCCCGGATCAATGATCAAAATCAATGTCGTCCGCCGGGTCACCCTGGTCCTCTGGTGCCTCCTCATCCTCTGGTCCCTCGGGCACCCCCCTTTGTGGCATAGCACCCTGGTCCCCAGGGTAGTCCCGCCACCCAAGCCGAGGGGACAGCTCCTCCTCGGAGGGGTATACGGGCACCCGACCCTCCTGCTGGGCCAATGCCATCTCCCGGAAGAACTCCCACAGCACATCCTGATCCCGCCTCATCGCCTGCTGGTTTTGCAAGAGCAGAGCCATGTCCGCTGATCATGGCCTCTGAGTGGGTAGGGGTGGCGGCCTCCTAGGTGGGGCCGGGGCTACGTAACAGAAACGCCGGATGTACTCCTAGTCGATGGGCTGCCACGGGACCTTCTCCATCACTGTACTCACTGGCACCCCCGCCCGGCGGATGAGCTCGGCGATCAGCAGCCCATGCCCCAGGCTCTCCTTCAGCGCCCGGGAGTTCGCTTTCATCTGGATATCTGTGGCGATGACTCCCCCGACGTTGATCGTGCGACCCGTCAGTATGCCGTAGAGGAGATGGGCTCTGGCAGCGGTGACTGTGGACTCATGAGAGCTCACTCGAAGGTTGGCGTGTAAGAACGCCGACCAGACCTTGGCATCCAGGGTGAGGTCCTTCCTCCTCAACCTCAGGAGGTTCCCCGATGTTCCCATCTCCCAGGCAGCTCCTTGGACACAGCAGGTGTTGATGATGGCCTGAGCTAGGGCCTGCACCGCGGGGAGCTGCTCGTACTCGTAGGCCTCCTCTCCGATGGGGATCCCCAAGCATGAGTTAATATCCGATGCAGTGAATGTAATGGGGACCCCCTGAACCTCCGTCACACAGCTCGGGCCTGAAACCTCAAGTTTGAGAGCGTTGGCATAAAATTCCTGCACCAGTTTGATATCATACCGGTGAGGAAGATCAGCCAACACCTCCCATCCTCGGTTGCGTATCTGCTCGGAGACGCTGGCATAGTTGCTTCCCACCAAGGACACACGCCGCTCTAAAACCATCTCCCTTCTCACCACCAGGTCCCAATGCGTCCCTTGATCAGGAGAACGGAACCTGGGAGAGTAGGAGGTGGCCCTAGAGGAGGCGCCCGACCCTGAAGGCAACTCTACGTCGTCCCCCTGAGCAGATGCGCGCTTCTTGCGCTTAACCGGCTGCTTTTCGGCAGCGTTGTGCTTAGGCGGGGCCATAACCTGAAAATCAAAAAAATCCCAGTACAGTTCATAATCAGTATTTGCAGAATATGTAAAACAGAGGCACAAATTCAGTGTCACCCCACTGTCCCACTAACATGCAAATATGTCACGAATACCCAGACAGCATCCCCACTATATTCCTAACACAACTAACCATAATACTCAGATCAGATAACAATGCACAGTAACGCTCCCTAGACTAGACAACGTCATGATCATAGCGTCTACCCTACTACCAGTTATAATAGACAGTTAGTGCATAGTGTGTGGTAGTGACTGTTTGAATTCCACAAAGCATAAACAAGATCAGAGGGAAGTCAAGTGAGATGTTACTTACCTTGTAGAGATGGAGGAGTGCGAATGCGTGAGGGTGAGAGTGTGAGAATGAGTGAGAGTGAAATGAGGGGGGAATCCACGCGAGAGAGAGGAAGAACAGTGAAGGGTCACGAAATGCTTCGCGATCCGCTCGCGGGGCTGATATAATTTTCAGCTTTCGTGAGGCGAGAGACTCCTCGCGACGCGAATTTTTAAATTTTCCCCCAAATTGAAAACCCTAATTGCATATTCGCGAGGCGAATCATCACTCGCGAGGCGAATCTGGAAAATTTTTTCTTCACACTTTCCAGAATCGCGAGGCGAGTAATAGCTCGCTAGGCGAATCAGGAATCCCAACAGCTGATGATGCCCAGATTCGCGGGGCGAAAGTGGCTCTCGCGACGTGAGACAGAAGCGTGAGCAAGCCTCTGAGATTCAGGGCTTCTGTCTCGCGTGGCCACTGTGGATTCGCGGGGCGAATCTGGTTTTTTTTTTTGAAGAGAAAATGACAGAAACTTAGAAAAAAATAAAGGATATCTAGCTTGGGTTGCCTCCCAAGTAGCGCTTGTTTAACGTCCCGAGCCTGACTCAAGTCACCCCTAAGGGTTAATCTAGAAGAAGAACTTGCTTGCCATTTAGGATTGATTCCCCATGGTAATGCTTTAGCCTTTGCCCATTTACCTTGAAATTGCCAGAGGCCCCTTCTAATTCTACTGCTCCGTGTGGAAAAACTTGAAGGACCTTGAATGGTCCCGACCACCTTGATTTTAGCTTCACAGGAAAGAGTCTCAACCTTGAATTATAAAGAAGTACCATTTGTCCGGGATCAAACCTCCTAGGCAAGATGTGCTTGTCATGCCATGCCTTAGTCCACTCTTTGTAGATTCTTGCATTTTCATATGCTTGCATGCGGATCTCGGACAACTCATTTAAGTCCAAAAGCCTTTTTTCACCGGCCTTCGTCAAATCAAAGTTGAGTTCTCGAATTGCCCAATAAGACTTTTCCTCCAATTCCACTGGCAAGTGGCATGCCTTTCCAAACACCAAATTGTAAGGAGACCTTCCACTTGGAGTCTTGAAGGCGGTCCTATAAGCCCATAAGGCATCATCTAACCTTTTTGACCAATCCTTCCGTGAGGAGTTGACGGTTTTCTCAAGAATACGCTTCAACTCACGGTTAGATACCTCCGCTTGCCCATTTGTTTGGGGATGATAAGGAGTAGAGACTCTATGCTTGACCCCATACTTCTCAAGAAGCTTGTGCATTTGATTGTTGCAAAAGTGGGATCCCCCATCACTAATCAACACTCTAGGGACCCCAAACCTCGAGAAGATATTGCGCCTTAGGAATTCCATGACTACCCGCGCATCATCCGAAGTTGTTGGGATTGCTTCTACCCACTTTGACACGTAGTCAACTGCCACCAAAATGTATTGATAGGAGAAAGATGGTGGGAATGGTCCCATGAAATATATCCCCCACACATCAAAGAGCTCTACTTCAAGCATGCAATTCAAGGGAAGTTCATGCTGCTTAGAGATGTTGCCAACTCTTTGGCAACGATCACAGTTCTCAACAAAGGTGTGGGCATCCTTGAAGAGCGTTAGCCAATAAAACCCGCTTTGGAGGATTTTTTCTGCTGTCTTCTTTCCCCCATAATGCCCACCATAATCCGAGATATGACAATGCCACAACACGTTTCCGATTTGGTCATGGGGAATGCACCTTCTTAGGATCCCATCCGGGCATTACTTGAAAAGATAGGGGTCCTCCCACACATAATACTTTGCATCCGAGAAGAACTTCTTCCTTTGTTGATTAGTCCAACCTTGCGGAACCACATTTGAAGATTTGAAGTTGGCCATATCCGCGAACCAAGGAGAGAAATTTTCAATGAGTGGAAACAGTTTTTCATCAGGAAATTCTTCCTTGATGTCTAACAATTCCTCCTCGGTGTCGGGATTGACCAACCTAGAGAAGTGGTCCGCCACACCATTGTCGGATCCCTTCCTGTCCTTAATCTCTAGATCAAATTCCTGCAAAAGAAGAATCCATCGAATTAATCTAGGTTTGGCCTCTTGTTTTGTCATCAAGTGTTTTATGGCCGCATGATCGGTGAAAGCAACAATCTTAGAACCCACAATATAGGATCTAAACTTATCTAAAGCAAAAACCACAGCAAGTAGTTCCTTTTCAGTGGTAGAATAATTAGCTTGTGCATCATTCAATACTTTACTTGCGTAATAAATGACATGAGCTAACTTTTCCACCCTTTTTCCCAAAACTGCCCCCACCGCATAATCACTAGCATCACACATGATTTCAAATGGTAAATTCCAATTAGGTGCAATGATTATGGGTGCGGTGACAAGCATATTTTTCAAAATAGTGAAAGCATTTAAACATGAAGCATCAAATTCAAAGGATACATCCTTCGCAAGAAGGTCACAAAACGGCTTTGCGATTTTGGAGAAGTCCTTGATGAATCTCCGGTAGAACCCGTCATGACCCAAGAAACTCCTCACCCCCTTTACACTGGTTGGTGGGGGAAACTTCTCAATCAACTCAATCTTGGCTTTATCAACCTCAATCCCCCTTTGGGAGATTTTGTGCCCCAAGACTATACCTTCCTTGACCATGAAGTGGCATTTCTCCCAATTGAGCACAAGGTTAGTCTCTTGGCACCTTTTAAGCACCAAAGTCAAGTTCTTCAAGCAATTGTCATATGAGGTCCCAAAGACCGAGAAGTCATCCATGAACACCTCAATGCATTTCTCCACCAAGTCCGAGAAAATAGAAAGCATGCACTTTTGGAAAGTAGCAGGAGTGTTGCACAATCCAAAGGGCATCCTCCTATAGGCAAAGACTCCATAGGGACAAGTGAAGGCCGTCTTCTCTTGGTCTTGAGGATCCACCACAATTTGATTATAGCCGGAGTAACCATCTAAGAAACAATAGCTAACCTTTCAAGCATCTGATCAATGAAGGAAAGAGGGAAGTGATCCTTTCTTGTTGCCTCATTTAGACTTCTATAATCGATATATACTCTCCACCCCGTGATGGTCCTTGTTGGGATCAATTCATTGCTTTCATTGACCACCGCGGTTGTGCCACCTTTCTTTGGGACCACATGAATTGGACTAACACAATTGCTATCCGAGATTGGATAGATGATTCCGACATCTAAAAGTTTAATTACTTCCTTACGCACAGCTTCTTTCATGATGGGATTTAACCGTCTTTGTGGTTGAACCACCGGCTTATAATCATCCTCCATCAAAATTTTATGCATGCATAGGGAAGGGCTTATACCTTTTAGGTCCAAAATCTTCCACCCAATGGCGTATTTGTGTTCCCTAAGAACTCTCAATAGCTTTTCTTCTTCGTCCTTTTTCAAGGCATTGCTAATGATTACCGGATGTTGTCCCTTCTCCCCCAAGAATGCATACCTTAAGTGGGTTGGGAGTTGCTTCAACTCCGGTGCTTTGTTATCTTCTTCCATTCCTTCATTGTTGAGCTTTTCCTTTGCACATTCATCCTTTGGGAGACTCGGTAAGGCTTCCATGTTTTTTAAGCACTCAAGATAGTCCTCATCCCCCAAAGGGTCTTCTTCCTCACTATCAACATCATGGGATTTTACCAACACTTGTGCAAGTGAAGAACCATGGGCTTCTCTAGTGGCCTTTGCCTTGACAATTGAGTCCACCATATCCACTCGATACACATCCAACCTGTCAGTGGGGTGCTTCATTGCTTCAAAGACATTGAAGACTACATTCTCATCTTGCACCCTTAGGGTGAGTTTCCCTTGTTGTACATCTATCAAGGCACGCCCAGTGGCCAAGAAGGGCCTACCCAATATGAGAGGGATCTCGGCGTCTTCATCCATATCAAGCACCAAAAAATCCGCCGAAAATATGAACTTGTCCACCTTCACTAACAAATCTTCGACCACCCCATAAGGATATTTTATAGAATGATCGGCTAGTTGGAGTGACATTCGTGTATCTTTGGCTTCTTTGATCCCCAACTTCTTCATCATAGAGAGGGGCATCAAGTTGATGCTTCCCCCTAGATCACACAATGCCTTTCCTAGAGTCATCTCCCCAATGGTGCAAGGTATAGAAAAAGAACCGGGATCCTTCAACTTTGGAGGTAGTTTTCTTTGAAGAATGGCACTTCACTCCTCGGTCAAAGCAACTGTTTCCTCATCCACTATTTTCCGCTTCTTGGAGAGAAGCTCCTTCATAAACCGTGCATAAGATGGCATTTGTTCCAAGGCTTCCGCAAATGGAATGTTAATTTGAAGTTTGCAGAAAACATCAAGGAATTTACTGAACTGTTTATCTTGTTGAGGCTTCTTCAATCTTTCAGGATATGGTACCTTCATGAAGTTCGGGAGGTCTTTGGGTTCAACCCACTTCTTTCTTCGGAACTCTTCATCTACAAGTTTTAACCTTCCCCCTTGCTCCGGTGCCTTATCACTTGCCAACTCCTCTTTCTTAGGTTGCTCTTCCTCAACATGTGGTTGTTCCGGGGCCTCAGCTTCCTGAGAACTAGTTGCACCCTTGTTAGATCCCAACACCCTACCGCTTCTAGTTGCTACGACATTGCATTGGTTCTTAGGGTTGTTCTCGGTATCACCTGGGAAAGTGCTTGGGAGACGCTCATTTAGTTGCTTTGCGAGCTGAGCTATCTGCGTCTCTACATTCTGAATTGCCGACCCTGTATGAGTTGCCAACTTGTCAATGGCCGTGCTTGTATTGATTGACACCTTCTCAATTGCCGCATTCGTCCTTTCTAATGCCAACTCCCAAGGTTGCCTTCCACCATCTGTTGTTTGCAATTGATTAGGCCCTGGAAGAGCCTGCTGAGTATTGCGCTGCTGGATTCCATAGTTTGGCCTCTGATTCAGCTGAGGTTGTTGTTGCCCGGCTAGACCACCACTAGCATTACTCCAAGTGAAACCCGTATGGTCTCTCCTCATATAACCCTTATTCTGATTCTGACTGTACTCATTCTGTCTGTTCCTCTGATAGTTGTTCTGGGGCACGCTGTCATAGAAATTGTGGCATGAGTCCACATGTTCTTGAGAGAAGTTGAACGGATAACTCTGAATGTCATGATCTCCATTACAATTATCACAACCCGGAGGCATTCCTTCGTGTATCACATTAACCTTCTTGTTCCCAGACAATGCCGCATTCTGCATCTTCAACAGTTTATTTTGCTCCAGAATGGCTTCTATTGTTGCGGAACTGACTCCACTTGAAGTTTCCCTACCACGGTTGTATTCATTGTACGACATCTTCTCCAATAACGCCCATCCATCCTTAGCTGATAAATAAGAGAAAGAACCGCCCGCTGCGGCATCACAATTCATCTTGTAGCGCCCCCTTAACCCGTTAAAGAAATGTTGAACCTTGGAGGCCGGGTCAAAGAAAGCTGAAGGACATCTTCTCAAGATCACATTATACCTTTCCCAAGCTTCATTATAAGATTCATCTTCTGTCTGCCTGAAAGATGTGACGGCTACTCTTGCTTGTGCCGCTTTCTGAGGAGGAAAATATTTAATGAGGAACTTTTGGGCCATTTGCTCCCATGTTCTGATACTGTTGCGATCCAAGCTGTCAAACCAATCACGAGCGACATCCCTAAGAGAGAGGGGGAATAGTCGCAAGCGAAACTCATCTTGAGAAACTCCTCTTGTCTTCTGCATGTCACAAGCTTCAAGGAAGCGAGTGATGTGTCTATGAGGGTCTTGTTTGCCACCCCCATCAAATTGATTCTCACGGATCTGGACTGTGACACATCCTTCCACTCTGAAGGAATCTGTATTGAGATTGCCCCTCACGATAGAAGAAGCACAATCTTCCAAGTTGGGTAGATTGTACTCGAAGAGAGGCTTGTAAGGAGGAGGAGGGTTTTCTTCGGCCATCCCCTCAAAATTAATTGCTTCAAGCCTCTTTCGTTCTTTGGCTTCTTTCCTTAATCGCTTCTCGGTCCTGGTGATCTTCGAATCAAATAGCAAGTCCTCTTGGGAAAGGGTACCTCGCATACAAAAACAAGGCAAGACCAAGTGGAATCAAAGAAGTAGAGAGAAATAATAGTAAATAAATAACAAAATAAAAATAAAAATAGCTTAACCAAATAATCAAACTTCCCAAAAATTAGGAAAATTGGTTGTGTCAATCCCCGGCAACGATGCCAAAAACTTGTTGAGTCACCGGCAAGTGTACCGGGTCGTCGTGAGTAATAAACACGGTAAGTAACTACCGAGGTCGGACACAAGGATTGGGCTACCAATTCTACCAAATTGCGAGAAATTCAATACGTTTGACCAAGCAACAGCAAGTGGTTGAGAAGGGAGAGAAAATAGGATGGCAATTCAAATCAACAAATCAATTTGAGAGTAAAGAATTAAAATCTGGAATTAAACATCTAAGGTCACAAATCTACCTACCCAATCATGCATAGTACCCAAGTGATGATGATTCCCTCCCTAAGTTCAATTACAATGTCAACCAGGACCCCCAAATTCTCCTAATGACACTGTCGTGCTCAATAGGACGTATTCATCGATTGAATTAATTACTTATTAGGTCTCATAACCCAATCATCAAACTCTATTAAATCTTGTTCCCTATAAGGTTGCACTGATCTCCTACTCACTCTCGTGCAATATTCAATCAGTGATCCCAATTCAAGTTCTAAACGCGAATTGCCTATCAAGCCTCATCATGTTAACTAGTCAATCATGCATGCATATGATCAACGCAATAAATTCAGAATTGGAAAACAAGAATTAAGGTAAAGGAAGGAAACATACATCACATTGAACGTTATACCGTCATGGGTGGTTTCATTGATCCCTTAGACAAGGGGATTAGTTCCTCATGCTTGTAACAACGCACAAACAATTGGAATTCATCGTAATTGTAAAAGAGAAAAAGAAAATAGGGAGACGCAGCTCCAAAGAATAAGGATTCGTCCCAAAACGATCTAAAACAAGTGGTGAACAAAAGGTTTTTCAATCTGACCTAAAACAGCCTATAAATAGGGGTTCTGGTTCGCGCCCGCTCGCGGGGCGAGCAAGCTCTCGCGAGGCGAAATTCAGTTCTGGCTCCATCCTGATTTGAATGCTCGCGAGGTGAGATGGTGATTCGCGGGGCGAGAGAGAGAGGGTGACATTTCTGGCACAGTTAGGCCTTCAGGCTCGCGAGGCGAGATAGTGATTCGCGAGGCGAGACAGAAAGGGTGACTGTTGCTGTTCAGGCTGGTCTTCAGGCTCGCGAGGCGAGCTCCTGTTTCGCGAGGCGAAACTTCCAGAATTGCTTTTCTACTGTTTTCTTCATTTTCCTTGACTCTAAGAGCTTCACTTTTAACCTGAAACAATAAAAGGAAACAAAAAGCGTAATTCCACTCAAAACAAACTAAAAACTACTAAAAATGCATGAAACGAATCAAATTCTAACTTAGGAACAAAACAAGGCCAATTTGGGAGATTAGCGAGGTTGACTCGCCCAATTAGGCACAAAATCTACCTCTTTTCTAGCTGGAAACTAGATGAGCCAGAGGCTTATCAGATGGTCCCGTCCATTGCCTTGCACTTGCCCTTGGACGGGGTGGTCTCGTCCATTGCATTGCGCTTGTTGTTGGACGGGGTGGTCTCGTCCATTGATTTGCACTTGCTGATGGACGGGGTGGTCCCGTCCATTGCTTTGCACTTGCTATTGGACGGGGTGGACCCGTCCATTACTTTGCATTTGCTGATGGACGGGGTGGTCCCGTCCATTGCTTTGTACTTGCCCTTGGACGGGGTGGTCTCGTCCATTGCTTTGCACTTGCTGATGGACGGGGTGGTCCCGTCCATTGCTTTGCACTTTCCCTTGGACGGGGTGGTCCCGTCCATTGCTTTGCACTTGCTGTTGGACGGGGTGGTCCCGTCCATTGGGTGGTCCCGTCCATTGCTTTGCACTTGCTGTTGGACGGGGTGGTCCCGTCCATTGCTTTGCACTTGCTGATGGACAGGGTGGTCATGTCCATTGCTTTGCACTTGCCCTTGGACGGGGTGGTCCCGTCCATTGCTTTGCACTTGCTGTTGGACGGGGTGGTCCCGTCCATTGCTTTGCACTTGCTGATGGACAGGGGGGGGGGGGGGGCGGGGGGTCCCGTCCATTGTTTTGCACTTGCCGATGGACGGGGTGGTCCCATCCATTGCTTTGCACTTGCTATTGGATGGGGTGGTCCCGTCCATTGCTTTACACTTGCTGTTGGACGGGGTGGTCCCGTCCATTTCTTTACACTTGCTGTTGGACGGGTAGGTACCGTCCATTGCATAGGACCACCCCGTCCATTTCTTTACACTTGCTGTTGGACGGGTAGGTACCGTCCATTGCATAGGACTTGTTATTGGATGCGGTCCAGTCCAATCTATTGCTTTGGACTTATTGTTGGACACGGTCCGGTCCAGTCCCTTGCACTTGCTGTTGGACGTTTTGCTCCCGTCCAGTCCACTGCAATTAACTATTTTTGTTGGACGAGAAGGTCCGTCCAGTGTATGTCTACTTTTGCATATCTAAGTTCCTGTTGGACGAAGAGATTCTGTCCACTGCAATTTTATTTTTAGGCTGGAGGCTAAAGAATAAAGAGAGAAGAAGAGGAAGATAATGAAGAAAGGACGAAGAAAACAAGGAGAAAAAGACAATCAACAAAAAGGAAAGGAAATTGGCTTATGTCTCCCACCTACTTTGCATATCAGATAAGACCTCTTTTCCTCCTCTACCCATTGGTCCTTCTTCTTCCTCATCTTCTCCCTCGTTTTAACCTAGCAGCCCTACTCCTAACCCTAAAAAGCCATCATACACATCAGACAAAACCCCCCATCTCCTTCACTTTTCAAACACGCAACCTTCAGGATAAATCACCTCCTTTCTGCTACTCACGCCGCCCCATCTGGACACTCGTTATTTATGCTCAGAACCCCCGTTTGCACTTCCTCTACCCATTGGTCTTTTCTTTTTTCCTCATCTCCTCCCTCGTCTTAGCCTAGCAGCCCTACTCCTAACCCTAAAAAGCCATCATACACATCAGACAAAACCCCCAATCTCCTTCTCTTTTCAAGCGTGCAACCCTCACATCAAATCACCTCCTTTCTGCTACTCATGCCGCCCCATCTGGACACACGCTATTTCTGCTCAGAACCCCCCTTTGCACCTCCTCTACCCATTGGTATTTTCTTTTTTCCTCATCTCCTCCCTCGTCTTAACCTAGCAGCCCTACTCCTAACTCTAAAAAGCCATCAAACCCATCAGACAAAACCCCCCATCTCCTTCTCTTTTCAAGCGTGCAACCCTCACATCAAATCACCTCCTTTCCGCTGCCCAGAACCACCCAAGCCTTGGGTTTCGTACAAACCGACCTTGAGGCCAATGGAGAAGAAGCAAGAAGCCCTCTCCTCCGTCTATAAAAGGAAAGGAAAAAGAGAAGAAATGGAGGACATTTTTTTGAAAGGGACTTATGATATGATATTTTCTTAGGGAGAAAAAAAAGAGAGAGAGAGATTTTTATTGTGAGGAAGAGAGATCAGAGATCGGAGTTTCCTTTTCTCTTCCCTATTATTAGAGTGGTTAAGAAGTAAGAGCTGAAGGAGTCGGTGAGATTGAATGTAAAGACTTCGATCTTGAAATCTTACCACTGGGAATAAACAAAATCATTCTTATTCTGCTCTCACTTGGTAACCCTTATTCTTTTCATTGATATTATTTATAAATTTCTCTTGACATTCTTATTTTTGTGTCTCTGTTCACTGAATAAGTTAGTAAAACGCTTTACTTCTACGTTTCATTTCTCTCCTATTTTCAAGAGGCAAAGTTATTTATTTTACATAAAAATAGAAGATGGTCGCTTGATTAAGACAATCTTATTTCCTGGGTTGCCCTATGACAAGTGTCATGTTCAACCCTTTAGATTTTGAGGTTGCCCTGTGGACTTACGTGCCATGTTCAACCTCATTTAGTTTTAATAAAAAGATTCACAACGGGTGAAACAAATATTTTCAAAGTTACTAATAATTTACACAACTAATTTTGGGTAACCATTTATGGATGTTCCAGGGTGCCGTGGGGTAAAGTCTCCATGCCTTCCCTAGACATAATCGACTCCCGAACCCAAAGCTTTTCTTAAAAGGTTTTCCAACTTCCTTGAAATAAAACAAAGTTGGTGGCGACTCCATGTTTTCTCTCTAAAAGAAAAACATGTTTTCTTTTTCTTTTTGGTCGCTACAGGTATTATGAAGGCAAAGAGCATCAATGTTGGGGTAGTCATTGCACAAGATATTCAGCAGAAGGAAAAGTCGAGGGCACCAAAGGAGTGCTTGGGGCATGGGTTTCTGACTACTGAGCTAATCCGCAGGGTGGGCGTAGCAGTGTCTGACTTAGTGGAGAAGATCCCTAGGCAGCCGATCGACAGAGAGTACATACGCAGCTTCTGCTTCACTGAGCCCGCACCACCGAGGAGACCACAGCCCCCTCCGAGGCCACGATCAGCTGATATGGCTCTGCTTTTGTATAACCGGCAGGCTATGAGGAGGGATAATGCTGTGTTGCGAGATTTTTTCAGGGAGATGTCCCTAGCTCAGCAGGAGGGCCGAGTACCCATTTTCCTTTTCGAGGAGGACTTGGCACCTCGGCTAGGGTGGTAGGATTATCTTGGAGACTAGGATGCCATGCCACAGGGGGGTGCCCAAGGTACCTTAGGCAGATGATGCAGCAGTAGCTCAGCAGCAGGATGACCCGGCAAACGATATTGATTTTGATCTATGAGCCGGCACCATCATTATCAGTTCCCTACCCACACCCCAATTTTTATGAGTTCTAGTTATTTTTGTTAATTCGATATGGTTGTACCTTGATGGCTAGCTAGAAACTCAGTTCTTTTAGTTATTTTGATACTATATGCACTCTTTGATGACTATATTTTTATGATGCATGCATTGATACTGATTTTGCTTTTGCTTTTTTTTTTTTTTTGAATTTTGATTATGATATTGACCAAGGTTTTTGAAATGTGAATAAATAGATGTTTGACTTAAGTCACCTACGCAAGGTGAGAATGCCGGTTGATAAAAAAGACATCACTCCGAACCACCCCGATTATGAATATATATGTTCAACTATGCATTAGAGAAAAGCGGATCCCAAACCCTCACATGGAAAACTTGACAAAAGAAAAAGAAGGGGAAATGGATCTGTTTCACTTAAGCTTTGATCGGGGTGTAAATGACTTTGTTCGGAGGGAAATTGATCGTGAAGTTGATAAAAGGCAATGTGAGTTCGCAGTTCACATATCTCCTGAGCATGCTCTATATGAAAAGATAAAGGAAGTAGTGGAGCGTAACCGGGTCCCATTCTCGGATATGGAATTCTTTAGCGAGGAAGAAGAGGACAAGTGGGACCCGGTGTGGCTACTCGTTTTCAAAAGCGCGAATGATTGTGCATGGATGGAGATGGAAGAAATTAGGCAAGCAAAGGAAGGAGGTCCATAGGGAAAAGCCCCAAGAGAAGAAAACACCATCGAAAGCCCAGATATAGTTTGGGCTAAGTATCTTGATAAGGAGGCCAATCCTACTAGACCGAGGGAGAAACCAACGAAAGACAAGGAAGAGGCGAGACAGACTGTTGAGAGCGTGGGGTCCGCTCGGACCCCTTGAGATAACTCTTTCTAAAACTCAACTCTTTTCTTTTTGTTTCTTCTATTCTGGTCATTTTGGTTGCATTTGAATAGTTGGTCAAAATATATATATATATATATATATATATATATATATATATATATATATATATATATTGCATGTGTCTTAAAGTCTTCTTGGTAAGTTTTGATGGGAGTAATTGCACTAAGCCTAAATTGAGTGCATATGATAAAAATTAAAAACCTCGATGTGTTCCCTATTGATTTGAAAAATTGAAATAATCGATCCCCATGAAAGATTGAAAAGCGAACTTTGAGAAATTTTGTTATGATTGCATGATTTATGACAAGTTTGGGGTAAAGGGGTGCACACATTAGGGATGTAACTCGGTCAAATAATTTGCTAAAATGTCCAGGTGAGGAATTTGAGCCTCCAACATTGTGTTTGAATTGTGTGAATCACTTTTATGTTGCACTTTCCCGATTTTGCTTGAATCTCTTCATGGTTTGCATGTTTATATGTTTGCATCAAATGATTTAGGCAATTTTCTTTGAAATAGCTACTTGGCCAAAATATGAACCAACCTTGATGCATGATCCCTAGTTAGCCACATTGAGCCTAATAGCCTATTGTTTCTTAATAACCTTACAATACAAGCCATAAATACGAAAAAACCATGTTAACCCAACCTTAGGATTTAGGAGAGCATGGAAACTTACCAATGTAAGTGTTCTTTGGATCCTAAGTTTGGGGTGGCTACAAATTTTATCATGTCGTTTTGGTTGAGAAAGATAAAATGCAAAAAGGTTGAAGCCAAAGGGCTATATTAAAAAAAAAGAGAGAGAGCAAATAATAAGGTTATCAAAGGAAAAAGGTTTGTAGCCACCCATAGCAAAAAAAAAGAAAAATGGAAAAAGGAATTAGAGTGAAAATAAAAGTACAAAAAGTATCATGCTCTCTTAATTCCTAGGGTCTTAGCCTTGTACCTTTATATATCCTACCTTTAGCCAAGCCTCATTACAACCTTTAAAAGACCTTTTAATGTTGCATACATATTTTCGTGGGAACTATTTTTGAGATGAAGATCAAATTCATGGAAGGCGCTCTTAAAAGGTGAGATTGAGTGACAAGCTGATATCCTTGACAAATTGAGCGAATGAGTGAATTACTAAATACCCTTGTGAGGAAGGCAATTATTTGAATTTGGTGATCTCCTTTGTATATGTGACTTAGAGCCCTTACTTAGAGTAATGATTGATAAGATTCTCATGGTTTGAAAGTAGATGAAATTGGGGATTGATTAAATAAATTAAAGAAAGGGGAAACATTGAGTAAGGGTAAACTGATTAATTTCCACGAAATTTGGGGCAAGAGTGATTAAAACCATTGAGCTTACCTAGTTTTGAGTCTTCCATTTTGTTAGTTTTCTAGGGGACAAGCAAAGTTTAAGTTTGGGGTATTTTGACAAACCGTTGGGTCATTTAGTTTTATGACTAGAAAGACCTCAATTTTGATACCAATTATGCGAGTTCATTCTCGTTTTAGCCCAAATTTGACTCTAATTGTTCAAGAGCAATTTCTTTTAGTCTTAGGGATAATTTTTAGTAATTTCTTTTAGTTTATTATCAAAATAAAGCATCTAATGCTACTTTTAATTCCAGGTTAAAAGTGAAGATCGAGGAAGCTAGGAAAAATAAAGGAAACAAGTAAAAAGGCAAAATTTGGCTATTCGCCTCGCGAACAGAAGCTTGCCTTGCGAGCCAGAGGAGCAGATCAAGCAGGAACAGGCAGCCATTCCGCCTCGCCTCGTGAGGCAGTTCTTACCTCACGAGCCAGCTCAGTGAAATGAAGATCATTTTGCCTCGTCTCGCGAACCTTGTCTTGCCTCGCGAGAAGTCCAAATTTGAATTGGCGCCATCTTAAGATTCGCCTCGCGAATCCTTGCTCGCCCCGCTAGCGCGTGCAGATTCCAAACCTTATAAATAGCTTGTTTTAGGTCAATGAGAGCAGCTTTTGATTGGAAAAGTGTAATCCTAGTTTGCTTGGAGCTGTGTAGTGTGTTTTGAGTCAGTTCTTGAAGAATGAATGCTTTTATTAATTTTTTTCGTTGATTTCGTCTCTATGAGGAACTAATCCTCCTTTCTAAGGGAACGATGAAGCCACCTTTGATGGTATAGTTTATCTAAGTAATATTTTCTTATACCCTTGTCTCTTTTCTTGTTCCTTAATTCTGTTTTGTTTGCGTTAATCATATGGCCAATGGTTAACTAGTCTAGTGCATTGAAGCTGGGAAGCGATTCGTGCTTAGGACTTGAATTAAGAACACCGTTTGAACATTACTAGGGATAGAATAGGAAAGCGGTGCAATCATTATAGGGAACCAAGAGCTTAATAAATCTAGTTGTGGGTTGAATAAATTGGGAAATTGTCGACTTACAATTGTAGATAATTCCTTTTGAAAATCGGAAGTGACATAAGGATAATTGAGGGTTCCCGGTTGACAAGAAATTAAATTGAAAGTAGGGATAAGGAGATAAAACACTTGGGTAACTTGCTTGATAGGGTAGGTGAACTCGTGACCTTAGAGCCTTAATCATAATCAAATCTCATCACAATCTTTTAGTATCTTTGATTTAATTTTCTCTCTCTTAATAACTACTTCTCTTTGACTTGGTCAAACGCTTCGAAATTCCTTATTAAATTGGTTAAATTGGTCTTCCAATCCTTGAGTTCGACCTCGGTATTTACATACCATGTTTTATTACTTGTAACGAAACGGTACACTTGCCAGTTCGTCAACATCACTCAACTGGCAATCTCAAGCAATTTTCTGGCATGAATAGTTCCAGTCACTTTCAAGTACTGTTCATTACCGACAGTCACGGTTCCAGTCAAGATACCGGTAGTGTTCATCACCAGTACTATTCATTACCAACAAAACAGTCCCAGTCAAGTTACCGGCACTGTTCATCAATAGTTACAATAGTATAGGTTATTGTTACCGGTAGTGTTGTAATAGTAAATTTTCAATCTTCATTAAATAGGATGCCAGGCTCAGTTGTGAAGCATCCGGAATTTTATAGAGAGAAGCTCTTATCGTTGAGAGTTCTCATATTGTGAGTTCCTCAATTTTTCTTCTTCCTCTTTTCTTTCTTTCAATCTTTTAGTGTTCAATCTTGTAGTTTTCAATCGTTCAATCTAGAAACACATGGTTTAGAAATCTACTCTTCTCCCTCCACCGGTCCTGGTGAGGCTCTGCCTCCGCTCCGATTTCTTTTTAATTTTTCCAGATCTTGGTCGGTTCTACCACTTTTCTGGGTTTAAGTTTAAAGGTTTTATACTTTTTGTTTTAATTTCTATAGTATCTGTTTTTACTGTTTCCATGTTTTAATCTGCATATTTTAATTATTTTTTTATTATATATAAATCCCTGCCTGTTCTCCTACTTCTTTCATCCTGCTCTCTTTTCCCCTTTCTGTTGGGAATTTGCGTATAAAAAAAAAATAACGCAGCGGAAAAAATTCCCATCGAAGGATCCTTGCGAATGGTCATGATTCATGGTTAGAAGATTTACCTCTTGAAGCGATGACAGTTGATTAAAATTGTCAATCACGAACACCGCACGAACGATGTCTCTAAGGTATCCACACGAGCAGGTTCCGTGAACGTCCAACGTCACGAACCCGAAGCGTCTATGTCTCACAGTGCTAGCTTCGAAAACCAAGACCTGCTGTTCACTATCACTCTCTATGTGCGGCTAGGGTAAAACAAAACCGTGTAGGCACAATAGCTTAAGTGGTCTACTTATAGCAGTACCTCTTTAAGTGAGTTAGTGAGCAACGTTTGACCTAAGCCCCATGTACTATGTGCTAGGCCCAATAGAAAAGTCCAACTCTCCTTTTAATGCTTCTTTTAATCCGCTCTTATGTGTGTGACCCTATAGGTTCCCAAAACGTTAGTAGTAATATTAAATCCCATTTAATATTACAAACAGTGAGCGGTATCTAGCAATACATCACTACTACCTAAGTAGTGAGAAAGTCAGTGATTTGACGAAACCTTTCTGTGACAAATATTCATGTGCATTATTATCCCTTTGTCCATATATCTATATTGAACACAAGACATGGAATGTGTCACCCTTGTATGGTTCAATATCATGTTCCCTGATACCCGAGTAGACTTAACAACAAATGAGGTCAATATCTCATATTGACTCATTTCAGCACGGCCATGCATTTTACAGTCTCACTCTATCAGGGGGCCCACAGATATTACTCCTGTTATGTAGGAGGGACAAATTCCATCTAGGTCACTCACATTCCTCTGCATGGCTCGTGGTATGCCCAATGTCCGTCTTTATAATCATCCTATTACAGATGACGTTTGATGATATTAAAGCACACGACTCCTCATGTAGGGATCGTAGCGATTTCAGGTTGAAGGATTGCATACACCATTGTCACTATGAGAACTACTTATGACACTCACACAACGCTCCATGTAGTGTTCTCATGGTGGGTCAATCCAGTACATCATTACTCTAATGTGTACCTATGTGACGACTCGATATCTCATATCCATGACCCGTGAGATATGGTCATCAGTCTGCACACATAATAGTCTCAATGTATTATTATTGTCCTTATTAATAAAATATTTGACTACGGATATTTAAGAATATGATTTCATTGTTCAATAGTGTCTCACGATCAAGTCATATACTTGATATTCTATTAAACTGAAATTTCTATTCTAAGGACTTTATTATGTTTAAGCAAGTAACACAATAAACTGGAATGCCTCATATCATATATATATAATAGCAAGATACAAATGTAAGTCTAAGAAATACACTGGCCTCTAGGGCTTACACCAACAATCTCCCACTAGCACTAGAGCCAATCAGGCATAAATCTAATGCCCATCGATCTAGTGTGACCTTCGTGCTTTTGTTGAGCAAGAGGTTTCGTAAGTGGGTCAGCAACGTTATCAAGTGTTGGTACTCTGCATATTTTCACATCTCCTCTATCGATAATCTCTCGAATGAGATGGAAGCGCCTAAGTATATGTTTGGATCGCTGATGAGATCTAGGTTCCTTAGCTTGTGCAATGGCCCCATTGTTATCACAATAGAGATCAATGGGGTCCACAATACTAGGAACTGTACCAAGCTCAACAATGAACCTCCTGATCCAAACAACCTCCTTTGATGCATTGGAGGCGGCAATATACTCAACCTCTGTAGTAGAATCAGCGACTGTATCTTGCTTTGAACTCTTCCAGCTCACCGCCCCGCCATTCAGGCAGAACACATAACCAGATTGCGATCTGGAATCATCCTTATCGGTCTGGAAGCTAGCATCGGTGTAACCTATTACAGCAAGCTCTTCCTCGCCTTCATATACCAAGAACGAATCCTTAGTTCTTCTCAAGTACTTAAGGATGTTCTTGATAGCAGACCAGTGACTTTCACCGGGATCAGACTGGTACCTGCTCGTTATGCTTAAAGCATACGATACATCTGGTCGAGTACATAACATGGCATACATGATAGATCCAATTGCGGATCCATATGGAATCTTACTCATGCGATCCCTTTCTTCTTGAGTGGAAGGGGATTGTGCCTTTGATAGGCATATACCATGTGACATAGGCAAGAGTCCTTTCTTGGATTCATGCATGTTAAAGCATCTCAACACTTTGTCTATGTATGTACTCTGACTTAGGCCAAGTAATTTCAGTGATCTATCCCTATAGATCCTAATTCCCAATACATAGGTAGCTTCACCCAATTCTTTCATAGAGAAGAAATTCCCTAACCATGTCTTTACATTTTGTAGTGTAGGGGTGTCATTTCCAATGAGTAATATGTCATTTACATATAACACCAGAAAAACAACAATGCTCCCACTAACCTTCTTGTAGACACAAGGTTCATCTTCATTTTTGATGAATCCGTACTGTCTTACAGCATCATCAAAACGAAGGTTCCAACTTCTGGAAGCTTGCTTCAATCCATAGATTGATCGCTGCAATTTACATACCTTTCCGGCATCCTCTGAAATGTCAAAGCCTTCAGGTTGTGTCATGTACACATCCTCAAGAAGCTTTCCATTAAGGAAAGCAGTTTTGACATCCATCTGCCATATCTCATAATCATGGTATACAGCGATTGCAAGTAAGATCCGGACGGATTTAAGCATCGCAACAGGTGAAAAGGTCTCATCATAGTCGACACCATGAATTTGATTGAAACCCTTAGCCACCAATCGCGCCTTAAAGGTATGTACTTTACCATCCATGTCAGTTTTCTTTTTGAAAACCCACTTGCACCCTATGGGTTTTACCCCTTCAGGTGGCTCTACCAAGGTCCATACCTGGTTGGTGTACATGGAATCCATCTCAGATTTCATGGCCTCAAGCCACTTCTCAGATTCTGGGCCAGTGATGGCCTCCTGGTAAGTCACAGGCCCATCTTGATCCATGAGCAATACATCACCTTGTGGAGTCATGAGAAATCCATATCTCTCAGGCTGGTGACGTATCCTGTTAGACCTACGCTGGTCTTGTGCTACTGGAGCAGGTTGTTCCTCCACAGCATTTTGTGAAGGTCGCTCATGTTCTACCAATGGTAGGTCACTACTCTGTGATTCTTGAATTTCTTCAAGTTCTATCTTCCTCCCACTGGTTCCTATGGAGATAAACTCCTTTTCTAGGAATACACCAAATCAGTGCGACAAACACTTTGCCTTCGGAAGGATTATAGAAATAGTATCCCTTGGTTTCTTTGGGATACCCCACAAAGAAGCATTTATCATATTTGGGATCAAGCTTATTAGAAACTTGACGTTTTACATATGCTTCACAACCCCAAATCTTCATAAAAGACATGCTGGGCCGTCTACCAGTCCATATCTCATATGGTGTCTTTTCTACCGTTTTGGATGGAACACGGTTAAGTGTAAAAGTTGTTGTTAATAGAGCATGTCCCCAGAAAGAGTTTGGAAGGTTTGCATGACTCATCATAGACCGAACCATGTCCAACAAGGTTCGATTTCTCCTCTCAGAAACACCATTCCATTGTGGTGTTCCAGGTGGAGTGAGTTGAGATAAAATTCCACACTCTCTCAGATGATCATCAAACTCTAGGCTCAAATATTCACCACCTCGATCTGATCGAAGAGTTTTAATATTTTTACCAAGTTGGTTTTGTACCTCATTTTTGAATTCCTTGAACTTTTCAAAGGATTCTGATTTATGTTTCATAAGATACACAAATCCATACCTACTGAAATCATCAGTAAATGTGATGAAGTACTGAAAACCACCTCTAGCTAATGTGTTTAGCGGTCCGCATACATCGCTATGTATAAGACCCAAAAGATCGTTAGCTCTTTCACCTTTTCCGGTGAATGGAGCTTTAGTCATCTTTCTCAATAAACAAGACTCACATATCTCATATGATTCATAATCAAATGAGTCCAAGAGTCCATCTTTATGGAGCTTCGAAATGCGTTTCTCATTTATATGGCCTAAACGACAATGCCAAAGATAAGACGGGTTCAACTCATTTGGTTTGAACCTCTTAGTATTTATGTTATAGATGAGCATTTCAAGATCAAGGACATAAAGCCCATTACTCATGTGTGCACTAGCATAGAAAATATCATCCAAATAAATAGAACAACTTTTGTTCTTTATTATAAAAGAAAAACCAATCTTGTCCAAACAAGAAACGGAAATGATATTCCTGCTAATTGCAGGCACAAAATAACAGTTCTCTAACGGAATAGTAAGCCCAGTGGGCAAAGTCAATACATAAGTCCCTACAGCTAAAGCAGCAACCTTTGCTCCATTTCCAACTCGTAGGTCGACTTCGCCCTTTGCCAATGGTCTACTCCTATTTAGATCCTGCACATTTGTACAAATGTGAGAACCACATCCAGTATCTAATACCCATGATGCAAAAGTAGATAAATTGACTTCTATAACAAACACACCTGAAGTGGAAGTCACACTTCCCTTCTTCTTCTGGATTTCTTCCAGGTATTTTGGGCAGTTCCTCTTCCAACGTCCGGTCCGACCACAGTGGAAGCAATTTCCTTCCTTAGCCACACCACCCACAGGCTTCAAGCCAGAAGTACTGGGCTTGATCTTGTTGATGGCCTTGCCCTTGCCCTTTTGTTTGTACTTGGGCTTCTTGAGCTGCTTCTTGCTATTTCCATCCTGGACCATCAAAATGGCCTTCCCCTTTCCTTTGTTAATATTTTGTTCAGCAGTTCTTAACATGCTCAACAATTCTGGCAAAGGTTTGTCAAGATCATTCATATTATAGTTCATGACAAACTGACTATAGCTCTCAGGCAACGATTGCAGAACTAAGTCGGTGGCCAACTCTTGGCTTAGAGGAAATCCCAGTCTCTCGAGATTCTCAATGTACCCGATCATCTGGAGTACATGAGGACTCACAGGGCTTCCTTCTGCCAATTTACACTGGAAAAGGGCTTTGGAAACTTCGAACCGCTCATGCCTTGCTTGCTCTTGGTAGAGCAGCTTGAGGTGCACGATCATATCGTACGCCTCCATGGTCTCATGTTGCTTTTGCAGCTCAGAGGTCATGGTAGCAAGCATAAGACAGCCGACGTCTAAGGCGTCATCCTGATGCTTCTTATAAGTATCCTTTTCAGCCCTAGGAGCATTTGAAGCCGGTGGCTCAGGAATAGGTTCCTCAAGAACATACAGCCTTTTCTCATGTTTGAGGACAATCCTCAAGTTTCTGTACCAGTCCAGAAAATTTGTTCCGGGTAGTTTATCCTTCTCAAGGACGGATCGCAATGACAGGTTACTTGATGTGTTTGATGCCATGGTAATCTACAGAAATAAATATGCAAAATATAAGTATCATGCCATGAAGTTATTTAATAAGGTCTTTAATTAAATATGCTTCCCACTATTTTACTCAAAACAATGACCCTCATCATTGATTCAGAAAATCCCGTTGGAAGATTTTCTAGTGGGCCAAGATCCATATTTCACCTAGCTTTAAGTCAGCTTTGGCTGATCACTCAAAATTCGGTTATATAGGTAGGAAACACTTTCCGATTGCATCTCATGCAACTCTTGGACAGTTGGGTGAATAACTCTTATTCTAATCCATCACATGGACTAAAGCCCAACTTTTAAGCCTCTAAGCCTTTCAATCCTATTGAAGTTGGCTTAGTTAAGCGAGATCCAATGGATAGCAGTTGAACATTACATTTGTCCCATCACGTCTTACTAGTATAGATAAAGGTACCCCGCTTTGGCGGACCCACACTTAATCGATCATAGTCTTGACGAGTGCCATGCATTGGAAGGCCTTTAAATGTGACTTAATATTTCCTTTTGAGGGATTTGATTAAAATTTGATCTCATCATTTGTTAAACTCTTTAACTTACTATTTACATACATGCATCTCATACATATATTAGTTAAACCCTTTTAACATACTATATACATACATGCATCTCATACATATATTAGGCAAATAAATGTGATATGGTTATGGCCCCTAACGCATTGATTCTCCCAAGCCAATGAGAGAATCTAAACTGAAACCTAGGAGCGTCCAACCTTCTCCAAGCATGATCTCCCACTGGATAACGTCTTCTTTCTCCATCATTACATTACATAAACAGAAACCTCATTTTACATATGAGGGGAGTGAGATGAGAAAATAATATACATATGGAATATAAGAGAAAGGCACGGCACGCAGGCCGTATTTCAAAATAAACCAAAAGACTAAGGCCATAACCATCCACCATGCATCACAATGCAAATAATAACAAACAATAATAATACCTCTTTTATTATTATTAATATTATTATTAAGTGATACAAAAGATTTCAAAAATTTGAATTTCGAAATAACACACTACGCAATGCCCACCAAAAGGCCCGTGAACACTTCAACCTCTCAACCCTAAAACCGCAAGGCCCGTGAACACTTCACGTTGCAAGGAACAGCGTCTAGGGTTTCAACCCTTGGAACCTCAGCCGCAAGAACATGAACTCTTTATGTCTGAAACCCTTTAACGCCGCCAACAGAGAACTGAAACCGATCATGTTTAACATCAACACTTGATGCCATCGCAGAACATAATAAGGATTCCAGAACCAATGTACATATCGCATATATACATAAACATGCAATAGACGCATATATCATATACATACGAAAATTACAGAAACAAGGTTTCGCAAAACGGATGCAAATGATTTTCAGAAAACAATTTTCAGAAAAATGATTCACATTATAAACATGTTATCATACATAACAGGTAAACCACGTAACAGAATCATGGTTTCGCAAGCGGCTCTGATACCACTGTTGGGAATTTGCGTATAAAAAAAAAATAACGCAGCGGAAAAAATTCCCATCGAAGGATCCTTGCGAATGGTCATGATTCATGGTTAGAAGATTTACCTCTTGAAGCGATGACAGTTGATTAAAATTGTCAATCACGAACACCGCACGAACGATGTCTCTAAGGTATCCACACGAGCAGATTCCGTGAACGTCCAACATCACGAACCCGAAGCATCTCTGTCTCACAGTGCTAGCTTCGAAAACCGAGACCTGTTGTTCACTATCACTCTCTATGTGCGGCTAGGGTAAAACAAAACCGTGTAGGCACAATAGCTTAAGTGGTCTACTTATAGCAGTACCTCCTTAAGTGAGTTAGTGAGCAACGTTTGACCTAAGCCCCATGTACTATGTGCTAGGCCCAATAGAAAAGTCCAACTCTCCTTTTAATGCTTCTTTCAATCCGCTCTTATGTGTGTGACCCTATAGGTTCCCAAAACGTTAGTAGTACTATTAAATCCCATTTAATATTACAAACAGTGAGCGGTATCTAGCAATACATCACTGCTACCTAAGTAGTGAGAAAGTCAGTGATTTGACGAAACCTTTCTGTGACAAATATTCATGTGCATTATTATCCCTTTGTCCATATATCTATATTGAACACAAGAAATGGAATGTGTCACCCTTGTATGGTTCAATATCATGTTCCCTGATACCCGAGTAGACTTAACAACAAATGAGGTCAATATCTCATATTGACTCATTTTAGCACGGCCATGCATTTTACAGTCTCACTCTATCAGGGGACCCACAGATATTACTCCTGTTATGTAGGAGGGACAAATTCCATCTAGGTCACTCACATCCCTCTGCATGGCTCGTGGTATGCCCAATGTCCGTCTTTATAATCATCCTATTACAGATGACGTTTGACGATATTAAAGCACACGACTCCTCATGTAGGGATCGTAGCGATTTCAGGTCGAAGGATTGCATACACCATTGTCACTATGAGAACTACTTATGACACTCACACAATGCTCCATGTAGTGTTCTCATGGTGGGTCAATCCAGTACATCATTACTCTAATGTGTACCTATGTGACGACTCGATATCTCATATCTATGACCCGTGAGATATGGTCATCAGTCTGCACACATAATAGTCTCAATGTATTATTATTGTCCTTATTAATAAAATACTTGACTACGGATATTTAAGAATAGGATTTCATTGTTCAATAGTGTCTCACGATCAAGTCATATACTTGATATTCTATTAAACTGAAATTTCTATTCTAAGGACTTTATTATGTTTAAACAAGTAACACAATAAACCGGAATGCCTCATTTCATATATATATAATAGCAAGATACAAATGTAAGTCTAAGAAATACACTGGCCTCTGGGGCTTACACCAACACTTTCTCCCTTCTTGTAACCCGTCATCCCCCTGGTATCAGATCCAGATGGGGAAGTATGGAACTGTAGAATGGTAAGGACCTCCGTGTTTATGCTTTGGTATGTCTTGTTAAAGCATTAAGAGTAAGACCTCGAAGGATGATGAGGCAGTAAGTCTAATATGTCGATGCTTGAAGCAGGATAAATCAAAGTATGAATAACGAGTAGCAGTAAGTCTACTTTGAGGTAGCTTTTGGTTAATTAAGTAAATCCTTTTTTCAAAGTTAAGGTACAACTATGGTTAAGGATAATAAGATCTAATTTTTGAAATTTTGTAAAGAAGTTTTACATAAAAATTTTATGAAAAATATTCGGCAGGGTACGACTTAGATTCCTATTTACTGTTGCTGTGGAACCAAAGGAAGGCAATGATACCAGATTAATGAAAATTATGTTATCTCGATCCCTTTCCAAGCTTTCTTTCCATTCTTCTCAACCTTCTTCTTCTTCTCTTCAGGAATCCGATATTCCAACCAATCCAAGCAGTATTTTCCAAGAGGAAATCTGCTTTGAAAATATCAATCAAGATATTAATAATTGGGTCATTCCAAAAATACCCACAAAAGAATTATACAAACCAGAAGGTAAGTTTTTTGCTACTTCTGATTATGTTATCAAAACGGTAGAGAAAAATATTCCTATCAATCCAAAGAGTGAGGAATTTCATCTTCTCTCAATGGATACGATAAAAAATCACAAACAAAAATACAGGTACTTGCACATAGGATGTGTTCAGGGAGCTGTCAAACCTTTAATCCTTGAAGGATTAAATGCTTCAATATTGATGTGGTTAAGAGATATTAGGCACAGTAAATTTCAAGATTCCCTGTTTTTAAACATTAAGATCTGTGACTTAGACATGAAGCCTGGATCTATACCAGCAGCTTTGCTTTACAGAATTCATTACAAGGTTATGAATTCTTGTAATTCTAAAGTTCTCAAAACTAGAACATCGGGAGAGACAACCTTGTTTCTTACTGATGTTACTAAAGCAAACGTAATTGTCCCAAAAACAATCCTCTGGAAGGACGTAGTTTTACTAGAGAGATGGGTATTAGATAAAGCTACACCATCTTTACCAAGGGAAACGTCATATTTCAATAGAATTGTTCAAAATCCATCAGGACAAGTTGAATCAGTCTTCGAAAGGTGAAATTCTTTTAGTTCTATAACATCTTCTAGTCTTAGATCAGAAGACTTCAGATCTGTTCCCTCAAGACATTCTTTCTCAACTACATCTCAAATTCCAACAATTAATCTCTAGGGATTAGATACGTCATCTACTATCCCTAGACCAATTTATCAGATAGAAGATGATCAAAGATCAATTCAGTCTCCAACTTTTTCCTCTATTAATGAATCTTATAATGATTTGTAAGTTCATTATTGATAAGGAATCCTTGAGAAAGGACTTTTTCTCAAAGGAATGAAAACCTCAAAGAGAATGGTTCTTACAAGAGTACAAGGGAACAAACAGAGTTAATATTCAGGAAGAATATTATCAATTTCTTAACAATGTTAAGACAAATGTTTTATTTTTTGACTGGTTTCATGCTTATGCAGTCCAAAATAAAATTATCTATCCTTGGAAAACAAAGATAGATGTTGATAAAACCACTAATGTCATCACAGTATGGCATTTGAAAAATGGTGAGTTAGTCAAAACAGAGTTACCACCAAATAACTCTTTCCAACTTCCTGGTGTTAAAGAAACTAGCACTAACAAACCAATTATGGCTGCTCCGTTCAAATCAAAAAATAATGATGAAGCAGTCTCAGCTCATGACATTAACAAGTTTATGGAGCAATCAAATTATACAAATAAATACCTACAAACTCTATGGGAACATTTGGTTAAAAAAGATGCATCCACCCATGCATCTACTTCTGGGATTAAGAAAGACAGTCCCTTAGAAAGACCTCCCTTAGGAAAACCCATGTTTAAACCTTTCAAGGTTAATAAGAAGGTCAAAGAAAGTTTACAACTTCTTCTCAACCCTGAGATTAAAAAGGAAAAACAGGAATTAATCGAAAAATCTAAGAAAAGTTAAAACAATTAAGTGTTCCTGAGTCTCCATCTACCATTGTTAATCAAGAAGGACGACCCTTGATAAGGAACAAAGAACCAACCATAAATGTCATTAATGAAGATGACTCAAACAGAATCTGTGGCCAGTACTTCTAAACCTAATCCATAGGAAAAACCCCCTATCAATATTAGTCCAGTTTTTACTCAACCCTGGAAAAAAACCCTCAAAACTTTATTATCCTAGGGCAACTCCTCCAGATCTGCTTCTTGAGGAAAAGTCTCCAACTTTCAAAACCATCAATGCTAACAACATCTATGAATTGAACATAGATGGTCAAGCAGAGTATCAAATCCTTCAAACAATGCAGCACATGACGATGATGGCTGCAGCATATCAAACTCAGAACGATTGCTCAGAAGAAGCCATTTGCAATATTTTGACTGCTGGATTCACGGGCCAACTAAAAGGTTGGTGGGATTACTCTTTCTCTGAAATACAGAAAGAGCAGGTGTTTTCAACAATCAAAATTGACGCCGACAGAAATCCAATTCTTGATAATGACGACGGAACAATTCCTGATGCTGTCAACACCTTAATCTTCTCCATTTGCGGACATTTTATGGGCAATTCTTCTACTTGGAAGGATAGATCTACTGATTTTTTATCCAATCTTAAGTGTAGATCGTTATCCAGTTTTAGGTGCTATAAAGATACTTTCCTAACTAGGTACACTAGAGAAGATTGCCAGAATAGATTATGGAAAGAAAAGTTCATTGCAGTTCTCCCAACATCTTTAGGAGATCTTGTAAAAGATGAGCTTATAGCCCAATCTCCAGATGGAAATATTCCATATGAGCAATTGAGTTATGGACAACTCATTGCAGCCACTCAAAAAATAGGGGCAAGACTTTGTAAGGAAGAAAAAGTCCAAGATCAGTTCCATAAAGAAATGGCCGCTAAGAAGGATTTAGGGTCTTTTTGTGAACAATTTGGTATACCCCCTTGTCCTAAAGAAAAGTCTAAATCTTCCAAAAATTATGAAAGCAAACCCCAGAAGGCTAAGTATACCAAGTATACTAAGTATAAGAAAAACAAACGTTATGACAAGCCTAAACCAGAATTCAAACCGAAGCCAGCAATTGGTGATAGGTTTTACAAGAAAGCGGTTACCTGTTATAACTGCGGCAAACCTGGCCACATCAGTAAATGCTGTAGGATGAAGAAAAGGATCAAAGAGTTAAATCTTGAACCATCAGTTGAGGAACAACTGAATAATCTTTTGATCTAATCAGATACTTTAGACGAATCAGATGGTGATTTTTATGAAGATATCAATGAAATCCAACAAGATGATATTGGAAGTCTTAGATCCGATTCATCTCCTGAGATTAATGTCCAAACAAAGGAGCAAGATCTCTTTTATGAGGTCATCAATTCAATTTCTGATCCAGAAGAAAGACGGAAATATCTGGATAAGCATAAATCTTCAATGGAGTCCTCAAGAGAAAAGGATTTCAAAAGCAAAGGCAAAGTTATAGTCAAAGATCATTTTGACTTCAAACAGATTCTTTAGCGGCTGGATGCTGCTCAACAAACAAAACTCGTCACAATTCAAGATCTCTAGCAAGAGATTAAGAATTTGAAACAAGAGGTTAAAGAGATCAAACAAGAACAAGTTGTTTATTCATTGATTTTGTCTCAAATGGCAGAGGCTCAATCAGATGAGTCTGATTCTGAAGAAAAACCATAATCAAGTGCTATCAAAAAAGATGAGCATGATAATCTTACTAATGATCGGGACAATCATGAAGATGAATCATTCCTTAATTTTGTTATTCAATTAAAAATTCAAAAATTCCATATCAAGATCAAAATTAATATTGGAGAATTTGTTCATGATTCTACAACACTTTTTGATACAGGTGCTGATTCAAATTGTATTCCGAAAGGATTAATTCCTACCAAATACTTTGAGAAAACCTCTGAAAGGTTAAGTGCAGCTAATGGTTCTAAACTTAGAATCAATTATAAGCTGTCAAAAGCTTTAATAGAAAATCAAGGTCTCCAAGTTGAAACCCCCTTTCAATTAGTTAGAAATTTAAAGAATGAAGTGATTCTTGGAACTCTGTTCATAAGACTACTTTTCCCTCTTTCCATTACACTTGATGGAATCACAACTCAACATTTGGGAAAAGATAAAGTTTTCCCTTTCATCTGAAAACCAGTCATTCGATATTTGAATTATCTCGATTATAAAATTAACCAAATCAATTTCTTGAAAGAAGAAATTTCTTTTAAGAATATTTGTTGTGACTCCGGCAAGAGTACCGGGTCGTCGCAAGTAATAAAAATAAACACGGTAAGTAATTACCGAGGTCAAACTCAGGGATTGGGCTACCAATTCGACTAATCCGCGGGAAATCGGATGCGTTCGGTCAAGTTACGGAAGAAGGTAGTTGAGAGAGAGATTAATATCTAAATTCAATTAACAATCTAAATAAACTAATTAACTAAAAATATGAAAACTAAAATGTCCAAGGTCACAAATCCACCTACCCAATATGTACACCCAAGTGATAATGAATTCCTCCCTAAGTTCAATTACAATGTCAACCGGGACCCCTAAATTCTCCTAAATCCACTCTCGTGCTCATTAGGACGTATTCGACGATTGGATTAATTACTTACTAGGTCTCATAATCCTAATCTCGAATTCGGTTAATTCTTGTTCCCTATATGGTTGCACCGATCTCCTATTCACTCTCGTGCAATACTCGACCGATGATCCTAATTCAAGTTCTAAACGTGAATCGCTGACTAAGCCTCATCAACGTTAACAAGTCAATCACACAACACATATGATCAACACAATCAAGTCAGAATTAGAAAACAAGAATTAAATTAAAGGAGAAAGACATACATCATATAGAATCTACACTGCCATGGGTGGCTTCATCGTTCCCTCGGACGAGGGGATTAGTTCCTCATGCTCATAGACAAGCGATCGGACATAACCTCCATCGTAAAATAAAAAGAAACCAGAAAAGGAGACACAGCTCCAAGGAGAAATAAGGATTCGTAACTACTGCCCTAAACTAAGTGGAAAACTGCCTCCTCAAGTTCCTCTCGGTTCTGATATGCAACAGCCTTTAAATAGTAATCCTGATCTGCGCTCTCTCGCGAGGCGAGAAGACTCTCGCGAGGCGAGAATTAAAATTGGCGCGCTTTCAATTTAAACTCTCGCGAGGCGAGCAGCCTCTCGCGGGGCGAGTCTTCAATTCTAGGCTGTGACCTTCATCACGGCTGGGCCGTGATGGTCTCTGACTTCCAAGTCTTCATTCTCTCGCGGGGCGAGCTTCTTCCCGCGGGGCGAGTCTTCAAACCTTAAACTGCCACGGGCGTGGTATTCATCACGGCTTGGCCGTGATGGTCTCTGTCTTGCTGGTCTTCAGACTCTCGCGAGGCGAGAGTACACTCGCGGGGCGAGTCTTCAGAATTTCAATTTCCACTATTTCTTTGCTTTCCTTGACTCCCGGAGCTTCACTTACTTAACCTGAAACAACAAAAGCACCCACAAGCGTAATTCTATTCAAAATAACCTAAAAACTACACAAAAGACGCAAAACGAGTCAAAGTCCAACTTAGGAACAAAACAAGGCAAATTTGGGCGAAAACGAGAGTGAACTCGAATAAATTGACACGTAAACCCTAGTTCATCTAGTCATAAAACTAGATAAGCCAGAGGCTTATCAAAATACCCAAAACTTAAACCTTGCTTGTCCCCAAGCAAGCTTAAAACTCAAAAACGACTCAAGACTTGGCAAGCCTAAAGGAATCAATCGATTTCGCACAAATTTAATGCAACTTTACAAAACAGTTTTGCTCCAATGATCTCCCCCCTACATCAATGTAATCCCCACATTCATTTACTTTAAACCATTGAGAACTCATCATTCATTCCATCATTACTCTAAGTTGAGGATCAGAGATACACACAAAGGAAGATCACCTATCTCAAACAATTGCCTTCCTCACAAGGGCATTTAAAATTTCACTCGTTCGCTCAAGTTTGTCAAGGTTATCCACTTTTCACTCAATTTCACATATCAAGAGCACTTCCCATGAATTTGATTTTCATCTCAAAAATGGTTCCCACGAAAACATGCATGCAACATCAGAAGGTCTTTTAAAGGTTGTAATGGGGCCTGGCTGAGGGTAGGATAGTCAAGGATATTTAGGCTTAAGTCCCTAGGAACTAAGAGAGCATGAGCATTTTGACACTTTTTCCACTCAAATTCCTTTTTCCATTTTCATTTGGGCTCGGGTGACTACAGCCTTTTCCTTGCTAATCTTTTTGTTCTCCCATTTTCCTTTGGCAAATTTTTTTTTGTTTTCTTCTTTTCTTTTCTTTTTTTTTTTTTTACCTTGGGTTTCAACCTTTATTTTTCTTTTTCTCACCCCAAAATGACATACCTCCTTGTAGCCACCCCAAACTTAGTTTCTCACAACCTTTCTCTTGCTCATTTCCATGCTCTCCTAATCCTAAGATTGGGTTAACATGGTTTTTTTTTTTTTTCAGATTTTGGCTCGTAATGTAGGGTCATCAAGAAACAATAAGTCAATTGGGCTCAATTTGGCTAACTAGGGAACATGCATGAGGGATGGTTCATTTTAGGCCAAGTAGTTAATTCAAAGAAAATTGCCTAAATCATTTGATGCAACACATAAACATGCAAACCATATAGAGATTCAAGCAAATTCGGGAAAGTGCAACTTAACAGTGATTCACACATTCAAAAACAGAGTTGGAGGCTCAAATCCTCACTGGACATTTTGCAAATTGTTTGACCGAGATACGATTCCTAGTGTGTGCACCCCCTCACCCCAAACTTATCATAAATCAAGTAATCACAATAAAATTCTCAAAGTCCAGTTTTCAATTTTTAAGTGGGGATAATCTTTTCTAATTTCAGAACTTAGGGGAAATCATCAATGGTCAAATCAATTCATGCAATCAATCTATGCTTAATCTAATTAAAATCCAACAAGCTTGCCGACTCGACATTCATACAACAACTCTTGATCTTCTCAAATTATTCAAGAGCGACAAACAAAAACAAAACAAAAGTTAGGAGAAGAGAGGGATACCTAGCTTGGGTTGCCTCCCAAGAAGCGCTTGTTTAACGTCCCGAGCTTGACTTATTAAGAAGCATCCACCTGGATCCCATAGTCTGTGGTACAGAGGCCAAGGGACGCTCATCATATCAAATCCTCCACCCGAATCAAATGGTAATTGGAGTGGAGATCGTAGCAACAATATGACCTTATCATCCACTCCACCCAGCCAGTGTGTGAAAACTCCATTGACCTCTTCAATTATGAACTCACTTCCTCTCGGGTCAAATGGTGTTTTCACGAGGAAGTGTGCTAGACAAGTGGGAGGGTCTAATTTACCGGTGTCCACACATGCATGCAAGCCAACATATTTATTTAACGCATCAAAATCAGGTTGCTTGGCAAGCATGGTGAACTCCTCTCCCACCTTATTTCCATTTTGTTCTCTACCCCCTTGCTCCGGTGCCTTGTCCCTTGCCAACTCCTCTTCCTCTGGTTGCTCTTCCTCAACATGTGGTAGTTCTTCCTCAACTCCCTGAGAACTAGTTACATCCCAGTCATATCCCAACACCCCACTGCTTCTAGTTGTTGTGGCATCGCATAGGTTCTTAGGGTGGTTCTCGGTATCACCTGGGTGAGTGTCTAGGAGAGGCTCATTTAGTTGTTTTGACAGCTGGGCAATCTGCATCTCTAGATTCTGAAGTGCCATCCCTGTATGAGTTGCCAACTTGTCAATGGCTGCGTTTGTATTGATTGACACTTTCTCAAGTGTCGCACTCAACTTCTCAAGAGCCAACTCCCAAGGTTGTGGTTGCCAACTCTGTTGAGGTTGTTGTTGCCAATTTTGTTGAGGTTGTGGCTGCCAGGCTAGACCATCGTCAGCATTACTCCAAGCAAAATCCGGATGGTCTCTACTCATATCACCCCAATACTGATTCTGACTCTGATAGTTGTTCTGGGGCACGCTGTCATTATGCCATGGTTCCACATATACTTGAGGGAATTAGAACGGACAACTCCAAATGTCATGGTTCCCATCACAATATTCGCAACCCGGAAGCATTCCTTCGTGTACCTCGCATACAAAACAAGGCAAGACCAAGTGGAATCAAAGAAGTAGAGAGAGATAGTAGAAAATAAAAAATAATAAAAATAAAAATAAAATAAGAACAAAAATAACTTAACCCAATAATCAAACTCCCCTAAAATCAGAAAAATTAGTTGTGCCAATCCCCGGCAACGGCGCCAAAAACTTGTTGTGACTCCGGCAAGTGTACCGGGTCGTCGCAAGTAATAAAAATAAACACGGTAAGTAATTACCGAGGTCGAACTCAGGGATTGGGCTACCAATTCGACTAATCCGCGGGAAATCGGATGCGTTCGGTCAAGTTACGGAAGAAGGTAGTTGAGAGAGAGATTAATATCTAAATTCAATTAACAATCTAAATAAACTTATTAACTAAAAATATGAAAACTAAAATGTCCAAGGTCACAAATCCACCTACCCAATATGTACACCCAAGTGATGATGAATTCCTCCCTAAGTTCAATTACAATGTCAACCGGGACCCCTAAATTCTCCTAAATCCACTCTCGTGCTCATTAGGACGTATTCGACGATTGGATTAATTACTTACTAGGTCTCATAATCCTAATCTCGAATTCGGTTAATTCTTGTTCCCTATATGGTTGCACCGATCTCCTATTCACTCTCGTGCAATACTCGACCGATGATCCTAATTCAAGTTCTAAACGTGAATCGCTGACTAAGCCTCATCAACGTTAACAAGTCAATCACACAACACATATGATCAACACAATCAAGTCAGAATTAGAAAACAAGAATTAAATTAAAGGAGAAAGACATACATCATATAGAATCTACACTACCATGGGTGGCTTCATCGTTCCCTCGGACGAGGGGATTAGTTCATCATGCTCATAGACAAGCGATCGGACATAACCTCCATCGTAAAATAAAAAGAAACCAAAAAAGGAGACACAGCTCCAAGGAGAAATAAGGATTCGTAACTACTGCCCTAATCTAAGTGGAAAACTGCCTCCTCAAGTTCCTCTCGGTTCTGATATGCAACAGCCTTTAAATAGTAATCCTGATCTGCGCTCTCTCGCGAGGCGAGAAGACTCTCGCGAGGCGAGAATTAAAATTGGCGCGCTTTCAATTTAAACTCTCGCGAGGCGAGCAGCCTCTCGCGGGGCGAGTCTTCAATTCTAGGCTGTGACCTTCATCACGGCTGGGCCGTGATGGTCTCTGACTTCCAAGTCTTCATTCTCTCGCGGGGCGAGTCTTCAAACCTTAAACTGCCACGGGCGTGGTATTCATCACGGCTTGGCCGTGATGGTCTCTGTCTTGCTGGTCTTCAGACTCTCGCGAGGCGAGAGTACACTCGCGGGGCGAGTCTTCAGAATTTCAATTTCCACTATTTCTTTGCTTTCCTTGACTCCCGGAGCTTCACTTACTTAACCTGAAACAACAAAAGCACCCACAAGCGTAATTCTATTCAAAATAACCTAAAAACTACACAAAAGACGCAAAACGAGTCAAAGTCCAACTTAGGAACAAAACAAGGCAAATTTGGGCGAAAACGAGAGTGAACTCGAATAAATTGACACGTAAACCCTAGTTCATCTAGTCATAAAACTAGATAAGCCAGAGGCTTATCAATATTGAATTACAATTACAGCAACCTAGCATCAAGAATAAGATCTAAATCCTCTCTGATGAAATTCAGAAATCTATATGTTCTGATTTACCAACGGCATTTTGGAATAGAAAGAAATACGTTGTTGACTTGCCTTATGAACAAGATTTCAATGAAAGGCAAATCTTGACCAAGTCTAGACCAATCCAAATGAATCATGAACTCCTTAGATATTGTCAAAAGGAAATCAATGATTTCTTAAAGAAAGGATTGACTAGGGAAAGTAAATCTCCCTGGTCATGTTTATCTTTTTATGTCAATAAGCAAGCTGAAATTGGGCGTGGTACATCCCGCTTAGTTATCAATTACAAACCTTTAAATCAATCCCTTAGATGGATAAGATATCCAATTCCTAATAAAAAGGATTTGCTTAACCGTCTAAACTCTGCAAAAATATTCTCCAAATTTGACATGAAATCAGGTTATTATCATATAGAAGTCAATGAAAGTGACCGTTTCAAAACGGCGTACACTGTTCCTTTTGGGCATTATGAATGGAATATTATGCCCTTTGGACTCAAAAATGCTCCTTCAGAATTCCAGAGAATTATGAATGAGATTTTCAACCCATATTCAGACTTTACACTCGTCTACATTGACGATGTATTAGTCTTTTTCAATCAATTGATCAACACTTCAAACATGTGAAAATCTTGATAGGAGTGATCAAAAGAAATGGTATAGCTGTGTCTAAAACCAAAGTCATTGTTTTTCAAACAAAAATTAGATTTCTTGGTCATAATATTTACCAAGGGACTATTATTCCTATCAATAGAGCAATTGAATTTGTCTTAACATTGTTAAGAAATTGAAAATATTCTTCCTGAATATTAACTCTGTTTGTTCCCTTGTACTCTTGTAAGAACCATTCTCTTTGACGTTTCCATTCCTCAGAGAAAAAGTCATTTCTCTAGGATTCCTTATCAATAATGAACTTACAAATCATTATAAGATTCATTAATAGAGGAAAAAGTTGGAGACTGAATTGAACTTTGATCATCTTCTGTCTGATAAATTGGTCTAGGGATAGTAGATGATGTATCTAATCCCTGCAGATTAATTGTTGGAATTTGAGATGTAGTTGAGAAAGATTGTCTTGAGGGAACATATCTAAAGCCTTCTGATCTAAAACTAGAAGATCTGATAGAACTAAAAGAATTTCTAATTTCAAAGAGTAATTCAACTTAATGGATTTTGAACAATTCTATTGAAATCTGACGTTTCCCTTGGTAAAGCTGGTGTAGCTTTATCCAATACCGATCTCTCTGGTAAAACTACATCCTTCCAGAGGATTGTTTTTGGGACAATTACGTTTTCTTTAGTAACATCAGTAAGAAACAAGGTTGTGTCTCCCGATATTCTAGTTTTGAGAACTTTAGAATTACAAGAATTCATAACCTTGTATTGAATTCTATAAAGCAAAGTTGCTGGGATAGATCCAGGCTTCATGTCTAAGCCATGTATCTTAATGTTTAAAAACAGGGAGTCCATAATATTTCTACCCTGTAGACTCAGTGTCCTGTTTGGATAACAATTGAAATAGATCGGACCGTGACTTAGGCTAGTTTCTACCGTGCCTAAGAGGGAATCTTGAAATTTATTGTGCCTAATATCTCTTAAGTACGTCAAGATTGAAGCATTTAATCCTTTGCAGATTAAAGGTTTGACAGCTACCTGAACACATCCTATGTGCAAGTACCTGTATTTTTGTTTGTGATTTTTTATCGTATCCATTAAGAGAAGATGAAATTCCTCACTCTCTGGATTTATAGGAATATTTTTCTCTATCATTTTGATAACATAATCAGAAGTAGCAAAAAACTTACCTTCTGGTTTGTATAATTCTTTTGTGGGTATTTTTGGAATTATCCAATTATCAATATCTTGATTGATATTTTCAAAGCAGATTTCCTCTTGGAAAATACTGCTTGGAATGGTAGGAATATCAGATTCCTGAAGAGAAGAAGAAGAAGGTTGAAAAGAATAGAAAGAAAGCTTGGAAAGGGTGCGAGATAACATAATTTTCATTAATCTGATATCACTGCCTTCCTTTGGTTCCATAGCAACAGTAAATAGGAATCTAAGCCGTACCCTGCTGAATAATTTTCATAAAATTTTTAAATACAACTTGTAACACCCCGATTTTCACTGTTTCAAAATAATCGAAATGCGGACGATAATGTGTATATATTTATATGAGTATTAGAAAATTATTTTAAATAAATGGAGTTCATCACTCAATCCTACTTGAATGTAGGAAGCTACGATTAAAATTTAGGTTGAAACGACGGGCGAATCCCGGCCCGCTATTTTCACTGACAGTATATTTATACTACTCAAAAGACCTAATTTTAATTCGTGAACGAAAGACTTAAGATTTTTATTTTATTTCCTACAAGAGTATATTTTTAGAATTATTTCATAACAAAATGAAATATTATACGTTTTACGGGCGGAATACGTAATTGGGTGAACGGCAGAGTGGATTTCGGAGTTTCCAAGAGCAGATAAAGAGGTTATCTTAGGATTTGGAGATGATTCATGGGTAGGAATCATACTTTTAAGTCTAGAAGGTTCTACAAGGTTAAAGTGAAAATTTATGAATTTTACGCTCAAGTCCCTGAACTTTCAATTAATTACACTTTGGTCCCTAAGTTAGTTCCTATGTTTTTTCTAAGTGAATTGGGCCAGAATCTTTTTTCCCCATCTATTATTGGACCGTGGCTTTGAGGCCCAAATTCCTAGTTCATGGATTAAATTTCATGAAGCCCATTTGAAGTCATATAAGTTCCTAGCTTATGATTATGTCTTAAGCCTTTTGGTGGGCCCCACAAAAATGAATCCAAGCCCAAAATTTTAAGGCTCATGCGCAAGCCCAAGGAGGAGAAGGGGCTTCCCTCATCTTGGATGAGCCAAGATTATTCCAGAATTTTCTACCATGTTCTCACATATTCTCCAAGATTCTACTACATTCTACTATCTTCTCCAATGTTCTAAATTCTTCTAGGTTCTTCTCAAAATATCTCATGAAAAATCAGCCAAGATAAGTCAAGATGAGACCACATTTAATGTGGCACATGGTCATCATTTCAATCTATTGATAATTTGTAAAATAGTCCTTATACTTTTGGAATCTTTGCAAAATAGTCCCTATGAGTTAATTGCACTTAAATCCTTAGAAAAGTCACCTCCTTTCCACTTAATCCCTCAAAAGTGGCGCAGAACACATCTTTATAAAGATGCTTTCACTTCATTATTTGACATTTTTGCACTTTGCACAAAAAACCACTCAAAAGTTCTAAGTTCATAAGCCTTTTAGCATCACTTTGTGAAGCAAGTCCTTGGATCTTCACTTGTTTTTGATCTTCAAGAGGTGGATCCTATTCTTCTTCCTTAATCATGTCTATGTTCTTCAATAAGTTTCATGATTCAAAGTCTATTTCATCTATGTTCATCTTTTAAGTTTATAGATCTAGAACTTTGAAAATTCATAACTAATTCTAGAAAAATCCTTTTGACATGAAACCAATTGCTATGATCTTATAATCATCTCTATTTTCATCATCTAGAAGAATATGATCGTGAGAAATTTCTTTCCTTGATTTCTGGACTGGGCCGAACCTAGGAGGATGGGTTTGGTAGGATTTTGTTCATGTGTTGTCATGTATGATCATGTATTTCATATGACATGTATGTCTACACACTCTAATCCATGTTAGTTTATTAAAATGAAAAGCCTTACTCAAAATCTCTATGTTGGCCGAACCCTAGGTGGATGAGATTTGATGAGTTTTGTTCAAAGTTTTCATTAATGACCTTAGTAATCAAGCTATTAGTATGTATGCTTAATAAATCCAAGTTGGTTTATCAAAAAAAAAAAACCCTAGCCCCATGAACATGTCAAGGCCGAATCTAAGTATATGAGAGTTAGGAAGTTTTGAGTGTAAAATTTAGTTGTTTAGTCACTAATCCATGATCTTGGTTGATTAAGGACCATTAATCTATGACTTAATCATGATTAGAAATGTTAAGGATTTTGAACCCTAAAAGTCAGCCCTTGACCGAAACCTAACCCTCATGATCTAAGTATGTTGTTGTTTGATTTGATTTATTTTGGTTGCAATTCGTTTGAAGGAATCAATCGGGTTGGTTCGACCTAAAGTCGACGGAGGAAACCGGATTAAATCGGGAGGTTGTTTGAAAACGTTAGTTTGAGTCTTCAAGAGGTAAGGGGAGCTTACCTGAGGGATTTTCTCAATAACTATTTGCTTTTAGTGTGGCTTATATGATTTATATGTGGTTTGTGATTAATTGGTTATGTTGTTTACAATGTGTTGTTTATCTGTGTATCGGTGATTGATCTGCTTTTAATTTATTTAATTATCTGCAGTAGTATATTATGTGGCTATGATGCATGATCTGCCTGGTGATAGAATTATGATGATGTTGTTGAATGTTGAATGTTGAATGTTGTTTGAGAGGCCTGACAGTGGTCAGTGCACAGCCGATTAATCAGATAAAAGATTTAATAAGCTGTGAAAGTTATATTCAACGTTTATGGGGAATGTTGGAATATAATAGTGGTGGAAAAATATTATTTGGAAAAAAGATGAGTTTTGAGAAATATTATTATTTTAAGGATTTATTAGTGTAAAAGAAATTTATGAGTCACGGTGAGAGCGTAACCGTGAAATTTTTTTAGTACTGCTGATTTTTACGCAAGAAATTCTGAAATATTATAAAAATTTATTGATTGAAATTAATATTCGAAAATACTTTATAAAAAAATAATAACTAATAATAATAAATAATAATAATATTATAATAATAAAAAAGTCAAAGTTTGACTTTAAGAACATTTTCTTGGAAAATGATAAAACGACGGCAAGTTTCGAAATTATTTACGAGGAAAGTTTAAAAACAGCAGTACTTAATTTAAGAAGAGATTTAGTCTAAAATGATTTAATTTTTGAGTTGAAGTTTCAGTCAAAAGAAGTTAACGTTTTACCAACGAATTTCAAGTAGAAAGGATTTGCTGTAAATGAGTTTTACTTAATGACGTAAAGGATGATATAGAACTTAGTAACCGAGATGTCGGGATACTAGTGTTCTTATGACGTTATCCTATTTTGGATTTGTTTTTCACAGACAAACGATGTAAAAAGATGTAAAAACGATGTAAGACGATGATATGGAACTTAATAACCGAGACGTCGGGGTATTAAGGTTCGTTGTGTTGTAAACTGGGTATCTATTTAAAGAAGTTAAAACGTTTTAAATTGTTTTCTATTACCACGAACCTAAGACCGATTGCAAGGTCTAGGGGCTTCGTGATTGAGCACTCGGACTTTGAGGTCCTGTGTTGTTAATAAAAGATGTAAGGATGTTTCAAACGATGTTAAGTCGTAAGCTTTTGAGAGCTTCCCTGTTTAAAACGATGATTCTTTGAGAGCATTAGATGTTTAAAACGTTGATGGGTTGTAAGCTTTTGAGAGCTTTGACAAATAAAGATATAGCACAAAGAAAAGTGTTGAGAACAAAATGTTTTCTTGCATGCATTTGGCAGACGTGCCATGATCAAACGAGGGATTACCTTGCGGCGTCAGGGTAGATCGTACAAAGATGTTCTTCATTGTGTCCGGGGTTTGGACAATGACACCCCATCTACGATGTTATCACTGTGCCACGATGTTGGACAGTGTGCGATGGGTGTGCCTGTGGCTGTGTGCCTGTGGCAATCGAGTCTGATCAACTCATCACGAGGTTGGAGATATCTCATGAGATTAAGTACGAAGTTTTAGATGATGTATTGAAGTGTTCATGAATAGTTTTTCAACGTTGATGTTTGGGGTGTGAAACCCATTGATAAACGATATGATATAATATGAATGAGTACGTTGTTATAGACATGTATATGTGTATGTGCCTTCTTTTGTGTTGCGCATTTAGTTATGGTGGTAAATCCATATATTGGCGCCTCACCCTTACAAACATATCAGAGTTGTACAAGGGGTATGATCTCTACAAGAAGAAGAAGGCTGTCTAGTTCGAGGCATGTTGTTGTTGCTTTTATCGGTTGTATTGTCCATTAGTTACGACCAGCTTAGGTAATATTATGTTTTGAGAATAAAGTTGATTATGATTTATGTGAGAAAACATATGAGGCAGTATAGTTGGAGGACTTATATACATTATGTATTTAAGTGTGATTTGATTACGTTGTTGTGGTTATGAGGTTAAAAGGAAAAAAAAAATTATCACCATATTTTGAAAAGATAAACGTTGAGAAAACATTATTTTCCGAAAGCAAACAGCAAATTAAGTTTTATTTCCGCAAACGGGTAACCATGTGATGACCCGAGTTAGGGTGTCACATAACTTCTTTACAAAATTTACAAAAATCATTAGATCTTATTATCCTTAACCATAGTTGTACCTTACCTTTGAAAAAAGGATTTACTTAATTAACCAAAAGCTACCTCAAAGTAGACTTACTGCTACTCGCTATTCATACTTTGATTTATCTTGCTTCAAGCATCGGAAAATTAGACTTACCGCCTCATCATCCTTCGAGGTCTTACTGCTACTGCTTTAACAAGACATACCAAAGCATAAACACGGAGGTCCTTACCAGTTAAGAGGTACCCAAACCAGTTAAGCATAACAATTTCTTATGAACCCCCCCCCCCCCCCCTTTTAATATTCAGCAAGGTATGGATCTTAGATCCATACTACAGTTCCTACTTCCCCATCTGGCTCTGATATCAGGGAAGGATTTAGGGAAAGTAAATGTCCGTTGAAGATTTAAGCTTATCCAGATATTTTCGTCTTTCTTCTGGATCAGAAATTGAATTGATGACCACAAAAAGGAGATATTGCTCCTTTGTTAGGACATTAATCTCAGGAGATGAATCGGAACTAAGACTTCCGATATCATCTTGTTGGATTTGATTGATATCTTCAGAAAAATCACCATCTGATTCGTCTGATGTATCTGATTGAATCAAAAGATTATTTAGTTATTCCTCAACTGATGGTTCAAGATTTAACTCTTTGATACTTTTCTTCAGCCTACAGTATTTACTTATGTGGCCAGGCTTGCCGCAGTTATAACAGGTAACCGCTTTCTTGGAACACCTATCACCAGTTGCTGGCTTAGCTTTGAATTCTGGTTTAGGCTTGTCATAACGTTTGTTTTTCTTATACTTAGTATACTTGGTATACTTAGCCTTCTGGGGTTTGCTTTCGTAATTTTTGGAAGATTTAGACTTTTCTTTATGACAAGGGGGTATACCAAATTGTTTGCAAAAAGTCCCTAAATCCTTCTTAGCGGCCTTTTCTTTATTGAACTGATCTCGGACTTTGTCTTCCTTACAAAGTCTTGCCCCTATTTTTTGAGTGGGTGCAATGAGTTGTCCATAAATCAATTGCTCATATGGAATATGTCCATATGGAGATTGGGCTATAAGCTCATCTTTTACAAGATCTCCTAAAGATGTTGGGAGAACTGCAATGAACTTTTCTTTCCATAATCTATTCTGGCAATCTTCTCTAATGAATCAGCAGATCTATCCTTCCAAGTAGAAGAATTGCCCATAAAATGTCCGCATATGGAGAAGATTAAGGTGTTGACAGCATCAGGAATTGTTCCATCGTCATTATCAAGAATTGGATTTCTGTCGGCGTCAATTTTGATTGTTGAAAACATCTGCTCTTTCTGTATTTCAGAGAAAGAGTAATCCCACCAACCTTTTAGTTGGCCCGTGAATCCAGCAGTCAAAATATTGCAAATGGCTTCTTCCGAGCAATCGTTCTGAGTTTGATATGTTGCAGCCATCATTGTCATGTGCTGCATTGTTTGAAGGATTTGATACTCTACTTGACTATCTATGTTCCATTCATAGATGTTGTTAGCATTCAAGCTTTTGAAAGTTGGAGACTTTTCCTTAAGAAGCAGATCTGGAGGAGTTGCCCCAGGATAATAAAGTTTTGAGGGTTTTTTCCAGGATTGAGTAAAAACTGGACTAATATTGATAGGGGGTTTTTCCTGTGGATTAGGTTTAGAAGTACTGGCCACAGATTTTGTTTGAGTCATCATCATTAATGACATTTATGGTTGGTTCTTTGTTCCTTATCAAGGGTCGTCCTTCTTGATTAACAATGGTAGATGGAGACTCAGGAACACTTAATTTTTTTTAACTTTTCTTAGATTTTTCGATTAATTCCTGTTTTTCCTTTTTTATCTCAGGGTTGAGAAGAAGTTGTAAACTTTCTCTGACCTTCTTATTAACCTTGAAAGGTTTAAACATGGGTTTTTCTAAGGGAGGTCTTTCTAAGGGATTATCTTTCTTAATCCCAGAAGTAGATGCATGGGTGGATCCATCTTTTTTAACCAAATGTTCCCCTAGAGTTTGTAGGTATTTATTTGTATAATTTGATTGCTCCATTAACTTGTTAATGTCATGAGCTGAGACTGCTTCATCAGTATTTTTTGATTTGAACGGATCAGCCATAATTGGTTTGTTGGTGCTAGTTTCTTTAACACCAGGGAGTTGGAAAGAGTTATTTGGTGGTAACTCTGTTTTGACTAACTCACCATTTTTCAAATGCCCTAATGTGATGACATTAGTGGTTTTATCAACATCTATCTTTGTTTTCCAAGGATAGATAATTTGATTTTGGACTGCATAAGCATGAAACCAGTCAAAAAATAAAACATTTGTCTTAACATTGTTAAGAAATTGATAATATTCTTCCTGAATATTAACTCTGTTTGTTCCCTTGTACTCTTGTAAGAACCATTCTCTTTGAGGTTTCCATTCCTCAGAGAAAAAGTCCTTTCTCAAGGATTCCTTATCAATAATGAACTTACAAATCATTATAAGATTCATTAATAGAGGAAAAAGTTGGAGACTGAATTGATCTTGGATCATCTTCTGTCTGATAAATTGGTCTAGCGATAGTAGATGATGTATCTAATCCCTAAAGATTAATTGTTGGAATTTGAGATGTAGTTGAGAAAGATTGTCTTGAGGGAACAGATCTGAAGTCTTCTGATCTAAGACTAGAAGATCTGATAGAACTAAAAGAATTTCTCCTTTCGAAGACTGATTCAACTTGTCCTGATTGATTTTGAACAATTCTATTGAAATCTGATGTTTCCCTTGGTAAAGCTGGTGTAGCTTTATCCAATACCCATCTCTCTGGTAAAACTACGTCCTTCCAGAGGATTGTTTTTGGGACAATTACGTTTGCTTTAGTAACATCAGTAAGAAACAGGGTTGTCTCTCCCGATGTTCTAGTTTTGAGAACTTTAGAATTACAAGAATTCATAACCTTGTACTGAATTCTGTAAAGCAAAGCTGTTGGGATAGATCCAGGCTTCATGTTTAAGCCACATATCTTAATGTTTAAAAATAGGGAGTCCATAATATTTCTATCCTGTAGACTCAGTGTCCTGTTTGGATAACAATCGAAATAGATCGAACCGTGACTTAGGCTAGTTTCTACTATGCCTAAGAGGGAATCTTGAAATTCATTGTGCCTAATATCTCTTAAGCACATCAAGATTGAAGCATTTAATCCTTCGTGGATTAAAGGTTTGACAGCTACCTGAACACATCCTATGTGCAAGTACCAGTATTTTTGTTTGTGATTTTTTATTGTATCCGTTGTGAGAAGATGAAATTACTCACTCTCTGGATTGATAGGAATATTTTTCTCTACCGTTTTGATAACATAATTAGAAGTAGCAAAAAACTTACCTTCTGGTTTGTATAATTCTTTTGTGGGTATTTTTGGAATTACCCAATTATCAATATCTTGATTGATATTTTCAAAGCAGATTTCCTCTTGGAAAATACTGCTTGGATTGGTAGGAATATCAGATTCCTGAAGAGAAGAAGAAGAAGGTTGAGAAGAACGGAAATAGAGCTTGGAAAGGGAGCGAGATAACATAATTTTCATTAATCTGATATCATTGCCTTCCTTTGGTTCCATAGCAACAGTAAATAGGAATCTAAGCTGTACCTTGCTGAATAATTTTCATAAAATTTTTAAATACAACTTCTTTACAAAATTTACAAAAATCATTAGATCTTATTATCCTTAACCATAGATGTACCTTACCTTTGAAAAAAGGATTTACTTAATTAACCAAAAGCTACCTCAAACTAGACTTACTACTACTTGCTATTCATACTTTGATATATCTTGCTTCAAGCATCGGCAAATTAGACTTACTGCCTCATCATCCTTCGAGGTCTTACTGCTACAGCTTTAACAAGACATACCAAAGCATAAACACGAAGGTCCTTACCAGTTAAGAGGTACCCAAACCAGTTAAGCATAATAATTTCTTCTGAAAAAAATCTTTTTTTTACTATTCAGCAAGGTATGGATCTTTGATCCATACTACAGTTCCTACTTCCCCATCTGGCACTGATACCAGGGGGATGACAGGTTATATATATATATATATATATATATATATATATATATATATATATATATATATGATATTGATGTGATGTGATGTGATGGTTATGTTTGATATGATATGTTTCTATGATGCATGTTCATCTTGATAACTGCTTCCATGCTGTTATGTTGATATATATGTTTCTTACTCCCCGTCTTTTGTTGTCTGCTTGCATGTATCGTTTTGGATATGCAGAGGTCGGTGAGCAGCTTGCTGAGGAATGACTTTGAGGAGCCGCTACTCGTAGTTTTGTTTGTTTCAGTTTTAGTTTGTTATCCGAGTTGTTTTATCGGATTGGTTATACCAGCTCTGTAATGTGACATCGGGGTTGAGTTTCGTTTATATTTCAGATATGTTACGTTTTCTTTTATAAACATGTTTAAGTTTTCAACGTTGAAGTTATGTTACAATGCTGCAGCCTCTGCCTGATTTTTTATTATTATGATATAATATGTATGTGTTCTCTTTTCCTTTTATATCTTTTATACTTTATGAATACATGCGGGGTCGAGGGTGTCACACCTTGCAAACACTAATTTTCAATCTTCAGCTATGCGTTGAAATTTCAACAATGTTTTTGTTTCTTCTAACCCACAACTACCACAACACTGCAAAAAATAACACATTTCTCTCCTGATTTGCATATCCTAGCAACCATTGACGAGGGTCATCAGTGAAGAACCCTGCAACGGAAGCAAAACCAAAAATATGCCAAATCCTCCAAGCACTAAAACAATCTCTCAAGCGGTGCAAGATTGTTTCTATAGCAGATTGTTTCTTGAAGGGAAATTTCCATCATTCATTGTTCTCCGTTGTTCTTTGGTTAGAAGGACATCGATACTGATACTTGTCTCTTTTGTTATCGATTTCATCCTTTCGTTTTTGACTTTTGGACTGCAAACAAGATAAAATTTCCGCACGCCTTTTTTCTTTCTTGAGTTTCTTGATTTAGAAGCTTAATTGATGTGTTTTCGTTGTCGTTCTTGAGGTAGTTGACAAGCGGTTGGGAGATGAAATCTGATCGGAACCTTTCTCCTCTTTCCCTTCAGTTATGGTTCGCATACCAGGTATGAAGGGTAGAACCATCATGAATATGTGGATTTTGGGATAGGTTAAGATGAAAGGATTGTTCCAAAATCATTATTTGTATTTTTATGAATATATAAATGTGTTCTCTTGATGTATGATCATGGATTGATGACAATTGTGATGTTATTGTGTGTTGTAATTGTTCAATGCATGCATTGTGACCTATTGGTGTGGATGATTATTGATGAATGTGATTACGTTGTTGATATAATGTTATCATAATCTTGTATTAAGAGAACATAGCATTAGGGTCATGAATTCCCCAAAATGAATGAGTTAGGTAAGAGAGGAGAGGATGATGATCACTGGATTAGTATGAAAGCATTATGATTTGGAGTGATATAACCCAAGTGTTGGAAAACAGTGAAAATCTGCCCATAATTCAAAATCTATCACGATACGCCAGGCGTATGGGTGTACACCGAGCGCACTTGTTGCACAGACCTCAAGCTCTTTGACTGCTTGGCGGTCCATCATTCATGGGGAAAATGAGGCTTAACGAATAAATGAGTTAGAAGGTTATAAATCGAGGTTAGTTAACAAGATTAAATTAATGATCTAAATGAGAAAGTCAACAACAATAGAAAAGATAGATTGCTATTAATAGCGTTAATAAAAATGGTGACAATGAATTAATGTTAAACATTAATAATGACCGTTGTTGATATCCTTGATAATAATCAAAGTTATTGGTTATGATAATGATGAATTAGCGTTGAGGCATTGTTGATGGCCATAGTTAATGGTCACAGATGATAATCAAAGTGATTGATTATGGTAGCGATGGTTGAACATGTGCTTGCACATGGTTGAGCATAGCATGCATCATATATGGTGATGATGATATGTTGGGTGGAAAGAAAACGATGAAACACGACATTGGGGCCTCGAAGAGAGTTTCTTGACCTTGAGGGTACATGAATCGGGCATGGAGGTTTCATTAGGGCATGGACTAACTACCCGTGTCGGAGTGTCCGCTCGGCCAAGCCTGGGTACTTTCACAGTCACTGTATGTTATTATGCTTAGGGATAGTATTCAATGGATGCCATCTGATATGGTGGGTTATCCATGTCGATAGTTGAGTACGTATTCTTTGTCATCTTTTGAGTCAGGTTTTGGCCCTAGGCATACGAAGTGAAGTTGCACTTGTATTGGCATGCATCTCTTGATATATATATATATATATATATATATATATATATATATATATATATATATATATAATTGTGAACTGTTAAATTGTTGTATGTGATATGATCATCTTGAATACTATTACTAACTATATATTCACATGCATTCATGAATGTGTTTCTTACCCCTCTCTTTTGTTATCTCTTGTCTAAATTGTATATGCAGAGGATAATGAGCAAGCTAGACGCTAAGGAGTGATTCTATCGAAGTCACTCCATCAATAGTTAGGATTTTGTTTCAATTGTTTAGTTATTAATCAATTTATTGTTAGGGATACTAGTTCTGATCATGTATCATCGGGATGAGTTTATTTCTTTTTCACAGTTGTTATGTTTTAAAAATTATTTCTTTTGGTTACTTCATATATTTTGAGAAGTTCATGTTTATGTTTTTTGGATAATGTTATGCATGTTACCTTTTGATAAGTTTTATTTTAATTTGATATTATTTTAAAAGAATATATGATTTCCTTATGTGTTATCATATGTGGGGTAATGGTTGTCACATTTAGAGTAACAATTAATACTTTTTTCCTCAAAAATACCCTTATTAGCAACCCTAATCAAAACCCACAAAATCGCGCCTAAGTTTCACCAACACAAAGTTGTGCACATCGAACCACACCGAACCCTTAGGGCATGTTTATTTTACTTTTGAGTTCCTGTTTACATTTCATATTCTCATAAATAACTTCAAAAAATGTCATATTATTTTCATTATATTTCCTATTTTTAAAAATTCATACAAGAAACACTGGAAACTACTTTTTTGTTGTTTTCATGTTAATTTCCTATTTTAATTGTGTGATAACTAATCAATTATATTCATTGTACTTATTCCTTTTAGTCGTTGTCTATTAATTTTATTCATACATATTTTACGTTGAACAACAAAATTGAGCCCACCTAATATTCTCTTAAAATATTTTCATTTACCTAGGGCAAACGATTCATAATCCTACAAAAAGCAATGCAACCATTAACCATCATAATGCTTCGCATACCACACGATGGGATATATTCTTCTACACTTATTCATTGAATTTTGATGCATTTTATGTGGTTGCTTCATTGATACTCAATTTTATGTTTTCCGTGTTGGGATTATTGTAGACAATATCGTGGCGAATTTTCGAATACATATAACAATCATTACTTTTGTCATTGTGACCGTCTTAGGTATTGATATCGATTTGTTTCCTATTTGTGTTTGTATTGCTGTAATAAAAAAAATTAATATTGGTTTTGTTTACCCCTGATGTACACTTCATGAAATACTCCATTATTTGTGTCTTTGGAGTCCTTATTAATATTCATTTTATTTATTATTTGTATTTGTATACTATTTTATTTATAAAAAATAATAACACACAATAACATATTTGTTTAATTGATTATGTGTTTGTTTGATTGATCTTGTTACATTTTTAGAATATGCAGATGTCAAGTTGTTAGATGTCATTAGAACAATAGAACAGTGTATTAAAAACTGATGATCAACAGAAGATTGGGAGTGTATACCAAATGGAATATGGAAGCTGACTAAAGCTATCCTATTTAGAAGCCACAAAAATTATAATTGAGGTTCAAGATAAATGGATATTTGAAGTATATTACCCCATGCCTCTTTGGTTATTTAAACTTGGTATGATTTCTACTCCTTCTTATGTTCCTAGTGATGAGGACGAAGATAACACATTTTCTATTTGCGATGATATTATTCAATGAAGAAAAGGTTGTCTACAACACAACCCGGGCTTCTTCATTGGTTAGTGTTAATTTGGATACTTTGCCTATGTTCTTTATGTTAGTTCTTTTTTTACTTCGTATATTTATTTGCAAATGGATATTCTTTTGTAGTTATTACTTGCAGGATTCTGTTCCGTGAAATTGTCAAATACGCATTCTTCGTGCAACCTCATAGATGAAGGAGGTAGTGAACATTTAATGAGTGTTATCTAACGACTAGATGAATTAATTTTACAAAATCAAAGGGATTGAAAAGAAAGAAATGTTATTCATCTCGACATTGCAGGATTCAAATGCACCTAGCAACGTTTATGTTAAGATGGCTAATTAGAGGATTCATAGGACTGGATTTCCCCCTTTTTTTTTCAAGACTTTTGGACTTATAATGTAATTATGTGGAGTACAAACGTTGAGTGCATCATTTTATTATTTTTTTATTATTGATGGAGTTATTTTTAGGTGATGTGGCTGTGTTAATTTTTATCTTGATTTATGCATGTGCTTCTCGTTGAATATGAATGTAAATGGTTTCATGTCTACTGTGTCTAAAACACCAATACTTTTTATGTTGTTAAAAATTTACTATGATCCAATGATAACATGTTCGGCAATGTATTTCATAGCTGGTAATCATGAATAAACACAATAAGTTGCCCAGATTATAGTGTCTATAAATTTTGAGTTTGGAGAATGCCAACAAGTGCCCTTAGGACATTGTTTAAGCAACCAAGAAAGGAAAATTTGTATAGGAAATTGTGTATTTAACATTTTAAAAAGTGTTACACTTAGTTTGCCAATACAAACTTTCCATTTGTAGATTCATTAACCGATGCCCTTAGCACTAGTGAAAAATATGCTTTTTGCATCGCAGATTCTACAACGGTTGCATTGAAACCGTTGTATAAAGTAGTGCGGTGACATTTTTGTAATAAAATGGACTCTGAGAATAACTTTCTACAACGGTTGCATAAGGAACCGTTGTAGAAAGTAACACAGTGACATTTTTGTAATAAAATGAACTTCTGGAATGACTTTCTACTACGGTTACTTTTTCAACCATTGTAGAAAGCAGGCTTTATACCACGGTTGCATTTTAAACCGATGTAGAAAGACTAATTTCAAATAGAAAGCTCCTTGCGCTAGAAACCCTTGTTTTATTCGTCCCCCTCAATGAGTCAGAGAACCCTGTTCGGCTGCCGTACGCGTGCACTCCGCCAAACTCTATTCGGTCCTTGTTCGTTCGCTCCCTTCTCTGCCCTTCGCCCAAGCTCCGTTCGCCCGTCGTTCGCCCAAGCCCAAGCTTTGTTCTCTGCCCTTCATCCAAGCTTCGTTCGCATGCGCCGTTCTCTGTCGCGCTGTCTCTGCTATTCGTCAGGTTAGTGTTCTCCGTAAATTCCTTTTGCTGCTTGAGGTTAGGGTTCCATTCATGGTTGCTTGTGGTTATGGTTCCATTCATGGTTAGGGTTCCATTCATGATTGTGTACATTAATCATCTCAAGGCATTCACACATGTTATCAAATGTGGTTGCCCGAGTCTTTAATTCACCTTTATTTGGTGTGCAGTCAACATGTTTTTGGGTTGATGATGAGAACAACAAAAGAGGAACACACTAGCGAGACTGACAGAAGAGAGTGAGCACGGCATATATTGTGGACTATATTTTATTTCCATCAATGTTTATAAACAATATTGTGATGACCATGGTTTCATAACCTGCTTGAATGCTGAAGAGGACAACATTTCCTAGTGAATTTGGAATTCTTCCTTGCTCTTAGAAAGTACAGGTAATATTGGTAATGTGTAGATTGCTAAATATTTGCATATAAGATCAAATATCCCTTGGGAGAACTTAAAGGTTCTGAAAATGTTTGTGTTCAATGTGAATTATGGTACATTAAATGCATTTGTATTGATACCAAGCATTGCTCATGAAGCTAGTTAAGTTTTTCACTTCAATTGAGCTATAAGAGAAAAGGGAATATTAGAGCAAGTTAACAAAAACAGTTTCACTTTGTTTCATTTCATCGGGGTTTTCTTTTCCCCAATGAAATGGTATTGTTCATGTACAATGATATTATGGTTTGTCTATAGAAAAGTCTGTTTAGTGTTGTTAACTTTAACCCAAAATTGGATTTTTTTTTTTTAGAAGAAGTATACTTCAACTAGTCTAGATAGCAATTAGGACATATCTTGCTGCCAACCCTCATATTAACAGGTGATTCCATGATTTCTTCTATTCCCTGGTTATGACTTGCTACAATTAATTAGGAATGTAAGATTGCTCTGAACTCTAAGTTCTTTGGATAATATTGGGGTATTTGAAAATTGATCATTGTTTGCTAAATGTTATATGATATGTAAAGATGAACCAATGCTCTATTGTGATACTACATGTACAATATAAATGTTTTAGATTAAATATGAAAATTTGTGAAAGAAGATGGTACTAGCATGATGCATGAAGTAGGTGACATGAATGTTCTTGAGGATATGGTGGTAGATGATTGTGTGTTACAAGAGATTTAATTATAATGGTTAGTATGTGTTCTGGTGATAGTCTTTCTGTCAGGTTCCTATCTTCCTTCCCTGTGTTTCCTCTCCTGTCCGTCTTTCTAACTCTTATTTGCTTCCTTGTATTTTCATTTCTCATCTTTGGAGACTGAGTTGTCTCTCTGAGCAGTCAATGAATTATAATTATAGCCCTTGAAATGACACATCGAATAGCTTTAGACATATCCTCCTGAATCCTGATCCTTCTTTTTTGTTATCTGTGCTTCACAAATAATAATGGAAGAATTAATCTTAATATAAACGATATATTTAAGTTTTTTCAAGTTTTTTCATCAAAGCATATCATACATTAAAAAAAATTATCACAGTTTTCATCCATCTTAAAAAGCATCTCATGCATCATACATAAAAAAATATTATTATTATCACAGTTGTCATCAATCATCAAGAGCATCTTATCCATCATACAAAAAAAAAATCATAGCTTTCATCAATCACAAAACATCATCTCTCATATCATGCATTGTCTCATCATTTGTTGCATTGACAAAATCAACATCGTTGCAGTGCACTTGTTCGGCTTTCGCGGGCACAGGCCCCCAAAAGTCATGTCTTGTTAGCTTTAGTAGGCATAGGGCCTCTTAAGTTTTGTTTTATTGTAGTTTGGCTTTAGCGGGCACGGGACCCCAAAAGTCATGTCCTGTTAGCTTTAGCAGGCATAGGGACTCTTAAGCTTTGTTTTGTTGTAGTTTGGCTTCAGCGGGCATAAGGCCCCAAAAGTCATATCTTTGTTAGCTTTAGCAGGCATAGGGCCTCGTAAGCTTCGTTTTGTTTTCGTTTATCTTTGACAGGCATAGGGCCCATAAGCTGTTGTCTTTGTTAGCTTTTGCAGGCATATGGTCTCATAAGCTTCATTTTGTTTCTGTTAAGCTTTAACGGGCACAGGGCCCATAAGTTGTTACATTTGTTAGCTTTGGCAGGCATAGGACCTCGTAAGCTCTGTTTTGTTTTCACTCATCTTTGACGGGCATAGGGCCCATAAGCTGTTGTCTTTGTTAGCTTTTGCAGGCATGTGGTCTCATAAGCTTCGTTTTGTTTCTGTTAAGCTTTAACGGGCACAGGGCCCATAAGTTGTTACATTTGTTAGCTTTGGCAGGTATAGGGCCTCATAAGCTCCGTTTTGTTTTCGCTCATCTTTGACAGGCATAGGGCCTATAAGTTGTTGTCTTTGTTAGCTTTTGCAGGCGTAGGACCTCATAAGCTTCGTTTTGTTTCTGTTAAGCTTTAACGGGCATAGGGCCCATAAGCTGTTACCTTTGTTAGCTTTGGCAGGCATAGGGTCTCGTAAGCTTCGATTTTATTCAGCTTTGACTGGCACAGGGCCCATAAGCTGCATTTTTATTAGCTTTAGCAGACATAGGGTCTCTAAGCTTTCATTTGTTTTAACGGGCACAAGGCCCCTAAGCTTTTTTTTTTTGTTAGCTTTAGCAGACATAGGGTCTCTAAGCTTTCGTTTGTTTTAACGGGCACAAGGCCCCTAAGCTTTTGTTAGCTTTAGCAGACATAGGGTCTGTAACCTTTCGTCCGTTTCAATGGGCATAGGGACCATAAGCTTTTGTTAGCTTTAGCAGACATAGGGTCTTTAATCTTTCTCTTGTTTTAATGGGCATAGGGGCCATAAGCGTTGTTTTTGTTAGCTTTAGCGGACATAGGGTCTCTAAGCTTTCGTCCGTTTTACTGGGCATAGGGCCCGAAAGCTTTGTTTTCGTTGGCTTAGCGGACAAAGGGTCTCTAAGCTTTCTCTTGTTTTAATGGGCATAGGGCCCATAAGCATTGTTTTTGTTACCTTTAGCTTTAGCAGGCACAAGGCCTCATAAGCTTCGTTATGTTTTCGTTTAGCTTTGACGGGCACAGGGCTCATAAGCTGCGTCTTTATTATAATTATAGCCCTTGAAATGACACATCGAATAGCTTTTGACATATCCTCCTGAATCCTGATCTTTCTTTTTTGTTATCTGTGCTTCACAAATAATAATGGAAGAATTAATCTTAATATAACAGATATATTTAAGTTTTTTCAAGTTCCAACTTTGGTGATAAGGGTGCACAACCAGCTGCTATTAAAGCACGACAAATGAGTATATCACATTTTTTATATATTTTTGAAGGAGGGTGAACTGCACTACTCCGACCTTAACACAAGCTCAATTTTCTCTTACTCCTTTAGTTTGATTCCAAAGACATTTCATCTTTACCCTAGTGTTCAAATTTCCGCAATTAATTGTGAGGATAATGTAAATATATTAGTTTAAACAAGAAATCAAGAACACAATAAGATCTCTAAGATTTCAAAGTCAGAACTGTTATTTTTCACTAGCCCTTCTCCAATTTCTACATTAAACGAGGTAAATGTTTTAATTGGTCAAAGTAGTAGTGGTTTTGGTTCCAATTCATTCACACTCATCCATCCACCTAAATTTTGAAAGCTTTCATTTCTAATTTATTTTTGCTTGAAAAATTTAACAGCATCCTTTTTAGTCATGGACTAACATTGATGGTTCAACTACTATACTGTCTAATAATAATTTGTTGCCCAGCATCATAGACCATGTCATCAGTAACACACAATTGAAAGAAACCTTAAGCAAAATCAGGTTAGGGTACATAAATGCTCTATGGTGGCCTTTTCCTTCTCACAATAAATAGGCCTCCCCAATTTGTTATAGAATTAACAAGTTATGCTGCAAGTGATAACCATTTACAGACACTGACCTTAATAAAAAAGAAGAGGAGCCATAATGGATATTGTTATAAACTATAGCCTAATATTAGAAACCATTTCCTGCCACATTTTGCATGATGAGTATAGAATTTCCTTAGTTAAAATGAGTTTAGAATTTTCCTTTAGTTAAAGAACACACATATATATAGGAAGAAAGAAACTTCAAAGATTGTTCATTGTCCTAAGTGTTAAAGACTTTTAGGAACATAGTCTCCCTTAATCCAAGACTTTTATGTATGAAACCAAATTGCTTACTGGATTGTTAGTCTTTGCTAGCATTTTAACAAATGCACTTGTGTCTAACTATATCTACAGAACGTGGATATGGATCGTAGTTGGATGAATAGTAGACGCATAAGTGACAAGTATTTGAATGGAGTGGAAGAGTTTCTAGAATTTGCTCAAAGAAATCTCCTTGATAGTAGTAATGGAAGGTTTTGTTGTCCTTGTGTCAAATGTTTCAATCAGAAGAAGTATGGAATCGGGCAAATATGGGAGCATCTTATTTGTCCAGGGATTTTCAAGACTTATACAAGATGGATATGGCATGGTGATGAATTGTCAAACAAGCCAAGTGTGTCGACCCAAAGAGAGGAAGATGACGTAGATATGGAGGACGATCGACTAGAGGACATGATCCATGATAATGGACAAGAGTCTTTTCAGTGAGCACATGTGTATGAAACATTGTGCAGTTATGCAGATAAGCCTTTGTATTTGGGGTGCACGAACTTTACACGGTTATCAACGGTGTTAAAATTGGTCGGTGTGAAGGCCAGAAATGGGTGGAGTGAAAAAAGTTTCACCGAATTGCTTGTTTTGTTGAAAGACATGCTTCCAGAAGGTAACACATTACCGAACCGTAACTATGAGGCGGAGAAGGTACTATGTCCGATGGGTATGGAGTATAAGAAGATACATGCATGCCCCAATGATTGCATATTGTACAGGGGTGTGTATGAAGAGATGCACGACTGCCCCAAGTGTGGGGTATCACGGTACAAAGTGAAGGATGATGATTCTAGTTTTGATGATGAAGATGTGCTCACAAAGGGTCCTCCTGCTAAGGTGTTGTGGTATCTTCCAATAATTCCAAGGTTCAAGCCATTGTTCGCTAATGTAAATGATGCAAAGAATATTAGATGGCATGCGGATGAGAGGAAAAGTGATGGAAAGATAATTGATAGTTTGTTTCCGGATTTTGCCAATGAGCCAAGAGACCTTAAGTAGTATTCATAGTTCATGACCCGTTCTTTTGGTAATTTAAAACATACCTCCTTGGTTGTGCATGAAGCGGAAATATATTATGTTATCTATGATGATTTCAGGCCTAAAACAACCAGGAAATGACTTAGATGTCTATCTAAGTCCCTTGATTGAAGACTTGAGAATGCTGTGGGATGAAGGCGTTGATGTGTTTGATAGCCATTACAAAGAGACTTTCAAGATGCGTGCCATGTTGTTTTGCACCATTAATGACTTTCCGGCATACGGTAACTTGTCCGGGTATAGTATTAAGGGGCATAAAGCATGCCCTATATGTGAAGAAGGCACATGCTCCACTCAACTGAAACATGGGAGGAAGACAGTTTACCTTGGGCATCGGAGATTTCTCAGATGTGATCATCCATATCCTAGATTGAAGAAAGCTTTTAACGGATGCCAGGAGTATGGACTTGCTCCGACGGCCTTAAATGGAGAGCAGGTTTGTCAACGGGTGAAGGACATCAACGTCATCTTCGGAAAGACCCAAAAGAAGCCTACTGAGAAAAACATATGGAAGAAGAGGTCAATCTTTTTTGATCTTCCATATTGGTACAAATTTGATGCCAGACATTGTATTGATGTGATGCATATGGAGAAAAATGCGTGTGATAGTGTAATCGGGACGCTTCTCAACATTCAGGGAAAGACAAAGGATGGTGTGAATGCTCGTCTAGATTTGGTTGCGATTGGTATCCGAGACAGTTAGCGTCACAGTCAAAGGATGGTAAGCGGACATATTTGCCTCCAGCATGTCATACTTTGTCAAAAAATGAGAGAAGAAGTTTTTGCGAGTGTCTACGGAACGTCAAAGTGCCACAAGGTTGTTGTTCAAATGTCAAGAGGCTTGTCTCAATGAGCGATCTCAAATTAGTTGGCTTAAAGTCTCGTGATTGCCACAACTTGATGCAGCAACTAATACCGGTGGCTATTCGTGATTCTGCTCCTAAAAATGTTAGACATGTGTGAACACCTAATTTTGTCTGAGTGTTTTCTCTTTTTAATTCATATTATGAAAAATAAAAAATACAATATTGCCAAAAAAACAAAAAAAAACAAAAAATATATATTCATTTCTCCTATCCCATCATATCTTTAGCCCAAAGCCCTTTTTTTAAAAAAATAAAAATAAAAAAAATATAATTATAAAATAATTAATCAAAGTTGACTCCTTTTTGTAAAAAAAAAATTAAAAAAAAACACAAAATAAAGAAAAGAAGAAGATACGTGTGTTGTGTGAGGCCAAAGGAGTAAGACGAAAAATTTTAATTTCTTTCAGAAACAAAGAGGAAAGTCAAGCTTTGGGGAAATTGTAAGAGGGAGAAAGTTTGAAAATCAAAACATGGAAGAGGAAAACATTGCCCAAGCTCTAATGTAGTATCAACTTATAATCTGAGCAAACCAGAGAGCAAAAGGGACTAAGCAGCTAAAATGGAAGGTTACAATATCAAAGAAAAAGTAATAACAAAGTGAAGCAAAGAATAGAAAATAAAAATGACTACATTGTTTCACCTTCTGCATCTACAAAGGGGCTGGAATGTATATAAGAACAGAGGAGGCGTGGAAACAAGGGGGAATCAGTAACATGGAGCACATTAAGAGACATCATTTTCCCTTCATATTTGTGCCACATTCCCACATTCTTCTTCATTTTTCTTGCAGACCATATTTATCCTCTTTTCGTATTTGAACCACCCTTAACCGACAAGCCAAAATCAGAACCACCCTCACCTTCCATCTTCTTCATTTTACATACTCAAGCTCCTCCTCCCTCTAACTTGAACTACCCATAACCCACAAAACAATCAGAACCTCATTTTCACTTTGCCTCCACTGAGAAACAAAGAAGAAAACTTGTCCCTTGTTGAACCAGAGCCAGGCCCCGCCGCTGCTTGCTTAGCCGCCATCTCCGCCATCGCTGCTTCCTTCTCCGACGTGTCACCGCCGCAAGCAACAAATCCCGGAACCACACCAGACCCAGCCATTCCAGATCCAGTCAAAACCACGAGCCGTCGTCACCATAGCTCCTCCGCGCACAGCCACCATACCTCAGTCAAACTCAGTTTCCCCTCCCACCTAGTTCCGGTCTCAGACAAGTCATCCCAGTCACAGCACCGCCGCTCCGACGCACACCCACCGCAGACCCATCTTGCTGTCGCCCGCTGTTCCCTTTCCGTCGCGCGTCCACCCCCTGCACTTAGCCTTCCACTCTTGCCTCTTTTCCCTGGAGTATTGGTAACGTTAGGGAACAAGATGCTCCTATATTTGTATTTTTGTTCTTTATTTCTATTTTGCTTTTTATGTTTGTTATCTGTTTGTGTTTGGGCTAACTAATTGGGCTAAGAGAAATGAATTCCTTTCAAAATAAAAGGGCAAAGCTTTCTGGTTTTATGCTCAAGTGGATAGTCATTTGTTTTAATGGGTAATTTTATTTTGGGCTAAAATTCTGATGTTTTTTTTTTGTGTCGGATAAATCAGTTTTAGTTCTTAAGATTTTTCTTTCCTTTTGTAAGACAAAAAATATGTTTCCAAACTTAAAATAAAAAGTTGCCTTCAAGTTTTTTTTTAATTCAAAAAAAAATATCCTTTTTTAAAAATAAAACACAAAAAAACCAGAAATGATAAAAATATATAAAAAAATCCCTTTTAAAAGATTCTAGTTCTTTTTTCAATGAAAAAGTCTTTCAAAAATAAAATCCCTTTCAAAAAATAAAATCAACCAACCAATCAAGCCTTTTCCAAAGAACTACGTGGCTTTGAGTTTCCCATCGCACCCGGGAATACGTAGGAGCAAGATAAATCATCTTGTCAAGCCAAAATTAAATTTTTTTCCTTTTTTTTTAGTGTCTCTTTTTATGTTAAAATAACCAATTAAAATAATTAAACTTGTCTATTTTTAGGGATGCTCTATGGACACGGTGCCATGTTCAGTCCCTTAGATTCGAGGTTGCTCTATAGACTCATGTGCCATGTTCAACCTCATTTAGTTTCTATAAACAATAAATTTAAAAATGCAAAAATTAATAAAATATTAAAATATTAAAAATTAAAAATTAATCTTTCTTTAAATATTTTTTGGTAAAATAAATATTTAAAAGTCGTTAATTTTTTTTGCACAATTAACTTGAGGTACCTTTTTTTAAACGGGTGATGTGGGGTGCTAACACCTTCCCTACTCGTAACCGACTCTCGGACTCATCTCTCTCTCTATCTTTTTAGACCAGTTTACCTTTGAATAATTGGGTTTTCTAAGATTTTCCAATAAAAATTTTAGTGGCGACTCCTCTGTTTTTACCCGCTCTTCACGGCTCCCGGACTGGACGGTCGCGACAGCTAGCGACTCCACTGGGGATTTTTGAGAGTCAGGCCTATCATAGTGGGTTGTGCAAATTGTTTTTAGTTTTTTTTTTTTTACAGATTTGAAAATATTTGTTTTACCCTTTTTCTTTTTTTCTTTTTTTTTTGTTTATTTCTTTTTCTTATGCTTTCATAACTGCTTTTGTATATTCTTGCAACCTTAGGGTAGAGAACTATTGTGTTTGTGTTATTTGTTCCTTTTGCAGGTTTGGGGTAGTTTTATTTTAGTCTGTTTTTGTGAAGGTTTGTGTGCTCCCATCACATACATCACTATCACACATTGCACACACTTTTGGCTCTATACCCGAGCTTGCTCAAAACTCGAGGATTAGGCGGTGCCTCGACATTGTCATTGAAGAGGTCTTATACCTCCCTGATATTTGTTGATTCACCACTCAGGTAGTACCCGATATCATGGGATGGTCATATTGAGAGGGTTTATCCCTACTTGTGACTAGATTCATGAATCGGATCCTTATCTTTCGAGATAGGGGCAATCTGGGAACCATGGCTTTTAGAAGTCTAGACCCTACCTGATTTTCACTGATAGAGCAAACTTAGTAGTCAACCTGTTTAGAGTCATTACCTCAGGTTTGTCCAACCCTAAGTTTTACCTAATTTAGGACAAAGGGAGCATACTCTTTCTCTCTCTCAAATTTTTTTTTCCTGGCATCATAAACATAAATTGCCATGCACATACATAGTTACTATGAAGTTTTATAAAAAAAGAAAAATAGGGGGCGACACATCTTTGCTCCAAGCCCGAATGACATGTTTGAATATTATTGCACTTCTAATAAGCGGCATGTCATAGTGAAGTGCATTGACAGCATACCCGACATAGGGTTCCCAACCCTACTAGGGCTCATGCAACATGAAGCATGTAGGGCATTTTTTTGTGTTTCATTTCTAATTTTTTCTTTATTTGTGTTTCTTGACAGGAAGACCTTAGTATTAATCTTATAGCAAATAATGGAAGGACCTAGCATCGGAAAGAGTACTAGCAATGCAAGCAGTTCCAAGAAGAGCATCAAGATCGACGTGACACTCAATGATGTTCAAAGCTTATGGGAGATTACTCAAATGTCAGAAAAGTCACGTTCAAACTTTAACAACAAGTAAGGGAGGATACTAGATTTGTTACGTATTCCGGTGGATGCCTCCGCTCTGAGTGCATTTGCTCAGTATTAAAACTCAACTTTGAGATGTTTTGAATTGCCTGACCTAGATATAACTCCGACCATAGAGGAGTATGCTTATATGCTGAGATTGCCTATCCAAAAGGGATCGCATGTCTATTTGTATTATGGACAATATGTGCCAGATGGGAAGATAGCAAGTCTGTTGGAGCTTAAACCCCAACAATTGGATAAAGTGGAAAAAGGAAACACTACGGGCTTGAAGAGGCGATTCTTGGAAGGTTACCTTAGGGAGTTGGCCCAACAACAATGCTGGGTTACTTTTAATAGATTGTCGGCTCTCCTTATCTACGGACTGGTACTTTTTCCCTTTATTCCGGATGTGATTGATCAATCAGTTATGGACGTCTTCTACAAAGTTGAGGAATATGGGGTGAATTTAGTCCCTGCTATCATAGCTGAAACTTTTCTCTCACTACAAGTTTGTCATCAGAATCAACAAGGAAAGTTGCGATGTTGTGCACCAATGTTATATGTTTGGATTATGACTCACTTGTATGCTGGTAACAAAATTGATAGAATAGATGATCCATTAAAAGCATTCATTCGCATGCCGCTAAAGTCATGCATGCTATATGAATGGAAACAAGAGTTTGATCAGGTCGACTCACGTTCATTTAGATGGATGTGCCCATGGTACAATGGAGATTCAGTTATATTCAGTTGTGGAAGTTTCCCGAATGTCCCATTGATGGGACCCAGAGGATGTGTGTCGTATTCACCAGCTCTAGTAATGTGCCAACTCATGTGGACACAAGATGAACCCCCAAAAGAGCTGCTTGGCGGAGCATATTTCCTATATCAAGAATGTGAAGGCATCAAAAGTCAGACAATGGTAATAAGGTCAGCATGGGACAATGTTCACATAAAAGGGCGTGATGAGTTAGGAAGGCGGATCATAGCTCGAACAAAAAGATATGAAGCATGGAGAGAGGCAAGGAGGGGTTGTCCTTCAAAATCGGAACCCCCACCCAGTGCTAAAAACAATCCTCTTACAGAAGATTAAATGCTGAAAAAAAATTGAAGTTCTAAAAGCTCAGATGGGGGTTTTGGATGAAAGTACCAAGTTGAAGAAGTAACTATTGTCAAACTCCAAAGCCAGGTGCAAAAACTGAATTTACAAATTGAGAATTTGAGATATGAATACGCCGATTCCTACGAAGTCCCAAGTCGCATGAAAAGGTCAAGAAAAGGAAAAGAAGCAGAGATTCAAGAGTTGTAAGCAAAAAAAGGATTGTCAAGAAAACACGCTAGTTAGAATTCTGAAGAAGAAAGAAGAGCTTGAGTGGGACGTAGGGATTCATGTCGAAACAATACAGATACTAAAGGAGAGAGTTGAATCTCTACAAGAATCCTTGGATCAAACCGAACTTTACTCTGATCGAGGATGGAATGAAGCTACCAGATATCGTCAATTATTAGCGGAAGCTAATGAGAGGGAAAATTGGCTCAGGACCAAAATGCAAGAAAATGAAAGAGGAGAAATTCAACGTCACGCAGAATAGGTAAAGGGATGGAAATTGGTTGTGAGGGATGTAATCTATGAAAGGGGAGCATGGAGAAGAAAATATGAAGACATAATTGGTAGAATTCAATATCATACTTCCCAGTTGGTGGATCGATTTGAAGAAGTATCAATTCAGGCTTACAAGACCCTTTCCTCCAGATACCACCAGAGGTGACTGAGTTCTTCAAGCATTTTGGGAAGCTTTCAAAGGGATTCAGGAAAAAGAAGATGAAGCTCTTGACATAGTATTTTGCAGTCCCCTAAGACGGATTTAGAAATATGAAAACTCTCGATGTATTGTTTTTTCCATCCAAAGACTCATGTTTGTATCGCAATATTCGTATAATGAAATGGAATTTTTCATCAATATTTGTGGAATGCTCTTTTTCCAGATGATGTCTATCGAGGAGTGAATTCTCCCTTAGATACTTCATCAACTATATTTTTACCCTAAAAAGGGCGTGTTTTCTGCGTAAAAATATGGGTATCATCAAACAATAACATTGCTAGTACAAATGTGGTCTATCGAGGAGTGAATTCTCCCTTGGACTTGACATCAACTGCAGTCAAGCTAGAGGGAATTATACCACTAGATTTGAATGCAGGATGAGTATTCTTACTATAAGTGTATGCGACGGTCTTCCTGTAAAAAAAATGGAGTTTAATTGGGTTCTGCTCTTTCTTTTGATTTTATTCATTTATTCTTTCTTTTATTAAATAAAACAGAGTGTGGTTTTTAAACAATTGCTCCAAGTCACCCTTATCGCACTCGATCACAGACAAGAGCCATGGCAGAAGAACTAGAAGAAGTCCAAGAGATCAGGGATGAAGTCAGTCAAATCAAGGATCAGATGACTAGGATGATGGAGATCCTACAAGCAATACAGAAGGAAAAGAACACAGAGGGGAGCCCTCCAGCTTCAAACGAAGGACATCCGGCCACACCTCTTATCCTGCCTGGTTTTGCTCAGTTCCTATTCAAGGCTACAACCAACCAGGGGTCATGATGCCTCTCACCATTTATCCAAGCAACCAAACTCATCTTTCGTTTGACCCGAACAATCCCCCATATGGCTTACCTCGTGGATTTGTTCCACCAACGGCCCCCATCCCACAAGATGGCATCCAAAACTTGGAACATACTACTCAGACACAATCCCCCAGCGATGCTGTCGAGATGCCACAAACACAAACTGTCAACCCTACAGATGGTAACACCCCGACAGTGACACTTTCTGCCAATCCAAAAAATCCACCATACACCCTACATTATGGACCCCAGGGGACTCAAATGATGCCAAACTTTGGATCCTCCTACATGCCATACCCCTTTCCCCATAATATGTATTGTGAAACTCCAGTGAATCAGTCGGGAGGGAATTCCCAATCTAAAGAAAAGTTGGAAGTGTTAGAGGAGAGACTGCGGGTCATTGAAGGGGCAAATAGTTATGGTCTTCGGGATGCTTTAGAGCTTTGCCTGGTGCCAAATGTTGTAATTCCACCAAAATTTAAGGTACCCGATTTCGACAAATATCGGGGAACCACTTCTCCCAAAAACCATTTGACCATGTATGTAAGGAAGATGGCATCATACGCTCAAGAAGATAAGATCTTGATTCACTTCTTCCAAGACAGTTTAACTAGGGCAGCTTCAAATTGGTACACGCATCTCGAACGGGCCCACATCCGATCCTTTAAAGATCTAGCAGATGCATTCCCGAAGCAATACAAGTACAATATTGACATGGCTCCCGATAGGATGCAACTCCAAAATATGTCAAAAGGGGACACTGAGACTTTCAAAGAGTATGCACAACGATGGAGGGAATTGACTGCTCAAGTAGAGCCTCCATTAGCTGAGAAAGAAAGTGTGGCAATGTTCATTGATACACTCCAGTCGCCCTTCTATGATAGAATGATTGGGAGTGTGTCATCAAACTTTTCTGATATGGTCATCATCGATGAGAGAATTGAAAGTGGACTGAGGAATGGCAAGATCACCAAGTCTTCAGTAGCGAACGGCCCGAAGAAAGCCCCGTTTGTGAAAAAGAAAGAAGGAGAAGCACACGCAGTAACCTTTGAACAAAAGAAACCCAACCAATATAGACCAAACCAAACACCCGCCTTGCAAGCCCAATACGCCCCATATTACCAACCACCTCCATATCACCAAGCCAACCAACCATACATCACTGCCACCTCATAATTTCCAAATCCTCAACAGATGGCTCATTACCGACCATCATACACTTCTCAGCCTCAAACACACCCTACCATGCCACCTCAAATTGTTCAACCCCTAAATCCAAACCCAAACAGCAGCCAAACAAGACCACCGTATAACTGGGGAAAAAAGCCAGTGTGTTTTGACCCGATACCCATGACCTACACTGAACTATTCCGACAACTTGTGAGCAAATCTATGCTAACTCCTATCCCGACAAGACCAATAGACCCTCCTTATCCAAAGTGGTATGACCCAAACGCTCAATATGAGTATCACGATGGGGCCACAGGTCATTCCACCGAGAATTGTAAAGCTTTGAAGTTTAAGGTGCAAGACCTGATTAATGCCAAATGGTTGAGCTTTCAGAAGGATGCTCCAAACATGGCACAGGGTCCTATGCCAAATCATGGGGGTTCGGGAGTCAATGCCATTGAAAGCTTCTTGGAACATACTCTCAAGAGTAAAGTGGCCGATGTTAGGACTCCTATGAGAGTTATTTTTGGAGAGATGTGCAAATGCGGATTGATCCAAATCCCGATCATGGATGAAAAGACTCTCGATGGAGTGATAAGGTGTGACTTCGACAGGAATATGGGGCATTCGATTGAAGACTGTGCAGAGTTTCGGTAAGTTGTGCAGTAGTTAATAGATATGAAGATTATCTTAATTGGTTGTGAATCAAATGAGTATGCTATTAATATGGTTGCTGAATCTACGATTTCCCCAACCCCAATTAAGATAACCCATTTTACTATTGTGGTTAATCCTCAACCAGGTCCTGAGCAAGTCACTCCGAAACCAGTGGTGATATACTATACTGAGAAGAAACCCTTGATGGTTCCAAGTGGGCCAACACCAATCGTCATCTGAGTTCCAACTCCCTTCCCTTATAAGGACACCAAAGAGGTACCATGGAAATATGAGATGCAGGTTCAACCCAATCCTTCCGACGGGACTACTGTGGTTACCAACATTTCATAAATTGGTGGAATGACTGGGAGTGGTCGTATTTACACTCCAGAGGTATTGCGAAGGGAGGAAACAAAAAAGGAAAGAAAGGATCGCAAGGGGAAAGAGAAGGTGGAAGGACTTCTAGATGACAAGGAAGAAAACAGGGTTGTGGATCACTTAAATAGAACTCCGGCTCGGATATCTCTTTTGTCTCTATTGATGAACTCTGAGCCACACAGGAGAGTACTGATGAAGGTGTTGAATCAAGCTCATGTCTCTCATGACATCACAGTTGACAAGCTCGATAACATCATGGGTAACATCGTTGCTGATAATTATGTCACTTTCACTGATGATGAAATTCCAGCTGAAGGAATAGGGCACAACAAGGCGTTACACATTTCTGTGAAGTGTCGAGATCATGTCATGGCTAGGGTCCTCATTGATAATGGCTCTTCTTTGAATGTAATGCCAAAGTAAACACTGGCAAAGTTACCTTTCGATGGAACTCATATGAAGCCAAGTACAATGATTGTAAGGGCTTTTGATGGTACACGGAGGGAAGTCATGGGGGAAATTGAATTGCCCATTCAGGTTGGTCCTTGCATTTTCGAGGTACTCTTCCAAGTAATGGACATTACGCCAACGTACAGTTGTCTCCTAGGACGACCATGGATCCATTCTTCTGGAGCTGTACCTTCCACATTGCACCAGAAAGTAAAGTTCATTGTTGATAGTAAGTTGATAATTGTTTCTGGAGAGGAAGATATGTTAGTGAGTAAGTTATCAACGACCCCTTACATTGAAGCTGCCGAAGAAGCTCTCAAGACCGCCTTCCAGTCGCTTGAAATTGCCAATGCCACTTATGTTGGGGAGGGAGCTCCACTCTTGAAACCTCAGTCATCTAAAGCGTCCATTATGATGGCCAAGGTTATGCTCGAAGGAGGATACCAACCTGGAAGCGGTTTAGGGAAGAATAGCCAAGGTGTAACTAACATCCTCATGATCACTAAGAACAAGGACAGGTTTGGGTTAGGATACAAACCCACCAAGGTCGACAAGACGAGAGTTATAGAAGAGAAGAAAAGAAAGAGGTTGGCTCGGCTGGAAAATCGTGAATACGAGGCTGAAAGGGTTCCCATCTGTGACATTTGGCAGAGCTTCCGAAGCGCAGGGTTCGCATTCCTGGACCAAGCAGCAGCTATTGAAGATGATTATCCCGCCGATCAGGGTGTAATTCGGTAATGCTTATCCTCTAGCTCTGCCCAAGGCTTTAAGAATTTTGTTGTAATGGGCTTACTTGTTTCTGTTTCAGTATGACTTATCAATAAATGCATGCATTCAGTATCTTGTGTTAACTCTCTTATTTTTTTACTTTCGTTTTTGTTCACCATTCCTCACCAATAAATGCAGTTTCTTGTCTTTAGCCTTTATTCATTCATCTTTCCCTGATAACTACCAAAATGCAAATCTAAAAGTGACTCTCTTGAAAATGACAGTGTTAGTAACTCGGCATACAATTTTGACTATCCCATTGATCATGCAGAGGAGGTTGTTGATGATGACGGGGAAGTTCCTCTTGAACTGTTGATATTGGTAGAACAAGAAGCCAGGGAAATTCGGTCCCATGAAGAGCCGAGTGAACTAATCAATTTGGGAACCAAAGATGATAAAAAAGAGGTCAAGATTGGTCTTTCCCTGAAAGAAAAGGAGCGAAGCAAGTTGATCAGGTTGTTGATGGATTATAAAGATGTTTTCGTATGGTCATACCAAGACATGCCAGGGTTAGACCCTAGTGTAGCAGAACACAGATTGCCATTAAAGCCAGAGTGTCCTCCAGTAAAGCAGAAGCTACGAAGGATGAAAGCAGAAATGTCTTTAAAGATCAAGGAGGAGGTCAAGAAACACCTGGATACAGGTTTTCTAGAAGTTGTAAAGTACCCTCAATGGGTTGCTAACATCGTTCCTGTTCCCAAGAAAGATGGAAAGGTTCTAATGTGTGTTGACTATCGAGATCTAAACAGAGCTAGCCCAAAAGATGACTTTCCTCTGCCTCACATTGATGTTCTTGTAGATAATACTGCTCAACATGCATTGTTCTCTTTCATGGATGGATTCTCGGGATATAATCATATCAAGATGGCACCTGAAGATATGGAGAAGACTACATTTGTCACTTTATGGGGAACCTTTTGCTACAAGGTTATGCCCTTTGGCTTGAAAAATGTCGGGGCAACATATCAGCGGGCTATGGTGGCTTTATTCCATGACATGATTCATAAGGAGATAGAAGTTTATGTAGATGACATGATCGCCAAGTCCAGATCCGAAGATGACCATGTTGATAATCTGCATAAACTTTTTGAGCGGTTAAGAAATTTTAAGCTCCGACTGAATCCAGCCAAATGCACTTTTGGAGTGAAATCAGGCAAGCTTCTGGGGTTCATTGTTAGTCAAAGAGGAATAGAGGTTGATCCTGAAAAGGTTCGAGCAATCATCGATATGCCAGCACCTCGAACGGAGAAGGAAGTTCGTGGGTTTTTAGGAAGATTGAACTATATTGCCCGGTTCATCTCCCAACTAACCGCGACATGTGAACCAATCTTTAAATTGCTGTGCAAAAATGAGGCTGTAACATGGAATGAAGATTGTCAAAAAGTCTTTGAGAAGATCAAACAATACCTACATGAGCCTCCAGTCTTGGTTCCCCCAGTTCCGGGAAGACCGCTCATCATGTATTTGACTGTGCTAGATGAATCTATGGGTTGTATACTGGGGCAACACGATGAGTCAGAAAGGAAGGAACATGCCATCTATTATCTAAGTAAGAAATTCACCAGTTGTGAAGTCAACTACTCACTGCTAGAACACACTTGCTGTGCTTTGGCTTGGGTTGCTCGCCGTTTGTGGCATTACATGTTGTGTTACACTACCTGGTTGGTGTCCAAAATGGATCCAATCAAGTATATCTTTGATAAGCCTGCTCTGACTGGAAGAATTGCTCGCTGGCAAGTCCTACTATCAGAATATGACATTGTCTATGTCACCCAAAAAGCAATAAAAGGGAGTGCTCTTGCAGAATATCTAGCCAATCAGTCAGTAGAAGATTATGGATCGATGCAATGCGATTTCCCAGTTGAAGATATAATGGCTTTGTTCGATCACGTACAATCACCAGAAAAAGAAAAATGGACTTTGTTATTTGATGGAGCTTCTAATGCATTGGGGAATGGAATCGGGACAATACTAATTTCACCAGAAAATGATTATTTCCCTGTCACTACAAGGCTTTGCTTTGATTGCACAAACAGTATAGCCGAATATGAAGCTTGTGCGCTCGGGATCCTGGCAGCGATAGAAGCAAAGGCAAGGATACTGGAGGTATATGGGGACTCTGCATTAGTCATCCACCAGCTAAGAGGGGAATGGGAAACCCGAGATGCAAAGTTAATCCCGTACCATGATTACATCAAAGGTTTGATTGAGCAGTTTGATGAAGTCACATTTCATCATATTCCCCGAGAAGATAACCAATTAGCTGACGCCCTGTCTACCTTGTCCTCAATGTTCAAAGTAAGTGATGAGAGGAACCTACCACTCATCAAAATGGAAAGTTGTGATCATCCTGCATATTGTCAACTGATAGAGGAAGAGTCTGATCAAAAACCGTGGTACCATGACATCAAATGCTTCATCCAAAGAAGGGAATACCCTCCGGGCACTTCAGAAAATGACACAAGAACTCTAAGAAGACTTGCAATGGGTTTCTATTTAGATGGAGGTATTCTCTACAAAAGAAATCATGACATGGTATTGTTGAGGTGCGTTGACACAAAAGAAGCTAAACGAATAATTGAGGAGGTACATTAAGGATCTTTTGGAACACACGCAAGCGGTCATGCAATGGCCAGGAAAATCTTGAGGGCTGGCCAATACTGGTTGACAATGGAGGCTGATTGCTTTAATTACGTGAAGAAGTTCCATAAGTGTCAAATATATGCTGATAAGGTTCATGCGCCTCCAGCTCCCTTGAATGTCATGTCGGCGCCCTGGTTGTTCTCAATGAGGGGAATGGATGTGATCGGGCCAATCGAACCAAAAGCCTCAAATGGGCATCGCTTCATTCTTGTTGCCATTGATTATTTCACAAAGTGGGTTGAGGCTGCATCATATGCCAATGTGACCAGGAATGTCATGATCAAATTTGTAAAGAGAGAATTAATTTTCCGTTATGGGTTGCCGAGTGAGATTATCACTGATAATGCGACCAACTTGAACAACAAGATGATGAAGAAGATGTGCGAAAACTTCAAGATAAAGCATCACAATTCCTCCCCATACCGCCCAAAGATGAACGGGGCAGTTGAGGCCGCTAATAAAAATATCAAGAAGATTGTCCAAAAGATGGTGGTGACGTATAACGATTGGCACGAAATTTTACCTTTTGCTTTGCACGGTTACTGTACCTTTATTCGAACCTCGACACGGGCAACCCATATTCTTTAGTTTATGGGATGGAGGCAGTACTCCCGATTGAAGTAGAGATCCCCTCATTAAGGGTATTGAGAGAGGCAGAATTGGAAGAAGCTGGGTGGGCCAAGATCGACTCGACCAATTGAACCTCATTGAAGAGAAGAGATTAGCGGCATTGTGTCACGGTCAATTGTACCAGAGAAGGTTGATGAGAGCTTATGAGAAGAAGGTACGCTCGCGACAGTTTCGGGAGGGTGACCTGGTGCTTAAAAAGATTCTACCAATCCAAAAGGATCATCGAGGGAAATGGACTCCAAACTACGAAGGACCTTACATTGTGAAAAAGACCTTCTTTGGAGGGGCTTTAATTCTCACCAGGATGGACGGGGAAGATCCTCCACTCCCTGTAAACTCAAATGCAGTCAAAAAGTATTATACTTGAACACACTTCCCAAGAAGAAAAGAAAAGTGAAAAGTGAAAAATGAAAAAAGAAAAGCTCGCTAGGATGAAAATCTGAAAAGACAGTCTAGGCAAAGTTAGAGTAACCCGCTAGGCTGAAAAACCTGAAAAGGCGGTCTAGGCAAAAGTTAGGGTTCAAAAAATAAATAAATAAAAATAAATCACAACGGAAGTGTCGTCAAGCAGTGAACTGGGGCAGTCAGTAGGTTGGATGTATGAAGACTGGGGCAAACAACATCTCTGAAGCTAATTAATGAGCAGTTAAGATTGTATGAAGGATACTAACATTATTCATTGAGAGAGACATCACCTGGAGAGATGCGATTCTACTTTGTAATGTTTTGCAATTCCACACTCCTTTGTAATATATGCTTTGTACACCTTTTTCAATCCAAATATAATGACATTGACTTCCTTTATTTTATGTCGCTACCTTGGTCCCTTTCTCTTAACTTTTGTCATTTGTGTGTGTGCATTCATCCTGATAAGTATATACTGAAATGTGAAACAAGTAATGGTTTTTGAAGCAGTTAGAACTCCTTAGAAAGCCTCAAAAGGTCATGGGGGGCACGATGGTTCCCCGATGAAGGACATTGAAGAAAGGAATGAATATAAAGAATCAACCATTGGGATGATTATCATCAAGGGTGTTTACCATCAGAAAACAAAAGTACAAGTTATCTCCCCCCGAAAAGATGGGCCTTGTTTTAGTTCATCCTTGAGATTGATTGTGATCGACGCTTTTAAGAGGTCAAGGATCCAATAATAGAAAAAGAAACAGCAAAGAAGAATTTATTTTTTCTCATCAAAAGCATCTCTTGCATCGTACAAAAGTATAATAGTGGTTTTCATCATCAGCGTTCATTGTGTGTTGAATTGAAAGATATTTATTTGAGTTTTCATCAATCATGAAAACCATCTCATACATTGTCATTCCATCAATGAGTAAAACCAACACTCATGCATTGCATTTCTCTATCTGACCTCATAAGCGAGCTTCTGACGGGCAATCCACCCCGTACGCTCCTTTATCTTTTTGTTCTGAGCTTCTGACGGGTATTCCACCCCGTAAGCTCTTTTATCTTTCTGTTCGAGCTTCTGACGGGCAATCCACCCCGTAAGCTCTTTTATGTTTCTGTTCGAGCTTCTGACGGGCAATCCACCCAGTGAGCTCATTTTATCTTTTTGTTCAAGCTTCTAACGGGTAATCCATCCCATAAGCTCATTTATCTTTCTGTTCGAGCTTTTGACGGGCTCATCCTCTCTGTAAGCTCATTTTATTTTATTTTTTAATTATTATTATTATTATTTTATCTTTCTGTTCGAGCTTCTGATGGGCAATCCACCCCGTGAGCTCATTTTATCTTTTTGTTCAAGCTTCTAACGGGCAATCCACCCCGTAAGCTCATTTATCTTTCTGTTCGAGTTTCTGACAGGCTCATCCACCCCGTAAGCTCATTTTTTTTAATAATTTTTTTTATTTTTATCTTTCTGTTTGAGCTTCTGACGGGCAATCCACCCCGTAAGCTCTTTTTTATCTTTTTGTGCGAGCTTCTGACGAACAATCCACCTCGTAATCTCTTTTATCTTTGTGTTCAGGCTTCTGACAGGCAATTCACCCCGTAAGCTCATTTATCATTCCTTCCACCCCGTAAGCTCATTTATTTTTCTGTTCGAGCTTTTGACGGGCAACCCACCCCATAAGCATTTTTTTATTATATATTTCTGTTCGAGCTTCTGGCGGGCAATCCACCCCATAAGCTTCTGGCGGGCAATCCACCTCGTAAGCTCTTTTATCTTTTGGTTCGAGCTTCTGACGGGCAATCCACCCCGTCAGCTTTTTTATCTTTCTGTTCGAGCTTCTGACGGGCAATCCACCCCGTAAGCTCTTTATATTTGTTGTTAAGCTCAGCAGGTAATCCACTCTACAAGCCTTGTATGTGTAAACCTCAGTGGGCAATCCAACCTGTGCGATCTTTACATGAAATCGTTTTGTAATCACAAATCCTTTTGATTCTTAGTGTACTCCGGACAAAATCGGAGTTCATGTCTTTACTCGTTTCTTATAACAATAATAGGTTAACTACGGTTACACTTATTATCTAATAAGAAACAAGTAAAGAGGGGCAGTTGTGAACACATAATTTTGTCCGAGTGTTTTCTCTTTTTAATTCATATTGTGAAAAAATAAAAATAAAATACAATATTGCCAAAAAAAATATTCATTTCTCCTATCCCATCAGATCTTTAGCCTAAAGCCCTTTTTTTAAAAAAACAAAAATAAAAATAAAAAAATATAATTATAAAATAATTAATCAAATTTGATTCCTTTTTGTAAAATAAAAAATAAAAATAAAAAAAAACAAAATAAAATAAAGAAAAGAAGAAGATACGTGTGTTGCGTGAGGCCAAAGGAGTAAGACGAAAAATTTTAATTTCTTTCAGAAACAAAGAGGAAAGTCAAGCTTTGGGGAAATTGTAAGAGGGAGAAAGTTTGAAAAAAAAAACATGGAAGAGGAAAACATTGCCCCAGCTCTAATGCGGTATCAACTTATAATCTAAGCAAACCAGAGAGCAATAGGGACTAAGCAGCTAAAATGGAAGGTTACAATATCAAAGAAAAAGTAATAACAAAGTGAAGCAAAGAATAGAAAATAAAAATGACTACATTGTTTCATCTTCTGCATCTACAAAGGGGCTGGAATGTATATAAGAATAGAGGAGGCGTGGAAACAATGGGGGAATCAGTAACATTGAGCACATTGAGAGACACCATTTTCCCTTCATCTTTCTGCCACATTCCCACATTCTTCTTAATTTTTCTTGCAGACCATATTTATCCTCTTTTCGTATTTGAACCACCCTTAACCCACAAGCCAAAATCAGAACCACCCTCACCTTCCATCTTCTTCATTTTACATATTCAAGCACCTCCTCCCTCTAACTTGAACTACCTATAACCCACAAAACAATCAAAACCTCATTTTCACTTTGCCTCCACTCAGAAACAAAGAAGAAAGATTGTCCCTTGTTGAACCAGAGCCAGGCCCCGCCGCTACTTGCTTAGCCGCCATCGCTGCTTCCTTCTCCGTCGTGTCACCGCCGCAAGTAACAAATCCCAGATCCACACCAGACCCAGCCATTCCAGATCCAGTCAGAACCACAAGCCGTCGTCGCCATAGCTCCTCCGCGCACAGCCACCATACCTCAGTAAAACTCAGTTTCCCCTCCCACCTAGTTCCTGTCTCAGACAAGTCATCCCAGTCACAGCATCGCCGCTCCGACGCACACCCACCGCAGCCCCGTCTTGCTGTCGCCCGCCGTTCCCTTTCTGCCGTGCGTCCACCCCTTGCACTCAGCCTTCCACTTTTGCCTCTTTTCTCTGGAGTATTGGTAACGTTTGGGAGCAAGATGCTCCTGTGTTTGTACTTTTGTTCTTTATTTCTATTTTGTTTTTTATGTTTGTTATCTGTTTGTGTTTGGGCTAACTAATTGGGCTAAGAGAAATGAATTCCTTTCAAAATAAAAGGGCAAAGCTTTCTGGTTTTATGCTCAAGTGGATAGTCATTTGTTTTAATGGGTAATTTTATTTTGGGCTAAAATTCTGATTTTTTTTGTATGGAACAGATCAGTTTTAGTTCTTAAGATTTTCCTTTCCTTTTGTAAGATAAAAAATATGTATCCAAACTTAAAATAAAAAGTTTCCTTCAATTTTTTTTTAATTCAAAAAAATATATCCTTTTTTAAAAATAAAACACAAAAAAAAAAAACAGAAATGATAAAAATATATAAAAGAAATCCCTTTTAAAAGATTCTAGTTCTTTTTTCAATGAAAAAGTCTTTCAAAAATCAAATCCCTTTAAAAAAAATAAAATCAACCAACCAATCAAGCCTTTTCCAAGGAACTACGTGGCTTTGAGTTTTCCATCGCACCCGGGAATACGTAGAAGCAAGATAAATCATCTTGTCAAGCCAAAATTAAATTTTCCCTTTTTTTAGTGTCTCCTTTTATGTTAAAATAATTAATTAAAATAATTAAACATGTCTATTTTTAGGGATGCTCTATGAACACGGTGCCATGTTCAGTCCCTTAGATTCGAGGTTGCTCTGTAGACTCATGTGTCATGTTCAACCTCATTTAGTTTCTATAAACAATAAATTTAAAAATGCAAAAATTAATAAAATATTAAAAATTATAAATAATTCTTTCTTTAAATATTTTTGGGTAAAATAAATATTTTAAAGCCGTTAATTTTTTTTTGCAGAATTAACTTGAGGTACCATTTTTTAAACGGGCGATGTGGGGTGCTAACACCTTCCCTACTCATAACTGACTCCCAGACTCATCTCTCTATCTTTTTAGACCAGTTTACCTTTAAATAATTGGGTTTTCTAAGATTTTCCAAATAAAAATTTTAGTGGCGATTCCTCTGTTTTTACCCTCTCTTCGCGGCTCCCGGACGGGACGGTCACGACAACATGTCATAACAAGGTTGTGATTATTCTTCAAAGCTATATGTAGAAAAGTCACTGATCCCGAGAATTTGGATTAGTTGGAAAAAGAGGCTGGCATTATCTTGTTCCAATTGGAGACGTATTTTCCTCCTTCATTTTTTGACATCATGGTTCACTTAATTGTTCATCTAGTGGGGGAGATTAGATTGTGTGGCCCTGATTATTTAAGGTGGATGTACCTAGTTGAGCGATACATGAAGATCTTGAAAGGGTATGTCAAGAATCCACACCGTCCTGAAGCATCTATTGTTCAAAGGTACGTTGCAGAAGAAGCTATTGAGTTTTGTCAAGACTACCTTTCAGAAGCGAAACCTATACGGATTCCTAAGTCTCGTCATGAGGGAAGATGGGTCGGTCAAGGTACACGTGGTGCGAAGGTTATTGGTATGAATCAGGAGGAAGTGCTTCAAGCTCATTTGTATATATTGAATAACACTGATGAGGTTTCACCTTACTTATATGCTCACAAAAAAAAAGTCCAAGGAAGATAACCCTCAAAGGACCGAAAAATGGTTGTTGAACCATCATAACAAGACTTTCCTAGCCTGGTTTAAAGAAGAAATTTTGAATGATCATACTGCTTCTGATACATTACAATGGCTATCACAGGGGCCTAAGTTTGATGTCATATGTTGGACGGGATATGATATCAATAAATTTTCCTTCTATAAAAAGTGGCAAGATGACAGGAGTGTAATGCAAAATAGTGGGGTTATGATCGTGGCTGAGTCTGTGCACTTCTCTAGTTCAAAAGATACAAACCCTGTTATGGCATCAATATCTTACTTTGGAGTCATTGAAGAGATTTGGAAGGTCAATTACACTAAATTTAAAGTGCCTGTTTTTAAGTGTAATTGGACTGACAGTAATAATGGTGTACAAATCGATGAATTAGGATTTACATTGGTGGACCTTAACAGGGTATCTTATAAGGAAGAGCCTTTCATCGTGTCGTTCCAATCAAAACAAGTGTTTTATATCAATGATCCTTCTAACAAAAGGTGGTCAGTAGTTCTCCAAGGAAAATGTAACACCCCTCCTTGGGCATTACTTACGTAACACATGCGGAATTTAAATTAAAAGATAATTTGCTGGTGCTTTCGGAAAATAATTTATATAAGTACATAAGTGTTTGAAATTGGGTATACAAATTTTGTCACGACTCCACACCTAAGCCTTGATCGGTACACAGACTTACTATCATTGCCTGGAAAGCCTATTTAATTAAAGAATACACTTGAATAAAATCTAGTATTTTTACAAAAATTTCGACAGAGTCTCCCCTGTAATTCGGACATCCCAGGTAAAAGAACACCTGCTAAAATAATTACATTTTCACTCCAGAAATCCAGTTACACCAAATTCAACCAGGAAGCAATATATAAAAATAATAGTTATAACCATAAGCTTTACAAGACCAAAGAAAACAGCTTAGATTTTCATTCAAAAGATATGCTCTCTGAGCCATAAACATTCCATTTTTAAAATAAAGGCTCTCTGAGCCATACTCATACATACTTATCAAAAATAATCTAAGTCTCAAAGCCCTAAGCTGGTCATTCTAAAAGTTATTCCGGAGGAAAACTCACGTGATCACTCCAAAATTAAGTACTTCATCAAACCACCAGATCTAAGTCTCTGAGTGACTTAGGGAGACTCCTCTGCAACATCTGTACTAAAATACCCAGGGTATAATAGCAAACCAGAAGAAACCTGATATGTTTGTAAGGGTGAGATACCGACAAACGGATATATCACACAACAATCATATACATGATACATACATCACATAATCATATAAGCATTTAAATCATGCATATACATAACATAACAGTGTTATATCAAAGGGTCTCAAACCCGAACAATCAGTTTTATAAAGAGAATGCATGACACTTCAATATTCAACTCTATTTTGATACCTAATCTCCAGAGATCCCACAACTTTCTGTTTCGTTTCAAGCTGATCAGGCTCGCACATGGCGCATTGTAAAAATGAACAAAACAATGCCCAAGAAAAATCAATGGTGCACATCCCCATTCTCGATAGGATGCTCATGCAAAGCAACGACACTATTCCCCCATTCCAGTTAGGAAATAGCTGCACACATATTCAACTTCACCGTTTTCCACTGGAGAAGAATTAGAGTTGGTCAATCTCTAGCCCATCGGGCAGTTGCCTCCATACCCTCATGCATTTAAGGTCTTAGGACGAGCAACGTCACATGTGCCTCTGAACTCGGTTTACATGGACAGACTCCCAGATACCACCTTGTATCTGATATATAATAAAGCACGTCTGCTTGGGGAAATGCACATGAGAAAATATTTTATTTAAAAGTTTTTCTTTGTGTTCATTCTTTTTCGCTGTCGCAGCTCAAAGCTAACGACTTAATCATCATTTCCCCATCACTTGAAAACTTAGAAGCATAGGACACACAGTCCGAATGCTCAATCACAACGCCCGAGACCGATGCACCAGTCCTAGGCTTGTGGTCGTAGAAAACAACATTCACCTTTAACAACGTTCATCACAACGTGGTTAGGACACACAGTCCACAACAACGTGATTAGGACACAGTCCACAACAATGAAATCAGAACGCACTGTCCTCGATTTCGAGAATTGGACCCTCAGTCCAGAACATCATGAATAGGACCCATGGCCCCGAATTAACACTGATCCAAGATCACATGCGTATAACTGAATACTAGAGGTGACGTCTCGCGTACTAGATTCTCTTTCTTAAGTACTTATTTTTCGTTCAGTGAAAATCAAATTCGAAACCGAATCCTCGATAACCTATCCAGGCTATCGGAAAGTTTCTAAACATTTAGGAGAAAACCTTTTCTTTGAAAATCTTTTATAAAGCATCTTTGAAATACTTTTGTCTTTGAAAATCCCCAATAGGATATTGTCAAATAATCTTGAAAGTTTTCGCTTGAAAACACATAGTTCGAAAAGGATTTTTCTCTTGTACAAAACTTTTGATCATAAAAAGGTGGTTTCCTTCAACTTAAAATCACTTCAACATTTTTTTCTAAAAACAAAGATCTTATTCTCCTGAAGTAAGCACTTTAAATAAGGAACTTTTATAAGTGACCCCAAAACTTTCAAGGTTCTATTCAAGGCTTATTAAGGCTTTTTATAGTCATTGGGCACAGACTCAAGTTCGGCTTCTCAAACTTCAATCAACAATAATATATTCACAACAATAATAATATCACACTTAATGACAATTAATCACCAATATATAATTCCTAACACTTTAAAGCAAGCAATGTTCAACTTCAAGTAATAACCACAACAGTTCAAGTAAACAAGTTATTCAAGTATTGGCTCAACATCACAATAATATTCACAACACTCAATTACACACATACACACATACACACATGCATATAGTTATTGAATATCCCTAGGCAAACTCCCCTTACCTTTGAAGACAAGTAAAGGATCCTCGTCTTAATGCTCACATTAGCTCATATCTACTCCATCAAGCAAGCATAGCCGTGTCAAACGTCTTAGAGAGGGAATCCAACAACGTGCAACAACTAGAAACCAAGAAATCAATTACACATGATCAAACACACATTCTAATTTGATCTAAACACTTTATCTTATTACCAAACAAGGTTATTTTCAAAGAAAATCACGTTTGGAGCTTACGCTTCACAATACCCTTTAAGGAAACTTTGTTTTGATTAAAGGATCATGAAAGAGAACTTGGGAATCATCAATTAAGAGTCCTAATTGCACTAAATCATAATTATTTTCACAAAAACAGAATCAAATTCAATTAAAATCAAATTGGGGTTTAGGGCTCCTAAATACAATTTGGGGAAAACTCATTTTAACTAAAGAATAATGAAATTGGTTTAGGGAAACACTAATTCACAGTCCTAATTTCATAAAACAAACTTAAATTTCAAGATTAAAATCTGAAATAAAAGGGTTAGGGTTAGGGTTTCAAAATCAATTTGGGGGTTTTGAATTATGGACAAGGAAAGATGAAATCCACTCACCTGAGATGAGGAAGAAGCACTGCGACGACGGCCTAAAGCGGTGGTGACGGCGGCAGCGCAGCGGTTAGAGGCGGAGGACGTCAAAACGTGATTGATGGAGGTGCAAAAAGGAAGGTTTTGTGGCGGTTTAGATGAGGAAGAAGGAGTAGGTGACGATCTTGAGAGGTCCGACGCGGTGGTGGTCGATGGTGGTGCGATAGAGGAACGACGGTGGAGCATTTTTCGAGTGACAGCTCAACAGAACTGGACCAGTGCAGGAAACGAGCTCCGTTGCAAGGTCGAACTCTTCTCTCCACTCGTGGTCGTGATGGTGACCGAACGGCGGACTGGGCGGCGCACCTTCGGTGGCTGGCTGCGGCTGAGTTGTGGAGAGAAGGAGGAAGCTTTTGTTTGCTTAGAGAAAGAAAAAGACAACAGAAGAAATAAAAGAAAGGAGGGTGAAGATCTGTTGAAAGGGGGGAGGCGTCGAGTATAAAGGGGAGAGGAGAGAGAATTTCTTATTTTTTTTACTAGTGGGTACAAAATGAGTGATAAATATTAAGCCTAAAATAAACATGTTTTTACTTTTTGGAATCTAAAAATAAAGATTGATAAATATATGATTTCGAAATTCAAATTAGAGCAAAGATTAATAATTGAACTGATCAACTAAGAAAATACTCGGTCCAAAATTTAATCTCCGATTGATGTCAAACCAGTTTATTTTCAACTCTAAAATTAAATAGAATGAAAATATGAAAATGCTTTTCTCTTAATCATATTATTTAAAACATTTTTCTGTACTGATAATAGTAGTGACAATAATGTAACTTATTGTCTAGTAAGCATGCATTCACTGAAATAAGTCAGTGCTAACGCACCCAATAAAATAATTTGAAGAGAGTAATTTAATTACTCAAACTAAACCATATAACAAAATAAGCATAAACATCCAAATAAAATAATTAATTATAGGTGTAAAAACTAGGGTGAAGGAAAGATTTGATGTTGGAAGTTTCAAAAGATGTATCGAATGATCAAAGAGCTGTCTGCTAGGGTTTGCATGAAAGCTTAGGTTTTTCACGTGCCGCCATGGAGGCAAAGCCATGGCAATGCTTGTTCCCGGAATTGCTTCCTCCTTCTTCCCCCCTCCTCTTCCTTCTCACCTTCCCTCTCAGACCCTGCCACCACCACAAAAAAAGTCCTTCGTTCAAGCACTAAACAATGCCTGTGACATTCCTTTTAGCCAACTGCCGACTCCATGTCTCAAAGGAGATGAATTGGCCATCACGATCCCAGAAGATGAGTATATTGCGGGCATTGAATCATCCAAGAACAATCTGCACGGGCGTATATTGCTGTCCAAGGGAGAACAACCAGTCAAGGTTAATGACTTGCGGGTCAAGCTATCGGATCTTTGGAGACCTATTGATCAATGGAAGGTAACTCCAATTGGTAGAGGTTTTTTTGAGTTTTCTTTTTCCTCTGTGGAGGACATGAGAAGGGTTTTGGCGGCTGGATCATGGAATCTGAAGCCTGGATTGTTGCGGCTATTTTCTTGGACAAAGGATTTTAATCCTTTTATGGTAAAGCAAACAAATGTGCAGACTTGGATTCGTATCACTGGTCTTCCTCTTGAATATTGGAGGCCAAAAATTTTATACTCTATTGCAAGAGGAATTGGTACCCCTTTATCCATTGATGATCCTACAAAAGAGAGAAGTTTGGGTCACTATGCCAGAATTCTTGTTGATATAGATTTGAACAATAAGCTACGGGATAAACTTTTGGTTGAAAGGAAAGATTTTGCATTCTTTGTAGGGATTGAATATGAGTCTCTACCATATTTTTGTTCGGATTGCAAGGTCATTGGCCATTCACTAGCAAATTGTCGGAAAAGGCAAGATCATCAAGGGAAGGATCAACAAAAGCGGCCCTCGAATCAGAAAGACAGGACAACAAACTTTGTGGCTCCAAAGTATGTCGAAAAGAGTAAAGATCCATTACAAATTGCAAATACATCTGGTAATGAAAAACTGGCAGACATTAAAGGCAAGTCAGTGGTTAATGGTTCGGATGATGATCGCTGGTTGACAGAGAAGGTCCCTTATGTATTGGAACAAACAAATATGTGTGATCATGATAGGCTGGCTTTGAGGATGAGTCGGCAGCAACAAGAAGAAGACTCAAAATCAGTGGATACTGTCTTTGATGAATCATTGCACTTTGGCAATTGTCCACAGCAGGTTGTGCCAACAGAACCTCTAGTTTCTAACAGTCATGTTGATTCATCCTTTGTGCCAAATACAGTTTCCAAGACTGTTTCTGTTGGGGTATCTCCCCAAGGTAATGTTGCCTTGACTCCTCATTCAGATGCTAATTTGAGCACGAACCTGCAGGTTCAAGCTCGCACACCCCCTCTCCGAGGGAACTCTTGGATAGTGACAATTTTGCCCCAAACTCGGTCTCTCAAAGACAAAGAGCGGATATTTCTGCTGATGTTAATCATACAGTAACCAAAGATCTTAGAATTGTTGGGAGGCTTTGGAGTGAGGAAGTGGAGGATGTTTCCTCATCTCAAATGCCCTGTGGGAATCAAGAGGAACCATTTGTGGAAGTGAAGTCCAAGTCCCAAAAGAAGAAACAGAAGAGAGAGAGAAGGCTTGCTCAAAGGTTCTCCAGGTATAAGTCTCGAGTTGAGACAGTCCGCTCTTTGGAATTCTGATGAAAATCTTTTATTGGAATGCAAGAGGGATTGGTAATCCCTTAACCAAATCAGTTCTGGTGAAATTTTGCTTACAGCACAAACCAGATCTTGTTTTTATTTCAGAACCGAAAATTCCTTTAGATTGTCTACCTGACAGTCTTTGGAAGAGACTAAATCTTAAGGTTTTTGCTGTTAATAATAGGGGTCATCTTATCCCTAATCTGTGGGGTGTGTGTGCTGATCACATTACTCCTTCTATATTGGCTAGCTCTCAACAGCATATTTCTTTATCTTTGCCACTGAATTCTCAAAACCTGTTCATCTCAGCAGTGTATGCATCAACTTCCCACATTGACAGAAGGATTCTCTGGTTAGAGTTAGCCACTTTACAACAAAATTATCAAGGTCCTTGGTGTTGCATAGGAGATTTTAATGCCATTCTTGGTGCTCATGAAAAGAGGGGTGGAAGGCTACCTTCTACAATTTCCTGTGAAGAATTTAGAGCCTGGTCAGACTCCTGTCAGCTTACCCACATCACCACTCAAGGAGCCTCTTTCACTTGGTCAAACATGAGGGGTCATGGAAATAACACAGAACTGAGGTTGGATAGAGCTTTATGTAATGATGATTGGTTCTCAGTCTGGGACAATGTAGCTTGTTGTACTTTACCAAGGAATCATTCAGACCACTTTCCCCTTCTACTCATTTTGAAAAAAGGTGCCAAACTGAAGCCTGCTCCTTTCAAGTTCCACAGCATATGGACTGACCATAAAGATTGTAGAAGATTGGTTGCTGAGGTTTGGAAAAGGCAGTTTTGGGGCTGTCCAATGTATGTCTTGTCTCAGAAGCTAAAGAGTTTGAAATTAGAGCTGAAAGTTTGGAATAAACAGGTATTTGGTAATGTCCATTGCAAGGTTGAAGAGGCCATGGCTAACTTAGAATCCATCCAATTAAAAATTGATGCTGAGGGTTATTCTGATCAGTTGCACTCACAAGAACTAGCAGCCCAATCTGAATTGAATCTGGCTCTATCTTTTCAAGAATCCTTTTGGAGAGAAAAGGCTAGATTGAGCTGGTTTGCTGATGGTGATAGAAATTCTGCCTTTTTCCACAAGGTAATAAAAATTATAAGTGCTTCGAGTCCAATGTCCATTCTTAAAGTTGGAAATTCTGTCTTGGATAATCAAAGGGCAATTGAGGATCATGTCCTAGGCTTCTATCAGAATTTGTATGCCTCAGATAATTCTTGTGTGCACAATGACATTATTGAAACAGTCATCCCTTCCTTGGTCTCAGCTCAAGATAATGTGATGCTCACTAATATTCCAACTTTCGAGGAGGTTAAGAATGCTGTTTTCAATTTAGACAGGAATAGTGCCCCGGGCCCGGATGGTTTTGGAGGAAGCTTTTATCATTCATTCTGGGACATTGTTGGGAATGATGTCCACAACTCAGTTGTGCAATTCTTTAGAGAGGGCTGGATCCTTCCAAATCTGAATTCAAACCGGGTTGTCCTCATCCCCAAGTTTGTTGGTGCTGACAGAATTGAGAATTACAGGCCTATTGCTCTTGCAAATTTTCAGTTTAAGGTGATCACAAAAGTTTTGGCTGATAGGCTTGCTGGAATCATGCCAAAAATCATCTCCCCCGAGCAAAGAGGTTTCATTAGAGGAAGGCATATCTCAGAATGCATTTGTATTGCCTCAGAAGCAGTAAACATGTTGAACAAAAAGGTGTTTGGAGGCAATATTGCCTTGAAATTTGATATCAAAAAGGCTTTTGACACCTTGGACTGGAATTTTCTTTTGAAAGTTCTGCACTCCTTTGGATTCAATCAACAATTCTGCTCTTGGATTCATACTATTTTGAAATCTGCTCATCTATCTATTTCAGTTAATGGCATCTCAGTTGGTTATTTCACTTGTAAAAGAGGAGTAAGGCAAGGAGACCCTCTTTCTCCTCTCCTCTTCTGTTTGGCTGAAGAAGTCCTAAGTAGAGGGATCTCTAGATTGGTTGAGTTGGGCAAGTTACAGCACATGGCTAGTCCTAAGGATTTTCCTACTCCTAGTCACATCCTTTATGATGATGACATTATGGTTTTCTGCAAAGGATCCAAAGCTAACCTTAGACATATTATGCAACTGTTTGAGAATTATGGACAAGCTTCTGGTCAAGTCCTTAGTCTTGAAAAGTGCAGGTTTTATGCAGGATCAATGTCCTCTAGAAGAGTGGATGAACTGAGCAGTTTCTTGAGATTTCCAGCAGGTTCTCTCCCTTTTTACTACCTTGGTGTTCCTCTCTTCAAAGGGAAACCAAAAGCTATATATTTGCAGTCTACCTTAGACAGAATTAAAGGAAAGCTGGCATCTTGGAAAGGTTCTCTCCTCTCTATCATGGGAAGAGTGCAGCTTGTCAACTCAGTGATTCAAGGTACTCTATCTTACAGCTTTCACATCTACAAATGGCCTGCCTCATTGTTAAAGCAGCTGGATGGTTGGATCAGGAATTTTGTTTGGTCTGGAGACATTCACAAAAGGAAACATATAACTGTGGCCTGGAAAACTTTCTGTTCTTCTGTTGAAGATGGTGGTCTTGGTCTTAGGTCTCTTAGAGCCATTAATGAGGTCTCTATGTTGAAGCTTTGCTGGGAAGTGACCTCTTCAAATGAGCAGTGGGCCAAGTTCCTAAAAGCAAGATTTTTCAGAAGTTCTCTGCCTGTTACTCATCATGTTAGTTCTTCCTTATGGCCTGCTTTAAAGGTCTGGTTTCCTATAATTAAAGAACATTCTTCTTGGTTAATAGGAAATGGCCATTCTGTTAACTTTTGGACAGACAAGTGGTTGCCCGAGCCTCTAGCAAACCTGATGAATATTCCATCTGATTGGCAGCAGGATTTATCTGCCAAGGTTTCTGATTTCATTGTTGATAATTTATGGAACATTCCTTACTGCCTGCAACATCACTTCCCTAGCATAATGGAAAAGGTCTGTCACACTCATATTCCCATTGTGCCTTGTGAGGATAGATTGGTGTGGGATAGTGCAGCAAATGGTCTTCTTACCTTCAAGGATGCATTCCTTTTCCTTAATCCTGTAAGAAACCTTGCTCCAGGATTCTCTCAAATTTGGTCCAAGGCAATTCCTCCCTCTAGATCATTTCTAGTTTGGAGACTTTTCCATCACAAAATGCCAACAGATGAAAATATAAGGAGAAGGGGATACACTTTGGCCTCAATGTGCAGCTTGTATGGCTCTGCAGAGGAATTTTCTTCCCATCTGTTCCTCTCCTGCAGTTATGCAGCTGCTCTGTGGGGTTGGTTGAGCTCAAGACTGTTGCACACAAACGATCATTCATCATTAGAGAACCTGTTCTTGGTGTGTAGAGGAAATAGCCCTCAAGTCAATGAAGTATCACTAGCTGCTGTTATTCATGTAATCTGGGTAGTTTGGTCAGCAAGGAACAAGTGCAGGTTTGACAATAAGTTACTAGGTATAGAAGCTGCTCAGACTCTGGTATCTTCAACTGTTTGGCTCTCAGGAAATCTGGCAAGTGGTGCAATGCTTAATTCGGTTAATGAGCTGGTCATTCTCAAAAACTTTAGCATTGACTGCCACTACAGAAAGTCTCCAAAGATTACAGAAGTTATTTGGCACCCTCCTCCATGCAATTGGACTAAATGTAACATTGATGGTGCAGCCCATGGTTCCCCCGGTCCATCTGCTTGTGGGGGTATCTTTAGAGGCCACAATGCGGCTGCACTTGCCTGCTTCTCCTGCAACTTAAGGAATTCATCATCACTTGCAGCTGAATTATCAGCTGCTATGCATGCTATAGAAATAGCTCACAATAGGGGCTGGCTTAATCTTTGGATTGAAACTGATTCAATTTTGGTATTGAAGGCTTTTAATAATCAGAGCTTAGTTCCATGGCGTCTTCAAGCAAGGTGGAGAAACTGTATGGTAATAGCTAGGGCTCTTTCATGCCAAGTTACTCATATTTATAGGGAAGGGAACCCATGTGCGGATAAGTTAGCTAATCATGGCTTACACAATCTGGGATTTATTTGGTGGGACACAATTCCTCCCTTTATCAGAGAAGACTTTGTTAGAGATAGGCTTAGTTTGCCCAGATACAGATTTTCTTGATGTATTTTCTCTTTGCATGGGTTTGGGTAACACGTCCCACCATGTTCTCCTTTTTTTGTATTCTTCCTTGATTATTTAATAAAGTGTAGTGTGAGGCTTTTGATGGATGGTTTTGTGGTGCCAACCTAGTTGGGATGGCAAAATTCATCCTGAGGCTTTTCACCCTACTTATATAAAAAAAAAACTAGGGTGTTACAAAAAGCATGTATAGTGGTAATGATTAAAATCAAGATTCACGTCTTGAGGTTTTAGAAACTCCTTCTTTCTCAACACGGAGGCCAACATTCACTGAGGAAGATGAAGTGGACGATGTACATTGAGACACCCCGTTGTGCCCCGGTGTTTTATTATCTTAAAACCTTATTAATTAATTCCTTAATCGCGCATTTAGCATGAAAAGTATGTAAAAATTAAAACTTTATTAAACAATCATATAATTTCTGCAAATTAAACACACCAAAGTTGTAATATATAAATACACACCTGTTTATTTATTACAATACCAAAACACTGTTAAGGCTATCCTCTCAGTAGGATCCCTCACAGGCATGTACTTAAACAAAAGTTGTACTGAGCGGAAAATATAAAAGTCTCACGAGACGCACCGGCCATAACTTTCTAGACCCTATCACCATGGGTCACAACTCGTCCTCCCGCATCCGGTTCATAAGGAATCCCATCCAACTCCTCAGCAACCGGTTCCTCCATCGGATCTTCTCATACGATCACATGACAAAATAGATACACAATATAGAACATAGTGGATCAGAAACAGTTCTATCATCAAAAGCAGAACAGAATACATAGCACATAATATAATAATAGCCACAGACACGCATCACTCAAAATCAACAATCATCCTCAATTCACTATATCATCCTCTACCATTAACCCCTCCAACTAAGACTTTATACTGATGTGGCCATCTTTACTCCTGTCACACAGTCAGTAGTCTGAAACAGTCTAGTGCAAATAACTTTTGAGCGCGTCAACGACTAAGCGAGTATTAGCCCAAAACGATCTAGTGCCAAGAATATGCGAACGCGTCAAGGAGTATCAATCCAAAAAGATCCAGTACCAAGAATATGCGAACGTGTCGAGGAATATCAGTCTAGAACGGTCCAGTGCCAAAAGCATTCGAACGTGTCAAGAACTAAAAGAATATTACGGTAGTCTACCTCGGCATCCACATCCGTAGGGCACTCACCCACAATATCTGATATCCCAAAATAGGATATCCTGACCTCGTGTGTTCCACTCACACGGCTGTAAATAACAATACATCTATAAATGAATCTCCCTAAATTACATCAATAACAACCTAGTGCCTCAACCTTCCATCAAAGTCTCAACACCTTTTTCCTCATAGATAAAACCACTTAATTAGGCTAGGCACCTCTAAATCACTTTTATTCTCTCACCCAAACAATTATCTCCCGAACAACACATATCCATACTTAAAAATCAGATAAGCACAATAAAAAAACCAGGCAGATCATGCATAACACAATATCAAAAAATAATTCAAATACCACAAAATATCACATAAGCAATGCAATAGTAATAATAAATTCAATCAACCTCAGATAAGATAAAATCATCCTAACGTCGATAAGCCTACAATCCCCGAATCACCATTGGTTTTACAGAAAAGGTTTCCAATATGATTTTGGTCTTGTTGATTACTCAACTACTACTAGGGTTTAGGTCGTCCTACACAATTATTATAGAATATACTACTTATCATTTTCCGATGATGGAATGGTTCTTTCCCCAACCTGAGTTAGCACCGGAATTCCGACTCCGACGATCCTCGTTATCACACCACAGTTTAACAGTTTCTCTTTCAACCAAACAATACAACTATAATTAATCAACAAAATCACTCTTAACCTAACTAGCTAGGTTTCGGCCTCCTAATTCAAAATAGGGTTAGGATTCTTTTTTCATTCCAAGCTTTTGGATTCTAGTTCCTATAGTCTTAGATAGCTTAGATAAATTATTATAACTTGGAAATATTAACAAAATAATTTAATCTCCCTTTTAATTAAGTTTCGGCCTTACTTAGTAAAATAGGCTAGGAAATTCTTTTTGATTCAAGCTATTGGTTTTAGATTACATAGATACTTAAGAGTATTAACCGATCATTAGAATTCATTAAATTAACAAAATCTATAAACTCCTAAACCCTAGATTTTTGGCCAACACCATAAAATTAGGATAGAAATCTTTGTTGAAGTTAAGCTCTTAGATTATAACCATATAGGTATTAGAGATCATGATACAAGTGTTAGAATTGAGCAATGACACAAAAACTTCACACTCACTTTCTCACCTAGGTTCGGCCAAGAATGGTTAATAGGGAAGGAAAATGACTTTGATCACATGCTTTTGGATAATGAAAGTAGGGATCATATCTAGCTCATAGAAATTGGTTTCACATTTTTATGATTTTTCTACAATTTTCTAGAATTATTTAAAGTTCTAGATCTAGAAATGGAAACTCATGAAATATGAAGAACAAAAGCTTAAGGATGGGAGGAGATGATCATGGATGATCCTATTACCTTAAGAGTGTGAAGAAGATGAAGAAATGTTGATGATCTTGGCAAGATTTTCCTAAAGCGTGAACTTGAGCTCTTGAATCAACAACGGAGTTTTTGAAGAAAAGTGAAGAAATGAAGAAGATGAAGAGAATGAAGGTGTGAGTAAAGGGGCTGCGGTTTTGTGGTATATATAGGCTATATCTTAGGCCTTGTTTGGTTTATTAGATGTTGGATTAATAGCTTTTGTGATTATTTAATTAATATAAGCTTAACCATAGTTAATAATTAACTTAACTAGGGTTATTTTGCTAACTATGGTTAATAAATATGTGTCTCACATATAGTGGAGTGTGTGGCTGATTTTAAACCATGGTTTCTTAACCATGGTTAAAATCTAACTCAACTTTGGTTAGGTTAAGCTAAAACGGTATTTTGGTCATTTCACCTAAATTTGCATTTAATGCTTCATAAATGCTTGGTGAGTCACGGTGGTGACTCACCCCATGACTCAGCTCCTCCGGTGTCCGGTTTTGTCTCTGCACCTCCCTTCTCGACTCTGTCGATTCTCCGATTAGGGTTTTACGCCCATATAAAAGCGTAATATTTCATTTTCGACTGAAAATTTTCAAACTAATCAAACTCATTGGAAATATGATTTAAATATAAACCATTTCGTTCACGAGTCAAAATTAGGTTTTCTGATCATTAAAATCTTACTGTCAGTGAAAACACCGACTGTTTTCCGTCCGAACTTTTACCAAAATTCTTCCAAATAAACATAATATTTTATTTCTGATCAGAAATTTGGAAAGAAGACTTCCTCACGGACAAAAATATAAAAATCTACAAATTTCAGTTTTCGGGCCGAATTGGGGTTTTCTGTCAGTATAAAATTATATTGTCAGTTAAAAAAACGCAGATCGGGTTCCGTCTGAATTTTCAACCCAAATTTTTACCATAACCTTCTACCATAAAATAGACTATGAATAAGATTTTATTTTATTCAAAATCACTTTATAACTCTCAAATTAAAATATAATTAATTATATTTTAACCGGTTAAATAACGTAATTAAAAATCAGGCTGTTACATACATGCCACTCGTGATGATCATCATGAAGGCATACGGGAGAACATTCCTTCTTGACCATAGTGTAAGTTATGTTTGTTATTTATTCATAGTGTATGTTAAGTTTGTGTTGAGATTTATAACTTATGTTATTTATCCATAGTGTAATTTATATGTTTGTTATTTATCCATTCTTATCGACCAAACATATATATATATATATATATATATATATATATATATATATATATATATATATATATATATATATATATATATATAAACAGGCATATGGATGATTCATTGGCCATCCCTCCTTTGCATAGCGGGTCGGAGAGCACTCGGCCATCTAGGAAAAAGGGTAGAGGTGCCACGACCCTGAAAAAATTGGCCATTGTTGTGCGTGGTGAAAAACGGTTGCATATTGACTTTGATAGAGATGGCAAACCATATGGTCCAGAAAAGGATCGGCTCTCTTCATTTGTGGCCCTCGAAGGTAAAAGCAGGGCTAGCATTCTGTGTAAGGGTTGGGATCATGTACCAGACATGGTGGAGAACCATATTTGGGAAAGTATTTTGGTATTTCACTATTACTATCTATTCTTTGTATTTATTAACCATATTCTTATAATACACTAATTTCTCCATTTGATGGATTTCTTATGCGGGTGATCGGTGGATGGATTTCTTATGGGAGTGATCGCTGGAAGCAATTCAAGTCAAACCTCACGTCCACTTACGTTTTTGGACAGTCAGACAAAACTGCACTTGAGATGTACTCACGGCTTGACGAGGAGACCTGGAATACGTTTGTCGAGAGCCGATAGAGTCCTGCCTTTCAGGTGAGTTGCATTTACAGTTTTTTACCGTGTTTACCAAATTAATTTATTTTTACTGAATTTCATTGTGCATGTTAGGTGTAACAGGATAAAAGGAGAAAGGCTCAAGAAACTCAGAAGAAGAATCTCTACCCCCATAGATTATCTCGTGGGGGCTATGACTTACTAAATGCGAATTTGATGGCTGCTGAGTTGAAGAAACAACAAGAGGAATTAGCAAGTCAATCCGATCCTATGATTGATGATCCCCCACCCCCACCAAAACGCCATGTATCATGGGTTAAAGCACGATAAAAACCTTCTGGAGAGTTTACATCTGAGCCGATACATGTTATTGCTCAGAAAATTGTAAGTAAATATTCAATTTTAACTATAATTGCAATAAGCTTACACATTGTCTTACACATTTAAAGAATTATATGTTGTGTTGTAGGACTCCCTGATTGTGTTGGTAGTGGCTACGATCTCAAGAGGGGGGGTGAATTGAGATATTGAAAACTTTTTCAACACTTTAAAGCAAAACAGAGTTTTCTTAAAGAAAATTGGTTTTCACTCAATTTTAATTCCCAAGAATCAGGTTATGTAACAAGTAATGATGTTAAGAAGAATTATAAGAAGTAACAACAAGTTTAACACAGATTGTAGATCAAAGATTCAAGTTAACAAGTGTTGGACGGATCTGGGCAAGTATACCCAGTCGTGCAAGTAATACGGTGGTGAGACCGGTTATCGTATCCACGGGGATTGGATGTCAATTACCAACTCACAAACTCAGCAACTATCTAGACTATGAAGAAACAAACAAAACAAAGGAATAAAATCTTTTTGTCTTTTTGGGGACTTTTAACAAACACTTGGAGTGCAGAAAGGATATGTTGGGACTAGACTTCACCAAACCTCTACCTCATGCAATACCAGGACTAGATACCTCCCATTCATGCTTCAAATATTAAAATCAATCCTCTAAACTACTCAAGCCCCGATTCCTCGGATGGCAAGAGCCTAAATCCACTAATAGACCCTAATTCCTTAGGTGGCCTAGATTAATGAGTTTGCATTAAGATTAGGGATTACGCGATTACTAGTAAACCAAACTCCATTCCTAGATGCAAGGATTACTAGGTGATTGATTCCAATTCCAGTTCTAATACGAATTTCCCAATTGTATACCAAAACACAAATCAAGTCATGGGGGTGCTAGCCACAACAAGCATTAAGCGAAGGAAAATCAATCACTAACAGAGAAGCATAAACATAGATTAATCAGTCAAGATAAACACATGAAGTTTAGTTTAGTTACATCTAATCCCAACAAACTGGGATTAGCAACTCATAATTACAGAGAAAGCCAAACCAGAGAAATAAGAGAATAGGGGAGAAGAGGCTCCATGGGAGCTTTCCACCGTTGTCACAGCAGCCCCTCTCAGCAACTCCCTTCTAGGGTTGAAACCCTCTTCCCAGCCTCCAAGTGCCTCCAAGTGCGTCCCCCTTCAAAACTCCCAAAACCTAAAAACTCCAAAAACTCCTCATTCTGCCCTAAAACAGCAATTTATACCAATCAGACTCTGCGCGCTCTCGCGAGGCGAATGTTAAAAATCTGCTGTTTCAGAGACTGGATCTCTCGCGAGGCGAGACAGTAAGGGTCTTCTCAAATACGCCCGTGATGAGTATCAGGGCCTGGGCGTGATGGCTTCTGGTCCACAGTCTCGCGAGGCGAGTAGACTCTCGCGGGGTGAGGCAGGGAAGATGACATTTCTGGCACAGTCTGGTCTTCAGGCTCGCGGGGCGAGTAGTCTATCGCGGGGCGAGCATTTCCTGTGACAGCTTCTGACTTTTGCCTTCTGCTCTGCTTGATCATGGTCGTGAGGGTCATCACGGTCAGGCCGTGATGGGCTATGTTTGGCTCATATTATTCACTTTTCAAGCTCTGTTTCATTCAGGCTCCATCATGGCTGATTTTGATCACTTTTACATTAATTCCTGCAAAACAACACCAAGAAACCGCTTCACCCATTCCAAGTGAAAATCTAACTAAAATCAAATAAAGAATGCCTAATCTATATGAAAATGCATGCAAAAGTGTATATGAAACATCATGTAAAATCACACTATCAACAAGCATTCTTAAAACTCATTCACAACACACAAGTGCATATAACAAGTATATGGAGTTTAGAGATGACAAGAACATGCAAACCTATTTATCCTGGTTCGGCTACCTCCTCTGGTAAGCCTACATCCAGTCCCACACCTCTGTGGTTTTCTCCACTATAATCAGTAATTACAAAATTCCAATTACAGCAACACAAGGATAACCTTCTTGCTCAAGAATTCACCAGAAAGCACACTTGCTTTTCTATACCCAAGGATCCCTTCTATCCTTGTTTAATCCTAAGAGATACCCTTTCTTAATCACACTGATTCATGGAATGAATTGAGTAGAAGAAAGACTCTAGAAGTCTGATTATACAAATTGAAGTTCTAAGTAATATCACACTTTTCTCACAACAACGAAGCACTTTTTGGAAGCAGTAAGGTTGTTGTTGTTCTTGTTTCTATTAATTGTTTTCTTGGTGATCCTTTGATCCCTCTTTATACAGAAAACAAATTATAGTCGTTGGGATCAATTAAAACAGATTTTGATCTGATTTAACAAAATCTATTTTTTTTTTCTTGATTCTTGTTCTTGAGATAAGATTCTGTTGGTTCTTGTTGAGTTTGCTTCCTTCTTGAAAATAATCGTTTCCATCTGAAAGAATAGCCGAGTCCATTTGCCACGTCAGCAGACAGGATTACTAACACAAGGCAATTGGACATACTCCAACTGGTAGATAAGCTTTATATGCCATTCTGTGGACGGAGCTTCTCATTAAGATTTTAGTAAGTCAAAAAAGCGTAACCTTAGTAGACGAGCTCCATGTGCCACATCAGCAGACGAGCGCTTCTTGTTACTTTAATAGACGCATGCTTCTGTTACTTTCAGTAGACGAGCTATATGTGGTACTTCAGTAGACGCGAGCTCCTTGTTACTTCAGTGGACGCGAGCTGCTTGTTACTTCAGTGGACGCGAACTGCTTGTTACCTTTAGTGGACGTCAGCTTTTTTTATCCTTGATTTTCCCTTTTTTTTTCATGAGTGGTCTTGCATGCAACTTAGCACGTAATAAGTACATAGTCAAAATCAAAAATCTTATGCAAAATACACTTTGTTTGTCATACATCAAAACATGAATGAGGACTTAGTCTTACAAACTCCCCCTTTTTGATTATGACAAACCTTACCATACTTAACCTTAATTATTAAGAATCAGAGTGCAGTTGTTCAGTAAGCATGGTTCATGAGTCATTTTCATCCTCCCCCTGTGTCATTGATATCTTTCAAGATAAAATCAAGTGTTATCATATCATTATCATGAAAAAAGAATTTCATCTTGCATTTATTATAAGTTCAAGTATGTCTTTTCAAAGCAGTTCATACTTAGGTATTTGAGAAAAAAAATTACATATCGGAGAAAAAATAAAATCTACAGCAAATGTAAGACAGAACTAATGGTTGTATAGTTCATCTTTTATGGTTCATCTTTCTCCCCCTTTGTCATTATCAAAAAGAAACTATGGAGAATATTGAAATCAAACAAAAAAAAGGCTTGCATTCATTTATAATAAACCATTTCAGAACTTATGCAATACATCAAAACATCCAAAACACTAAAATAAGAAAAAGAATTACAGACACCTAAGGACACTTAGTCTAAAGTGAGACTAGATAAAAGCATATTGCCCGTGTCCTTCATAATTTTCAGCAACTTGTGCTGCCTTGCTTGTCATATCGACTATATTATCAAAAATAACATCTGATATCAATTATTTTGAGGATCAATCATGCCAAGTTCCCTTCTTATAAAGAAGAAACTCTCCTTATTTAGTGGTTTGGTGAAAATATCAGCTAATTGCTTGGTTGTATCTATATGTTCAATCACAACATCACCACTTTGAATATGATCCCTGATAAAATAATGCCTAATTTCAATATGCTTGGTTCTTGAGTACATAATTGGGTTCTTTGTTAGATTAATTGCACTAGTGTTATCACACTTTATTGGTACATGATCTAGATAAACACCATAGTCAATTAATTAATTGTTGTTTCATCCATAGGATTTGAGCACAACAACTCCCAGATGCAACATATTCTGCTTCAGCTGTGGATAAGGCCACACTAGTTTGCTTTTTACTAAACCAAGACACTAGGGAATTTCCTAATAAATGGCATGTTCCACTTGTTCTCTTCCTATCTAACTTGCATCCATTAAAGTCAGAGTCGGAATATCCTATTAATGTGCAAGTGGATCCCTTGGGATACCACAGCCCCATTTCTTTTGTTCCTAAAAGATACTTCATGATTCTTTTAACTGCAGTAAGATGTGATTCTTTAGGATTAGTTTGATACCTTGCACACATACACACACTAAACATTATATCTGGCCTACTTGCAGTGAGATAAAGTAAGGATCCGATAATACCTCTATACTTGGATACATCTATAGATTTACCATGTTCATCTTTGTCCTAGTAGCAGGTTGGACTCATTGGTGTTGCCATTTCCTTTGCGCTTTCGATTCCAAACTTATTTAGTAGTTCCTTGCAATACTTTGTTTGGCTTATGAAGGTTCCATCTTGGCATTGTTTAATTTGAAGTCCAAGAAAGAAGGTAAGCTCTCCGATCATGGACATTCCAAATTCACTTTGCATTAGTTCACCAAATTCCTTGCATAAAGACTCATTAGTAGTACCAAAAATAATGTCATCAACATATATTTGAACAAGTAAGATATTGTGTGCTTTTGTTTTAGTAAATAGTGTTGTATCAACTTTTCCTCTTTTAAAGCCTTTCTCTAGTAGAAAATTGCTCAACCTCTCATACCAAGCTCTAGGAGCTTGCTTGAGTCCATAGAGGGCTTTAGTCAGTTTATAGACATAATTTGGGAACTCACTATCAACAAAGCCAGGGGATTGGCTTACATATACTTCCTCTTGTATTATTCCATTTAAAAAGGCACTTTTCACATCCATTTGGTACAGTTTAAAGTTCATTATACATGCATAGGCTAAGAGCATTCTTATGGCTTCTAATCTAGCTACGGGAGCATATGTTTCATCATAATCAATTCCTTCTTCTTGATTATATCCCTTAACTACTAGTATAGCATTGTTTCTTACTATTATTCCATTCTCATCCATTTTTTTTCTAAACACCCATTTAGTTCCGATTATTTGGTTACTTTTGGGTTTTGGAACTAAAATCCAAACTTTGTTCCTTTTAAATTGATTTAACTCCTCTTGCATTGCAATCATCCAATGTTCATCATTAATAGCATCATCAACACATTTTGGTTCTATTTGAGATACAAATGCCATGGTATTGCAAATATTCCTTAATGAGTTTCTAGTGTTTACCCCTTTGGTGATCTCACCAATGATATTGTCTAGGGGATGATTTTTTGAAACTTGCCACTCCTTAGGAAGATTTTATTGCTGAAGTTCTTCTTGAGGTTCTTTATTGCTCTCTTTTACTTCATGAGATTTCACTTCATCCTCAAGAGTTTCTGCATCATCAAAAATGTCATTTCCCAACCTTTTGGGGTTAGACACATCAAATGTTATGTGAACAGATTCTTCCATTGATAAAGTATGCTTATTAAACACTCTATATGATTTGCTAGTTAATGAATAACCTAGGAAAATACCCTCATCAGCTTTGGGATCAAATTTCCCAAGATTATCCTTGCCATTATTTAGCACAAAACACTTGTAGCCTTTATCACATAATTGACTTATACTTAATAGATTGTGTTTGAGCCCTTCCACATAGAGAACATCCTTAATCTTGATTGTTGGACTTTTTCCTATTGTTCCAACGCAAAGAATTCTTCCTTTGTTGTTGTCTCCATAGGTGACGTTTCCACCTTCTTTGGGAGTGAAAGATGTAAATTTTTTGATGTCTTCGGTCATGTGTTTGGAGCAGCCACTGTCTAAAAACCAGCTTGAGCTTTTAACCTTCAAACACACCTACAAAACAGATTTTTTTTATATTTTTTTCTTTAGGTACCCAAATCTGGTTGGGTCCTTTGGTGTTAGTAGCAACATAAGTTCCTTTTGGAACCCAAATTTGTTTAATGCCAACATGAATGTTCTTTCTAAGTCTACAAGTAGCAGCTGTATGACCTTTCTTTAGACAATAATAGCATTTAACAAGAGGATTGGTTGATGAAATAGATGCTACAAAAAGCTTCTTAAAAGATTTTTCATTACCATTGGCTTATATCCAATTCCATCTTTGTCATACACACCCTTTTGCTATCCTAAAATGGCATTCAAGTTATCTCTACCCAAAGTAAACTTAGACAGAGTTGTATTCAGTTTTTCAACTTCCTTTTCTAGTGTAGTGCATTTGGCGTAGATTGAACTAGATGCAAGTAATTGTGAATTTTTAGCTTCTAGTGTAGTACATTGTTTTGCGATGATCTTCCTAGAAGATATAAGTTGTTTACCAATTTTAACATATTCTTCATGCAATTCATCAAAAGCATCTTGTAACTCATCATAGGTAGGAGAAGAATCATTTACCTCGGTTTCACTATCACTTTGTTGATTTGCCATGAGACATAGGTTGGCTTCTTCATTTTCAGATTCACTACTAGTGGAATCCATATCATTTTCTTCCCAAGCTATGTATGCTCTCCTAGGCTTTCTTCCTTTCTTTTCTTTGCTATCATTCTTCTCATACTTTCTTTCTTTTGTAGCTTTGGACATTCATTTTTGTAGTATCCGAGCTTTCCACATTCAAAGCATTTGATTGTTGAGGAAGAGCTTTCATCTTTGTTCGTGTTCTTTTTGGTAGGAAAACTGAATTGTTTCTTGTTTCTATTCTTTTTGATGAATCTTCTAAATTTCCTCACAAGCAATCCCATGTCTTCTTCTTCGGATTCTTCACTTTCATCAAGGTGTTCATCTTCATCACTTTCTATTGATTCTTTGGAGATATGAGCCTTGAGTGAGAGTCCTTTCTTCTTTTTTTTCCTTATCTTCATGACTTTTCAATCTATTGAGTTCCAATTCGTGTTCTTTCAACTTGCCAAATAAAGTAGCAATCTGCATGGTGTCTAGATCATTTGCTTCAGCAATTGCAGTGATTTTTGGCTGCCATTCATGACTCAAACATCTCTTTATCTTGTTAATCTTTTTCTCATATGTGATTGTATGTCCGAGTCCTTCTAGCTGATTCACAATGTGTGTAAACCTCTTTTGCAGTTCATTTATCTCCTCATCATTCTTCATGTGAAAGAGTTCATATTCATGGACTAGTGCATTCATTCTTGCTCTTTTCACATCATTGGTTCCTTCATGAGTGAGTTGAACAGTATCCCACATTTGCTTTGCCGTTTTGCAATTGGAGACCCTGAAAAACTCATCAAAATTCAAAGCAGTTGTTATAATATTTTTTGCCTTAGCATTATAACGAACTCTTCTTTTATCATCATCATTCCAGTCATCTTTTGGTTTAGTTTGTTTATTTCCCTTGGCATCAATAATAAATGGAACATAGGGACCATTTTCAACAGCATCTAATACATCTAAACCTGCAACCTCAAGAAAGATAAGCATTCTCTCTTTCCAATACATGTATTGGGAGCCATTAAAGGCAGGGGGTCTAGTGAGTGAAGCCCCATCACCCAGGATATCATTTGTAGCCATCTCTTGAAGCTATTAAGCTTTGTAACAAGAGTTTTAGCCCTGATGCCAATTGTTGGTAGTGGCAACGATCTCAAGAAGGGGGGGTGAATTGAGATATTGAAAACTTTTTCAACACTTTAAAGTAAAACAGAGTTTTCTTAAAGAAAATTGGTATTCACTCAATTTTAATTCCCAAGAATCAGGTTATGTAACAAGTAATGATGTTAATAAGAATTATAAGAAGTAACAACAAGTTTAACACAGATTGTAGATCAAAGATTCAAGTTAACAAGCATTCTTAAAACTCATTCACAACACACAAGTGCATATAACAAGTATATGGAGTTTAGAGATAAGAAGAACACACAAACCGATTTATCCTGGTTCGGCTACCTCCTCTGGTAAGCCTACATCCAGTCCCACACCTCTGTGGTTTTCTCCACTATAATCAACAATTACAAAATTCCAATTACAGCAACACAAGGATAACCTCCTTGCTCAAGAATTCACCGGAAAGCACACTTGTTTTTCTATACCCAAGGATCCCTTCTATCCTTGTTTAATCCTAAGAGATACCCTCTCTTAATCACACTAATTCACAGAAAGAATTGAGTAGAAGAAAGACTCTAGAAGTCTGATTATACAAATTGAAGTTCTAAGTAATATCACACTTTTCTCACAACGACGAAGAACTTTTTGGAAGCAGTAAGGTTGTTGTTGTTCTTCTTTCTATTACTTGTTTTCTTGGTGTTCCTTTGATCCCTCTTTATATAGAAAACAAATTATATTCGTTGGGACCAATTAAAACAGATTTGGATCTGATTTAACAAAATCTGTTTTTTTTTTTTCTTGATTCTTGTTCTTGAGATAAGATTATGTTGGTTCTTGTTGAGTTTACGTCCTTCTTGAAAATAACCGTTTTCATCTGAAAGAATAGACGAGTCCATTTGCCACGTCAGCAGACAGGAGTACTAACACAAGGCAATTGGACGTACTCCAACTGATAGACAAGCTTTATATGCCGTCTGTGGACGGAGCTTCTCATTAAGATCTTAGTAAGTCAAAAGAGCGTAACCTTAGTAGACGAGCTCCATGTGACACATCAGCAGATGAACGCTTCTTGTTACTTTAGTAGACGCGCGCTTCTATTACTTTCAGTAGACGAGCTATATGTGGTACTTCAGTAGACGCGAGCTCATTGTTACTTCAGTGGATGCGAGTTGCTTGTTACTTCAGTAGCTGCTTGTTACTTCAGTGGACGTGAGCTGCTTGTTACTTCAGTGGACGCGAGCTGCTTGTTACTTCAGTGGACGCGAGCTGCTTGTTACCTTTAGTGGACGTCAGCTTGTTTTATCCTTGATTTTCCCTTTTTTTCATGATTGATCTTGCATGCAACTTAGCACTTAATAAGTACATAGTCAAAATCAAAAATCTTATGCAAAATACACTTTGTTTGTCATACATCAAAACATGAATGAGGACTTAGTCTTACAGATTGAACAGAGATCCCAAGGATCATTTGTTCCTACCAGCTCCCCTCGGGATATCTTGGCTACCGCCCTTGGGAAGGAAGACCACCCTGGATGTGTCATTGGGGTTGGAAAGTTTGTAGGCATTCGGGCATACCACGGACCACCATCACGTGACAACCGCCATTTCATATGAGAAGATGTCAGACGGGAGGTACTTCCGGAGATATGTGAGGATGTTAGACGGGAGGTTCTTCCGGGGATATGTGAGGATGTTAGGCAGGAGGTTCTTCCAAAGATTATGGCGAATCTACAATGGGAGCTATTGCCATGGATGATGACAGAGTTTAGAGAGCATATCTCATCTATGGGTTCCTCCCAACATTATGCACAACATATTAGCACAAAGGGGAGCTGTGATCATGTACATGTACCAGTTGAGGAGCATGATCATCATGATGTTTCCAACCTTCGTAAGCTATATGTTGTGGACCAATCTCGCCGGTTAGTGGCTTACGGCAAGATATACAATTTAGGGGATACCGTGCACCACATTATATTAGAGCATGATATGGCGAGGGTGTCAGTTGACTTGGTTTTAGATGCTGATGTTCCAGTCCCTGTACCCACTGATGAGGTTCAAACAGTGGGCCAGGAAGTTGGCCAGTTCATTAAATGACCAGCAAAGGTATTCGTAATCATTCATGTGGAATTACTCAATGATCCTTTCTATATATATGTACAATTGAAATAACTTTTTCCATCTTTACTAATGTTTTATCTTTGTTGTTTAGGATATTGACGACGGAGTTGGTCGTCCATCATTGAAGAAACCACATGAAAGGATGTTGTTCCTAAGGTATTAATTCATAATGTTTCATATATTTCACTTGAATTGAAATAACTTAACTCCAAGATATATACTAATGTTTTATTATTGTTTAGGATGTTGAGAAAGTCAGTCCACCTCAACTTTCTACATTTATAACGTTGGCTTCACTGTCTATGAAATATAAGACATAAGGATTTATTTTTGCCTTTGGAATATGATGGAAGCAGGGGATTGTCTGACCAAGTCATCCCATTTTCAATTGCTGGGATTGAAATGCTTGATGTATGTATGAATGGGAAGCTTCGTGTTACGGTTGTACAGTTATGGTGCACGTAAGTACTTCCTTTATTTGTAAATCAGTTTTATAATATAACTATATCAATATTTTATACTTAACATTAATTTATTTCAATATCTTAATTAGAGGCATCTGTGTCGCCTAAGTTTGTCCAATGGCACGGACCAGGTTTTTGGATTCTTGGACCCTAGCAGGACTATGACTGAACAGAGCGATTTTCAAACTGTGCAGACCTACATCATGAATACAATGAGTGAAAGCAAAAAGTGGTGTTATCTAGCCCCATACATCGACTCTAAACATTCGCAGTTGCTGGTCGTTTGTCCTGACAAGAATGAGGTCGCGTTCTTGTGTTCAATACACATAATGCTCCACGGGAAGATCTCAAGAATATAATTGATGTGTAAGCAAACATTCACTCTTAATTTGAAATATTATTGCACCAGCTTATTGATGTGGATGTATTAATTTACATGAATATCGATCTGGTTATCACAGAGCTATGCAGGCATGTAGTAGGTTGGAAGGTAAAAGCAACGCTAGGAGAGTAAAGCCTAAATGGATTCGTTGCAATGTAAGTAGTTAACCCGAGATTCAATTGGAAGTTATATATATAATAGTAATTATTATATGTTTACTCATTATTGTCCATAATTTGTAGTCTAATCGACAACAAGGCAACTGGGAGTGGGAATATTTTGTCTTGAGACAAATGTTGACTATTGTCTCCGCTGGTATTACTAATCGATGGGCAGAGGTAATTAATAATGTTTTTAAGTACAAGATATGTTTGTTTTACTCTGTTTTCTAATATTGTTTATCTTATGTTATTTGAACTTGTAGAATTTCAACAATGCGGAACCATTCTCTTATGATGAAATTGAGGACATCAAGAAGCGTTGGGAAAACTTCTTTCTTGATTATAGTAAACCATTTATATCTTAGATGTATTTAGTTTGACATTTATATAGGTTTAGTTTTTTTTTTGATATAGCTAGATTAATTAGTACTGGTTAACTATATATATATGGATATTGAATTATATATATATATATATATATATATGAAAGTTAATGTTAATTGTTGAGTTTTTGTTGATTTTGTGTTGTTGATGTGTACTGAAAACATAATGAAAATAGGGAAAGGAAGTGTGGGAAGAAACAAAAGATGTTTTTTTTAAAAAAATGCAAAACTTTCTACATCGGTTGTGACCTTAACCGATGTAGAAAGTCCACAACAGTGACCAGGAAGCGCACTTTCTACAACGGTTGGTCAACACAACCGATGCGACACCCTAAAACCCAGCATCACATGATTACTCGTTGCAGAAAAGAAACTTATTTAAAACGTTGGTCGCCTTCGAAAAAATAACCTTTTATATAAGGTTACTGAAAAGGGTACTCATTTTTTTTCTTTTCTAAAAGAAGTTGAGAAAAGGTGATGAACATTCAGAACATGAAAATCAACATCACACATGTAATTATAACTGGCCCACCTGGGATCTTAGGTTTGATTACAAGACAGGCCTTGTCGAACTGACCAACATACACTGAAACAGCTACTGAAGGAACAGGTAAAAAGAAAACATCAAACCGGGAATAGAGAATTGGGTACAAGACTCAAAAGATGGCTCAAAAAGTCTAAGGACCATTGGGACAACTCCAAAAGCCGACGAACGATCTACCGATGCCTCCTGTATGCAGAGTGCCCACAGACGCTACCCTCATGTATAGTCCAGTTCCCTGCTGACCCAGCATGATCAAATACTTCGCACCTCAAGCTCGTCTGTGCCAAGGTAACGTCCGGATCCATCTAAAAGCACGCGCATACCCGATACAAGAAGGAAAGAACAGAACATACAGATGTGCATGAGTGAGATACCGTCATAAGATATATCCCACAACAACCATATATATGATACATACATCACATAATCATATACATAACATAACAGTGTTATATTAAAGGGTCTCAAACCCGCACAGTCAATCTTTGAAAATATGCATGACACTTCAATATCAGGCTCTAACTTAATCTCATGAGATATCAACACCGTTTTCCACTGGGGAAGAATTAGAGTTGGTCAATCTCTAGCCCACCGGGCAGTTGCCTCCATAACTTCATGCACTTAAGGTCTCAGGACGAGCAATGTCACATGTGCCTCTGAACCAGTCACATGGACTGACTCCCAGATACCACCTTGTATCTGATATGTAAGAAATGCACGTCTGCCTAGGGAAATGCACATGAGAAAATATTTTATTCAAAAGGTTTTATTTGTGTTCATTCTTTTTCGCTGTCGCAGCTCAAAGCTAACAACTTAATCATCATTTCCCCATCACTTGAAAACTTAGAAGCATAGGACACACAGTCCGAATGCTCAATCACAACGCCCGAGACCGATGCACCAATCCTAGGCTTGTGGTCGTAGAAAACAACATTCATTTTTAACAACGTTCTTCACAATGTGGTTAGGACACACAGTCCACAACAACGTGATTAGGACACACAGTCCACAACAAAGAAATCAGAACGCACTGTCCTCGATTTCGAGAATTGGACCCTCAGTCCAGAACATCATGAATAGGACACATGGCCCCGAATTAACACTGATCCAAGATCACGTGCGTATAACTAAATGCTAGAGGCAACGTCTCGCGTACTAGATTCTCTTTCCTAAGTACTTATTTTTCGTTCAGTGAAAATCAAATTCAAAACCGAATCCTCAATAACCTATCCAGGCTATCGGAAATTTTCTAAAACATTTAGGAGAAAACCTTTTCTTTGAAAATCTTTTGTAAAGCATCTTTGAAATACTTTTATCTTTGAAAATCCCCAATAGGATATTGCCAAATAATCTTGACAGTTTTCACTTGAAGACACATAGTTCAAAAAGGATTTTTCTCTTGTATAACAATAGTTCACCAAAACCATTTCAACATTTAAAACAAGTACTTTAAGTTAATGAGCTTTTGGAAAAAAACACCAATCCCTTCATCTTCAAAGCTTATTGAGGTTTTTAATCCTTATAACAATTGAACACAGACACATGCATGTCTGGCTTAGCAAACTTTCAATCAACAGCAGTATACATTCTCAGTTCAATGCTAATATCACAGTTGAAAGCAGTTCATCACAGGTATGCATTATAACATTTAGAACAAGCACAGTTCAGCATCAGATAATAGCATAACAGTTCAAGTACATTAGATAACCAAGTAAGCTCAATCAACATATAAATATCCAGTTAAACACATACACACATGCATACAGTTATTGAATATCTTTAGGAAATCCCCTCTTACCTCACGTCGGAGTTAAGAGTTTGGATTTGAAAAGAAGGTTCACGAACGTCCTCGCTTCTCCAGCGATGGAAGTCTAAGGTTACCAACATAAAATCATGAGTTAAAAATCACTTGAGAACATTAACCACAAGGTATAGGTTCGATTCATACAATAAACTAGGATTAGGGGTTTCCGAAATTTATGAGACTCTTGGATTTATGATCCTCAAGTGCTAGAAGTTGATAAACAACAATCTTTTAACAAAGTTGAATTAAAAATCCCACTAAGTACTTGACTTAGGGTTTCGGCCAAGCATAGGTAAATAGGCTAGGAATTTCTAAACTTTCCAATCTCTTTAGGTTAGCATCCATACATAGTAAGGAGCTTGAAACCATGATCATTTCGGAAAATGGAAAAATCAAATGTCTTAGACCATGAACTCTTAGGTTCGGCCTTAACAAGTTTGTGAGGTTAGAGATCTTTAAATCATCCAATCTTTTGGACATAGCATCCTTTAATATGAAGGAGCTTTAATCCATAATCATCTTGGAAAACAAAATAAAATAACACATCCTAGGTCAAATGTTACATTCGACCATCATAGGAAAATAAGGCAAGAAAATATTTTAAACTTTCCAATCACTTAGACATAGAATCCTTTAACATAAGGAGCTTTTTAGTCCATGGTCACTTTGGAAAACAAAACTCAACATCTTTGCCATAACCATTTAAGGTTTAGGCCTTTTCAAGAAATAGGGGTTAGAAATCTTCAAACTTTCCAATCTCTTGGACTTAGCATCCTCCTATGTCAAGGAGTATTAATCCATGATCATTTTGGAAAACAAAACTTAAACAACATTGCCTTAAAACTCATTGGTTTTGGTCTTTACATAAAAATAGAGTAAAAATCTTTAATCTTTCCAATCACTTAGACATAGCATCCTTTAACATAAAGGAGCCTTGGTCCATGATCATTTTGGAAAACAAATCTTTAAACTTTCCCATCACTTAGACATAGCATCCTTTAACATAAAGGAGCCTTGGTCCATGATCATCTTGGAAATGAAACTCAAATACAAACTCATACATGTAAAAGTTGAAACAAGATTCATCTAAACCATATACATGGTTTCGGCCTCCTTATAAAGAAGAGGTTAGGAAACTTTGTTTTACACAACCTTTTAGTATGTGATAGTATGAGTAAATACAAGAATATAGAAAGTGATTTGAACTCAAAAGGAGTTTTCTACCATTTTTGAGAGGTTTTAGAAGTTAAAAGCACATAAAGGACATATGAAGAAAACTTTGAAACAAAAGATGAAACTTTGAAAAAGAACTACATAGAAGTATTACCCTCAACAAGATGAACAACTTTGATGAAGAACTTTAAGAGAAAAGCTTGATAGAAATGTAAACTTTGTAAGAGAGAAGAAGGAGAAGAAGAAGAAGAAATGTAGTAAGGTGAAAATGTGAAAAATGGAGGAAAGTGATGAATGATGGAAATGAAGAGTATTTATAGAGAGTGAGGGGGAGAGGTCACGGTTTGGGAGAAGAAAGAAGAGAAGAAAGAAGGTGGGTTGCTTGTAGAGAGGATAAGGAGTTAAGGTGATGTGATGTGATTGGAGAGAGAAAGATGAAAAAGTGAGATTTTGAAAAAAAAGTCAAGATTCACTTTTTTAGGTGTGTCATAGCCTTCACATCAAGTCACTTCATGTCACTTTATCCTCTTGATGCTCTGCTCCGTTGCGTATCAGATGACTTCCCCGATCGTATTTCCCGACGATTTCACCCAGGAAATCCCTAAGATTTGGCCCCGAACAAGATTTTTTGAAAAACTTCAAACCCACACAAAACATCATAAAAACACTAACCGTCTCGTTCACGAATTAAAATTTTGTCTCTAGCTCAGTAAACTTGTACTGGCAGTGAGAACCCAAACCGATTTTCGTCTGAATTTTCGACCGAAAATTTTACTGTGACTTCATACGGTAAAACAACACAAGAAAATGATTTTATTTTAAATAAAATCATCCTCTGGATTTTATCAAAAATAAACACATTAAAGCATGTATTTACTGATAAAGAAGCATACGAAAAACAGGATGTTACAACCGATGTAGAAAGGAACAAGTTAGCAAGACCCTTTGAGTTTTAACATGAAAGTAATGCAGATGCAACACATAGAAAATAGAGCACCTATTATGTATTAAATGTAATCCCTTAATTATTAACTTGATTTGCATAGGAAAAAGATTTAGACGGTACAAAAAGTGGAGTTAGACTTGGGAAATGAAGTAGAGTATTAAGGCTTGTTTGCTTTGTTTTCAGCTTCTTGTTTTCATTTTTTGTTTTCAGAAATATATACTGGAAACACTGAAAACAATTTCTTGTTTTTACTGTTTCCTGTACAAATCTTTTGGTGAAACAAACAACTCAGTTATATCTGAACTTTTAATATTGTAGAATTCAAATGTTTGCAATTATCACCAGGTACATTGTAAGAGGTATAAAATTTTGGAGTTTTTTTTAAAATATAAAATTTTGGCCTTTTCCACCAACATAAATTGTTATGTATTTTAAAACCTTTTAATTCATATGTTAAATAATAAATTACATTCATTATAATTATTCCTTTTATTCGTTCATAATTTATGTAACGCCCCGATTTCTGTCTTTCTATAACAGTAAATACATGTTTATATGTGTTTGTTTTTATTAAAATTCAGAGATTTATTTTAGATAAAACTAAAATCATTGCCTTGCTCTATCTTACCGTAGAGTCACGGTTAAATTTTCGGTTGAAAATTAAGACGAAAACCGGTATGCGTTTTCACTGACAGTAAAAGTTTACTGAGCAGAAAACCTAATTTTGACTCGTGAACGAAACGATTAGTGTTTTTGTATTGTTTCCAATGATCTTGGTCAGTTTTGAAAATTTACGTTCGAAAATAAAATATAATATTTTATTCGGGCATAATCATTGAAAACTACGATCGGAAACCTTAACCTGGTACGCAACGAAGCAGGATAGGGAGCTGAGATGACCAATGTGACATGTTGGAAAAGGGAGTGACATGTTAATGTGAGTCAAATGTCACATCAAAAAGCAACCATCATTACAACTTTTTGGATATATCATACTTTAATCCAAAAATCACGTTTCTCTCATTTTTTCCAACCAAACACCTCCCTAACCAAAACTTGCTTTCCAAGGTCACTCATCCTCTCCTCTTCACGCCACTTTCTCTCCCACCCTCTATTTAAATACTCATTTTATTTCATTTTCACACTTTACGCTCACTTAAGCACACATTCATACTTCAAGCTCCATTGTTCTACTTCTTCAAGTGTTCATCTTCATCATTTTCTTCAAGTTTCAAGGGTAATGCTCTATACTCTTGCTCATCCAAGTCTTCTTCTTCATTTATTTTGAGAGTAATGCCATATTCACTCATTTTGATTCTTAGATCTAGAAACTTCAAAAATCTCTAGAAATTAGTAGAAAAATCCATTTGAGTTGAAACTAATTTCTATGGACTCACAATGATCTCTATATGGTTAATCTAAGAGATTGCATCAAACAAAAATTTCCTTCCCTATTTTCCTAACAAGGCCGAATCTATGTATGTGTGGAGCAAGGAAGTTTTGTTTCAACTTTTGTTAAATGATCATTGATTTGAACTCTTTTGTACCTTTAGTTGTTAAATCCAAGAGCTTGAAAAGTTTGAAAATTTCTAGCCTATTTTGAAGGTCAAGGCTGAAACCCTAGGCTAATAGCTTAGAGGAGTTTTTGTTCAATCCTTGTTAAATGATTGTTGTTTATGAATCTCTAATACTTAAGGATCATTAATCCATGAGTTTGAGAAATTTTGAAATCTCTAACCTTATTTTCATGATATGTCTGAACCTATGCCTTAGGTAGATAGGATGTTTTTGGTTATTTTTAACTTGTGATTATGTGTTGGAATCTTTAGACTTCCGTTGGGAAGCAGGCTGAGGAGGATCGTTACACGCAACCGAGAACAAGGAACTTTGCTTGCTTTGGAACGAGGTAAGAGGGTTCTACCTGAGGGATGTTTCAATAGCAGTATGTTATTAGTTGTGTTTTGTGATGCGTCTTAAGTCTAGTCATGAATTATGTGTTATCTGTGATAATTGAACTGTCTGTTTATATGTCTGAGCTTGATGACTTATCTGGATATGTGTTATAGCTTTACTATATGGCATAAACTGTGTTAACTGTCAAGATATTGAGGTGGAAATATTACTGTTGATTGATTGATTGTCTGAGAAGCCTGACACTCGTCGGTACTCAATTAATTATGATGGTAAAAGTCTTAAAAGCCTTATGAAAATTTTGGAACAATAATATTTATTTGATGATTTCTTGATGAAAGAATGAATATAAAGATAGAATTTGTAAACGGAATATTTTAGTATGTTATCATTTTTGAAGAATGAGACGGAAAATATTTTGAGAACTAAGTGTGAAATATTTTAAAGCTAGAGGAAAATTATTTTCTTAAAATAATTTTAGTATAAGTGAAATAATTTTTAAAGTATGTTTTATGAAGAAGAACTTTTGGAAATGGTTTACAATATTTTAGAAAGGATTTTGACAACGTTTTAAAGATGGTTTGGAAGAAAAATAAGAATTTCAAAGGAAAATGGATTTCTTTATAACTTAGTATTTTACAAAAGAATTTCCAATGAAAAGAATGTCTGGAAAAATTTACTTTTGAAAATATTCCGGCAAGCTTGGATAAGTTGCCAAAGTTTCATTTTGTATTGGTGTTTCATTGAGCGAAAAAGAATAAATACGTTGGAAAGTGAATCTAGTATGTGAGACGTCGAAATACTAGTGTTCTGTAATTTACACATAGATCTATGATCCATGTCACGTTGTTGTGGACTGTGTGACCTAATTACGTTGTTGTGGACTGTGTGTGTCCTAATCACGTTGTGATGAGCATTATTAAAGGTGAATGTTGTTTTCTATGACCACAAGCCCAGACTGGTGCATCGGTTTAGGGCGTTGTAATTGAGCACTCGGACTTCATGTCCCATGTTGATGTTGAAGAATCTTAAAGTTAAAGATTTTATGAATAGTCGTTAGCCTTTGAGCTTCGATAAGGAAAGAATGTACACACAAATAAACCTTGAGAATAAAATGATTTTTACATGCATTTGTTTGGTAGACGTGCCATGTTGCCAGTGAGAAATCATTGAGTCATGTGTTGGCCGATGAATTTTGGGAAATACGCTCGTGAACTACGATAACCATTGGTTGCTGTGTGATCTGCCAATGCGTGGACAGAAGTTTCCCATTTATCGTAATGACAATTGAGATGTCATAATTTGTACGCAATAACCATTGGCTGTTGATGATCTACCAATGAGTTATAAAGGTGTTGGACATTGAATTCTTTTCGTTGACAATGACCCATGTAAAAAGCTTGATCAGCTTAAACGAAAAATGAAGTTGATATCTCATGAGATTAGGTTAGAGCCTGAATGTTGAAGTGTCATTCATATTTTTATAAAAACCATGATTGTTCGGGTATGAGACTCTTTGATATAATACTGTTTATTTTCAGGAATTTTATATATATGACTTTACATGTTATCTGATGTTTGGTGTCGTGCATATGATTATTGTGTTAAATCCATATATTGGTATCTCACTCTTGCATATATGTTTGTTATTTCTCTTCCTATTTGGAAATTGTTATATATGTAGGTTTAGATGGATCCCAATATTCCCTTGGCACCGGCGGGGGCGCGGACCCTGACCTTTGAGGATGCTAACAATGCGGGTGGGTGGGTCATACATCCGGGATCCCACACCGCTACCTATACCGGACCGGTGACTTCTTTGGAGGGCAATGCAGAGGACGGACCACAACACAGAGTGCAGACAGTCGAGTCAATGAGGATATCTCTACCACCCCCTTGGTACTATCTAAAGCGTCTAGCCGAGTAGGGACAGCTGCAGTTTCACCCACCACTTGGAGAGCCACTCCCTGGAGTTGTACCCGCAGACTCACCACCGTAGGAAGATCCGGAAGAGTTTGTTGATGAGGAGCCTGAGTATGTTGTGCTGGATGATGGTGATGAAGAGGAGCCAAAGTATTTTGTGCTTGATGATGATGACGACGACTCTCCAGATGAAGGAGGGGAAGTGTTGGATGCTTCACCTGTTGTCTCCTCGGGGAGTGGGAGTGTTTATCCTGGCCTTCCTAATGGCCATCTCTAGATAGACTAGCTTTAGGAATCTTATTTATTAAGAAAATATTATTTTCCGAAAGTAACCAACAATTTAATAAGTTTTATTTTTTGCAACGGGTAACCATGTGACACCCTAGTTGGGGTGTTACAATTTACCTTTCCTATTTCATTGTTTCCTAATTCTCTATTGTGAATGAAGCTAGAGGGTTTTCGGGTGGAATTTAGTGCTTTGGAATAGAGATGGTTTGAGAGTGAGATGCTTAGTGAACCATGCTCAATTTATTCATACTGAGGTGGTGGATGGTAATGATATGGTGTGTCTCATGACTGCGGTGTATGCTAATCCTAGAATCCATGAGCGCCGTATGGGTTTGGAGGCTATCGAGAATCTGATAGTTGATTCTAGCCGGTGTTGGTTTCTAATTGGTGACTTTAATGAGATAGCTAATGTTGAGGAGCAAAAGGGTGGTGCTGTTATGGATAGAAGCCGTTGTGTGGAGTTTATGAGCTGGATTAATTGGTGTGGTTTGCTTGATTTAGGCTTTGTTGGTTCTAAGTTTACTTGGAAGGGGCCTAAATGGAACGATAGAGATAGAGTTTTCAGCAAGCTTGATCGAGCAATGAGTAACTAGTTGTAGAATCTGGTTTCCAAATGCTATTATTAAGACTTTTCCCTAGAGTAAACTTCGACCATCATCCAATTTGCGCTCTCCTCAATCCCTCTAATTAGCCCTTCCAGCATAGGCCTTTATGTTTCCTTGCTGCCTGGGTTGATCATGAGGATTTTGATTGTTTTCTCTCTTCGAGTTGGAAGAATGATAGGGATCTTGTTAATAATTTGGATGATCTTACACCTTCCCTAAAGGAATGGACTAGCACTGTTTTTGGTAACATTTTTAATAAGAAGAGGGAGTTGCTGGCGCGTATTAGAGGAATTAGGGAGGCAAGGGGCTATGGCACGAATCCTCATTTGGATGAATTAGAAGCCTCTCTTTCTAAGCAATTGGAGGAGGTTCTTAATCAAGAAGAATCCCTTTGGTTTCAAAAATCAAGAAGGGAGTGAGTGAAATGTGGTGATAGAAATACAAGGTTTTATCATGCCAAAACCATTATGAGAAGAAGGAAGAATGCTATTGTCCAGTTGCGGAATTCTAATAGGGGCTGGGTGGAGGACCAAAATAGTGTTAAGGTGCTGGATCTTATGTTTTATAAAACTCTCTTTGTACGAGTAATATGTATACCCATGTCAGTGAGTCCTCTTTGTGTGAGTTAAAGAAGGATGTGTCTTTGGAGGAGATTAAAACAACGTTGTTTGCCATGGGTTCTCTAAAAGCACTGGGGAGGATGGTTACCCTCCCTTTTTCTTCAAACAGAATTGGAGGTTAGTTGAAAATTCTTTTTGTTCTTTTATTCAAAAAGTGTGGAAGGAGGTTGACTTAATTAAGGGCATCAACAACACTCTTCTTGTTCTTATTCCGAAGATTGATAGGCCAGAGTTTGGTTCCCAGCTTCGTCCTATAGCTCTTTGCAATACTACGTATAAATGTTTGACTAAGATAATTGCCGATAGAATTAAGCCTTTGCTTAGTGATTGTATTTCTCCTATTCAAACTGCTTTTGTGCTGGGTAGGAATATTCAAGATAACATCATTATTGCTCATGAGTTAACCAACACTATGAAAAGAATGAAAGGGCGGAAAGGGTTTATGTCTATAAAGATTGATCTTGAGAAGGCTTATGATAGGCTTTCTTGGCATTTTATCGCGAGTGTCTTTAGCGGCTTGCTTTTCCTATGGAGTTGGTGAATTGGATCATAGCTTGTATCTCTACCTCTTCTTTTAAGATTCTTTGGAATGGAGATAAGACGGTGCATTTTGTTCCTTCTCGAGGTATGAGAGAAGGTGATCTCTTATCTCCTTATATTTTTGTGATTTGTATGGAGCGGTTGTCTCATCTTGTGACAGATGCTGTTGATAGTGGTGAGTGGAAGCCTATTAGAGATGGTAGAAATGGCCCCCTATATCCCATCTTCTTTTTGCGGATGATCTTTTACTTTTTGTCGAAGCTTCTAATTCACAAATGGAGTGTGTTTCAAAAGTTCTTGATAATTTTTGTATGGCTTCAAGGCACAATATTAATAATAGTAAAACTAGCATTTTTAATTCTAAAAATGTCGAGGTTGATGTTATTAACCATACCATGCGAGAAGATGCAGAATAAGCTAGCTGGATGGAAGTCTCTCTGTCTTTCGATGGTTGTTTTGGCAGGATCATTGACTGAGAGAAAACATGTGTTTGGAGTCTCTGTGCCCTGTGGATGCTTCTTATGCTGAGAGATTTGCTACTGTTAATAGCTTTGCTAATGATAGTGGTAAGTGGAATAGGTCGAAGCTGCATGGGCTGGTTCTTGATGATGTTCTAAAGAAAATTCTTGCCATCCCAGCTCCTTTGTCACATGAGGGGGACGGTTGTTTTGGTTGGATGGGCACGGATGATGGAAGTTTCTCAGTAAGGTCGGCTTACTGGATTAGGCATGGTACTCTAAACCAATCTCCTAGCACGAGAATAGGCTATTACTAGTATTACCTCTATGAAGGCTGGCCTGGGTAAGAATAGGCTTTTGGAGTGCATTAGAGAGTGGCAGAAGAAGGATTGGAGCTTATCGGTCAATCATTCTTTCCAGGAGGGCAACCAGTGTGGGATTGGCTCGCTAACTGGAGCTTGTATAAGGAGCTTGGGGAGCATGTGCTAGAGTCTCCTCCTATTGAGATTGCTAGATTAGTGCTTAATGACTCTGTTGGGGCCTCCTTACCCTGTGACTTTTCTTTGTTGGTTTAGTTTTCTGTTGTTGTGTTTGGGCGTTTAACCTCTTTGAGTATCAAAAAAAAATAAAAATCATTCATTGTATTTATTCCTTTTATTCATTCTTAATTTACATTTCCTAATTCATTATTACCTATTTTAAAACCTTTTTCATTTAAATGCTATATAATAAATTATATTCATTGTATTTATTCCTTTTATCCGTTCTTAATTTTATGTTTTCTAACTCATTGTTATATATTTTAAAACTTTCTAATTCTTATGATAAATAATAAATTGTATTCGTTGTGTTTATTCTTTTCATTTATTGTTTTTATTTCTTTTATTCATTTCCTAGTTTATGTTTCCTAATTCATTGTGACCTATTGTAAAACCTTTCAATTCAAATGCTAAATGATAAAGTAGATTCATTATATTTGACAATTGTGTCCTAATAATGCCTCGTACCTTTGACAATTTCGTCGAATGCCAGCTTTAACTAAACATGAGACTTCAATGTGGGTCTGTAAATTATGATGTTGAAGAGATAAAGAGTTTCTCAAACTGGATATTGAGAGGGATGGAACTATTGGTCAAATCAACGATGGAGAAGTTGTCATTGATTTATCGGATGACATGCTCATTACAAATTCCGGTGACTATTGCTTCCTTTGTTGATAGTACTTATCCATCTCTTTTGGACAATATGAATAATCCATCTTTTTTCAGCATAGGACTAATTTAACACCTAAAAGTGATATTGTTGACACAAATGATTATATGTTGTCATTGATCCTCAATGAATCGAAAACTTATATGTTTAAGTTTCGTCAGCCTATACTTACTTAATGGAAATCATCATAGACCAAATGGTGTCCATACTCTTGAATTATTTTAACACTATTTCTTCTCCAAGACTTCCAAATCACGAATTGAAACTCAAAATTAGTGTTTCTTGTATGTTATTGAGAAACATAGTTCAATTTGCAGGATTATGTAATGGCACTCGACTCATCATTATACTAATGAGCAACTACTTTTTAGAGACAAAGTCATTTCTGGGAGCAATATTAGGCAAAAGGTTTTTATTCCTAGGTTGTTGCTAATTCCACCAGATAATAGGACTCCTTTTAAATTTTGGCACAGATAATTTATTGTGGTTGTTTCATTTACAATTACAATAAATATGAGTAATGGACAACATCTCTAACATGTAGGCATCTATCTTCCATAATCAGTTTTTCGACATTGACAATTAAATGTTGGAATGCCAAGGATTACATCACGTCATTATTTGAAGATGAAGGTCATATTTCTAACTCCACTTCCAATGTATCTTATAAAGAAGTTATTTAGAATTTAACATAGGTAAGTTACAAACTATTTTGTTACTTTTATTTTATATACTTTTTGTATATCTTTATCCTTTTTCTTTTCTATCTATCTTTTCAAGAACTTTTTTTTTGTCCATTTGAATTTATTAATGTTGTAAGTTAAATTTTGAAAATGTTTTTTTTTATGTTATTCTGTCCAAAAATCTCAGGTTCAAGATAATCAAGACAAACGAAATCATTCTATTCTCTCGCTAATATTCTCTCTAAGAATGAGTTTTTTTTTTTGTGTTATCGAACAATGAGAACCAAAGTTACGCCCCTCACGTATCCTTAGTGAAATCAAAGCTAGACGTGGTTACATAAATTGTTCTATTTATAGAGTGTCCATAAGTGTCTCCTTTGTGCAATTCCCTCACATGTTTCATATGTGTGCTCATTCTTCTCGGTGATTTGGGGTAATTAATGTTCATTAATACGGATGATTATTTTCATTTAATGGGCACATACATGAGGAGGGAGTGTCGCAGTGACTCAATGGACGGAGATAGACAGAGGGATTGACGTGTCGCACGTTGGTAAATTTGGGGACTAACTGGTTAGTTTTTTTTATGAACAAAACGCGGGTCGTTGAAAAATTTTCGAGTGCGATTTATGCCTTTACTCTATTATTTTTATTATTTTAATATTTTTATTACAACTGTGCATGCTCCGTGACGAATCGTTTGCCACGTATGCACTTTATGTTAGTTTTTTTAATAACTTCGTGGAGGGACGAAAATTGCAATATGTGAAATCTACGTGGACTAAAATTGTTTGAAAAAAATAGATGGATGATTTTTACCAAATTAGAAAACTTGAGGGACTAAAAATATATTTTAACATTAATTTTATTATTTTAATATTTTTTTGGTTCTAGCTATTCTGTTAGTTTCTTCAACAACTTAAAACCATGCGGACTAAAATCATTGGAAAAAAAATAGAGGGATCATTTTCACTAAAATGAAAAACTTGAAAGACTAACTGTACACTTTAACCTATATCTTAAATTGTATCGCAGTTTATATAATTCTTAAGATAAAATTCGGACAGAGATACGGTATTTTGATACCAATCTTGAGTGTCAATTTTTGACACCATCAATTATGATGAGTTTAAAAAAAAATAACGAAAGATGAGAGAAAAAATAATAAATAAATATATAAAAAAAATATAAAAATAAGTATTGATATTTGATTTTGATGTAAAAATAACACTTCTGGTTCGGATAACGTCCATTGCAGTCAGCCTAATAACACCATCTTCAGCTTCGTAGTTCATAGTTGCCGAACACCCAAGAAAAAAAATATTTATTAAACTTGACAGTTGATAGTGTTGAAGGAATCAAAGGAAATCAAAGAGATGGCATTGGCGCACACACCCTCTGTTCGATTCAATTCCGTTGTTCTTTCCCACCCTTCTTCTTCTTCTCACACTCACAACCTTTCTTTTGCTTCACATTCTTCCCCCTTCTCCTTGTAAGCTATACACCACAAATTTTTACTCCTTTTGTTTTTTTTTTTGTTATACCCATTTCAATTTAATTGGATTTCTTATAATTTTTACCTTTATTTTACTTATCTGCATTTGCATTGCAAGTTCCATGCTCTTAAGTTTGCTGTTGATGGACATTTTGGATTTTATCTTTTATTTTAGATATATCAGGTTTAGGGTTTATTAAAATTGACACAAATTCGTCACCTAAATAATAACAACAAAAAAATGACCCAATTTTTTTTTGCATGATGTGTTACCTTGAATTGTTTGGAAGTTGGAACACAAGTACACAACATCCATCAATTCTCCATTTTAATATTTGTATTACAATTTCTATTCTTGCTGTGATTTTCAGGAAATTGGTAGGAAATAGAAAAATTGCTCAAAAATCTGCAGTGAAGGCTGTGTATGGTAATGAATTTTGGGCACTTGGGAGGAGTTCAGAGCAGGGAATTTGGTCCATAAGGTGTTTATTTTGTATTGTTGTTAGTTTTAGCATTTGAACTTTTACCATTGTCTCATACATATATATATTGACGTGCATTTATATGTATTTGAAGGGATGATTTGCAAGTCCCATGTTCCCCTTATTTCCCTGTCAATGCACAAGGACAAGGACCACCCCCAATGGTGCAGGAGCGTTTCCACAGTGTTATCAGTCAGCTCTTTCAATATGTAGGTCATTTTATTTTTTTCACGCTTAAGGTTGGTTATGGGGCTGCCGTTTAGTCTTTCAACTACTAATAATATGTTTTGGTATTTAGAGAATAATTCGATGTGGTGGGGCAGTTGATGATGATATGGCAAACATCATAGTTGCTCAGCTTCTTTACCTCGATGCTGTTGATCCTAACAAGGTTTGTTCTTCGTTTTATTTAAGAATTCACAGTTTATCTTCTTGGGCCTCGGTCCATGTTAAGTAATCCTTTGCATTTCTGGAGTATGACATTCAATATTTAAATCTTTGCTTTTCGTTTTGATTTTATCATACCTTGGTTCTGTCTGTAATCTTTTCCAGTATGTGTTAAACTAATTTTGTAGTGCAAACACTTAATGAGCTACTAATTTTGTGATATGTTGATCAGGATATCGTCATGTATGTAAATTCTCCAGGAGGATCAGTTACAGCTGGTAATGACAGTTTTATGTAAATCTGCCTTGCGATAGTTTTGTTATATTCAATCTACATGTAGACTTTAAAAATGACTGTATTATCTTATTTCAAAAGCTGATATGCTTCATTTCTCTATTTTTGTTAGGCATGGCGATATTTGATACAATGAGGCATATTCGACCTGATGTATCCACTGTTTGTGTTGGATTAGCAGCTAGGTAATTTTTAATTCTTCTTCTGCGTAGGATACCCTTGATTCTCACAAGATACCGCCAGTAAAAGCTTTATCATGTCTTCATCATAATGTGTGCCTGAAGAACTTATTTACTTATTTATGCTGAATGCTAAAAGAATTAATATGATCAAATATTTATTATCTTCAGACCTTCTTTCCTCACTTTATTTGTGGGTGTGATCCTTATGATGATATGCACATGGAATAGTTCCAAGAATTTAAATTCCTCTTTAGCATTGATAATTTGGTGCTGAATTTGATTGGTAGTTGACTGTTTGGTTGTTACTTTTGGCTTTTAAACAACTTATCACCCATCCGCACTTATATATATCGACCTTTTCATGGCAGCATGGGTGCTTTTCTGCTTAGCGCAGGGACCAAAGGTAATGATTCCTTTAAGGTTTTTACTGGCAATCACGAAATGTATTCGTTCCATTTTTTTATATTTTGGTGTATCTCATTTTCCTGTTTTGTCTGTAAAAGAAAATGGTCATTACTAACTTTATACCCCTTTGTCATTTCTGAAGGAAAGAGATACAGCTTGCCAAATTCAAGGATAATGATTCACCAACCGCTTGGTGGAGCTCAAGGAGGACAAACTGACATAGATATTCAGGTATAAGCTTCGTTTTCCTCCTTTATTTCTATTGCATAAACCTCTTGCTTGTTTCTAAAAGTTTATATACTTTTGTTGAGAATTTAAGACTATCTTGGTAGTTGAAGTTGAATAGGTGTTCTAGCATTTTGAAAGACTCAAATATAAAATATTTCTTCATTCAGGTTGATGAAATTCCAAGGATAGAAGTACATTTTGTTTATGTAGCCAATTGACCATATTGGTCCCCGTTATGGAGAGAAAATCCTAGTTGGGGATTTAAGTTAATTTCTGGCATACAATTATCGATCAATGGTCATAAAGGTTTGTGAAACCCCAGTCCAAGCACTAAAACTAATTTGATTATTCAAATCTTTCAGTGGTCAAATGGAATAATCCAATCTAATATCGGTTAGTTGGTTTTCATTGTATACAACAACAACAACCAAGCCCTTATCCCACTAGGTGGGGTCGGCTACATGGATCATACGGCACCATAATGTTCTATCATGAATCATGTTAATAGTTAAATCATTGGCCTCCAAATCTTTGTTAATAGTTTCTCCTATAGTTTTTCTTGGCCTACCTCTGCCTCTAGCTATTGGATTGCCCTCCACTTGATCCACTCTCCTTACTACAAAATCTAAAGGTCTCCTCCATACATGCCCAAACCACCTAAGTCGAGATTCAACCATCTTTTCTACAATAGGTGCTACCCCAACTCTCTCTCTAATGCTATCATTCATAATCCTATCACGTCTAGTTTTTCCGCTCATCCAGCGCAACATTCTCATCTCTGCTACATTGATTTTACTCTCGTGTTGATTTTTTACCGGCCAACACTCCGTCCCATACAACATCGCCGGTCTAATAGCTGTACGGTAAAATTTTCCCTTTAGCTTAAGAGGTACCTTTTTATCACACAAAAACCCGAAGCCTTCCTCCATTTCGACCACCACTGATTGAATCAGATGGTTTACATCTCCCTCAATTTCTCCGTCATTTTGTATAATAGACCCAAGATATTTAAACCGTGTGACTTGTGGTATGTTGTGGTCTCCAACTTTCACCTCTAAGCTAGAGGTGTTTCGCCTTTTGCTAAACTTACATTCCATATACTCCGTCTTGCTTCTACTCAAGCGGAAACCATGTGCTTCTAAAGCTTGTCTCCAAGTCTCCAACCTTCCATTTATATCATCTCTCGACTCTCCAACTAGGACTATATCGTCTGCGAAAAGCATGCATCGTGGTGCTGGCTCTTGAATGTGCTCCGTAAGTACATCCAAGACCAAGGTAAAAAGATAGGGGCTTAAAGCTGACCCCTGGTACAGACCTATGGTTATTGAAAAATCTTCTGTGGCTCCACCCTGCGTTCTCACACTGGTCGTGGCCCCCTCATACATATCCTTGATAGCTCGAATATAGGCAATCCGAACACCTTTCTTTTCTAGGGCTTTCCACAAAACCTCTCTTGGCACCCTATCATACGCTTTCTCCAAATCAATGAAGGCCATGTGCAAATCTTTTTGATCCCTTCGATATTGTTCCATCACTCGTCGTAGCAAGTAAATTGCTTCAATGGTCGACCTCCCGGGCATAAAACCAAATTGGTTGTCGGTGATTTTGGTTTCTTTTCTTAGTCTCCGTTCAAGCACCCTTTCCCATAGCTTCATAGTATGACTCATAAGCTTAACCCCCCTATAATTTGCGCAATTTTGTATATCTCCCTTGTTCTTGTAAAACGGAACTAAAGTGCTTCTCCTCCATTCGTCTGGCATTTTCTTTGACCTCATAATCTCGTTAAAAAACTTCGTGAGCCAAGTAATGCCTCTATTTCCTAGACTCTTCCATAACTCCACAGGTATATTGTCCGGTCCAATTGCCTTGCCATTATCCATCCTTCTCAAAGCTTCTTTTACCTCGTGCTCTTGGATTCTACGATAAAAAGTGTAATTTTGGTCCTCCTCTCTGATGTCAAGCACCTGTGAGCATGATAAAACTTCAAATCCTTCATTAAATAACTTGTGGAAATAATTCTTCCATCTATCTTTAATATCTTGTTCCTTAACCAAAACTTTACCTTCTTCATCCTTAATACACTTCACTTGGTCCAAGTCTCTTGCCTTTTTTTCCCTATTTTTAGCAAGCCTATAAATAGATTTCTCACCATCTTTGGTGCCTAAGGATTGGTACAACCTGTCAAAAGCTTTAGTTCTAGCTTCGCTCACTGCCTTCTTGGCTCTTTTTTGGCCACCTTATAATTTTCCCAATTTTCAGCATTTCTACATAAAGACCAAGCTTTAAAACATTCTCTTTTAACCCGAACCTTAGCTTGCACACTTTCATCCCACCACCAGGATTCTTTACCCTTAGGTCCGAATCCTCTTGATTCACCAAGCGTCTTTATAGCTACCTTCCTAATCCCCTTGGCCATCTTGTCCCACATATCATTTGCACTTCCGTTTGCCTCCCAAAACCCTCCCTCCAAAACCTTGCGTTGGAAGATCCTTTGTTTTTCACCCTTCAGTTGCCACCACTTGATCCTTGAAACCTTTTCGTGGCCTCTTCTCTTCACACTCCTTTTAACTCTTACATCCATGACCAAGACTCTATGTTGGGTAGTCAAGCTCTCTCCAGGTATGACTTTACAGTCCAAGCAAATCTTTCTATCCGATCTCCTAATAAGAAAGAAATCTATTTGAGAGCTTGTCACCCCACTTTTGTACGTGATAAGATGCTCCTCACGTTTCCTAAAACACGTATTGGCTATAGTAAGATCGAAGGCAGATAAAAAGTCCAAAATAGACTTGCCCTCACCATTTACCTCCCCTAGGCCATATCCCCCATGCAAACCGTCGTAACCTCTAGGTGCCCTCCCTACATGCCCATTTAGATCACCTCCTAAGAAAATCTTTTGACCTAGCGGTATTTCTTGAATTAGGCCTTCTAAATCCTCCCAAAATTTTACCTTGAAGTGTTCTTCTAACCCTACCTGAGGTGCGTAAGCACTAATCACATTAAAGGTGTCTTGTTCCACTACAAATTTTAGGGCAATGATCCTATCTCCAACCCTTTTTACATCCACAATATCATTCTTCCAATATTTATCCACAATTATGCCCACCCCATTTCTCGATTTTACTTTGCCAGTGTACCAAAGCTTAAAACCCGAAGAGTCTAATTCCTTTGCCTTTTCTCCCACCACTTAGTTTCTTGTAGGCACATGAAATTGATCCTCCTCCTAATCATAGTGTCAACTATTTCCATTGATTTACCTGTAAGTGTGCCTATATTCCAAGTTCCAAAGCGAATCCTATTCTCGTGAACTAGCTTCTTTACCCACACTCGTTCACAAAAATGTGGGAACCCTTGCTTATTTTTCACTACATCCAGGCGGCGATGCAGCGGCCCTTGCTCTTTTGACACTGTACTCGAGCTATACAGCGCGTTGCTTCTGGGCAACGACCTAGCATTAGCATTATTACGTCGTTGATCCATGTCATAGAGATTCGACTAAGTTTTACGTGACTGTCGATGGCCTAACACAACCCTCTCCTTTTATCCGGGCTTGGGACCGGCTATGTTTAGCTTTGTCACAAAGCACAACATAGGCAAGATTAGTTGGTTTTCATTGTATATGAATATAAAATCAGTAAAAGGAAGCTCTATAAGGTCTGAAATCCACTTGTTTTCCATTCCCTATCAATATATTGTTTGGTTTTAGTAGGATTTTGGTTGGACTGGTTTCCTTATTGTTTTAAACATATTTACATTTAACAAGTAGTGATACCACTCATAACTTCACCAAAGGAAGAACTCATGTATTTGCTAGTTTTATTGCTTTTTAAGTATCATAATTCTTATTAGAGAAAACTAATTATATCAGTCATGATCATCAGGCAAATGAAATGCTGCATCATAAGGCAAACCTGAATGGATATCTCTCTTATCACACTGGCCAAAGTTTAGAAAAGATCAACCAGGATACAGACCGTGATTTTTTCATGAGTGCAAAAGAAGCCAAAGAATATGGACTCATAGATGGTGTCATTATGAATCCTCTCAAGGCTCTCCAGCCATTACCGGCTGCTGAAGAGGGTAAAGATCTGGCTAGCATTTGAACTTGGGAGTATTGCTTCATTGCCAGGTAAAAGCATAAAAGTAATCATGCACCCAAAAATTGAGGTAAAAATGAATCCAGGATGTGATTTTTGCCTTTTACCCTTCAAGCATTTTCTTCTTCTTGTGATGATTTGAGGTCTTATCTTGTAATTGGATTTTATTTATTTATTTTTTGACTTTGACTTTATTTGACTGGTGCCATCCCAAAATGTTATAAGCCAATTATTACGAGTTGGAAGGAATGAAACAAATTTTGGTTCCAAACCCTCCAACTTGATCATTTGTTGTTTGTAACCTAGCATTAATGCATATATGTCAAAACCATACATGCCATTAATATTTTTATTGTTTGGCTCCTAATGATTAGTGGGAAGTTTGATTTGGAATCCCTAAGAAAAAGAAGTACTGAAAATTATATAAGGCAACGGTGATGATCTCTTTTGTGCTTGTTCATATGAAATAATCGTAAAGTTATGTAATAGAATAATAAAATCATTATAACATGATTAGATTAGTTACGTGAACATGCTTTATTTTTCTAGGAAAAAAAATTGAATAGACATCATCTTTTACTTAATCCTACTATCTGGTACTGGTACAACAAATCAGTTATAAAAGAAGTCCTGAAGCTACTTGCATTTGCATACATGGTAGGTGGTGAAAACACATTCTTTAATCAGGCAAAAAGGAAATGACCATTATATTAACAATCTCTGAAAATTTAACAAAATAAAAAATGGGTGCAGGAATTATTAACATGATGATTGAATGATAATTAATCCCTCTTCACTTTTGACATTCGTTGAGCGCCTCCAGCCATATGCCATCCGTTTAGCGCTTTCGGCGATGCAGTCTTCTGTTTCACGATCTCAAGTTCTCATACCTCCTTTTTCAGTTGTTGTTTTGACCTTTATTTTATTTTCTTTTGTTCATGGTTCAGGTGGTGGTCACCGAATCTGGGTGTTGCCCATTTTTTGGGTTTGTTGGCTCTTTTTGGGTTTTTTTTTTGGGTTGTGCAAGTATCAAAAAGATTGGAGGATGGTGGTGGTGGTGGTGGTGGTGGTGGTGGTGAGGGAGAAGGGTGGGGGATGGTGGTGGCCCGTGGCAGTGACTAAGATGGCAACAGTGGGATAGGGTGGGGATCATTTTGCAAATAGTAATTTTCTTAAATTAGCTGATTAGGTAACCGGTAATCAATCTTAATAATCAAGGATGGAAGTGAAAGGAGCATGAATGCAACTTTTTTTTAAAGGCTTAACTGCATTTTTAGTCTTACTATTGGTCGTGTATAATTTTGGTCCCTAAAGTTTTTTTTTCCCCACACATTTGATCTCTTATTTTTTTCGATGTTATAAATTCGTTTCTTCCATCCAATTCCCATTAATTCTTCAATGATTATCAGAGAGGGACCATTGCTCTGAACACAGAGAACCGCTAGTTGAGTTTTTGTGGTAAAGTGTATGTGATGAAACCAAAAAAAGGATCCGAAAAGGATGGACACAATCAATAAATAGTAGAGATGAATCATTGAATCATATTGAATTAGAGAGGCAGAGGAGGAAGAACTTCAATAAGAGGTTCTGTGTTCTTAGAGAAGTGATTTCTCTATGTTGTTTGTTGAAAAATTTGTCTGACATTGAGCAGAATGACCAAATTCGCAATATTTAAAAGACAGGGGATTAAATGTACACAAAAAACTATAGGAACCAAAATTGTGTATGCTGAATAAAAGACTGATAAAAGTGCAATTAATCATTTTTTAAATGGTGCACAATAGACCCAATCTCAAAGCATGCATGCAACTGTAGGGAGATCTTGTGAGTTTGGCATCTTCTGTAATGGAACCGCCCAGGCCCCAACTTTTGGAAGATCTAAAAACTAAGAGAAAAGCTTTTTTGACACGGCTTTTCGACACACATACGGCGACACCGTATGAACAGTCTGTCTTGTCTTGACATAAGATAGTTTCTTTTATCAAGATCAGAATGTGTGGTCCTTTTTAAAAAAAATAATTTTTTTTATAAATAATTTTTTTGATTAAGTATGTGTAAATATCTGGTGAATTGTGTACAAATATCTGGTGAATTCAGTTCATTATCTGATGAATGGGTTTTTTTGAGAAATAATTTTTTTGGTTAAGTATGTGCAAATATCTGGTGGATCAGGTATAAATATCTGGTGAATTCAGTTCATTATATGGTAAATAGGTTTTTTTGAAAAATAAATTTTTTGGTTAAGTATGTGCAAATATATGGTGAATCGTGTATAAATATCTGGTGAATTCATTATGTGGTGAATTTTTTTTTATATAAATAAATTTTTTGGTTAAGTATGTGTAAATATCTGGTAAATAAGTTTTTTGATAAATAAATTTTTTGGTTAAGTACGTGCAAATATCTGGTGAATTCAGTTCATTACCTGGTGAATGAGTTTTTTTAGAAATAAATTTTTTTTAAAAAAAAGTCAAAATTTAAAAAAAATAAAAATGTTGCTACAGTAATGCTTACAGTGCGTTAGTGTAACAGGTGTCGTATTGTTGTCTCAAATCCGTGTTCAATTAGCACGGCTCAAAAACTAAAGTATCATTGACTTTTTGGAAGCTTGATCCGAATTCCTCTATCTATACATGGATACTGTCACATAATTTATAAATTCAAGTTAAAGAAACTTATTATTTATAACTAATTGTTCAAAAAAATATAAACACGGTATAATTTAAACCCGATTGAAAAATGAAAAACACCTGATCTAATTTTTAAAACTCGAATTCATCCCAGTTACCTTTGGATCGGGACAAGTTAGTAGGACCAGTTAGGTTTTGAACACCCCCTAGTTATTATGTCAATATATTGGATTTACTCGGTTAAGGTCTGACATGTTTAAGATATGTCTTGGTGGATTTTAGATTCAACTAAATAACTCAATCAAATTTGTTTGATTGGATTTCACCAAAAGTGATATCTGATTGGATTCAGCTCAAATCAAATCAGATCTATGCCCCTGTTGCCAACAACGACGTATCCCTGGTAAAAAGCTAACAGCCAAAAGAAAGTAAAACTTTCTATTCCACCAAACGAGGCACCCAAGAAAAAGAAAGACCTCGTCTTGCTGAGTGCAGTAAAGACATAAGAGCACCAACTCGCGAACCTCGTGCTGTCTCTTTAATTAAATAAACGACAATACCGTCATTCCTTTATCCCCAATGTGTCTTCCAATTTCCAACTCCAACCAAGGTGATGAACAATGTGTTTGGAACCTTTGTCACTTGCCTTATAATTATGTCTCATTTGCATATCAGAGCAGACGTGCGTCAGAGGCTTTGTTTATATTTGAATGAACGTTTAACAAACGTGATTTTGAATTGAATTGATTATATATAATTGATGTGAATAGAATTGAATTTGATGTGAAGTGATTTATGTTGATTGTTTGGATGTTTTTACTTTGAAAGCAAGATTGATGTAAAACTTAATATAATTTTTCAATCCAAAAACATAAGATACTCCAAATTGCTTCTCTTAAAACTGATTCCGGAAGATAAAATGACTTCTCTAACACAATCAAACATCTCAAATTAATGGTTGTCATCTTGGAAACAAACACATGCTAACTTTACATGCTTGAGAATCACCCTTTGTCCTTAATAAAAGCATCAAATAAAAATAACTGAGAGAAAAGAAACATTCCAAATTTAAAAACCAGCTAAAGTGGATATCATGATATATCATGTACAAACCATACTGTAGTTACATTCTTCAAGGTGGCAAGCACCCCAAAAGGGAAAGATAAAAAACACTTGAATCAAGAAGGGACAACAGGAACACTTTCATCTACAAAATTGTTCCTCATAAAGTGTAAGAAAGATGAAGACATGGGTAGCTCCTCAAGCTCATCGAAAAAGTCAAGTTCTTCAGATTTGGGTGCTGACAAGTTCTTGAGCTGTGCAGAACAAAGGGGCTCTTCCTCTACGAGAAGATCTATTCTGTCATGCCTTTTCTCTGTGTTTAGTTTGAAAGGATCTTCTTGGTCTATAATTCCGTCTTCGGAGCAGCGAATTGGTATTGGAGATTGCAAATAATGAAAGTTTTCTTCATCTGTAGCTTGATCACTGATCATACTGTGCTCATGATTCATTTGTTCTTCTTCTATCTGTTCTTGGTCTTCATCCTTTGAGGTAGCTGGGAGGTCTTCATTGGTTTCGGTTTCGGATTCTTTTAGTGGTTGAGCTGAATTTGTGGTGGAGGGAACACTGGGAGCTGGATGGTTATGAGTAGAGGTATATGTGATGATCAGCATTGATGCATCTGTCCTGCATCTCTCTACTTGCTTTTTCGCTGAACAGCCCTTGCATGTGCTGCACCTGTAATAGCCTCTGCAGAATTGTAGCATGCATGAGCAAACTGTGAGAATGAGATCTTGCAGGTAAGAGAGGAATCATGGGTTAAAACTTGATGCATAAATTAAGAAGACACCAATTCCTTTAGATTGCATTGGGTATGTGAATTTGAGTAAATATACCCAAGTAGTTCTATGTGACTCAAATGCTATCAATACTGAGAAGAGCTAAGAGGCACAAAATTGATCACTTTGTGTCGGGGCAAGGGAGTTCAAACATTGGGGAAATCTTTTTTTCATCGACTAAAATATTTTTCGATGGGATAAGTGAAGACCTACAAAAAAATGGACTTGATACCACATCTTCACCCAAAATCTTAAAGCATTAGGTTTATGAACTCATACTCACACGTGAAATCCTAATAATCTCACCGTCGAGTGAGTCATGTACACAAGAGAATCTCCCAATTAGGCGGAAGATTTTCAAGTATTTTGATGGTGTCATCAAGAGCCCGACTCGTCTCTAAATTGGGCCACAAATGCTCATCTTCTTACTTGCTAGGGAGACTTTTGACATCAGGGATCTCACATTTTTGTACAATTGTCTTCTCTCCAATACTCGCCCCAACCCAATCACCGGCTCTACTACCACTTGTTAAGGCTGGGAGCTCAAACACCGGGGAGATCTTCCAAGAATTAAGAGAAAAACATACTAAATGAATTTGATACTATATCTTGACCCAAAACCTTAAGATATACTAGGTTTATGAACCCATCCACTTATATGGTCCTCATGTTTCCCATTAATTCTCGATGTAGGATTTATTTTTTTCACACTTGGAATCATAATACTTTATTCTTCTAAATTATGATTTGTAAGTAGATTTAGAATTACTAGGCAGGACAAAGACTATAAATATGGGACTTTGGGTCCATATGGATCAAGAACAGAAGTAGAAAGAATGTAATTGGAAACCTTGGATATGGAGACCCTTTGATTGGCTTTTGTCCATATTTCCTCCATGACCAAAAATCAGAAGGTAGCCCTTCATTCTTCAACTTGCTAACATTCTCTCCTACCCTCACAGTGACAACTGTTTTCTGAACCATTTTCCTGCAACATGCACAGCATATATAAAACTTGACAACACCAGTTTACTAAAAATAGCAAAAAACTATTTTTTAACTGCCAAATCAAATATCAGAACTGTATATTTTTTCCTTCTCTTCTTTACTTCCAATTTTCAAGTTTTAGCCTACCGTTTCTTGGATTCTTGAGCTTCTGGTATGAGCTCTGAAGATGCTTCAGACTCAAGATTAGAAGAAGCATTACCCTCCATTGCTGTAAATTCAACCTTTTCTGTCTCTTGCTGCAACCTTGAGTGATATGGATTTTGAAGGGGAAGTGGATGAAGATGAGAGGTGTATTGATTAGAGAGAGAAATAGAGAGTAGGAAGGAGGACGGTGAAGAGATAATGGCAAAGCCCCCAAGTTGCTATCTCTCTTTCTTTTCACACATTTAATATAAAGCTATGAACACCTTTGCATATATCACCACTATACCAGCCCTCAGCAACCCCACCTTGCAATATATCCGGATTTAATTATAACTAAAAATAATTAATTGATATTTATTAAGATAATTAATTAATTTAGTTTAATTGTCTTGATTTAAATAAAAAATGAGTTACGTTTAATATCTCGAGAATGTACAGTATTCTTGAAAGAGTAAAGAGAGAATTGATTTGATTGATTAATTTTCTTGATTTTTGGAATACTTACATTAAATAGAGTTGAGTTAGTTGGATTGTGTTTATATTTGAGTCCAAAAAATATAGATATTTTTTTACTTATTATTGAGTCCCCAGAGAGTGCTAATATCGGCAACAAACCCACGTTTAATAACACAAATGTTTGTTGAACACATATTGGATACATCATATGATGTTTCCTTTGCTTTTTGATGGTATTGTGTGTATTTTGATGGTATTAAATACGTGTATATAAAGATGATAAAAGTAAGTGAGAGATAGAAAAAAAACATGGTATCATATACTGTATCTAAATTTTATATTCAAATAACACGACTCATTTAATAAAGGGGTTTTTTTTCAATATTGACTGCGCTACAGTTGGATTATATATATAATGTTTAATTGACGTCAACCAATCATAAGTTGCTGGATCTGGATCATCTGTTGCAAAACTCTCCCTCTATCCTCTGTTCGGTCATAATCTAACGGTAAGGGGGAAAGATACTTTAGTCTAGATTAAGAGTGTGTTTGTTAGTTTATTAAGGTTAAAATGAAAAGTAATTTTTGTTGGCTTTTGAAAAAAAATGTTTTTTATAATTAACTATTTAAAAAAATTATTATTACAAACATATATAAATATGTTTTTGTTTTTCTTTAAAATATCTAAAAATAATCATTAAATTATTTTATAATAAAATCATTTATATTTTAATCATAAACAAACAAGCTCTGATTCAACTTCGGCTCGAGAGAAGATGGATGGGAGGTTTTGTTCTAGAGGATACATACACTAAATTATTATATCATTAAAAATATTTGACTATTATCATAATTATATTAAAAGTCACACACATAATGATTTGTGATTGATTAACAGTATAACAAACTAAGATGACTTTACATCGATAATGTATCAAAATTAATTTATATATATATATATATATACAATTTTTTTTATTCCAGAAATTAAATTAAATTATATATAGAAATATAAGTAAGAGAAATATTTTTAAGAGGGTGAGAGAGACTATTTTCAGCTTTTGGACTGCACATTAATGTTTTCTTATATATTATTAGGGAACCTGGATAATCCCTCACTGCCACTTGGATAGAATATCCTATTCAAAACAAGAGAGCATCGTCAGTGAGATCACACTTCCAATTTCCGATGGAGTGCTTTGCTGTTTGGCCAGTTTGGGTTAGTGTATTTGGTAGGGTGACGGCCACCATGTCATCAGCATACGTTGGCAAGCTTTGTGTGTGAAGCGTGAACTCAATGGTAGCAAAAGAACAGACGAACCAATACACTAACCCAAACAGCAAAGCACTCCATCGGTGGCATTGCTAGCATTTCTTTTATTTTATCAAATATGTTTTTTCAATATCTCATTTGAGCCATCTTACGGAGTCCTTTTGTTTAACACAACTCTATTTTAATATATACAAAAATGCTAACCACTGTCTTAAGGTAGTGATTGGTACACATTTTATAAAAAATATTTTCGAAAATATTAACATGAAAATAAAAATTTCTCATGTTTGATAGGTTTTAAAAAGTTATTAGCAGACACAAAGGATTCCCATTAATAAAATTAATGAATGATAGTTAAAAACTTGAAAAAACTCTATTCCTATGTGTGAATGTGGGAAAAGAAATTTCTGGAAATGTGGTTCCCAAGAACATAGTTTGCCCAGGAATAAAACATTACAGATACAAAATGCTGCATTGGTTAATAATACAAAAATATAATCTAAGTTTTTTTTTTTGACTAAAAATATAAATTAAGTATTGGTCCCATTTTTCAAAGTTTAAAAGTTACAATTCCCAATACAAAAATTCTATTTCTTTATTTCTTAACCAAAGTCCTTAGGACACTGGTCAGTAAGATTCTAATTTATATTGGTAAAACAGATATAACGAATGTTTTAAACAATTTTGTTATTTGTACGATCAAATGGGACAACTTTTCGTCAATGATTAATACAGGTCAAAATTAAGATTAATTATCTATTCAACTTGATTAATGCGGACCCATATAATAAATGGATAACTCATTAATCATTCACTGAAGTGCATTAACAATTAATGGGTATATCAGTGGATTGTTAATGGGGACCCATGTAATAAATGGATAACTCATTAACCATTCATTGAAGTGCATTAACAATTAATGGGTATATCAATGAATGGTTAATGAGATATCCATTTATCACATGTTTACCTATTAATCAAATTCAGCACATCATTAACCATAATTTTCAACAGGATTAATCATTGACAAAAAGTTATTCGAAGAGTTGTCTTATAACATTACTGATCCAGCTTCTTCACTTGCTGAACTGCAGGATTTTGTTACTCCTTGTCCCAATCCGGCTGCTGCACGGTAAAGTAATGGGTTTCTTTTCAATTACAGCATGTGGTAAGCTTGGGAAAAATTAAAATCATGTTGCAAAGCCGTTGGATTATTCTCTCTCACACATTAAAGCCGTTGATTTTGGCTGAAAGGGCGCAGCATGAACATTTGCTGTAGGGGATCCGGATTGCTCCTTGTCCACAAGACATTGTAAAAGGTTGTCAGTTGTGTAACCCAATTTAGCTCACTCGCTCACGTTATGTAAATTCCAACGGTTTCGATTTGAATGGGGAAACTAAGACCAAAACGACAAAAAGGCTCGAATTGAATAATTTAATGTGAGGAAAAAAAATCACATACTGATTTTGCAAGTTATTTTTACAGCGATCAGAAGGATAGAGATATACTGATCAATATGTATATTTAATGTTATGTGGTCAGTGATCACGGTGTATTATACACGTTAATCTCATTTCTGCCTAGCAAATAATTTTTGCATTAAAAGAAATAATTTTGATACTGTCAATATAAAGTTTTTAATATTGTTAATGAATCATAAATTATCTTATGTTTGACATTTAAGATAGTTATGATAAAAATCAAATATTTTTTATGATGTGACAATTCAAGAATGACTGAAAATCTTTACACTATCAATACATGTCAATAAAAAAAAGGGAAATGAAAGATAAGAAGCTGATATTTATTCACGATACGATGGAAGTAGAGATGACAATAGGTAGGGTCTGGATATGGTACTATAGTACTCGTCCCCATATGAAAAAATTACCCGTGCCCGGATCCATACCCGTGTGGGTAACAACTTTAATAACCTTGTCCTTACCATATGGGTACCTAAGTACCCGTACCCACATCCGTTACACGCACTTTAACTGTAAAAATACAATAAATAACAAAAGAAATGTTATAACAATTAAAACACGATTCAAATGTCTTTTAAATCTACTCATAAAACATTACAAATCAAAATATTTAAATAAATAAAACATCCAAAAAAGAATTATACATGCAATTAGGTTTAGAAAGTTAAAAATCCTTAGCTTAGTTTTTGTTTTAAAATTTGTATTATAGTTAAAATTATACATATTAGTAATATAAATAAATAAATAAATAATTATATATACATATACATATGTACAGGTACATAGTGGGGTGGGTACCATAGTACCTGTACCCGGACCCTTACCTATTATGCGGGTAATTTTTCTATTCATCATGAATAATTTTTACGGATACTCAATAAATAGGATACAAATTATCATCCTCGATGAAAGGTTAAAAAGTATGGATTAACAATGTAAGAATATAATCCAATTCGTGAATTTGGTGGATTTGAACCAGCGGTGGTTTGGACAAGTACATTAGATTGGATTTTAAATGTTTAATTCGAAGACAATTGGTTCGGACTTCGAAATGAAATTTTTTGAACATATCCAATCAAAATCGAACGGATAACTATATTAAAAAAATCAATAATTTAATATTTTATTATGTTATTTTATTTTTACTAATGTTTTTTTTTTTTTTTGAAACAAATGAACTTATATTAAAGGGACATAACTAGAGTACATGCTACAATCACGAAAAGCATGAAAAATAAAGTTCCAAGGATAATTAACAGATATTCTAGCTAGGCGATGAGCCTGGACATTCACACTTCTCTTAGCAAATTGCACTATACTATGAGGTAGTGCTTCTAACAACTGCTTAAAATCATAAATGATATCACCAAATTCAGAAAGGTCCCTCCTGCAAACCATCAGCCACACTTTTACAATCCACCTCAAATATCACATTCTGGAAGCTTAGACTATGGATCCACTTGATGGCCAACAATAACGCAAGAGCCTCACCCTCTTTCAAGGGAAGGACAGGGCTCTGCCGGAAGGTCTTCGCAAGGACAAACCTTCCATGCTCATCCCGAATGCAAAGCCTAACGCCCATCTTGTGCTCCCTCTCAAAGAATCCAGCATCGACATTGCATTTCAGATACCCACCAGGAGGGCTTTCCCATTGAACTGGATCCTCAGAAGGCTCATTAATGGAACTATCGCGGGACTGAGGTTTAGCACTCAACCATGTTAAATTTTAATATGTATAACAGTGGATTAGCATTAATTAGTTATTAAATTATAATTAAATTATTAATATATCAGTTATAATATTAATTCCTAATTACGTAACCAATTGATAAAATAGTTGTTGGGTATTTACTAAAGAATGACCCTATGATGGGATGGGTCATTTCTAACATTAACCCATTGAGAGGTCCCTACTCTCTGCTGGTAGGTTATAAGAATAGCCTCCCCATTAGGCATTCTAACAGTTAGTAACACAGAACCAAAAAACCTACCAGAAAGAGATGAGTAACCCTCTCATCTTCTCCAACATTCTGAAACTGTTCATCTTCTTCTCATCCTTTGATCTACCGTGATGGATTCTGCGAATCTCCAAGGTATGAAATCCTCCTCTTTACTTTGATTAACATGAGAATGACATGCTATGATTTGTATCTGTATGGTATTTAGATTTGTTAGTTTTCCAACAATTGGTATCAGAGCCATGGATAGATACATGTTATAGGCCGTTCGAAAATTGTTAGGGATTTTCATATCATGTTATATCAATATGAAAATTGTAAGTTTTCCTTCAACAACTTTCGTTTTCATGCTTGTTCTTCAAAATTCGAAACTATGATTCTGACCAATGATTTCGAAAATTGTTTGAGGGCTTTTCTTCCCACATGTTATTCGAGTAACATACTCGAAAATCGTTGGATTTCATTAAATAAAACGTGAGAAATCGATGTTTTTCGTTTCTCTTTGCGTGAAATCGGGTTCAATCGCCCCTCGAGTTTTGCTCGCCTCGCGATTCTCGGGCATCGACATACTGTGGAATTCCAGTTCGCCTCGCGAGATTATTCTCGCCTCGCGAACCTGAAAGCCGAAAGAACAGTGAAATTGTCATCCTCTGCGGGTCGCCCGCATACGTTTCTCGCCTCGCGACCCGAAGGCCGATCGTTCTCGGAAAATGAAAGGTCTCTGGGTCGCCTCGCGAACATGCTCCTCGCCTCGCGACCCCGAAGGCTGACTGTTCTAGGAAAATGAAAGGTTTCAGGGTCGCCTCGCGAACACTTTACTCGCCTCGCGAGTACCCGCGAGAAGACCAAACGTTGCTGACTTTTCACAAGATTCGCCTCGCGAGATACCTCTCGCCTCGCGAATATTTTATGGTTAAAACCCAAAAAAAAAATATTGTATTTTTTAATACTGTACTCTAAGGTTTTGATCTAAAATTTTGTGATTGTTCTCTACCTTTTTGTGACACTTTGATATGTTATACTCTCCTTGATCATGTGTCATATAGATGGAATTAATTTTAGAGCCTTATGTGAATTAAGTTGTGTGTTCTATGTTGCATTTGTTAAACAATTAATTATTCTAATGTATAATTGTAGCATGACTATTGATATTTTGTATAGTTATGAACTCACCTATCGTGGGTATAATTATACAAAATTTGTGTTGTTAAACAATTAATTATTCTAATGTATAATTGTAGCATGACTATTGATATTTTGTATAGTTATGAACTCACCTATCGTGGGTATAATTATACAAAATTTGTGTTGTTAAACGGTTAATTATTCTAATGTATAATTGTAGCATGACTGTTGATATTTTGTATAGTTATGAACTCACCTATCGTGGGTATAATTATACAAAATTTGTGTTGTTAAACAATTAATTATTCTAATGTATAATTGTAGCATGACTATTGATATTTTGTATAGTTATGAACTCACCTATCGTGGGTATAATTATACAAAATTTGTGTTGTTAAATAATTAATTATTCTAATGTGTTATATTTGTATTATATTAATAATAATTATACCTACTATCGGTGTACTATTATTAATGTAATTCGTTATTATACATTGTACTATTGTCTTAAAGCTTATGTCAATTATGGTTTCAAGTACCCTATCGGTATTAGAAATTTTGGTGATGTAAGTTTTGTACATTGTATTATTCTTCTTATTGTATTTCTTATTTATTATGATTCGGGACCCTTAGGCGGAATTATAATGAATAAGAAATTTGTATTATGGGCAAGATTGGCTGAACATATATATGGAATCATATTACCCTTCAATTCTTAATGATTCCTTATTCTATGTTTTATGTCAGCCTCCTTCCCAAATTTTGTCAAAACTCTAAATGGGACAAAATATGAGGACTGGAAAGAGACTCTAAATCTCTACTTAACCATTGCTGACTTGGATCTGGCCTTGAGGGAAGACAAGCCAGCTGCTCTCATAAATGAGTCTACTGCAGCACAGAGGATTGCTTATGAGAAATGGGAATACTCTAATAGAGTGTGCCTGAAAGTGATGAAGTATACTATGGAAAAATCCATCAGGCAGAGTATCTTAGAGACCGATAATGCTAAAGAATATCGAAAAGTCTGTTGGGAAGAAATTTATGACTTTTGAGAAGGCTCTAACATGCTTTGAATCCAATGTCATTGATGTTCCTCCAAATACTTGGTGGTTAGATTCAGGTGCAACCATTCATGTTGTGAATTCCTTGCGGGGTTCACAAGCCCGAGGAAACCAAGTGATCTTGAGTCCAAGATTATTATGGGAGATGGAGCTGGAGTTTCGTTATTGACATTGGAATTGTTTCTTTACTTTTGCCTTCGGACATAATTTGCTTTTAAGAGATGCTGTGTATGCACCTTCTATGAGAAGGAACTTGATTTGTTTCTGCTTTGGATAAATGTGGTTACACTTTTAAGTTTGGTAGTGGAAAATTGATTGTCTATTCAGATTCTGTTTCCGTTGGTTCAGGAGTTTTACGTGATGGCCTTTATATGTTAGATCTACATGACATGTCTTCACAATTCTCTGTGTTGGAAACAAACGCAGTGAGGATTAATGAACATTCTTCTATGTTATGGCATCGACGTTTGGGGCATATTTCTAGGCCCCGCATTGAGAGGCTAGTCAAGGAAGGTATTCTCCATGATCTAGACTTCTCCGTTTTTGATACATGTGTTGATTGCATCAAGGGCAAATTTACTGCCAAGGTTAGGAATAAAGCTGCAAATAGGTGTGACGATGTGCTACAGTTGATTCACACCGACCTGTGTGGACCCATTACACCCACTGCCATGGGTGGATATGGGTATTTCATTACCTTTATAGATAATTTCTCGAGATAAGGATGGATAGACCTTTTTCAAGAAAAGTCTAGTTCCCTAGATGCTTTCAAATCCTTTAAGGCTGCTGTTGAGTTGAAAACAGGTAGGAAAATAAAATGTGTAAGATCTGACAGAGGTGGAGAATTCTATGGTAGATATAATGAGACGGGTAGAAACCCAGGACCTTTTGCCAGATTTCTTGAGGAATGCGGTATTGAAGCTCAATACACTATGCCTGGTACTCCTGAGCAAAATGGAGTTGCAGAGAGGCGTAACCGCACACTTATGGAGATGGTAAGATGTATGTTGAGCCATTCATCATTGCCGAGACTTTCTTTGGGGAGATGCCTTAAAAACTGCTGTCTACATTCTAAATCAAGTACCCAAAGAAGTCTGTACCAAAAACTCCATATGAGCTCATGAGTGGAAAGAAGCCGAGTTTGAAACATTTTCATGTATGGGGTTGTAAGGCGGAAGTTAGACCTTATAATCCTCGGTCTAAGAAGCTTGATCTTAAGATTGTTAGTGGCTTCTTTATTGGCTATTGTGTGGGTTCCAGAGGTAGCAATTCTATTGTCCATCTCATTCTATGCGAGTCGTCGAATCCGATCGAGCGGTTTTCTTTGAGGATGACTTGGATAGTGGGAGTGATATACCACGACCAGTTACTCTTAAAGAAGATCGCACCATTGTTCCTATACCAGCTGTTCCTTTTCCTACAGAAGTTTTGATTCCAGCTGATGATGTTGATCGAATCTTCAACATGAAGATGGTGTGGCAAAGACCGCTTGTAGATGAACAAGAACATGATCTTATTGTTGATGAAATTCCACTGAGACGATCTCAAAGAGTGCGCAAACCTTCCATACCAGATGATTATGTTGTATATCTTCAGGAACATGAGTTTGACCTCAATGATGATGATGATCCTATTACCTTTGAGGAGGCAATTTCTAGCTCTCATGCTTCTGATTGGCTGAATGCTATGCATGATGAGTTGTCTTCTATGTCTCATAATGGTGTTTGGAGTCTGGAGGAATTGCCAATAGGTTGTAAACCTGTTGGATGCAAATGGGTTTTCAAAACCAAACGTACTCAGGATGGTAAAGTTGAAAGGTACAAAGCCAGGTTAGTAGCTAAAGGCTATAACCAAAGAGAAGGCATTGACTATAAGGAGACCTTCTCACCAGTCTCTACGAAAGATTCATTTCGAGTTGTCATGGCTTTGGTAGCTCATTTTGATCTAGAACTTCACCAGATGGATGTGAAGACGGCATTTCGAATGGAGACCTTATCAAGATGTTTACATGGTTCAGCCTGAAGGTTTTACTTAAACAGGCAAAGAGCACTTGGTTTGCAAGCTGAATAAGTCTATTTATGGACTAAAACAAAGCTTCCGGACAATGGTATTTGAAGTTTGATCAGGTTGTCACTTCTCTTGGCTTCAAAGAAAATGCCTCAGATCAGTGCGTTTACTTGAAGACTTGTGAGGGTGGATTCATCATTCTCGTTCTATATGTTGATGATATACTTCTTGCTAGCAGTTGTGTTAAAATCCTGACTGAGACAAAACTCATGTTGAGCAGCCACTTTGATATGAAAGACCTTGGTGATGCTTCTGTTGTTTTAGGCATCCAGATTTATCGTGATAGGTCACGTGGTGTTCTTGGATTGTCTCAAAAAGGATATATTGAAAAGGTCCTCAAAAGGTTTAACATGCATTCTTGCTCCCCATGTGCTGCACCTGTTCAAAAGGGTGAAGAAAAATTCTCTAAAACTCAATGTCCTCAAAATGATGTAGAAATAAATGAAATGAAAAAGGTCCCATATGCTTCCGCTGTTGGCAGTTTAATGTATGCTCAAGTTTGTACTCGTCCCGACATTGCTTTTGCTGTAAATGCTTTAGGGAGATACTTGAGCAACCCAGGTTTGGGTCATTGGAAAGCCGTAAAAAAGGTCATGAGATATTTGCAGGGAACCAAAGATTATATGTTGACCTATAAGAAGTCTGATCAACTTCAGGTCACTGGTTATTCTGATTCTGATTTCGCAGGTTGCCCCGACGACCGAAAATCTACTTCTGGCTTTATCTTTATGATGGCAGGAGGAGCTATTTCTTGGAAAAGCGTCAAACAGACGCTTACAGCTACTTCTACCATGGAAGCAGAGTATGTTGCTTGCTATGAGGCTACTTGTCAAGCCATGTGGCTGAAAAATTTGATTTCTGGCTTTCATATTGTTGAAAACATATCTAGGCCACTTGTGATATATTGTGACAATATCGCTCTGCTGTGAACTTCTCTCATAACAATAGAAGCTCTTCTCGCACTAAGCATTTTGATGTGAAATATTTGTTCGTTAGAGAGAAGATTCAGGAGTTTCAGACTCGTATTGAGCATATTGATACAGGAAACATGCTTGCTGATCCACTAACCAAAGGCTTAACTGTTGGAATATTCCGGAATCATGTAATTCATATGGGCTTAGTTAAGGCTTTTTGATGTATTGGATTAGTGGGAGTCTGAAACCATTATTTGCCCATTATCGTTTTTTTTTTTATGAGATATGTAAATTGACGTCATTCTTGGATTCATATCTCTTATAGCATTTTAAGATGCTTGGACCATTTTTTGAATTGCATATTTCTCTTTATTAATTATATGCAATTTTATATTGCATATTTCTCTTTATTAATTATATGCAATTTTATATTCATCAATCTTTATGTGAAGTATGAGTCTTTAGCATGTATGATTTACTTCCCTATCGGATACTATTTCTGCATTGTTAAAGCTTGTACTTCTTATACTTTTACGTTAACGTGTGCTTTGATCGTAACTGGTATTTCTCTTTAATAATTGATTAATGCTATCCAAGTGGGAGAATGTTAAATTTTAATATGTATAACAGTGGATTAGCATTAATTATAATTAAATTATTAATATATCAGTTATAATATTAATTCCTAATTACGTAACCAATTGATAAAATAGTTGTTGGGTATTTACTAAAGAATGACCCTATGATGGGATGGGTCATTTCTAACATTAACCCATTGAGAGGTCCCTACTCTCTGCTGGTAGGTTATAAGAATAGCCTCCCCATTAGGCATTCTAACAGTTAGTAACACAACCAAAAAACCTACCAGAAAGAGAGGAGTAACCCTCTCATCTTCTCCAACATTCTGAAACTGTTCATCTTCTTCTCATCCTTTGATCTACCGTGATGGATTCTGCGAATCTCCAAGGTATGAAATCCTCCTCTTTACTTTGATTAACATGAGAATGACATGCTATGATTTGTATCTGTATGGTATTTAGATTTGTTAGTTTTCCAACAAACCATCCCTCCAAGACTGTGATAGATCTGAAGGTTACATCCGCTGGAGTCTCATCCGTATCATTCCAAAGCTTGTTATTCCTGCGCTTCCTGTTATGAGATATTGTAGCCAAACAGAAAGTCGGTTAAGATTCTGTTAGGAATTCTGTTTTGTCAGTTTAACAGAATTCTGTTTTGTTGGTTTTTCTGTTTTGGCAAGCTGAGTTGTTTTGCTTCTTAGCCTTGCTGCCATTGTAAGCTCTATAAGAGCATTCCCTTGTGATGGTTAATAGTAGAAAGTAATTCAGCAATATTACTTGTGTTCATTCTCTTAGAATCCTAACATCTGGCATCAGAGCTCCTACTGGGGCCTGAGCAGAAAAGCGTGAGTCAGAGTTCTTGGGAGATCTTGGGAGTAACAAGAAAATGTCGAATGCAATTGATGGTAGCTTTGTGTAGCCTGCAATTCCTCGGTTCGATGGTCATTATGATCATTGGAGCATGCTAATGGAGAATTTTCTCAGATCCAAGGAGTATTGGAGCTTGGTGGAAACAGGCATTGCAAAACTAGTCCAAGAAGGTATCTTGTGACAGGAGCTCAAGAGAGGAGAATTGATGAGTGAAGTCGAAAGATATGAAGGTCAAAAACTACTTGTTTCAAGCCATAGATAGAACAATCTTGGAGACTATCTTGCAAAAGAACACGTTAAAAGAGATATGGGATTCAATGAATAGAAAGTATGAAGGCAATGCAAGAGTAAAAAGATCAATTCTTCAAGCCTTGAGGAAAGAATTTGAGACTTTGGAGATGAAAATAGGTGAGACAGTAACTGACTATTTCTCTCGGGTTATGAGTGTGGCTAACAAGATGAGAACTCATGGAGAACAGATGCAGGATGTAATCATTGTTGAGAAGATCCTTAGATCCTTAACTGACAAATTTAACTATATAGTTTGTTCAATTGAGGAATCTAAGGATACCGATTCCCTTTCTGTTGATGAACTTCAGAGTTCCTTGATAGTTCATGAGCAGAAATTCCACAAGAATCATGGAGAGGAGCAGGCTCTCAAAGTAAGTTCTGATGAGAGGAATGATAATGGAGGAAGACAAAACCGAGCCACTGTTGAATGTTTTAAATGCCACAAACTTGGACATTACAAGTATGAATGTCCTGACTGGGATAAAGAAGCCAATTATGCTTCTTTCAATGACCAAGAAGAACTCCTGTTGATGGCTCATGAGGAATTGCATGATGTGCAAAGAACAAATGCATGGTTCTTGGATTCATGGTGCTCGAATTATATGTGTGGAAACAGATCTTGGTTCAAGGAGGTGGATGATACTTTCAAGCAGTATGTGAAGCTTGGAAATGACACAAGAATGGAGGTGACTGGAAAAGGGAGTGTGAAGCTGAATATTAGAGGAGTCACTCATATAATTAGAGATGTGTTCTTGGTGCCAGAACTCAAGAACAATCTTTTAAGCATAGGGCAGCTACAAGAAAGAGGTCTAACTGTAATGTTCAAGTCAGGAACCTGCAAGCTTTTTCATCCTGACAAAGGCCTGATTTTGGAGACTAACATGACAGCAAACAGGATGTTTATCTTGTCTGCACAGACTATAACCAAGAATGATGCATGCTTCCACACTACTGCACAAGACCTTTCCTTCTTATGGCATTGCAGATATGCTCATCTGAATCACAAGGGGCTGAAAACTCTTCAGAACAAAGACATGGTCAGGGGTCTCCCTTCCTCATTATCTGCAACAGAGAAAGTGTGTGAAGATTGTATGAAAGGGAAGCAGCACAGAGATCCAATTCCAAAGAAGAGTCAATGGAGAGCAACTCAAAAGCTGGAATTAATTCATGCAGACATCTGTGGCCCTATCACTCCATCATCCAATAGCCAGAAGAGGTATTTCGTGTGCTTTATAGATGATTACTCTAGAAAGGCATGGATTTATTTCTTGATGGAGAAATCAGAAGCCTTTCACTATTTTCAATGTTTTAAAAAGTTAGTTGAAAAAGAATCTGGTCTGTTGATTAAGTGTCTTAGAACTGACAGAGGAGGAGAGTTTACTTCATTGGAATTCAATGAGTTCTGCCAGAAAACAGAACTAGTGCAAAATATACCTTTTACATCGGCGTTTTAACATCGGTTTTAAGTAAATCGATGTGGAAAGGGAGGCGGTGGCATTTTTGAAATTAAATCGAAAATTTTAAACATCGGTTTTCCTAATAACCGATGTTGTAAAGTTTTAAACATCGGTTTATTTTAAACCGATGTTGAAAATTGAACCAAAAATAAAAAAATTAAAAAATGCATACTTTAACACATCAGTTTTTTCTAAAACCGATGTGCAAAAAACGAATAAAAAAAGAAAAGAAATAAATAATATAATTTTAAACATCGGTTATATATAACCGATGTGTGAAAGTTTACAACATCGGTTTTCTTTTAACCGATGTGTATTGTTATCTACATTTTTAATTCCCTCTTCCTCCCTTTTCATTTTCGTGCTGAGACCTTTTCATCTGAGCTCACTCTCCCTCCCTAGCTTACCGTGAAAGTGCTGACCTCTAACCCTAGCCTATACACTACGAGCCAGAGAACGGCCAGAGAACCACTGCGAGCCAGAGAACGGCCATCTGCGAGCTACCCTCCTCCTCCCTCAGGTATGCGTCTCTCTCTCTCTCTCTCTCTCTCTCTCTCTCTCTCTCTCTCTCTTTCTCTCTCTCTCTTCCTTGTGCATTTCCTTTTACTATGTTCTAGCTAGCTTCCGTCATTAATGGTTCACTCCTCCTGACTGCCAACTGCCTCCGTCATTCATGGTTCACTCCTCCTCATTTTCCATCTCTACATTTGGCTGCAAAAATTCGTTTTCGTGTTCTGCCAAAATTCTGAGCAAGCACTAAGTGAAGAAGATAAATGATGCATTTGAGGTATTTGCTAAAACACCTCTCTCACCTGAACAATTTCCACTGTTAAATACTAGCTCTTCCAAGGCTTGACAAAACACCTAGCCCACCTGAACACTTTATCGACTTTGCAATTCCTAGATACATACCCATGCAACATTTCTTGATGTGATGACATTTCACCACATGTGTATATGATTTATACGATTCATTCTTGCTGCTTTTGAGAAATATCTTTCTTCTAATTGGCAATCATGGTTGTTATATCCACCATTATGAGTTTCTTCTTATTACTTGATATTTCCATCTGTTGGTTATGAAATACCATGTGCTATTATTCTTTTATGATAGGCGACGGAGAGAGAAGATTAGTAGAAATTGTATTTGGTTAAATAAGCAAAATATTCTCAAAGATAGTAAATGTTGCCAAATGGATTGATACATTGACAAAAGGCACTCACGAGGTTTTTTTTTTTCCTACTTTGTGGATGTTGGAATACATTCTGCTTTTGGTATTGGTACATGAAAACAACTATTTTGGAATTCATGTCAAGCTTCAAAACATTCTGAAATGTAAAGGAAATGTGTTTTTAATGGAAGTATTGTGTTAATTAACATGTTAGAGGGAAACAAAATTAAGAATATGTATCTGGCTCATGTTCAGATTCATGTATACAAAGGCGGTGTTAATTTTGTGATTACATGACAAATTGTTTTTCATTTTATGTAAACTAGTATTTGACTTATGACTATTTATCCCGTGTTTACTGTTTACACCATTTTTAATTTTATAAATTGAGACCAAGGCTGGTGAAGTTGTCTTCTATAGTTGGATTTTTACAGGAAAATATATCTAATATTTGGTTTCTTTCTTCTGAGTGTACCTTTTTTTCTGATGTCATATAGGTTCTGCTTAATTTCTATGGTATTTTTCCTGTTTTAGTGGAAGCAGGTTATACTGATGTAATATAACATTAGACTTGTTTGGTTTTGAATTGGTGCATTTCAAGATCATGATGGAAGACATTTTGGAATTAGGTTGGTGTTGATTATTTGACAATCAATTGCGTTTCATCTGAAGACAAACTGTTTAAAACTGGGATGAATACTTAGGCGTATTGGATTTTGCAATCCCTTATAAAACCCAATTACTGTGTTCATAAGAATTCATTTTTCCAATGAATAGTTTGGTTTGACCTGGTACTATGGTTTGATTGTCTTTTGGAGCTGCAGGTCAAATCAAACAATATATATGCACACACTCATACACACAGAACATCATTATTGTGTTTAATTGTAACAAGCAGGACCCGTTGGAAAGTTCAGGATTAGTTTCCATTCAACATAGTCAAATAGTTGTTGTTTATATCTCTTACAGCTGCCCTATTATGGCAATTCTTGTCTGTCACTAGTTTTTCTTTGGTTCGTAGATGGTTGCTTACTAGTTAGAGGATCAAAGGAGATGAATTGTTTGCTTTCTGTTTTTTAGTAATAAGCAATTGGTATCTTAATATACTGGAATGTGCTTAACATGGTCCTGCTAATTGCCTATTTTATTCCGTTGATCAGGTATAGACAAGGAAATCATTTGATTGATTTTACTGAGATATTCAACTTGCTCTCCTGGGAAAATAAACAACGACTTGTCAAACTCTTCGATCTTGTTTTTACCCTTTTCCTCTGTGTTTTGGTAAGTGACTTTAAAAAGACCTTATAGTGTCTGTCAATTTTATGGTTTTCATTAGAATTCTTAGATGTTCATTTTGCTGCAGGGTGATCTACACTTCATTGCATAGAGCTACTGCCTCTTGTTTCTTCACTTCTCTGCTGTCTTTGCACAATAACAACTAGACGTGTCTCCCAGAAGGTACATTTTGGCTGAAAAGCTTTCATTGGAGTTTTAATGTATTTTCTTGAAAATTTATTTATTCGAGAATATGCCCACAATAATTAGTAAAGCCTTAGTTTCCCGTTTGAGATGCAATACTAATGAGCGTACGTGTATATGCTTAATGTACCGCTCATTGTGTTGGATCTTGAATTGTCCAAAGTTGGACAGTTTGGGAAAAAACTTTTTCTTAATTCAGTTAAAATAGTTATTCATTGATTCTAATGTTATATACTTGATGAAAGTTCGGATTGATACATTTCCTTTCGTTCTCCGGGTGCATACTTTATCGTGGTGGATGTCATCGCGTTCAAGTAGTGTACGTCGGAGACCGCAGGGAAATGCTGCCGAAATTTTATCGAGTATGAGCATGAGAATTAAGGACTAACTGTTAACCGGATGTTGAAAAAGTTTCTTCTCGAATGGGATAGGGCCATACCCTGTCATAAGAAGTGGTTGATGAATATGTTGGACTAAGTACGAAGGTATTGGTTTAGTCATGGATCGCGGTTGGATGAATGCTAGACGGACAAGTGATGAGTATGAGAATGGAGTGGAAGATTTTCTACAGTTTGCAAAAACAAATGCTCCTGATAGTGGTAACGGAAGGTTTTATTGTCCTTGTGTTAACTGTTTGAATGAGAGACGACTAGAAACTGAGGAGATACGTGATCATCTTATTTGTGAGGGGATTTGCAAGAGTTATACAACATGGATATGTCATGGTGAATCGTTAGACAGGCTGAGGGTGTCGGATAGAGAGAGGAAGTTGATGACGTGGAAATGGACGATGGACTAGAGGACATGATCCGTGATATTGGGCAAGAGTCTTTTCGGCGCGCACATGTGTATGATACTTTGTGCAGTGATGCGCAAGTGGCTTTGTATCCGGGGTGCACTAATTTCACACGGTTGTCAGCGGTGTTAAGATTGTTCAATGTGAAGGCGAGAAATGGGTGGAGCGATAAAAGCTTTACTGAATTGCTTGAGTTGTTGAAAGAAATGCTTCCAGAAGGCAACACATTGCCATCTCGAAACTATGAGGCGAAGAAGATATTGTGTCCGATGGGTATGGAGTATAAGAAAATACACGCTTGCCCCAATGATTGCATATTGTACAGGAAAGAGTTTGAAGAGATGCACGAGTGCCCCAGGTGTGGGGTATCAAGCTACAAAGTGAAGGATGGTGATTCTAGTTGTGATGTGGTCACCAAAGGTCCTCCTGCGAAGGTGTTATGGTATATTCCCGTGATTCCGCGGTTCAAGCGATTGTTTGCTAATGTAAATGATGCAAAGAACATTAGATGGCATGCAGATGAGAGGAAGTGTGATGGACAGCTTCGCCATCCGGCCGATTCTTTACAATGGAAGAGAATTGATAGTTTGTTTCCGGATTTCGGCAATGAGCCCAGAAACCTCAGGCTTGGACTTGCTACCGATGGAATGAATCCATATGGAAACTTAAGTAGTATTCATAGTTCATGGCCTGTTCTCCTTGTAATTTACAACCTGTCTCCTTGGTTGTGCATGAAGCGCAAATACATTATGTTAAGTATGATGATTTCGGGTCCTAAACAGCCAGGAAATGATATTGATGTTTATCTGAGTCCCTTGATTGAAGACTTGAGAATGTTGTGGGATGAAGGCGTTGATGTGATCAACGGGTATTGCCGTGAGACATTCAAATTGCGTGCCATGTTATTTTGCACCATCAATGACTTTCCAGCATACGGGAACCTGTGTGGGTATAGTGTTAAGGGGCATAAAGCATGTCCAATATGTGAAGAAGGCACATGTTACCATCAACTGCAACATGGAAGGAATGCGGTTTACCTTGGGCATCGGAGATTTCTCCGATGTAATCATCCTTATCGTAGATTGAGAAAAGCTTTCAATGGACTTCCGAAGAATGAAATTGCTCCGGTGGCCTTGACTGGAGAGCAAGTTTATGAAATGGTGAACAACACTAATGTTATCTATGGGAAGACCCAGAAGAAGGCTATCGAGAAGAAAATATGGAAGAAGAGGTCGATCTTATTTGATCTTCCATACTGGTGCAAGCTTGATGTAAGACATTGTATTGATGTGATGCATGTAGAGAAAAATATGTGTGTGACAGTTTAATCGGAACGCTTCTCAACATTCAAGGCAAGACAAAGGATGGTGTGAATGATCGTCTAGATTTAGTTGTGATGGGTATACGAGAGCAGTTAGCTCCACTTAAAGTGGGGGATAAGAAGACTTATTTGCCCCCAGCATGTCATACTTTATCAAAAAAAGAGAAAAGAAGTTTCTGTGAATGTCTACGGGGAGTCAAAGTGCCACAGGGTTACTCTTCAAATATCAGAAGACTTGTCTCAATGAAAGATATCAAATTAGTTGGCTTAAAGTCTCATGATTGTCATGTCTTGATGCAACAACTACTACCGGTGGCCATTCGTGACATATTGCCTAAAAAAGTCAGACATGCCATTACTAGGTTATGCTTATTCTTCAATGCTATATGTAGCAAGGTCATTGACACTAAAAATTTGGATGAGTTGGAAAATGAGGCAGCCATTGTCTTGTGCCAATTGGAGATGTATTTTCCACCTTCATTTTTTGACATCATGGTTCATTTGATTGTTCATCTAGTGAGGAGATTAGATTGTGCGGCCCTGTTTATTTAAGGTGGATGTACCCGGTTGAGCGATACATGAAGATCTTGAAAGGATATATGAAAAATCCACATCGTCCCGAAGCATCTATTGTTGAAAGGTATGTTGCAGAAGAAGCAATTGAGTTTTGTACAGACTACATGTCAGAAGCGGAACCTGTAGGGCTTCCGAAGTCTCGTCACGAAGGAAGATATGATAGTGATGAGTGTGATTTCAACTCATCTTTGTCCATCATTTTGCATGTATTTTCATGTAGTTTAGGCATTTTTAATTAGATTTTAGGTTAATTTTCCTTTAGAATGGGTAAGGCGGTGTTCGTGGTGTTGTTTTGCAGATATCAAGGGTAAAATGCTCAAGATCAACCATGATGAAGTTTGGATGAAGATAGGGCTTTAAAAGTGAAGAAAATGAGCCAAACAGAGTCCATCACGGTCTAGCCGTGATTCTTATCACGGCCACAAAAGGAAGGCTCGCGTCGCGAGCACCATTTCGCATCGCGAGAAGGCTGAACTTTGAAGAAGTGCCAGAGGCAGAGACCGTCACGGCCTGGCCGTGATGGACATCACGGCCGTGACGCGCATTACTTGGACCTGAAGAAACCGATTTGGATCAGAATTTGAGTTAGATTGGGTCTCTAGCTTCCCAATTCTATAAATAGGGACCAGGCAGATGCAGAAAGGATCCATCATCTAGAAGACACACACATAGACTTAGGCTATTTTTCAGGATCTTCTTCTTCTTCCTCCTCTCATTCTGATTTTGTAATTTTCATGATGTTGTCAACCAAGCTTGTCATCTCCATGGCAAGGCTTGAGTAGTAGTTTATTTCTAGGGATTGGGGCTATGCCCGAGTTTCGTTTATGATGTTGAATTTGATGTAATATCTTTGCTATTTCGATTTTGCTTTAGATCTGATTTCTAGTGTTTTATTCACTTGAAAATTCGACGACCACTCATTTGCGAGACGTAGATATTCTAAGGAGGAACCTAGCGGTGAACTTAGGATTTCTAGAGTTTTTCACTCGTAAAATTCGGCGGCCGCTTATTTACGAGACGTGGATGATCTAAGGAGGAACCTAGCGGTGAACTTAGGTTTATTTGCATGACTTAGACACTCTAAGGAGGAACCTAGCGGTGAACTTAGGTGTCGGATCTATAGAAGTCAGACTTGGGACTGAAATCACGAGAGTTAGAAGCCGTCCCTCGAGGATCAACGAGTTGTCACGAAACGCAAAGGGTCCAATCTGGGATCAACTACCACGAGAGTAGGGGTCGGGTCAATTGGGCACGGTTTTTGTAACCCGAGAGGGAGCTTAAACTATTAAAGGATAAACTCGCCTTCAAGGCAATTTCGGTAATCAATAAAGGTAAATCAGGTTAGCAACATAAACAGCCTCAAAGGTAACCCAAATCCCTAGGAATCGATTTAGATCCAAAAACCCTAAAAAGATTTGTTTCCTGTTTTGTTTAATTAATTATCCATTATTTCAAAAATCAAAATCCTCTTTCAAAACCTTTTTATAGTCCAGGTCTACTCGATTCAAAAATTAATTGCGATTCAATATCACAGTCTCTGTGGGTTCAATATCTTTTATTACTTGGCGACAGTCCGGTACACTTGTCGGAAATGCAAGCGCACGCCTCGCGCGCCGCGCCGCGACATCAAGTTTTTGGCACCGTTACCGGGGACTGTGCCTTTTCGAATCTCAATTTAGTTTTTGAATTGATTTTTCTGGACCTTTTCTTTTTATTTGATTTTTATTTCTGGAAAAAAAAAATTGCAAAATCTTTTCCTTCTAGTGTATCCATCTCTCTGTGTGTTATATGCAAAGATCCCTAAGTCTTGGGAGCCTTAGTGAGGTTGATCCAGAAATCGAGAGAACCTTCCATAGACGTAGGAGACTACAAAGTGAGAGAGAGAGGTTGACCCCCATTCCACTCATGGCGAATCAACCGGATACAAAACCTTTGAAGGACTACGCAGCCCCAAATGCGAGAGGTTTGCGAACTGGGATTGCAAGGCCAGAGATAGAGGCGGAGGACTACACTATACCGCCTATGCTAATCAACATGATTAGGCAGCACCAATTCGGAGGATTGCCCTCGGAGGATGGTATTCGCTTAAGGTTATTCCCCTCATCTCTGACTGGAAAGGCAAAGGCTTGGCTAAAGCAAATACCCGCCAACACCTTGTCTACTTGGGACCAACTGGAACTGGCGTTCTTGGAGAAATTCTTTCCTCCATCCAAGACAGCCTATATACGAACCCAGATCACCGGCTTCTTCCAAAAAGACGGAGAATCCTTATCGGAAGCTTGGGATCGCTACAAGGGACTGCTGGAGTCTTGCCCACACCATGGACTCGAGAGGTGGTTACTAGTGCACACCTTCTACAACGGATTAGACTACTCTTCGAAGGTGTCACTTGATTCTGTAGCTGGTGGAGCATATATGAATAGGCCTCTGACTGAGGCATTTAACATCATTGAGAACGTGGCCACCAACTACCATCAATGGGGTTCAGAAAGAGGTAATAACCCGAACAAGATTTCGGGGGGTAAGTTTGAAGTAAATAGCACTGATCTTATAATGTCAAAAATAGACTCACTTAATAAACATTTTGATCGGCTTGAAAGGGCTAATGTGAGTGCAATAGGTGCTACTAACCTTGTTTGTGAGATTTGTGGAATGCAGGGACATGACATCATGGAGTGCCCACGTGGAATTGCTCATGGATCCGGCCCCTTCGGGGGAACAAGTGAACTCTTGTCACAACTTCTACGACACGAACCCGAAGCTTCCCAATTATGCTCCCCCAAATCCCTACAACCAAAGAAGGAACAACCCTTACCTCTCCTACGGCAACTACAGCAACACGCTCAATCATGAGTTCCAAGAGGGCCAAGGTAATAGGAAACCCGCTCCGGGGTATCCTCAAATACAGCAGTCTAAACTCGAGTCTTTATTGGAAAGTTTTGTTGAACGAGGCAATAAAAGAGCTAGCATCTAAGGTAGACAACTTAGCCATTCACAGCAAGATGCTAGAAACCCAAATTGCCCAACAGGCCAGCACATACACTAGACCTAAGGGTACGTTCCTGGGTCAACCCGAAGCTAATCCCATTGAGCATTGTAATGCCATACACTTGAGGGATGATAAGCTTGGGATGGGGGAAAAGGACGTGGAACCAGAGGAGGACATGAGCGAAGATGAAGAGCCAGAACCAAAGTATGTCCCTCCACCACCGTATCAACCCCCAATACCTTTCCCACAAAGGTTGGTCAAGAGAAAGCAAGTGGAAGTAGAAACTAAGAACTTAACTGAGGAGCCAATTGTCATGAAAAAATCTAATATGCCTCCTAAACTGAAAGACCCAGGTAGTTTCTCTATCGCTTGCTCGATTGAAAAAGTGCAAATAGACCAAGCCTTATGTGACTTAGGGGCTAGTGCGAGCTTGATGTCGCTCGCTATCTTGGAAAGGTTGGGAAGCAAAGAGTTGAGACCATTCAAATTCTCCTTACAATTTGCGGATGGCTCAACTAGGACTCCTCTAGGCATACTAGAGAATGTTCCTGTAAAGGTAGGGAAATTCTCCATCCCTACCGACTTCATGGTATTGGACATGAAAGGGAATTCTAAATTCCCCATCATTTTAGGAAGGCCATTCTTGGCCACCGCTGGAGCGGTAATAGATGTAAGGAATGGCAAACTCTCTCTAAATGTAGAGGAAGGTATGGTCGATTTTGAATTTACTAACTCTTATAATAACCCTCCTTTTGAGAGCCATGTGTGCAGGATCGGTATCACGTTTCCAGTGGTAAAAGAAGAGCTCAACATGGAAGCAACTCCGAAGATTTGTATGGCTGATGATGCACCAAATAGTGACGGAGTTGGAGTTGTTGTCCATGCGGAAACAAAACTTCCGCCGGGAAAGAGGAAGGCTAGGAAGCTCCGAGAGAAAAGAGCGAAGCGGAAGCGTTATTGGCCGTATGAGCAAAAACGACTTTTTGAAGGAGTTCCTTGGAAGAAAAGTGTTCCTGCACTTCTACGCCTAGCCGACCCCGGTTGATTGAAGAAAGTTTGGTTAAGCTTAGGACCGTAAACAAGCGCTTCTTGGGAGGCAACCCAAGCTTTCTTTCCCTTTTTCCTTTTATTTTTGAATTTATCTCTTGAATTATTTGAGAAGATCAAGAGGCAAAAAAAATAAAAAAAAAATCATAAATTAATAGATTTGTCTAGTGTTTTCAGGGTAAAGAGGAAGGAAGAGCAAGAAGAGCAAGGACTAATAAAGTCAGAAGCCATCACGGCCTGCCCGTGATACGCCTCACGATCGTGATGCTATTTCCACCCAAGTTTTGACTGGAATGTGAGCCAACACCCGCTACCAACTCGGTAAGTTGTTCCATTTTTCTCCTCTCTCTGACTTGATTATTTACATTGGAGACAATGTAAGTGTTGAGCTTGGGGTAGGGGTACTTTTGCATATTCATTGCATTTTTGCATTCATATTGCATTCTCATAGGCATAGTTTGGTATGATCACATTCTCTAGATTGCCCCTCACTTAGAATATGCATCCAATTGTGAGAACTTGGTGCCAAATGAATTGAGATAGTGAATTTTTGAACCCAATTTTTTATTATTCTTGTGATATGGCTAAAAATAAAAATTCTTGAGATGATCTTTTGATAGTTGATGATTAGCATGTGGTTCCTTGAATTTGTATTTCTCACTGACTTTTGAACTACTAAATGTAAGATTTTGAGCCAAAAAGGGGTACTCACTAAATCTACCCCATTTCTTGTGATAGAGTGTTTTAATTCCTCTCGGACTGTATTTTCTAGAACTTGACTTGAAACCGTTTTGAAACTTAAAAATTTTTGAAAACACTTTTGAAAATGATTGAGGCACTAGGTATTTTTCCGGCCTTCTGAGCTTTGATTGATTAAATGCTACCCCTTAGTTACCCAGTTTTGAGCCTAAAAGATTAAAATACTTTTCTTGGTACCTTGAATTGCTTTGATAAATAATGCTTGGTATAGCACCTTTTAAAGTATTACAAAAGGGTAAAAGGTAGTTTGAAAAAGTTTGGGATGAAAAAGCTAGAAAATAATTTCTCTTGAGCTATAAATCTCCCCTTCTCCAAATAAATTAAATGAAATAAACACAAAAAAATTGGAGAAGGGGATGACAAAAGAAAGTGAGAAATGAAAAAAAAAAAAGGTGGAGAAGTGAATCAAAGCCCCTAAAAGGTATTTTAGAAGGTGTCATGCTTTGCAATGTTTGATGATTTGTCTAGCCTTCTTGAAATTCCCTTTCCTTGATTTTCCCACCTAACAATAAATCCCATGGCCACATTACAACCAAAATAAAAGACCTCTTGATTCTTATGTGTTTTCATTAATAAAGTAGAGATTTGGTTAATAGTCAAGCCTATGGTAGAGTACTTTCCTTGAGGAAATTGAGCGAATTGTCATATACCCTAAAATACTTGAGTGAGGTGAGAAGAGTGCCCGAATCAGTGAGAATATGAATTTGAAAAACCTAAGCTTCTAATTGGACTTGAAATTGATTATCTCTTGAGGACTTATTTGAATATGCCGTCACTTGGATTAATTGCTAGGGTTCTTGGTTCACTATCCATGCTTTGATTGATATATCTTATGGCCTTAGTAATTGCTTGAGGACAAGCAAAATCTTAAGCTTGGGATGATTTGATGAGTGTGATTTCACCTCATCTTTGTCCATCATTTTGCATGCATTTTCATGTAGTTTAGGCATTTTTAATTAGATTTTAGGTTAATTTTCCTTTGGAATGGGTAAGGCGGTGTTCGTGGTGTTGTTTTGCAGATATCAAGGGTAAAATGCTCATGATCAACCATGATGAAGTTTGGATGAAGATAGGGCTTTAAAAGTGAAGAAAATGAGCAAAACAGAGCCCATCACGGCCTAGCCGTGATGCCCATCACGGCCATGATCGAGAAAAACTGAAAAGGAAGAAAGACTGAAGTCAGAGTCTGTCACGGCATGGCCGTGATAGCCATCACGGCCGTGACCCAAAACCCCCACAAGTCAGAGCCCATCACGGCCACAACCGTAATTCTTATCACGGCCACAAAAGGAAGGCTCGCGTCGCGAGCACCATTTCGCGTCGCGAGAAGGCTGAACTTTGAAGAAGTGCCAGAGGCAGAGACCGTCACGGCCTGGCCGTGATGGACATCACGGCCGTGACGCGCATTACTTGGACCTGAAGAAACCGATTTGGATCAGAATTTGAGTTAGATTGGGACTCTAACTTCCCAATTCTATAAATAGGGACCAGGCAGATGCAGAAAGGATCCATCATCTAGGAGACACACACATAGACTTAGGCTATTTTTCAGGATCTTCTTCTTATTCCTCCTCTCATTCTGATTTTGTAATTTTCATGATGTTGTCAACCAAGCTTGTCATCTCCATGGCAAGGCTTAAGTAGTAGTTTATTTCTAGGGATTGGGGCTATGCCCGAGTTTCGTTTATGATGTTGAATTTGATGTAATATCTTTGTTATTTCGATTTTGCTTTAGATCTGATTTCTAGTGTTTTATTCACTTGAAAATTCGACGACCACTCATTTGCGAGACGTAGATATTCTAAGGAGGAACCTAGCGGTGAACTTAGGATTTCTAGAGTTTTTCACTCGTAAAATTCGGCGGCCGCTTATTTGCGAGACGTGGATGATCTAAGGAGGAACCTAGCGGTGAACTTAGGTTTATTTGCATGACTTAGACACTCTAAGGAGGAACCTAGCGGTGAACTTAGGTGTCGGATCTATGGAAGTCAGACTTGGGACTGAAATCACGAGAGTTAGAAGCCGTCCCTCGAGGATCAACGAGTTGTCACGAAATGTAAAGGGTCCAATCTGGGATCAACTACCACGAGAGTAGGGGTCGGGTCAATTGGGCACGGTTTTTGTAACCCGAGAGGGAGCTTAAACTATTAAAGGATAAACTCGCCTTCAAGGCAATTTCGGTAATCAACAAAGGTAAATCAGGTTAGCAACATAAACAGCTTCAAAGGTAACCCAAATCCCTAGGAATCGATTTAGATCCAAAAACCCTAAAAAGATTTGTTTCATGTTTTGTTTAATTCTGTTTTAATTATCCCTTATTTCAAAAATCAAAATCCTCTTTCAAAACCTTTTTATAGTCCAGATCTACTCGATTCAAAAATTAATTGCGATTCGAGATCACAGTCTCTGTGGGTTCGATATCTTTTATTACTTGGCGACAGTCCGGTACACTTGCCGGAAACGCAAGCGCACGCCTCGCGCGCCGCGCCGCGACATCAGATGGTAAGGGTACACGAGGTATCACTGTTAAGAGCATGGATGGGGAGAAGTGCTTCAAGCACATTTGTATATATTGAATAACACTGATGAGGTTGAACCATACTTATGTGAGCATAAAAGCATCATCAATGAAACTTACCCTAGAATGAATGAAAAATGGTGTTTGAACAAGCATAACAAGACTTTCTTGAACTGGTTTAAAGAAAAAATTGCAAAGGAATGGTATTGCTTCTGATACATTAAAATGGCTAGCACAGGGGCCTAACTTTGATGTCATATGCTGGAGTGGGTACGATATCAATAAGTTTTCCTTCTATACAAAGTCCCAGGATGACAAAAGTACTATTCAAAACAGTGGGGTTATGGTCGTCGCTGAGTCCATGCATTTCTCTAGTTCGAAAGATAAAAACCCTATTATGGCATCAGTTTCATACTTTGGGATCATTGAAGAGATATGGGAGGTTGATTACACAAAGTTTAGAGTACCTGTTTTTAAATGTCAGTGGGTCGACAATAACAATGGTGTGCAAACCGATGAGTTAGGATTCAAATTGGTGGACCTTAATAAGGTAGGTAATAAAGAGGAAATTTTCATCATGGCATCCCAAGCAAAACAAGTGTTTTATATCCGTGATCCTTCTAACAAAAGGTGGTCAGTGGTTCTCCAGGGAAAAAACATGTATAATGGTAGTGAGGGAAATCACGATTCAACTCTTGATATTTCTGATACTCCTTCTTTCTCAACACGAGTGCCTAATTTCAATGAGGAAAATGAAGTGGATGATGTACATGCTACTCGTAATGATCACCAAGAAGGGTTATGGGAGAACTTTACTAATTGACCACAAAGTAAGTTTAGTTTGATATTACCATCAAGTTTGGCATATTATATGTTTACGTTGATATTTATAAGTTATATTTATGTACGTTGATCGATATTTATAAGTTATGTTTGATATTTATCCTGACATACTAACAAGTTTTTTTTTTTGTTTAAACAGGTATACATGGCTGATCGTGAGGATATCCCTCCTTCATGCAGCGAGTCGGAGACCCCGTCTACTGGTAGAAAGGGTAGACGTGCCACACGAATGAGGAATTTGACTGTCAACCGTAGTTCAAATCAAAGGATAAGAGTAGACTTTGATAATAACCTCAATCCTATTGGGCCAATGGCAGATCAGTTTAACAGTTTTGTGGCGACCCTTGCTAGGAACAGGCCTAGTATACTCATTGACAGGTGGAAAGATGTACCGGCGGACGTGAAGGATCAGATATGGGAGAGTATTCTGGTATCTATACTTTTACGTCCTGTGTTTGTCTGTATCTACTTTATTTTTATCTTAATAATATCATACAGTAATTCGTTGATTCTTTTGGTCTTAATGTAGTTGACCTTTGACATACCGGATACGTACGTTATGAAGAAGCGTTTGCTAAAGTATGATGGAGAGCGTTGGAGGGATTTTAAGGCCGGCCTGGGCAGATACTATGTATTCAATCCAAAAAGTAAAAAGAACCCACTTGAGGTGTATCCGTTTCTTGACAAGGCGACGTGGGATCGCTTTGTTCAGAGTCGACATGATCCCAGCTTTCAGGTTAACTTATTTGATTTGTCTCTAAATTTATGTAATTGCATTAATTTTATTTACTTATGTAATTTAATTGTCTTTTATTTATAACAGGAGAAGAGGAAAAAGGGGCAGAAAAACCAAAGCAAGAATGTCTACCCCCATGTCATGTCTCGTGGGGGATATAAAAAGCTTGTTCAGAAAATGGTTGAAGAGGAAAAGAAAGCACGTCAGGAAGCAGCATCTCAGGCGGATCCTAATGCTGAAAATCGTCCAGAGGTTGTTGATCCACCTCCACCCCCACGCCATCGTAAATGGAAGAGGGCACGACAAAGAAAAACGGGACAATATACATCTGAGGAGGCCTGCCAAGTAGCTGAGAAGATTGTAAGTATAGTTTGTTGTAATTGTCATTTTAAGATCGTTACCGAATTGTAATGTGACCTGATATTTTATGTGATAGGATGCCTTGGATGATCAGCTAACCCAAGGAACCTTTGTTCCTAGAGGACGCGATGATATCTTATCTGCTGCCATCGGTAAACCAGACCACCCGGGCCGTGTCATTGGTGTTGGATGGGGAGTCGGCATTCGCCAATACCATGGTTCATCTTCACACCAATGCCACAGGGATGTTGAAGCAGATAGAGCACGACTAAAACAGGAGACTGTAGCTGAGCTTTGACAGGAGATGGCCGAGCAGTTTGCCCAAAGAGATGGCAATTGACTTCTATGTCCCAAATGATGATAGGTGTCCAACCCTCTATCCAACCCTCTGTCCATGTGAGCACTAAGGGCTCATGTGATCCTCCTCATCATCCTGAAAATGATGATGATGGTGATGATGATGATGATGATGATGATGATGATGATGATGATGACGACCCTGATAGGTGTGAGCTGTATGTTGATGATCATCATCATCACCGCTTAGTGGCATTGGGTAGGCACATAATAACTTAGGTAATACCATACACCATCGTTTATTACCGGATGATCAGCTGAGGGTCGTTGTTGAGATTATTCGAGATGCTGATGCTCGAGTCCCTGTGCCCACTGAGGAGGTTCAAACAGTGGGTCAGGCCCCCGGTAACTTCATCCTCTGGCCAAGAAGACTGGTCAGCTTTCTTGTTGCATCTGAGGTATTCGGTTAGTTGTGTTTTTATATATTCATAGTTGAAATAATTTATTATTGTTTAAAGATAATGCTTTATTTTTATTCGTTATAGGATGTTGGAAATGATATTGTGCCTAAAAGGTCGGATCTAGGAAGACCAGAGATGTCTGCTCCTGCCAAGGTATTCATTAGACCATTTAGTTAATAACGAATTAAATAACTTAATTATCCGTGATTACTAATATATATCTATGTTGTTTAGGGGATCGACAAAGGGGCACCTGGCCATGGTGATGTTTTTAAAGTTCTAGCTATACAGGTTGTCACCATGGAGAATGACGCAGCCTTGGTAAGGTTGGAACATGATGCCGGCCCTGGTGATGAACTGTATATCGCAAAGAAGGAACTTATGGAGATGGTACTCAATAAAGAAATGGCTAGTTCTGCACACATATCGTTATGGTGCACGTAAGTACATTTTATTTATAAGTTAAGTAATTAATTTTTAAATGCTATGATAATTAACATGTTTTTCCAATATATTAGGTATCTGCATCGTATGTTAGTCGATCAGGGTAACCTCGCCCTTTATGGGTTCATTGACCCCATGTTCATTCAGGGTGATGTTCTCCTAGCATCAGAAGACCCGGTCACTACCATACGTGATATACTTGCCCGAGACGATCATCAATTCTATCTTGCGCCTTTTCTCAATAAGTAAGTACCTAAGTTATTTAAATATAACTATATATGACTTAGTCACTAAGCTGCTCGCAAATACAGCTGCATTGGCAATCTGTTGCTCTTGTACCCAAGAATGAACGTCGTGGTCTTCTTCGCTCATTGGGAAATAAGCCGGCGAATCAATCAAGACGATCATCGAAACGTAAGCATTAAAATACTTTATAATCAATAATGCAGTTGTTTTAATTATCTGAAATCTATTAGATATACTTTAATTAATGTTTTTGTCATGATAGGTCTATTAATGCAACCCACATGTTGCGTGGTGAAAGGCGTGCTCGGGCTATCGATGGATTATTCCCGGTGTAAGATATTTATTAGTTCAAATGCATCAAATGCAGTGGGTACAATAATTGATTTCTATTTTATTTAATTCCTCATATTCTAATTGGGTTTCATTTGTACGTAGTCACGTATACAACGTGGATCATGGGAATGTGGCTACTATGTGATGCAAGTGGATGTTGGAAATTATCTCCTCCAGGATCACTGAAAGATGGCACGAGGTAAATGTTAATTGACACAATTAGAAGTAATAGTATAGATTCGTTATATGTTTTATGTTAGTTTATTACTTAAAAGATATAATCTTTTGTCCAATTAAACTTGCAGATATTCAACAATCCAACTCCGTTATCTGATTCGACATCAACAACATAAAGAGGCGTTGGGCAACTTTCTTTCTTGAAGTGTACCAACCATAGTTTGTATATATGTAGTTAGTTTAAAAACTTATCATGTACTAGCTATAGTGTACTTTTGACTGATCATATGTATTTTGATATGAAATCTATAATATATCATGTAGCTTTTTGGTTTCTAATTATTTTTGTTGTCTCTGAATGTAATTGAACGTATATATATATATGTATTGTTCGTAATAAATTCAATATATATTAGTTGTGTTGAGAATATTTACAGTATGTTATTCTGGTATATATTGATCTCGCATTCTTCAAACAGGGGAAAGGAATGATAGAAATGTAAATAATAGGAAAAAGAAAATGAGACTTTACACATCAGTTTTATTAAAACCGATGTGGAAATGTCACTTTCCACATCGGTTTTTATAAAACCGATGTGGAAAGTGAAATTTCCCAATAGGATACCAATTGACAAATTAATTTTCCACATCGGTTAAGAGGTAACCGCTGTATAAAATATTATAAACATCGGTTTTAAAACCGATGTGTAAAGTGGCAATAAACCACATCGGTCGTTTCAACATCAGTTTTAAAACCGATGTGTAAAGCCAAAAATAACCGATGTGGAATCCCTTTTCTGCACTAGTCCAGGTATCAAAAGACAATTGACCACAGCCTACACTCCACAGCAGAATGGGGTGGCTGAGAGGAAGAATAGAACCATCATGAACTTGGTAAGAACACTACTAACAGAGAAGAAGATTCCAAAGCCTTTTTGGCCAGAAGCTGTGAATTGGGTAACTTATGTGCTGAATAGATCACCAACCTTGGTCTTGAAGAATCAAACACCGAGAAGAGGCACTGGTGGGAGTGAAACCCTCAGTTGAGCACTTTAGGGTGTTTGGTTGTGTAGCACATGTACACATTCCAGATGCCAAAAGGACTAAACTGGAGGACAAAAGCTGCAAGTGTGTTTTGTTGGAAATAAGTGAGGAATCCAAGGGATACAGGCTCTATAATCCAACTACAAGAAGGATTGTTGTAAGCAGAGATGTGATCTTTGAGGAAGATACTCAATGGAATTGGGATCAGAAGCAAAAGGAGGAACTGATTGTAGATACTGAAAGTGGGGATGCTGAGAGTATCACTGACTTTGAAGAAGAAAGTGTTGCAGGCAATGAGTCCAATGATGAGGAAGATAGGATCCAGACACCAACTCAGAGAACTGAAGTTGTTAATGATGAAGGAGGCAGGAGCAGGCATCCACCTGGCTGGATGAGTGATTATGTAACTGGTGAAGAGCTCTCAGAACCAGAAGATGCAATCAACATGGCCTTCACTGAATGCACAGACCCTGACAGCTTTGAAGCTGCAGTAAAAAGTATCAAATGGAGACAAGCTATGGATGCTGAAATCAATTCGATTGTGAAGAATGGTACATGGGAACTCACTGACTTACCAGCTGGAGCAAAAAAGATAGGTGTCAAGTGGATTTACAAGACTAAATTGAATGAACTTGGTCAAGTAGACAAGTACAAGGCCAGGTTAGTGGCCAAAGGCTATTCTCAGCAGTATGGGGTGGATTACACAGAAGTGTTTGCTCCTGTGAGCAGAATGGACACTGTGAGAATGATTATAGCTCTTGCAGCACATAAAGGGTGGAAACTATATCAACTTGATGTAAAATCAGCCTTCCTATATGGCACTCTTTCTGAAGATGTATATGTGGAACAACCAAAAGGTTATGTGAAGAAGAAGAAGGGAAGTGAGCACAAGGTGTACAAGCTCCACAAGGCCTTGTATGGATTAAAGCAAGCTCCAAGAGCTTGGTTTAGTCAAATTGAGTCATACTTCATCAGTGCAGGCTTCAAGAAAAGCAATCATGAGCAGACATTGTTCTTAAAGCACTCAGCACAGGGAAGGCTTCTAATTGTCAGTGTGTATGTTGATGACCTCATATACACAGGCAATGATGAATCCTTAATGAGTACCTTCAAGAACTCAATGAAGGAAGAATTTGATATGACTGACCTTGGTAAGATGAGATTCTTCCTTGGAATAGAGGTACTACAAGAGGAATATGGAATCTACATCTATCAAAGAAAGTATGCCTTAGAAGTGTTGAAAAGATTTGGCATGGCTGACAGTAACTCGGTTGGAATTCCTATGGTGCCAGGTTACAAACTATGCAAGGATGAAACAGGTGTAAAGGTAAATGAGACTCAATACAAGCAATTGGTGGGAAGCCTCATGTACATTACAAATACCAGACCCGATATGATGTTCTCTGTCAGCTTGATCAGTCGGTTTATGAGTCAGCCTACTCAAATACATATGCAGGCTGCCGAGAGAATTCTCAGGTATCTTCAAGGCACTGTGAACTTTGGCATTCTGTATAAGAAGGGAGGAAATGAGGAACTAGTAGCCTACACAGATAGTGACTATGCAGGTGACTTGGAAGACAGGAAAAGCACCTCTGGTTATGTCTTCCTGCTGAGTAATGGAGGAGTAGCTTGGTCCTCAAAGAAACAACCAATTGTGACCCTCTCCACCACAGAAGCAGAATTCGTGGCAGCTGCAACTTGTGCTTGTCAGGCTGTATGGATGAGAAGAATATTGGAAGAGCTGGGGCATACTCAGGAAGGTTGCATTACCTTAATGTGTGACAATAGTTCAACCATCAAACTCTCAAAGAATCCAGTCATGCATGGAAGGAGTAAACACATTGATGTTCGGTTTCACTTCCTAAGGAACCTATCTAGAGATGGTGACATAGAAATGGTTCATTGTGGAACTAAGGAACAAATTGCAGACTTACTGACAAAGCCACTTACGTCAGATTCCTTCATGAAACTTAGAAAGCGACTAGGAGTTTGTAAAATTCCTAAGTTAAACTAGTTGCTTATAAGTGCAATAGTTTAAGGGAGGGATTGTTATGAGAGATTGTAGCCAAAGAGAAAGTCTGTTAAGATTCTGTTAGGAATTCTGTTTTGTCAGTTTAACAGAATTCTGTTTTGTTAGTTTTTCTGTTTTGGCAAGCTGAGTTGTTTTGCTTCTTAGCCTTGCTTCCATTGTAAGCTCTATAAGAGCATTCCCTTGTGATGGTTAATAGTAGAAAGTAATTCAGCAATATTACTTGCGTTCATTCTCTTAGAATCCTAACACTTCCATATGCTCCACATCATCATTGCACAAAGAACACAAAGCGGTGAGCAGTGCACTCCCTTGTTCTGCAGTCTCATTCGGGTTGGCAAACATTTCCTGCACGGTTTCCATAAGAAAAGTCTCACCTTGGGAGGAATAGAAAGGCTCTAGATGAGGTTCCAATCTCCTTCCGCTGCTACAGGCCGAATCTCATGGAGACTATGCATGTACATGTGGTAAGCTGTTCTAACTGTATGCTCTCCATGCTTGTTGTAGTTCCAAATACATGTGTCCCTCCTAACATGACCCGAATTTCGTAGCCATGACCGGTCGAAAAGGAAAGTCTTTCTCTCCCCTTCACAGCCTCACAAGTATACAAAAATTTGTTTCATTCCGAAAAAAAATAATTACATTCATTAATTACAACTTAATGAATATAATACATCAGAGTAACTAAACAACACAAATTACAAAGTCCTGTTAAAAAATATATACTCTTAAACTATGGACAGCAATCCATTAAAAGTTGTCCACATGACACCCAAGGCTTCCGGCGGCTTTGAAAATACTTGCATCTGAAATGTTAAACGTGGGGTGAGTCCACTGACTCAGTGAGAGAGTTTCTCCCAAACACATGCAATCACACAAGTCCAAGATGAAATAAAGTCACACACTTAAGCAAGCATTAGATTAAACAAATATATACTTATTTTCAATCAACATATCTCAAACATTTGTACATATGCAAAAGATCTCAAGTAGCAAAATATTTTATGGACATCCTGTCCCTCGAGAGAGTACTTGTGGAATGACTTGCATTAAATTCTTTTCTCATAACTCATGTCCCGCTCATAAGGGGTTACATATCAAACTCATATACATCGAATCTTTGGGTCCACTTGGGGTTGTTCTCTCAAGGTCCCCCACCCCAACGGTTTTAACATCAACGTCTCTCCTCAACGCCCGAAATATCTAACGAGGTCCCCTCATCCCCGACGGTGATATTTATATACTGGAGCATCCCGCTCTCCGGTTCGCCTACCCAAAGATTCATATTTCAAAAGTTGTCAATTCATTCCACAAACTTTTTTTAATAATCGTACAACCCACATATAAACAACAACATAGTAAACCAATTCACATCATTATACCTTGACAAAAACATAAACAAAAACATACATTACAAAGCTATACAATTTCTTTATGGAAGTCCTTAACACTTGGGTTCTTAATAGTTTATACAAATTAGCATTTCTCCAACAAAATGGAGATAACAACACAATCATTTCATCAACAAACTATCATCATTTTATGGATACTTTCCAATATGCCCATTAATGTAATCCAAAATAACAAATATCCACAATATAGATAAAAAAATTCATTGAATAAACACCTTTACTAAAATTCAACCATAGAGTTAATAAATATTCAAAAGGCAACAACACTAAAACACACATCATCACATAGTCATAAACTCACCAACACATGACTAAGTATAAAGTTTCCAGCAAGCCTATACCAACTTCAAACAAAAACTGGGAATGCTATAGTGGTCTAACAATTCTGAAATTTTAACCACAACAATACTTACATGTCTACTTTCAAATGACACTAGTTTCACTTAAAAAGGAGGTCTACAACTCCAGATATAAATTTTGAAATAAAACATATTCAAGTACATCCGAGACATACAATACTCTCCTCTAAAAATTAAACTGGGACTACCACAGGTATACTTAAATCACAAAATTTTACCATAATATACTTCTGTATTTCAGTTTTCAAACACAATAAGTTTCATCTCAATCCAAATTTTATAAAGAAAGATATGATTTTTTGAGTGCAGGTTGTCAGGGTGTATACGGGACAGATCAAGCCCTGTTTTCAAAAATTAACTGAGAACAGATCAGGTTCCCAAAAATCACGAAATTTATTCATTATGTAGATCTGGATGTTAACTTTCCAACGGCACCAGTTTCATCTCAATCCGATATCTACAACTCTAATTACAATTTTTTTATTACATATATGTCATACCAAAACCAGGATTTCCCTAAGAAAACATCAAACATCTAGCTCTAACCACAGGGTTTCCTCACCCCCAATTTCTAGGGTTCAACCAAACAAGTCTAACAACTCACCAATAACATATATATCAAATAATAATCAACTTAAACATGTTCCAAATGATTTTGTTGAAAGGGATTCACCCAAAACAACTCACAAACATCGTTATTTCAACCATTATCAACCCATTTCATATCATTCAAAAAAACCCACAAAAATTACCCAAATAAATCATAAATCCCTCACCTAGTTATGAAAGTTGTGGTGCTCCAAGATCCCAAACGAAGATAAAGAAGATGAGGTATGAAGATCAAGCTCAAAGCTCTCCAAGCTCTCTAATGGCTTCTTCTCCTCCAAGCTCTCTCACACTTTCTCACTCTAACATTGGGCTCTAAGTTGGGTAAAAGCTCATAAGCCCATTAAATAACTAATGACATTAATTTAATTAATCAGATTATTATGCCTTAAAATCCTTGTTTAATTTAATTCTTTAATATTGTCACAAAACATTTTCAATTGTAGCATAATTTACTATTAACGAACATATTAATAACTTAAAAAAATTTATCACGTATAATCGTTAAATAAAGAAAAATTCTAAACTACTGGAATAGTATCGGTTAAAGCCTTAAATTAAAGTATTAAAATTTCCGAGTATTGCATGAATCAAGCAAAGGAGTTGAAAGAACCGTGCTTGCTTGCTCAGACGATAGCACTGGATGAATAAACCCTACATCCCACTCCTTCTTGCCTTGAACCATGAGGTCATGCACCTTCATATCCTGCACAAACACATTTGTTGGGGTCCTTTCTAGTTTGGTGATATCGCCACGCAGTCAAGCTGAACCAAACACCTTGATATTTGACCCATCTCCAATACTCCATCTGCATCCTTCCTCAAGCAAACACCTAGCATTCCAAATACTATGCCACACATAGCTTGGATTAGCACCTCTTTGAGCATCCAAGAACTCACCTCTAGAGAAGTGTTTAGCTTTGAAGAGCTTTGTTACCATAGCATTTGGTTGGGAAATAAATTTCCATCATTGTTTGCCAAGCATTGCTTGATTGAACCCATGCAAATCCCAAAAATCCATTCCACCTTCCTGTTTTCTAACTGATAAGCACTGCCAAGACAACCATCTAATGCCCTTGTCCTTTGCACCCCACTAATAAGAATTCATCATCCTTTCAATCTCCTTATACAAAGAATGAGGCAAAAGAAAAGCACTCATACAGTATGAAGGGATTACCTGAAGGACGGATTTTATCATAACCTCACGCCCTGCAGAAGAAAGGAATTTTCCACTCAAAGAATTCAACTTCTTCCAAATCCTATCATTAATATACTTGAAGGTGGCTATTTTACTTCTACCAATTATAGAAGGCATCCTCAAATATTTTCCAGCACCTAGTCTAGCATGAACTGATGGGGGGAACAACAATGCAACAGTGTAACACAATAACAAAGCAATATGCAGCAGAAATAAATGCCCCCAAACTTGCAAGTATCTATGAGGAGCAACAACAAATATATGACAGTAAATAGAACAATACAAACATAAAAGAAACACCAAGATTTTAACGTGGAAAACCCCTTAAAACAAGGGTAAAAACCACGGGTCGTCCAGACCAAAGAAATAGCTCCACTGTAATCAAATAAGGTTACAAAAGAGTCTCCAACAAGTGCAAAAACCGTGCTAACAATCAACCAAAACAACCAAGCACCAATGCTTACAAATGAGAAACAAGAAGATGAAATTTACCCCAAAAACAGAGCCACTGTGAAAATCCAATATCTCTCACTTCAGAACTTGAGTTGCAAATCTGAACGGTGACAATGAAGAACCACACGTCTTGAACCTGCTGCAGAAATTTCAGCCCGATCCAACGGTGAACGAATCCTCTGTCATGATTTTACGGTGACTGTCTGGTGGGTATACGGGTTGGCTTTCTCTCCTCTCTTCTCTCTTGTTGGCTGCTATATTCTTACTAAAATGAGACCTCTCTGCAACCCTAATCTGACCTCTCTCTATTTAAACAAGTGAGACAAAATGGTCTTACACATTTGGGCTTTTCTCCACATAGGAAGGGAGCCAAAAACCCAACAAATCTCCCCCTCACAACTATGTGGAGATAACCGCCAAACCGGTGATATCACAACAAGTTTCAAATTTCCCTCTTGGTAGTGCTTTAGTCATCATATCAGCACCATTATCATCAGTATGAACTTTATCCAACTCCAACAGGTTAACATCCAAAGCATCACGTATCCAATGATATCTCACATCAATATGTTTGGACCTAGAATGAAAAGTTGGATTCTTACCAAGATGAATAGCACTCTGACTATCAACAAACAACAAATATTTGTCTTGAACAAAACCAAGCTCCTTCAAGAATTTCTTCAACCATAGCAACTCCTTGCATGCTTCGGTAATGGCAATGAACTCTGCTTCAGTAGTGGACAATGCTACACACTTCTACAACTTAGACTGCCAAGCCACAGCTCCCCCTTCAAATCTAATCATATAGCTCGAAGTGGACTTCCTGGAATCAATGTCTCCAGCCATATCTGAGTCTGAGTAACCCACCAAAGTAGGCTTATCACCTCCAAAGCAAAGCTTCATACCGGCAGTACCACAAAGATATCTCAAAGTCCATTTCACAGCATTCCAATCCTCTCTAACTGGATTAGACAAAAATCTATTGATTGTACCAACAACATGTGCTATATCTGGTCTTGTACATACCATTGCATACATCAAACTACCCACAACAGATGCAAAAGAAACCCGTTCCATATCTAATTTCTCTGCTTCATTTGAAGGACTTTGTTTAGCACTCAGCTTGAAATGCGTAGCAAGAGGAGTGCTTACCGCCTTGGCATTTTCCATATGGAATCTCTGCAACACTCTTTTAACATAGTGTTCTTGTGATAGCCATAGCTTCTTCTCCTTTCTGTCACGCATGATTCTTATACCAAGAATCTGTTTAGCAGCTCCCATGTCTTTCATGGAAAATGACTCGCCTAATTGCTTCTTTAATATGTCAATCCTGGAAATATTTTTCCCAACAATAAGCATGTCATCAACATATAATAACAGGATAATGAAGTCATCATTAGAAAACTTTCTAACAAAGACACAATGGTCAGAAGTAGTCTTCTTATATCCTTGGTCACACATAACAAACTCGAACTTCTTATACCACTGCCTCGGAGCCTGCTTCAAACCATATAGGTTTTTTCTCAACCTACACGCATAGTCTTCCTTGCCTTCAACTTGAAAACCATCAGGTTGCTTCATGTAAATATCTTCCTAGAATTACCATGAAGGAAAGCTGTTTTCACATCCATTTGCTCTACCTCTAAATCAAGAGTAGCCGCCAAACTCAACACGGTTCTAATAGATGACATCTTTAACACAGGCGAGAAAATCTCATTAAAATCAACACCTTTTCTTTGACGGAAGCCCTTCACCACTAATCTGGCTTTATACCTCAGAGACGTAGAGTTACTCTCATGTTTCACCCTATAAATCCACATGTTTTCCAAGGCCCTCTTGCCTTTAGGCAACTTCACCAAATCATAAGTGTGATTATCATACAAGGATTTCATTTCATCCCGCATTGCATCCAGCCACTTTTGTTTGTCTTCACTCTCCATGGCCTCTCCAAAACACTCAGGTTCTCCCTCATCAGTCAAGGTCACATACTCATCAGAATGATACCTTGTAGATGGTTGTCTCTGCCTGTTAGATCTCCTGAGTTGGATTTGAGGTGGTTCGGGAGCATCACCAAGATTCTCATCCTATGACATCTCATGTTCCTCTTCATCATCATCAACTGGAACATCTAACTCATCTCCAAGATGTTGATCATTAACATAATCATGTGGCTCACCATTCTGAATATTACCATCAATAATATCCTGATTATAAATAGGCAACCGAACTGGATCAACATCAAACAAGTTGCTATCATTCTTGGGTGTAGTCTTCTCCACCTTACCAATGTCTTCAATGGTTTGATCTTCCATGAACTCTACATCACGGCTTCTGACAAGTTTTTTCTCAACAGGATCATACAACCTGTAACCAAATTCATCTTGACCACAACCGATGAAGATATACTGCTTTGTCTTTGCATCCAACTTGGATCTTTCATCCTTTGGAACATGCAAAAAACCTTGCAACCAAAGACTCTCAAGTGATCATACCTGACATTCTTGCCAAACCAAATTTTGTCTGGTACTTCACTGTTCAAAGGAATTGCAGGACTGAGATCAATAACATGTACCGCTGTGTACAATGCCTCACCCCAGTAATGCTTGGGCAACTTAGCTTCAGAAAGCATACATCTCACTCTCTCAATCAATGTCCTGTTCATCCTCTCTGCTAAACCATTCAGCTGAGGAGTTTTAGGAGGAGTCTTTTCATGTGCAATACCTTGATGCTTGCAATAGACATCAAAGGGTCCACAATACTCACCACCATAGTCAGTACGAACGTATTTCAGCTTTTTGCCTGACTATCTCTCAACCAAAGCCTGAAACTGTTTGAACTTCTCTAGCACTTGGTCTTTTGTCTTCAAAGCATAGACCCATAGTTTCCTGGAACAATCATCAATAAAGGTAACAAAGTAGAGGGCATCACTAAAGGATTTTACCTTCAATGCACCAACTGAAGCAACTCTGACTTCCTTGAGGGAGGATGCTTCTTGAAGGATACTCTAGTCTGTTTACCAGTCATGCAATGAGAACACTTCTCCAACTCTGCACCCTTCAATCCCGGAAGCACATCCTTTTTCGCTAAGCAATTTAACCATTTTTCACTGATATGACTAAGCCTTCGGTGCCACAAAGATGCCTCCATATCCACAGCATTCACATTGTCTTTAGCAACCAAAGCTTTTGTCCAATACAGTTTAGAAATTTTCTCCCCTCTAGCCACAACCAAGTTACCTTTGCTGAGTTTCCACTTTCCATAACCAAAGTGATTATCATAACCACCCTCATCAAGCAATTGCACAGAGATCAAATTAAAGTGGACATCCAGAGCATGTTTGACTCCTTTAAGTAACAACTGCATTCCCATGTTGGTTTGCAAGCAAACATCACCAACACCAATCACCTTAGACACACCATCATTACCCATCTTCAACACTCCGAAGTCACCTGAAGTATAAGATGTGAAGAACTCCATCCTCGGTGTAACATGCAATGTAGCACCACTATCAATTATCCACATTCTCGCATCTGATACAAGATTAACCGACTCATGGTCACGGAGAATAACAAGATCATCACCAGTAGCAGTAGTGATACAGTCATCATCATCATGATCCCTCTCTTTCTGCTTACCCTTCTTGTCTTTGTTCTCCTTTTTCCACAGAAAAAAAATCTTCTGTATGTGCCCTGTTTTGTGACAATAATGACACTCCACTTTCTTGTATCGAGACTTGGACTTGCTCCTGCTTTTCTCTCTTCCCTTCGGTTCTTTTCTCTGACTTCTCCCCATATTTTCAGTGACAAGCACCTCGGACTGAGATGAAGTACCATGTACCTTCCTTCTCATCTCCTCATTAAGAACACTACCCTTTGCCATTTCCAAAGAAAGAACACCATTAGAGGCTGAACTTGTGATAGAAACCTAAAATGTCTCCCAAGACTCTGGTAGAGATAATAATAGAAATAGTCCCAAAAGCTCATCATCAAACTTGATACCCATTCCTGATATCTGATCAAGGAGACCTTGAAATTCATTCAAGTGATCTGAAATGGAAGTCCCCTCCCTGTACCTCAAACTAGTAAAGCTCTTCAGCAAGTACAATTTATTATTCCCTGATTTAGAGGCATACAAGGACTCTATCTTTGCCCACAAAGATTTTGCATGTGTCTCGTTTGCAATGTGATTATAAACATTATCTTCTACAAATTGTCGAATAAAACCACACACCTGTTGATGTTCAAAATCCCATTCTTCATCCGACTTGGCATCCGGCTTATGAGTAGCAAAAACAGGAAGATGCATATTCTTCACAAAGAGCAAATCCTTCATCTTGCCCTTCCACAAATGATAACTAGTGTCATTCAAACAGACCATCTTTGTATTTGCCTCCATCATTCAAGCAAGTCAAAATGCCCCAAGCCAAGTAGCTCTGATGCCACTCTGATGGGGGAACAACAATGCAACAGTATAACACAATAACAAAACAATACACAGCGGAAATAAATCCCCCCAAACTTGCAAGAATCTGTGAGGAGCAACAAAAAATATATGGCAGTAAATAGAACAACACAAACATAAAAGAGACACCAAGATTTTAATGTGGAAACCCCCTTAAAGCAAGGATAAAAACCACAGGTCGTCCAGACTAAAGAAATAGCTCCACTATGATCAAATAAGGGTACAAAAGAGTCTCCATCAAGTGCACAAACCGTGCTAACAATCAACAAAAACAACCAAGCACCAATGCTTACAAATGAGAAACAAGAAGATGAAATTTACCCCAAAAACAGAGCTACTGTACGAAGCCAATATCTCTCACTTCAGTCCCTGTGTTGAAAATCCGAACGGTGAGAATGAAGAATCACACATCTTGAACCTGCTGCAGAAATTTCAGCCCAATCCAACGGTGAACGAATCCTCTGTCACGATTTTATGGTGACTGTCTGTTGGGTATGCGGGTTGGTTTTCTCTCCTCTCTTCTCTCTTCTCTCTTGTTGGCTGCTATATTCTTACTAAAATGAGACCTCTCTGCAACCTTAATTTGACCTCTCTCCACTTAAACAAGTGAGATAAAATGGACTTACATATTTAGATCTTTCTCCATATAGACAGGGAGCCAAAAACCCAACATGAACATCCATGATATCTGACAATTTATTCCTCAAATGGTCTTGCACATTACCACTAAAAAGTACCTCAGACATCATTCTTGTTGTTTGGACCTCTGGTCAAGTCAAAAGTGATACTATCGGTACGTTAGTTGGTTTTAGATTGTTAACAATTTGTTATTAAATTTGCTACGACTTAAGAATTTGTTTACGAATATGTTGCTATAATATGAATTTGCTACATGTATCAATTTTTTTGTTAGTGTATTAAATCTACTATAATTTTTAAAAATTTTATTTTTATTTTTTTACTATTGTTTGAAAATTAAAATTAAATTAAAATAGAAATAAGTTACTTTGATAATCCAATTTGTTCTGATCCAAACCAACCCGAAATTAATAGGATTGGTTCAGTTCAGATTCATACAAAATAATTGCAAAATCCGATCTGATCAATATTAATTATACGAATATTTTTTTATAGGCAAATATTAGTAATTAGTGTGTTATGTTAGTAGGGGAGTTGAACCCATGACCTCTTTATCACTCCAAACCCTATGTCGCTCCCCCAAACCAACACATCCACCTTATAACTCCAAGACAAATGCTAAGTTACGACAAATTTGATCTAAGCTGACCTAATTTAGCCCTAATGCATAAGGATTAGGAGGAATTGTGGTTTGATTTTGAGCCAGAATGTTATCCAATCCAAAAAATAAAAGCAAGTTACAGTTTGGTTTGGATTGAATTATTATATATATCAAATTTGAATTCTCCAATCCAATCAAAAGCGGTTTTGGATTGAGTTGGATGATTCGGTTTTAAACAAAACAATAACTAAATGATAAGTTTAAGTATCCTCTATGAGTAGATGAGTTATCCCTTAATTAACTGATACTCTATATCATCGGGGATTAGTCCTATGGCTTCTAGGTGTGGGGATATCCTAGGTTCTATCTTGGATCTAAAAAATATATCCATTGACTCCAACGATAAGTTTAAAAGTTTAAAAGACTATATATAGTCAATATTCCACATTACATGTTTATTTTTAAATTTTTAAATATAAAATAAATAAATATTAAAATTATAAATGATATATATGATTAATTCAAGTGGAATATAAAAATATAAATTTTAAAAATATATTTAAATCTAAAATAAAAATATGCATAACTAATTTTAAATTTAAATACTAAAAAAAGAAATTAAATTTAAGAATGACATCTGTCATTCTCTATAAATGCTATCTTAATTTGAAAGATTTAATTACGCTTAAGATGGTACACTTTATTTTAATATATAGGTTTGAATATTATATTTTAGAAAATTCTATCCTGAAAAAGGAAAAGAATTAAATGAAAATAAGTTAATGATCAATGAATTTGATAGTAATAACTATTAATTAAGAGATTTGAAAATATATCCTAAAAAGGAAAAGGATTAAAACTAAAGAAAATAAATAAATTTTATTTAAATTTGAAAGTAATAGTTATTAATTGATAGATTTGAGAATATGTTAAAAATAAAACTTAAAATTGCTTAACAAAAGAGATGTTACATATCTCACTAAGGAGGAGAAGTGCAACCTGACTCACATTAAAGTATGAGTAATCTTATGGTTGATTTGGTGTTCTCGGATGGGTGAGAATATGTCAGATCGCTCGTCGGGGGCCTATGCCTTAACATAACCAAGCCTATTTAATAAAAATGGCAAGCCAATGCTTTTTAAAAAGTCTATATAGTTAAAGAGTTCAGGCCTAAGACTTAAAAAAAATACCTACTACGCCTATTAGGCTAACCTATTTAACACACACACATGTATAATATAATTTAATACTTCATCCGGTCCACAATATAAGTAACAAAACCCTAAAACGCACGGACCAAGAAAATGTATTGGAATGAGTTAATTGTAATTAATACTCATAAATTTCCTAAAACATTCATTCTAATTTTAACTAATATTCTGATGGCATATAATTAATAGCAGTAATTAATAAGGGCAATATTGAAAATTAGCATTTAATATGTGTGAAAATTGATGCATGTTTCTTATATTTTGGATCCAAAAAAACGGACCCATTTGTTTCTTATATTGTAGAGCGGAGGGAGTATATTATATTACTATAATATACTATTTATAATATTTGAAAGTAAATGTCTATTGACCTATTTAAATGTAGAGGCATGCTTGCATATTTATATGTGAAGACCTAGTTGTCTATTTACAAGTGAAAGTCTATGACTTATTTATAGCTGGAGATATGGAGACATATTTAAAGACCTTATTGAAAAATAACCTTTTAAATAGGCTTTCAGTCATGCTTTAAAGTAGGCCAGGCCAGACCTTAAAGCTTGGCATAAATCAGGCTAACATGTCAAACTCGGGCCTTGAGATTGGAACACGAGTCGTGCATGTTTATGTCAAGGCCTAGCCCAACCTAGACTATTCCCACCCCTATGTCAGATTCTCTTGATTTCTCAACAGCAGCTTGAGATGACAACAGGTAGGGGGAAGGGAGTAGCACCCCGCTCCCCATTCCCATCCATGTCCCTCATTTCCTGCTTGTACCCATTCTCGATCCCCGTCATGGAGAGCATTTCTTCCTCAACCCCATTCCTCATCCCTGCGAATCCACGCGGGGACCTCGAAAATGTAACTGGTGCAAACCCAAACCCTAACTTCCTCCTATCAACATCAATATTTCCTTCAATGCAATCTCTCCTTTTAATTACATTAAATACCTTCAGTCTACCTTGTTGTTGCCAACATCATGGAAAGTGTTTGATACCTTTTTGTATATTTGCTTTCAGATTTCGAGACCTACCAGACAAGCCCAATAAGAACACCACAAGGATGCTTAAAGAGAAATCCTTTCGCAAACCTCACATCTCGATCACTCTTCAGGAGGTTTCAAAGAAGACGAAAAATGAGGGAAGAGATTATTTTGTGGTGGATGTGGGTGCAAATGTGGGTATGGAAAGCTTTATTGCTATGGCCATAGGGTTTCAGGTTGTGACTTTTGAATCTGTTTTCGAGAATCTACAATATAAATATATATATATATATATATATATATATATATATATCTATATATATGTGAAGAGATTTACTTGGTTTCTTTTATTAATTTAGTAATATATATATATATATATATATATATATATATATATATAAATAAAGAGTATCGTAATGTTCTCGGAGATGATGATCTCGCAGTGGGGCAGGACATATGGTCCCCATCCCCGTTCTCGAATTGAGAGGAATTTCTCTCCCTTCATTTCCGAAAGAGAAAATATCCTCGCTTGCAGCGCCCCGAATGGGGAAATCCCCACGAGGATCTCCACAAAAAAAAAAAAAAAAAAAAAAACACTATATCCCTAACAGCACCTTACGGATTATCTTTATTTAAATCCCTCTTCCATTTTATTGAACCGTCTAATACTCTAATCTTGGGCTGAACTTCTTAAGAAAAACTATGATATAATACTACAGGTGTTACTTCATGTTTTGTTTGGATCTTTACCATTGTTTTCACAACGACAAGCTTATAAATAATTAAACACTAACCTGTACTTGTTTAATAAAAAAATATCGGCCCTTTTATAGTTGCTGGCGTCCGACTGCAATGAAAATATCGAAAATATCACCATCAAAGTTGCATTATTCCTTACATGTTCCTGTCATGTAGTTATTTATTATATTTCGTGATGTTAGTTTCTTCAGACCACATAGTGTTTTTTATTTTTTATGTATTTTTAAACTACATGTATATAATAATGTTCAAATAAACATGGTGTTCTACTAATAGAACTCTACATTTAAATATTTGCTTTACACCTGAATGATGATAATGCTTACACTCTCCTCGATGTTTATCTCGATAAGAACATTGTCTTAAGTATATATCTATCGAATCTTTTCATGGTTGTAATCCACATGGAGGTTGACCATTTTTCTTCCAATTCCAAAGCCTTAAATTTCAATACAATCCATGAAGTATATGGCTCTACACAAGAAGAGTTTGAGTTAAAGTGAAACACAGTTTCTCTGGAATGGAATTACTAGAAGAGATTCATACTCACCCCACTGAGAATAGTAAAGGAGCCCTTTTGTTCAAAGATGAAGATCATCGGCAACAACAACAAGAAGAACTCAAAGTTGATAACTTGATCTTAGAAGATGTCAACTTTGACTCTAATCAACCATTTGAAGAAGCAATAGGGCGAAAGAATCAGGTAGTGGCAAGTTCAGAACTTGTTGAATACAATAAGCATGTGAAACCATCTTTAGCATCCTTGGAACTCCTAAGAAATTATGGAAGCAGGTTCAAGAGGCTCAACAAGCAAAGTATAAGCAACAACAACTTAACCAATATTGAAGCTTCTTTGGATCAACAAAAGTACATGTCAGCAGAAGAAATAATAAGAGTGGCAGGAGCAAGGTATGTTCAATACTCAGCTCAATATTGGAATGATAATTTTTGCATCCCTATGCACCCATATGGAATGGATCGTGATGGTTTGTGTGAGGAAGAAAATACAGACATTGAACTTGCTCAGTTTCTCCTTGCTGCAGCTGAGAAGGTAGGTTGCCAACAATTTGAACGTGCAAGGAGGTTTCTTCTTCATTGTCAGTGGAACTCATCAGCCACTGGAAACCCTCTTCAAAGGGTTGTCTTTCATTTTGCTCAAGCACTTAGAGAGAGGATAGACAAAGAAACGGGAAGGGTAGTAACACTTAAGGGGTATGAGAAAAATGAAGAAAGGGAGTTATGTCAAAAGATGGATACTAAAATGTCCCTTATATGCCATAAAAAGGTTCCTTTTAATCAAGTAATGCAATTCACAGGTATACAAGCTATAGTGGAACATGTTGCATCTGAGACCAAAATCCATGTGATTGATCTTGACATAAGAAGTGGGGTGCAGTACACAGCTTTGATGCAAGCACTGGCAGAAAGGCAGGATTGGATAGTGGAGTTTTTGAAGATAACAGCTATTGGAATTGTTACATACAAAACCAAGGTAGAAGAGACTGGTAAGAGGTTAACAAGTTTTGCTGAATCCTTGAACTTACCCTTTTCATATAAGGCAGTTTTTGTCACAGATATAGCAGAAATCATGGAAGATTATTTTGAAATTGAAGAGGATGAAGCTGTGGCTGTTTACTCTCCATATTTTCTAAGGAACATGATATCAAGGCCTGATTGCATTGAAAACTTGATGAGGGTTATAAGAAATATCAAGCCATCTATAATGATTGTACTTGAGACAGAATCAAACCATAATTCACCCTCCTTTGTGAATAGGTTCATTGAGGCATTGTTCTTCTACACAGCATTTTTTGATTGCCTTGAAATCTGCATAAAAGAGGAGAATGAATGCAGAATGACAACAGAAGCAATATTTTCTGAAGGGATAAGAAACATTGTTGCTATGGAAGGAAGAGAAAGGACAGTTAGGAATGTGAAGATACATGTTTGGAGAAGGTTCTTTGCAAGGTACAGGATGATAGAAACAGGATTTAGTGAGTCATCTCTTTACCAAGCTAACTTAGTTGCCAATGAGTTTGCTTCTGGGAAATTCAGCACTATTGACAAGAATGGGAAGTGTCTAATAGTTGGATGGAAGGGGACCCCAATGTTTTCACTCTCAGCTTGGAGGTTTCTTTGACAGTGCTATTAAGGGAGACTAGATAGCTTCATTCATTTGTAAAATACACTGATAATAGAGATCTATCTTCTCATTTTCCCGTGCCACACCATATCCCAACCAATTATTTCATATTGCCACATATTCTACTTTTTTAATATTACATGAAATTTTAAATGATGTGGCAATATGATATTGGTTGGAACATGATGTGGTATAGGAAAATGAGACAGAAGATCTCCATCCAAAATACACTGCTGATTTCCTTCAAATTCCCCTTTGGTTGCTTATTTGGTTCATGTCTTGTGTGGATTTTATAATATGCTTGTCCCTGTTTGTTGATCTTAATTCACATTTTCTTTCTTTACTGCCTGCAATTATTATTATGAAAATACAATTTGAACAATTGATTCATACAGATTTTTCATATTAATTAATTCAAAATAGGGTCTTTATGCAAATATAAAAATACAGTATATTTTTTTGCAAATACATAAGTCGTTTTGACCAATTGACCGGATTCAAAAACATTTGAAAAGTCAAACCGCCGTGTGTCAAATTGAATGGCTTGCCACTTGGGTGGTGCATCACTGCACCACTTTGGTGATGGTGCACCATATCCTTCACCAACCAAAAACAAAGGATAATCAAGCTCGTCCAGTGCGCCTTCCAACTTTTAGTGCCAATTCCGTATCAATTTTGAGGGAGATGTCAAGTGCTTTCACGGAATGAGTCAATGATCCACTGCAAAAAAAAGTCAAGTCAGTGTAATGTTACTGTGCGAGTTTCATAAACCACAGCAACCATGAATTAAAAATTAAAAATTAAAAATAAGTACAAAATGGATTCCTACGTATGGTGCAGAAGATTATAAGAACAGATGATTAGTTAATGAATTTGATAACAATGTTCAAAAGTTGAACTCGGTGTATTATTTATTTATAACTAAATATTTGTTTTGTGTGCACGAGATCCTAAAGTAATCCTACATATGGATAGGAACTAGAAACCATGTCCCAGTAATGCATTATTTATCTTGCACCTCACCTAAACATCTTGTACATAAATATAAAATAATGTTTTTTCAACACAAAATGGGGACACCGTAGAGTGTTCCCTTTGATTTTTTATATATTTTCGAGATGCGTGTATATAAAGATGATAAAAAATAAGTGATAGAGAAATAAACACTTACGATGTTGAATACGGTATCTATACTTATGTATTCAAATGTCACAACTCTAAATTATCCAGGTTCGTAAAGTTTATAATTATTTGGCTTAATTGCACTTTTGGTTCCTCTATTGATCATGTTTGATTGTGGTTCCTATAGTTTTTTTTGAGCAAATTTGATCCCTATTTTTTCAGTGTTGCAAATTTGATCATTCGGTCCAATATCTGTCCATTTTTTCAATAATCGGCATAGAGGAACCATGGGCAATTAACTTGGGGCTTGACTTAGTATAGTCCCAGAAAGTACAGAACAAGTGAACAACAAATTCAGAAAAAGAACTATAATCCTATTCCAGATACAAATATTGTTGAGTTTTCTATCTGAAACATCACTACTTTGAGATATACAATTCCCAGAAAAATAAAAAAATACTCTTCGAATAAGGTATTTTTGTTTCTTGAATGAGTGCAGAAATCTTACTTTATTTTCAAAAGGATAAAAGCAATTTCCAGTATAATGAACCTAACAACACACACTAAAAGACTATGAAGTGCTGTGGAATGAATTTTTTTTTACCTAGAAATGTAGGTTACTCCACTTTGCCCGATTGTGTACCGTATCAATTGTAACATTGCCCGATGCCTGGCATCACAAAATTACACGCTAAGAGTTAGTTAAGAGCATGAAAATGAAATCATTTACAAAGGTCGACCCCAACCAATTCTGAGATATCCACATAACATCTGAAATTACCCAATGGCTCCAATTAACAATGGAAAACTGAAAACAACTTTTATTTGTTTTCACTATTTCCTGTACAAATCTTTGGAAACAGAAATTAGAATGAAAACAATGTAATATTTTTATAACTATTTTTATTGTAATTATTTCTAAAAATAGGAAATAAAAATAGGAAATGGATATGCAAACCAAACAGGCCCTAAACAATTCCAAAGAAAAAAGGTAATGCACCTTTGCAATTAATAACCTCTGCCAGTACCAAACCGATGACAACCAAAACCATTACAGCACCATCTTTCACTACATGCTTCATGTTCATTACAAAAATTGCCAGTACATAAAAATGGCCTCCAGTAATTATTAGGGCCCAGCCCAATTAGCAAATAAGCTGAATTGTAATAGTTAGTTAGCTAGAGGGATTAGTTAATTAGTGAGAAGGTATATAAATAAGGGAGGATAAGAGTAGAGACGATTAATTCAGAATTTTAGTTTTCTAATAATTGAGTAATAGAGTATAGGCCTAAGCTAGTACAGAATCCATGTAAACATAACCGAATATGCTGAGCCAGCAGTATTCGGTTATGACAGTTAGCTATGACAGTTGGCTACAGCTGTCAAATCCATCAAGAGCTGTTAGAAGCTCAAAGCTATAAATACATAGCCTTATTTGTAATTCTTTGAGTTAATAATCACTGAGAAATACAATTACAAAGAAATCTATCTTCTCTCTTCCTCTCTCTCTCTTTCTTCTACTCTAGTTTCTGTTTCGTTTATGGTATCTTGAGCTAAACTCTGGGTCATGGCCGCTATCAGAAATCCTTTCACCGAGAACGTCGCTGCATCTCCGGCGCCATCGTCTTCTCCGGTGAACTTCAATCCGTCGCTCTCTGTTAAGCTAGATGATCATAACTTCCTTTTATGGAAGCAACAGGTGGAAGCTGTGATAGTCGCTCATAAACTTCATCGGTATGTTGTGAACCCTACGATTCCTCCAAGATTCGCAAGTGAAGCAGATCGCAATCTTGGAATCGAAACCGAAGCTTATCAGCTATGGATTGTACAGGATCAGATGTTGTTCACGTGGTTACTCAGCTCGCTTTCATCGACGATTCTTCCTCGATTCTTAGGTTGCAAACACTTGTATGAAGTCTGGGACAAGATTCACAAGTGCTTCTACGCGCACCTTCGCGCCAAAGCGAGGCAGTTTCGGTCTGAACTGAAAAATACCAAGAAAGGTACAAGAACCATCTCTGAATACTTGTTAAGAATTCGTGCCTTGGTTGACTCTCTCCAAGCTATGGGAGATCCGATTTCACAACAAGATCACATTGACACGGTGTTGGAAGGACTTCCTCAAGAGTATAACACCTTTGTAATGATGATATATGGCAGAAGTGATTCCCCTTCGATTGATGATATTGAAGCCTTATTACTAATTCAAGACTCACGACTAGAAAAATTTCGTCAAAAATTGCCTACTGGCAGTTCAGTTTCAGCTAATGTTGCCCACGCCCTAATTGCTGCAAATGTGAACCCTAACAGTGGTCACAGTGGTCAATTTGATGCCCAACGTGGTGGTTTTCAAGGTTCTTATCGTGGAAGAGGGGGCAAAGGCCGCGGCCGTGGTGGCGGTAGAGGCCGTGGTCGCGGGAATAGACCTACTTGTCAGCTTTGTGGGAAGTATGGTCATGACTCCTTTAACTGTTGGCACAGGTTTGATGAGACCTTTGTTCCTCCACAGCCTCCTCCTTCCAATCAACCTTCTAACGATCAAGGGCAATATGCACCTAATCCAAAGACTGGCATTCTACCTTTGCCAAATTCTCAAGAAAATGCTCACCAAGTGCTTACATGGCTGCTCAACCTACTCGATTTTCTAATGGTTCCAGCAATAATGATTACAATGGGGCAAGACAGTTTGAGGGTCAAACATGGTACCCTGATTCTGGGGCAACTCATAACTTGACTGCAGATTCTCAAAACTTCACTCATAGCACTCCTTTTGGTGGTCAAGACCAAGTATTCATGGGTAATGGACAAGGTCTTGCCATTAACTCCATAGGTTCTTCTAAACTTTACTCTTCTTTAAATCCAACTACTACCTTTTCTCTAAATAATCTTCTTCTTGTTCCCAAAAGTACAAAGAACCTTGTGTCTGTATCTCAATTTGCCAGGGACAATAATGTTTATTTTGAATTCCATCCATACTCATGCTTTGTTAAATCACAGGACTCTAGAAGAGTTTTGCTTGAAGGATACCTTGGGAAGGATGGCCTCTATTGCTTCAGCAATCTCAAAGTTTATCAAGACTCTCACTCTCAGCCTCAATCTACATCAAGTTCCTCTCTAGCTAATTGTCAAAGTATCCTTGTTTCTAGAATACCTCTAATGTTGTATCCATTAGTCCTAATTCATACAACTCTTAGCATTGTCGTCTAGGACATGCTCATTTCAATCTTTGTAAAACGTGTTACAGTTGTGTAATATTCCCTTAGTCAATAATAAAGAGAGTGATTTTTGCAATGCCTGCTGTATTGGTAAGGCTCATAGGTTGCATGCACCACCCTCATCCACTGTCTATCATGAATCCTTTGAATTAATCCATACTGATCTATGGGGACCAGCACCCTTTCAATCCTCTTGTGGCTATAAATACTACATTACATTTGTTGATGCTTACACACGATTTACATGGATTTATTCTTATAATTTGAGTTTGGGCCTAACTCAACCTCAAAAGCTAGCTTGTAAGGTGAGGATTGCCCAAGCTTTATAAGCACTACTTTGGCCATATCTCTAGGCGATGTGGGACTAAACACACCCCTCATACTCAGCACAATGAAGGTGCTGGAGGCTGCAATGAAGGCAGCCCAAACTTGCCACAATTAAGGCGGCTAGGGGCGAACCGCAATTAAGGCGGATTTCCAACACACCCCCTCACGCCCAAGTCCAATGGGCTTGGAGCGTGGATGATGCGGGCAACCCAACAACGGATCTAGGATAGGCTCTGATACCATCTTATAATTTGAGTTTGGGCCTAACTTAACCTCAAAAGCTAGCTTGTAAGGTGAGGATTGCCCAAGTTTTATAAGCACTACTTTGGCCATATCTCTAGGCGATGTGGGACTAAACACACCCCTCATACTCAGCACAATGAAGGTGCTGGAGGCTGCAATGAAGGCAGCCCAAACTTGCCACAATTAAGGCGGCTAGGGGCGAACCGCAATTAAGGCGGATTTCCAACATTTATTTCCTTAAACAAAAATCAGATGCTTTAGTAGCTTTCAAACAGTTTTATACTCTTATTTCCACTCAATTTTCAACAAAGCTCAAAGCTGTCCAATCAGATTGGGGAGGGGAATTTCGACCCTTCACTAAATACTTGACTGATTTAGGTATTAAGCATAGGCTCACATGTCCTCACACCTCTCACCAAAATGGTACTGTTGAAAGGAAACACAGGCAAATTGTGGAAATGGGGCTCACTCTTATGTCTCATTCTGCTATTCCTCTTACCTACTGGGATCACAGTTTCACTCAATCTGTATTTCTCATCAATAGACTCCCTACAGAAGCCTTAAAAGATTTCTCCTCACCCTATCATGCTCTTTATGGCACACTACCTGACTACAACACAAACTTGAATTTAGGCCTACTGAGTGTGTCTATCTAGGATTATCACCTCAACACAAAGGGCATAAATGCCTTGCCCCGTCTGGAAGGATTTATGTTTCCAAAGATGTCCTCTTTAATGAGACTAAATTTCCCTACTCCAATCTCTTCAATATCACTCCAAATCAATTGCCTAATGAAACTACCTTTTCTTCATCTATTCCTACACCACAATATTCTCCTCTTTCACCTATTCCCCTCAACCAACATAATCCAAGTCCCTCACATGAACCTAATTCCTCACCCGAGCCTCATTCCCCACCTGCACCTAATCTTTCTCCCACATCTCCTCAGTTTTCAGGTTCTGGTCAAGGATAGCATCTCTGTTTTTGTCCTGGTTTATGTAGACGACATTATTCTCATTGGATCATCTACTGTTTTTATCAATGATCTGATAAAGAAGCTGAATGCTGAGTTTGCTCTATAAGAACTAGGATCTCTTGACTACTTCCTAGGAGTGGAAGTTAAACATTTGTCCTCTGGTATCCTGCTGCTAACTCAAACTAAGTATATCCATGATCTTCTTGACAAGGCACGTATGACTGAAGCTAAAGGAATCAGCTCTCCTATGGTGAGCAATTGTAAATTGTCAAGGTTTGGGACAGATACTATGCTCGATCCTCAGCTGTACAGATCTATAGTTGGTGCTTTACAGTATGCTACATTAACTAGGCCGGATATTGCCTTTAGTGTGAATAAAGCGTGTCAGTTTATGTCTAATCCTCTTGAGACGCACTGGCAAGCTGTTAAAAAGATTCTCCGCTACCTTAAAGGGTCTCTCTCACATGGGTTATTGCTCAGGCCAGCTCCTATCTCTATGCCCTTTTCTCTGTCTGCATAATGTGATGCAGACTAGGCCAGTGATCCAGACGATCATAGGTCTACTTCCGGTTCATGTATTTACTTTGGTCCTAACCTGGTTTCTTGGTGCTCAAAGAAACGACCACTAGTGGCTCGGTCTAGTCTGAAGCGAGAATATAGAAGCATGGCAAATACGATGAGAGAGAACTATCCTGGATACAGTCATTACTATCTGAACTCAAGATTCCTCACACTGTTCCTAAACTCTACTGTGATAATCTAAGTGCTATGTCTCTAGCACACAATCCTGTCCTTCATGTCCGCACAAAGCATATTGAACTTGATATTCATTTTGTAAGGGAAAAGGTTCTCTCTAAAGCACTCAGTGTCCATCATGTTCCCAGTGGTGATCAGCTAGCAGACTCACTCACAAAACCTCTCTCATCAACTCAGTTTGCAAACTTAAGGATCAAGCTCAAGGTTGTACCTTTGCAGCCACCACCTTGAGCTTGAAGGGGGGCTAATAGAGTATAGGCCTAAGCTAGTACAGAATCCATGTAAACATAACCGAATATGCTGAGTCAGCGGTATTCGGTTATGACAGTTAGCTATGACAGTTGGCTACAGCTGTCAAATCCATCAAGAGCTGTTAGAAGCTCAAAGCTATAAATACATAGCCTTCTCTGTAATTCTTTGAGTTAATCACTGAGAAATACAATTACAAAGAAATCTATCTTCTCTCTTCCTCTCTCTTTCTTCTACTCTAGTTTCTGTTTCGTTTATTGAGCAAAGGCTCAGTTGGAAGAGGGGCAACCCTTTGTGAAGGGGAAACCCTTGGAAGAGATCACTCTCCTTGTTTTGTACATTTTCAGCAAAGTAATAAATCTTTCTTTCTTTTTCTCCATTTCAATCTTGGGTTCGTAACACTTAACAGTAATAATAAGGGCCAACGGCGGAGTATAAAAAACCCATAATTTTGGAGTTTGCTAATAGGAACTGGATCAAGATCGAAGAACACACTGACTGAATATTGAACTCCAGTGAGAGCAAGAGTTGCTCTATTACAGAATACAGAAATGAAAGTTCAAGAACCCTCACTCATAATTCAAGAGTAGCTGGTCTCTCCCTCACAACTCTCTACTTTCTTTTCTTCAATACCTTCCCATCCTATTTTCTCTCCTTTTTATTCATTTCAGTCTACAACTGTTTACAAGTTCCCACCCAATCTCTTAACTACTTACAAGGGTAGTTACAATCCAGTGTTATCAATGGCGGATGTCGGATTATGGCAGCCAGCCAAAAATCCACCATATAAATATGGTATTGCAGCCTATGGCAGAAACATGGTGAATATAATAGGTGTTGTGGCCTATGGCGGCTGGCATAAAATCCGCCATGCCATATCGTCATGGCGGCAATTTGACAACATTTTTACAATCTCCTAATCACTTAACAACAGTAGTTAAGTCAGTTAGCTGACTCGTCTAACTTCTAGTCCCACATCCCTTGCTAACGTCCCTATGTCTCCTCTGGTAGACATTCTTAATCAGAGGTCTGTTATCATTTGCATTACATACTAGTACTACTCAATGATTTTCCAACTAGTTAAAAAGATAAGACAAAGCATTTAGTCAATATTTAGTCCAAATAATAAGATACAGATTAAACTAAACAAATATAGTCATGAATACCTCAGTCTCAAATCTCCCATTGACCAACTGCACAGCTTCTTTCACCATAGATATGTCCACATCCCCGTTTGATAGAGGTAGAACCATATTATCCAACATTATCCGGGTCAAAGAAGTCTTTGTTTGGGATGCATAATGTAATACTTCTTTCACTTCCTCGAGAGTCCTTGTCTCAACCTGGGGAAAAAATAACCACCACACTATAACATCGCTGCTGCAGCCAGAATTGTTCCTTTATATGCATGCACACCCAGATAACGGATGCTCTAAAACACATACATTTAACTTTATGCCAGGTACTACAAGATGGAAAGCCAAAACAATGTCCATATGCACTACTAATACCAGTGCATGTATAACCATGCAAATAAACGGCACGATTGGATAAATCTTGATGGTGCACCAACAAATCATTTATTAAACAAGTAGTTATCATATTGCAAAGTGAACAAGAAATCATTTGAAAATTCTTAAAACTCACAATAACATCTAAGAAGTCAGTTGGCACTTGGCAGGCATTTCAATTTTATGAACTTTCAAAGTTGGGAGAAGACCAGACCAATAAATAACTCAAAATGAACAAGTAAAAGAAATGTGCAAAACAATGAATGAACACTACCTCAACCTCCATTTGTAGGTTTTTTTGCTCTAGATACAGGTCAACAGCCCTAATGGCATTTGTAACACCTCCAGCAGTTGATATATGATTATCTTTTATCATCACCATATCAAACAGACCCATCCTATGATTCCGGCCTCCACCAATTAATACCTATAGAAACAGGTTTAAACTAGTTTGTTGAGTAAATTTCATGCATAAAATCAAGATAGTTATTCTAGGATCCAAAGTCCAGACCGCCCACTTATCCAATAAACGTAAACCAGGAGCAGTTTTTCTAGTCTCCAACATATATGCAGGGTATGCTGCATCTGCCATTGCCTGTGGAAAAACATGAAATGTGTAATGCAGTCTAGAAATATAACAAAGATGACAAATGATAATTTCATTAATCACTAGGCCTAGTGAGACAGAACACACTTTACCATCTTTCACATCCAATACAAATTCAAAATATAAATAAATTAATTTTCAATATTTGTGTCCATAAATTGTTCATTATGTTCACAAAAACAAATGTAAGAAGCCATATTATCATCAACAATTTGTGAAAGGACAAAACTTACATACAGTACCACATATGCTTGTGGTACTGTTCTCCTATTGGAGGTGAACACGGGGGATTTTATTTTTACATCAACACTTACCACTAATTGAGAAAGTTAACACCGTGAATTTTCTTCCCCTTTCTCACTCATCTTCTCTATTTTTTCTGTCCCATCTCATCTTATCTCTCCTCACCATTATTATCGCATTCGCTGAGACCATAAGAGAGAGAATAAGTTGCACGCGGTTATTTTCCCGATTTCTCCATATCTAATTCCACCGTCTCTATACAGTACATGGTCCTAGCCAATTATCAAAGAACATACACAAATGCCAAACGTGAAGAACATTCAAATATTTGTAGTAGTGCAACAGTAGGGGAACATTCTTGAATCTTGCGGGGATTTCAAGAGAGAAAGCACTCCTCTCTTGTTCTATGCTGGCAGCGGAAAGAAGATGTGGAGAACTAACCAATCTTATTGCTATTGATTCCACTGCCATTATTCTTCTATTTCCTTTATAATTTTTTTGGTAAAAATTTCCTTTATATTATATTAGAAGGCTAAACATTTAGTCTCTAAAATTATGATAATGGCATCTCCAAGTTGTAAAGATGGAGTCAGATATGGAGGAAGACAAGTGTGGTGATGGCAGTGAGAAGATGAGGAGTCGGTGCCCGGCGGAGGAAGAAGAAAGAATAATGGGAAAAGAGAAAGAAATTGACGGTGTTAACTTTCTCAATTAGTTGTAAATGCTCATGGCCACGTGTCCACCTCCAATAGGAGAACAGTACCACAAGTGCTTGAGTGCTTATCATTATCAAACTCAAATAGGAAAATTATACCAATCAGCTATAAGACCAGCAATGCTCTATGGTAGTTATTAGTTAATGTTGGGCAGTGAAGTGCTGACATGAACAAAAACTAAGTATAGCATTGATGACAATGTTGTGGTAAATGAGTGGACTTAAAAGGAAAACTAAGATTTGGAAACTTGCTAAGAAGATTACACAAAGATGACCAAGGTGATTTGATCATGTGAGAAGATATTCAATAGAAGCTCCAATGAGAAAAGTGGATTAAAAGGATGGTAGTCTGATCAAAAGGGATATAAGGCCAAAAAAAACATTAAGAGAAACAATTAAAAACGACTTTGATTGGGGTTTTTTGAATTGATTTAGGGCAGACATGAAGAAAAAACAGCTAGGGCTGCATTTCTTTACAGTTAACAATGATGGCAGACACTTCCTTTTTCCTGGTACATTGTAGCACGCAGGTATCTCTTCGGGAGGGGGATAGGTGGCCAAGTGAAGGATCAAACCCCCAACCCCAACATAATCATCATACCCAAGCCTTGACTTGAGCTCGTGGCAATTGAGATTGAAGCTTGTTGGCTGGTAGAAACTATTTTGACACAGCAAAAGTACAGATAGTGCTGCTATCCCATGCACCACATCAGAATTGCCATGCTAGACACAGCACAAGAACCCAAGATAAGCCATTATAGACTGTAGCAGTTGCTATGACATGATATGAACAACTATGCTGTAGACAGATGAGCGACAAATCCTAGTGATTAATCATGTGAAATCTAACCAACCCAGCCAAAATTTCCCACACTGGCAATAATTGACATCAAAACTTTTCAATAGCCTTAAGGGACATTTAAAAGGAGCATATAATGTCATCTAACTAAGTTCATTAAGATTTCATGCCAATCTGTTAGGTTAGTTGTAAGCATATTAGAGAAAATTTAACAAAAGAAAAAGATTTAAGAAAACGCAAGTACCTTAGTTAAAGTTGCAATGCCACTCATCCTTTGCATAAAGTTTAGCACTACCCTGTTAGAATTAAAGAGTTGCAGAGAATGAAGAATAAGAGAAGTTCATATTATTGAAAAACTGAATCTGTTACAGATAGCAGTTACAATATATAGAGATGCAACTGCAGTGTGATAACCCTAACTGCCTCTAACTAACTGAAACAGAAAAGGGGGAAGGCAGTTATGCTAACTGCTTCTAACAACAACTAATACAACTAACAGAAATTAAATGAAGAATAACAAATCATTTTCAGAAACTGAAAACTATGCTATATCTAACATTCCCCCGCAGAAGCTCAGGGTTTTTGAGCAAGTGTCAGCTTGTCAAAAACCCTGAGCTTGTCTCTGAGTGTACTGAATCTAGCTGCTGAGAGTGGTTTTGTGAGAACATCAGCCCACTGATCAACTGCTGGAACATGTGTAACACTTAAGCTTTGGTTTAGCACCTTTTCTCTAACAAAGAAGATATCAAGCTCCATGTGCTTGGTTCTGGAGTGTAGGACAGGATTATGAGCCAGTGAAACAGTGCTAAGATTATCACATAGAACTCTAGGAATCTGAGTTTTAACCCTCAACTCTGTTAGAAGTGACTGAACCCAGAGAATTTCTGCACATAGGGCTGCCATGCTTCTATATTCTGCTTCAGCACTGGATCTAGCAACTAGAGTTTGCTTCTTTGACCACCAAGAGATGAGGTTAGGTCCAAGATAAACACATGCCCCAGAAGTGGAGCGCCTATCATCTGGATCCGATGCCCAATCAGCATCACAGAATCCTGTCAAAGTTAGTGGTGTATGCATGGCAGTAGGCTGAATCAAAAGACCATGATGAATGGTACCTTTAAGGTACCTAAGAATACGTTTGACAGCTTTCCAATGATCCTCTAAGGGCTGAGATAGAAACTGGCAAACCTTGTTTACTGAGTAGGAGATCTCAGGTCTAGTGAGTGTTGCATATTGTAGTGCTCCAACAATGGACCGAAACAGAGAAGGGTCAGGAACATAATCAGCTCCAATCTTGGAGAGTTTGAGGTTAGCAATCATAGGAGTATTGATTCCTTTTGCTGATTCCATGTGAGCTTTAGTTAGTAGGTCACGGATGTATTTGGATTGAGAGAGAAGAAGTGAACCATTGGGCAAATGGGTGACCTCAATACCCAAAAAATAATCCAAGTTACCTAGCTGTTTGAGGGCAAACTCCGAGTGTAGACCATCACAGAGCCACTGAATGTGATGTAATGAGCTACCCGTTACAAGTATGTCATCAACATATACTAGAATCATCATGCAGTGAGAGGTGGTGTGCAAAGTGAAGAGGGAGGGATCACATTTGCTAGCCACAAAACCTCTGCAAGAGAGAGCAGCTTTGAGCCTTTCAAACCAAGCTCTGGGCGCCTGTTTGAGGCCATACAAGGCTTTTTGCAACCTGCAAACAAGGGTTTTATCTTGCACTTCGAAGCCCGGGGGTTGTTGCATGTAAACTTCTTCATGGAGGTGACCATTGAGGAAGGCATTGTTGACATCCAACTGCCTTATTGGCCACTTGCAAGAGACAGCAATGGATAGAACAGTGCGAACCGTGGATCGGCTTTACAACCGGGAAAAGGTTTTACGTGTAGTCACAACCAGACTTGCTTTGGTGAAACCCTTTAGCCACAAGGCGTGCCTTGTATTTGTTAATGCTTCCATCCGGGTTTTCTTTGACTCGAAACACCCATTTACAACCAATGGGTTTTCGGTTTGGTGGAAGGGAAACCAGAGTCCAGGTTTTGTTGTGCATGAGAGCATCAAATTCATCTTTCATAGCTGCAGCCCATTGGGGAGCATCCAAGGCTTGCTTTACAGAGGAAGGTTCCATGTGGGTTAAAAGGAGAGTGGGGTGCAATCTGGGCATGACAATACCAGATTTGGAACGGGTTTGCATTGGATGAACATTGAGATGAACAGGTGGGGGAGTAGGAGAGGGTTCAAGTGAGGAAACAAGGGATGAAGTAGGATCTAAAGGCTGGTCTGAGGAAGCAGGTGTGGACTGCATATGTTGAGCAGGGGAGGGACTTATATTGATTTGACTTTGGGACTGAGTGTGAGACTGTGCAGGGTCAGGTGTGGACTGAATATGTTGAGCTGGGGAGTGACTCTCACTGGAGGAACTTAGAGACTGAGGTGGACTAGGTGAGGCAAGTGGGAAAGAAGAGGAAGGTAGTAGGGGTGGAATGGAGGAGACCGGAAAGTATGTGGAACTCTGTGGAGAGACAGATGGGGAAGCAAACAGCTCTTTGTATGGAAACCGTAATTCATTAAAAATGACATCCTTCCTTCCGGATTGAGACATTTATAACCTTTATGGGAAGAGGAGTAACCTAAAAACACACACTCCTGAGACCTAAAGGAAAGTTTGTGCTGCTGGTAGGGCCTAACAAAAGGGTAGCAGGCACACCCAAAGACTTTTAAGAATTTAAGGTCAGGTTCTTTGTGAAGAAGAGTAGCATATGGGGATTGATTTTGAAGCACAAGTGAGGGAAGGCGGTTAATAAGGTATGCAGCAGTGAGGAAGGCATGATCCTAGAATTTAAAGGGAAGGGAAGCATGAGCTAAGAGGGTGAGACCAGTTTCAACAATGTGGCGATGTTTGCGCTCCACAAGCCCATTTTGGTGATGAGTGTGAGGGCATGAGAGACGATGAACAATGCCTAAGTCAGATAAGTACTTGGAGAAGGGACGGAACTCACCCCCCCAATCACTCTAAACAGCTTTGACTTTGGTATTGAATTGAAGTTCTACCATAGCTCGAAACTGAATAAATTGAGAAAGGGTGTCAGATTTCTGTTTTAAAGGAAAAATCCAAGTGAACCGACTGTATGCATCAACACAAGTTAAGAAGTAGGTGCATCCACATGAGGATTTGGTAGGAGCAGGACCCCATAGATCACATACTACAAGTTCAAAGGGAAATTTATAGCTAGTGGTGGAAGATGGAGCTGGGAGGCGATGTGCCTTACCCAGACAGCAAGCAGAGCAAAAATTTGTAGGGTCTTTGTGAGGAATTGGAAGTCTGCAAGATCGAAGTGCATGTTTAAGTGCATCATGATGTGGGTGACCTAGGCGTGCATGCCACAGCTTATAAGAAACAGAAATAGGAGACTCATGGGAATCAACTGAATCATTGTTCATTATATTTGTGGAAGTACTTACATTCATTTTCGAATTTACATTGAATAAGGAAACATAATTACATGTGGGAATATTATTCATACTGACTGAATTACAAGTTGGAACAGAAGATATAGCAGGGCTTGACCCTAGACAGGAGACATTTTCAAATTTGTAGAGACCATCTTCTCCAATCGAACCACGTGCGAGAACTTCAGAGGAAGCCTGTGATTTAACAAGGCAAAAGGAAGGGTGAAACTCAAAGAAGACATGATTATCTTTGGCAAATTGACTGACACTAATCAAGTTCTTTGTGATAGAAGGAACAAGCAATAGATTGTGTAAGATTAATGAAGTGTGGGATTGGGAAGGGGTAGTGAATTGCATGGAACCAACTTTAGTAATTGACAAACCTTGGCCATTACCCAAGTAGACCTGCTCAGAACCTAGCAAGGAAGCAGTCTCAGTCAGATTAGAAGGATCTGGAGTGACATGATGAGATGCCCCTGAGTCTGGATACCAAGTGTTGCTAAAATAAGACTCAGCACCTATCAGAAAAGCTTGTGGCTGCTGTGGCCTGAGTGGCGCTGCAAAGTTCTGAGTAAAAGTAGAAGGCCTAGAAGGCTGTGAAAGCATAGAAAGAGGTGGTCTTTGATTCTGCCAGTGGGAAAAATGGTGATTCTGAAATGGTCCCTGATAGTACTGGTCAGAATTGTTGGGTCCTGAGTGTCGATAGTAACATACATTTGCATCATGGCCATACTTTTTGCAGATTTGACATTGAATATTGGAGCGCCCACCTGAGCGTCCACCCCAACCGCGACCTCTATTCCTACCACTTCCATAGCGGCCACCACCTCGATTACCACGAAAAGTTTCTCCACGATTAGCAAAGTCTCCACCAGTTACATGTGAATAGCTTTCTGGAATTTGATGAATCGGGAACGATGCGTTTGAAGAAGCAGAATTCGCAGAATTGTTGAGGTTTCCAGAACTCGATCCTTGAGTTGATTGAGTGAGATTGATGGACACAGACTCGGGAAGAACACTTTTCTTGTTCTTTTCGAGTCGCGCCTCATGTGCCAGAAGAATAGATTCGAGTTCATCAAGAGATACAAACTCATTCTTGCTATTGATTGCTGCGACTACAGGATCGAAATCCTCGGGTAGTGCTTCGAGTGCCACTTCTAAAAGATTTCGAGAAGGAATCGGGTCCCCGATGGAAAGAAGAGAATCGGAAAGAGTGCGAATGTGAAGAATGAACTCTGAAACCGTGCGATTACCTTTCGCTAGGGTTCGCACTTCCGATCTCAGTTGCCTTGCTTTGGTGCTTAACAAACTTTGAAAATACCTATGAATTTCATCACAAATCTGCCAAGAATGAACACAATTAACAACTCTGGTGAGTAATGGATCGGAAATCGATGCAAGAAGCCAGGTTGAGATCAACGCATCTTGCTGCTCCCAGTCACTGTACTCTGGATTTTCACGATCATTGTCACGGTCTTCATCAGTGAGAAATCTTGAAGGAATTCGCGGATCAGTGATATACTTCTGAAGCTTGTGACCACGAACAACACCTTCAATTTGCTGCTTCCATTGCCGAAAATTTTTGTCATCAAGTTTCAAAGAAATTGGATGAGTAGGTGTGAATTGTGGTGCGCTAGGGTTTGCGAAAGGATTAACAGAAGCCATGGCTTAGGATCTAGAAGCTCTAGATACCATGTTAGAATTAAAGAGTTGCAGAGAATGAAGAATAAGAGAAGTTCATATTATTGAAAAACTGAATCATTACGGATAGCGATTACTATATATAGAGATGCAATCGCTAGCGGTGTGATAACCCTAACTGCCTCTAACTAACTGAAACAGAAAAGGGGGAAGGCAGTTATGCTAACTGCTTCTAGCAACAACTAATACAACTAACAGAAATTAAATGAAGAATAACAAATCATTTTCAGAATCTGAAAACTATGCTATATCTAACATTCCCCCGCAGAAGCTCAGGGTTTTTGAGCAAGTGTCAGCTTGTCAAAAACCCTGAGCTCGTCTCTGAGTGTACTGAATCTAGCTGCTGAGAATGGTTTTGTGAGAACATACCCTTTCAGCTACAATAATGTTATGAGCCCGTCCTACACCGAAATCATTGAGGATTAATAGCAGCCTTTCAAGTTTCAAGAAATCAGTTAGAAACTAATGATGCACTTTTTTCCCCTTGCTTTTGTAATTATGTTTCCTAATAATTATCTTACCATGAACTTTTCCAAACTGTAGCCCTTTATGGATAAAATCCCCATCATTTTTCGACCACTCCACCTGATATTTGATAGTAGTTCTACAATGATTCAGCCAAGTACTAACCACACATAATGAAAGGACATCTGCTCATTGCTTTCATACCCTCAAAGAAGGATCAACCTCATGAAATATCATCTCTGCAAGTGCAATTCCTGCGACAATGCCATCCTCCTTTGCCAAGAAGTAAGCTTCCACTTCCATCTCAGCTGGAATGGTGGCCATGCATGTTACGTCACCTACAAATGAAACACTTTTGCAACTCAATGCCAGCTATACAACATAGCTACCAAATTACAGAGTATGTATCAGTACTATTATTTTGCAGAAACCAAATAATAAAGTTGATAGAAAAACAGAAAAGGAAAAGGGAAAGAGAAACATAATTGAAACTGAATCTTGAATGATTGTTATTGTTAATGAGAACCTTTACAAGTGTATGCTTTATATATACAAGGTATGTGCAACTGAATGTGTAATCATTATTGCAGTGCTTTAACGAACTACAATGCACTTGTTACATATTGTAATATACCCGATACACTCTAATATACCCCCGAAACTCAAGGTGGGTTGACTAATGCATATATGTCAAATACTCGAGTTTCTGCGCAGCTCTTCAAAGTTAAGTTGTGACAGTGGCTTGGTAAGGAGATCAGCAGGCTGATCTTGCCGGGATGTGTGTGACCACTAAAGTCTTGTTGAGCACTTTCTCTCGACAAAAAAGAGGTCCAATTCCATGTGCTTTGTGCGAGAATGAAGCACTTGGGTTATGAGATAGAGCCACCGTGCTCAAATTGTCACAAAAGATTTCGGGTATAGTGGTGAGAAACTGCAGCTCTTTGAGCGGAGATCGTATCCAAATCAACTCGGATGCAATGTTAGCCAGGCTTCTATATTCCGCCTCCGTGCTAGACCTTGCCACAAGTTCTTGTTTCTTTGACCACCAGGAGACAATATTTGGTCCAAGAAAGATGCAAGACCCTCAAACAGACCTGCGATCATCCGGGTCAGCTGCCCAATCTGCATCACAAAAAGGCTCTTAGTGGCGAGAGGTTTGTGAGGATCTGCAGGCTGCAGCAGCAAAGCCATGAGTAATGGTGCCTGTAGATATCTAAGTATTCGTTTCTGACCTTCCAGTGTTCCTCTAGTGGTGGGATAGGAATTGACAGGCTTTATTTACACTGAAACTTATTTCTGGTCTTGTAATAGTTGCATATTGCAAGGCCCCAACAACTGATCTGTATAGGGAAGGGTCTTGCATATAGTTAGACCCATATTTGGTCAGCTTGCAGCTGCTAACCATTGGTGTGGGCAGAGGCTTGGCTTCTCCCATTTTGGATTTTTGCAAAAGATCCTTGATGTACTTAGTTTGAGAGAGAAGTAGGGAGCCATTGAGAACCTTCTTGACCTCTATTCCCAAGAAGTAATCCAAATTTCCCAGTTGTTTCAAGGAGAAGGCTGTGTTTAGCTTGGTTGTCAGCTGCTGTATCAGTTGTGGAGAAGTCCCTGTAATGATAATATCGTCTACATAAATCAGCACATACAGCTTATGAGATACTGCTGATTGGATGAAGAGTGAGGGGTCGCATTTGCTCTTTTTGAACCCAAAGGTGACAAGGGTGTTTGAGAGCCTGTCAAACCAGGCTCTAGGGGCTTGCTTGAGCCCATAAATTGCCTTTTGAAGCTTGCAAACCAGATTCTTATTAGGATTTTCAAACCCAGTTGGCTGCTGCATGTACACTTCTTCCTCCAAGTAGCCATTAAGGAAGGCATTATTCACATCAAGTTGTTGGACAGCCCATTGATGAGTGAGTGCAATAGTGAGAATGAGCCTAACTGTGACAGGCTTGACAACGGGTGAAAAGGTCTAAGTGTAGTCACAGCCAGGTTGTTGATGGTATCCCTTGGCAACCAACCTTGCCTTGTACTTGTTGATTGAGCCGTCAGGATTTTCTTTCACCCTAAAAACCCATTTGCACCCTATAGCTTGCCTATTTGGAGGCAACTCAACTAGTGACCAGGTCTGGTTCTTAATTAGTGCCAGAGTATTCAGCATCCATGGCTGCCTTCCAACAAGGAATGGACAAGGCTTCCTTAACAGTATTTGGTTCAGCATGGGTAAGAAGAACTCTAGGGACAGTTCTGGACATACAAATTCCAGACTTGGATCTAGTTTGCATAGGGTGTATATTTGTGATTATAGTTGAAGAAGGAGGGACAGTATCAACAGAAGTGTTATTCTGCGAAGATTCAGCAAGGGTAAGACTAGTAGACTCAGTGGAATGAGGAGAATGTGTGCTGGAATTTTGAGGAGAAGGTGGAGTAATGGGAGGGACAGTATCAACAGAAGTGTTATTCTGAGAAGATTCAGCAAGGGTAAGACTAGTGGACTCAGTGGAATGAGGAGAGTGTGTGCTGGAACTTTGAGGAGAAGGTGGAGTATTGGGAGGATGAATTGGAGATGACACAGGCTGAGTATTAGCAATATGATTAGGCACTTGAGGCAGAACAATGAGAGGTGCACTAGGAGAGGGTGAAGTGGTTGGAAAATTGATGTTAGATGAGGAAGAATCATGACCATGATTGTAAGGGAACCTATATTCATTGAAAAGCACATCCTTAGATATATAGATCCTTCCATCAGAGGACAAGCACTTATACCCTTTATGTGAAGTCGAATACCCTAGGAATGTGCACTCAGTTGACCTAAACTGCAATTTATTTGCATTATAGGGCCTCAAGCAGGGAAAACAAGCACAACCAAACACCTTAAGAAATTTGTAATCTGGTTCCTTGTTATAGAGAGCAGTAAAGAGTACTTTGTTATGTAGAGTGGAGGTGGGAAGCCTATTAATCAGGTAAACAACAGTAATAAAGGCATGATCCCAGAATTTAATAGGCAACGAGGCTTGAGCAAGCAAAGATAGGCCTGTGTCAACTATTTGCCTGTGCTTCCTCTCAACACTACCATTTTGATGGTGAGTGTGAGGACAGATTACTCTATGAACAACACCTAACTCAGCCAAAAACTTACTGAAGGGGCGAAACTCACCACCCCAATCAGTTTGAACAGCCTTGTTGAAAGACCTGAAAGTAATTTTAGACTAAGGGATTTGTGAAATGCTTGAGTAATTAGCACTCAGCAGATTTGATATTTATATACACTTAGGAGTAATTACAATTCATGTTTACAAGATAATTAATGAATGATAAGCTAAATCCTAGGAACACCGTCCGCACCGTCCAACTAATTCTAACACTCCCCCTCAAGCTGGAGCATACAAATCAAATGCTCCAAGCTTGGAACAAATATTCTGAATTCTCGGTCCTCTTAGAGATTTTGTAAAGACGTCTGCCAGTTGATCATTAAAGCTAACAGATTCGGTGACGACTTCTTTAGAAAGGACTTTTTCTCGGATAAAATGACAATCGATCTCAATATGTTTAGTTCTCTCATGGAATACTGGATTGGAAGCTATATGGAGAGCTGCCTGGTTACATAACTTCATTTGTTGAGTATCTCCAAACTTCAATTCTTCAAGAAGTTGTTTAATCCAAATGAGCTCACACGTGGCTATAGCCATAGCTCTATATTCAGCCTCTGCGCTAGACCTTGCAACAACATTTTGTTTCTTACTCTTCCACGAGACAAGATTTCCTCCAGTAGACACACAATACCCTGAAGTGGAACGCCTATCAATGGGTGATCCTGCCCAATCTGCATCGCAAAATCCAACTATTTGAGTGCTTCCTTTGTCTTCATAAAGTAGTCCTTGTCCTGGAGTCTTTTTAATGTATCTCAGAATTCGAATTACTGCATCCCAGTGATCATTATGAGGAGACTGCATGAATTGACTCACCACTCCCATTGCAAAGGCAATATCTGGCCTTGTAATAGTGAGATAGATGAGATTCCCAACCAATCTCCAATACCTTTCAGGATCAGAATAAGGCTCCCCCTGGTTGGGTAGCAATTTTTGATTCGGATCCATGGGACTATCAACTGGTCGACAATCTAACATACCAGTTTCTTCAAGTATGTCTAATGCATACTTCCTCTGTGAGATGATAATCCCATTCTTTGACTGAGCAACTTCAATTCCAATAAAATATTTCAATTTCCCCAAGTCCTTGGTCTGAAAATGACTACATAAATGTTCCTTCAGTTGAGAAATTTTCTCCTGATCATTTCCTGTGATGACTATATCATCTACATAGACCACCAAGTAAACACATCTATTTGGAGAGGTATAGCAATAAAAGACTGAATGATCTGCTTCACTACGTTTCATTCCAAAAGCTTGAATAACTAAACTGAATTTTCCAAACCAAGCACGTGGAGACTGTTTCAGCCCATAGAGAGATCGTCGTAGCCTGCAAACCAAACCGGACTCCCTCTGAGCAACAAATCCAGGAGGTTGCTCCATATAAATCTCCTCTTCTAATTCTCCATGAAGAAATGCATTTTTAATATCCAACTGATATAATGGCCAACGACAGATGGCAGCCATGGCAAGAAATATTCGAACAGAAGTGATTTTGGCCACAGGGAGACGATATCTCCATAATCAAGTCCATAAATCCGAGAGTAACCTTTGGCTACAAGCGGGGCTTTGAGCCGATCGATCATCCATTGGCCCCAACTTTAATAGCATATACCCATCGACAACCAACGGGTTTCTTTCCGGAGGAAGAGGAGTCAAGTCCCAAGTACCATTATGCTCCAAAGCCTGCATTTCATCAATCATGGCTTGTCGCCATCCTGGATGATCAAGTGCCTCACAAACATTTTTAGGAATGGAAACGGAAGATATAGATGACACAAAAGAATAATAAGAAGGAGAGAGACGATGGTAACTTAAGAAGTTATAAATAGGATGAGGATTTTGAGTAGACCGAGTACCTTTTCTAAGAGCAATGGGCAAGTCAAGGTTTCCTTGGTAGGTCCGTAGTAGGGTCATCTCTCATTGAGTAGGACATGATTCAATTTGGTCTTTCAAGGCCTTCCAATTCAGTATTAAGAACTCGTGGACGACGATGATATATGATGGGTGACCTTTGAGATTGCAGTGAGTGGGGATCATTAGGAATTTCAGTAGTCGAAACCGATTCGACAAAGGTGATGGACCAAGATATGGAATCGGAAATACTTCTTGAATAGTCCGAGACTCAACCTGGGATGGTGAGAAGTAAAACTTTTCTTCAAGAACGTTACATCTGCACACATGAAATAACGATTCTGCACGGGGAGTAACACTTGTAACCCTTCTCAGAACCTGGAATATCCCAAAAAGACACATTTGATGGCTCGTGCGGCAAGAAGCTTATCAAGACACGGAGACAAGTCATGAATAAAACAAGTCCATCCAAATATCCGTGGAGCGACATGAAATAGTGGCTCTTTAGGGAATAAAACGGAATGTGGTATTTTATGATCAAGAGAGGATGAAGGCATCCGATTAATTAAATAACATCTTTGTCAAAATCGCATCACCCCAATGTCGGACGGTACATTCGCATGGAGTAACAAGGTCCGAGCAGTTTCAACAAGATGTCTATTCTTCCTTTCAGCTATGCCATTCTCGTTGAGGGTATGAGGACAAGCTGGATTGATGGAGAATGCCTACGATGACAAAAAGGAAGTAAGAGCGAGAAGAAAAGTATTCCTTTGCATTATCACTTCTAAGGATTTTGATTGTTTTACCAAATTGGGTTTTGACCTCATTAACGAAAGTGGTGAGAATAGACGAAAGTTCGGATCGTTCTTTCATTAAGAAAACCCAAGTGCACCGAGAGAACTCATCAATAAAGGTAACGAAAATATCGGAAACCATTAGAAGACACACGACTCGGTCCCCATATATCTGAATGGATAACTGAAAAGGGAGAATCAACTCGGATTTCAACTTTGCTGGGAAAGAAAAAGCGAACATGCTTGCCTAGTTGACACAACTCACAGTTCAATGATGACATTTTTGCAAGATTCGAACCATTTGCTTCAATTTTGACAAACTTGGATGGCCCAATCGTTCATGAAGAAGATTTGGAGACTCATTGCAGATACAACTTACGAAGGAGCTGATTGGAGGTAATAAAGACCATGTGATTCATGTCCTACGCCAATCATCCGACCCGTACCACGTTCTGTATAGTAAAAGAACCAGCATCAAAAGTTACTGAGCAGTTTAGAGAGCGAGTAAGTTGACTAAGGGAGATCAAATTAAAAGGGCAACCAGGTATAAACAAAACAGATTTTAAAGTTATAGGAGTGACTGAAACATGACCGATTCCTTTGGCGCCGACCTTAGAACCATCCGCAAGAGTAATGAAGTGAGGAAATTTAGGAGAAGATATGGAGGAGAATAAAGAACGATTACCAAAGATATGATCGAGGCACTGAATCAATTATCCAAAGATTTCGATTATTCTGGGATTGAGATATGAAGGTGTCGGAGTCATGAACACCATGGCGATGAGACCCGTGAGATTGATGGGCAGCTTTCAATTGAAGATACTCTCGGTACTCGGCTTCAGAAAATTTTTTCTTGAACATTTCAGCATTGACTGATTTTTGAGGAAACCCATGAAGAGAGTAACAAGTATTATGAGTGTGACCCATTCGCTTGCAATATATGCATTGAGGAAGACCCATTCGAGCCAAAACAGACAGAGAGGCTGCCTTAACACCTGAGATTGTAAAGAGACCAGCGGCGGCAAGCAACAACCAGAAACAGGAACCAAAAAATCAGAGGAGACTAAAGGCAAGGGACCCACTTTCCAAACAACCCAAAAAGTGGATTTTGACCGGCTATACAGACAGAGGAGGTCGCGGCGCATAGTGGAGGCGCTTGAAGCGGCACGTGACGGCGCGTCGAGAAGATTCCGGTGACGAAACTTCTGGATCTAGACGGTCGGCGATTTCTGAAGTGTTTTCAGGACGGTGGGCCGATGGGTGACCGGCGACAGTGAGTTTTGAACTTGGACAGTGGTTGTTTGGGTCAAAACAGAGGACAAAAGTTGGGATTTTGAGGGTTTTGCTGGACCAGAAGCAAACAACTTCAAATGACAAATGAACCTGCTCTTGATACCATGTTGAAAGACTTGAAAGTAATTTTAGACTAAGGGATTTGTGAAATGCTTGAGTAATTAGCACTCAGCAGATTTGATATTTATATACACTTAGGAGTAATTACAATTCATGTTTACAAGATAATTAATGAATGATAAGCTAAATCCTAGGAACACCGTCCGCACCGTCCACAACGTCCAACTAATTCTAACAAGCCTTAATAGTGGCTTGGAATTGCACAGAAACCATTTGTTGAAATTGTTTAAACAAGGTTAAAGCCTCTGACTTGTTTTTAAGTAGGTATAACCAAGTGAACCTAGTGCATGCATCAACTATAGCCATGTAATAAGAGAAACCAGAGAAGGATAATGCAAGTGCTGGACCCCACAAGTCCATAAAAACAAGCTCAAATGGTTTACTATAAACAGTAGTAGACAGATGAGAGGGTAATCTGTGAGATTTTCCAATACAACAAGCTGAACAGAAATCACGAGGAGTTTTATTGATATTCACAACATTACATTGCTTGAGTATATCAAGTACAATCACTTCACTAGGGTGTCCTAAGCGACAGTGCCACAAATTATAGGTAGATGGCACTGCTGTTACAGAGTTGGGTGCAACAGGATTTACAGAGGAACAAGAAGAAGTTACATCAGAAGCAAATTGAGTACTAGGAATTATACAATGAGAATTACATTTGAGTAAACTAGAGTCTAGACTTCTTGAGGCAGCAAGAGCCGACTTGGTTGATGACCCGAAACTGAAAACCGGTGAAGATATAGAGTCCATCGGGTCCTACAGTCCCTTCTAAAAAGAACTCGATGATCAACCCGAGATTTCACATAGCAAGAGTTAGGATGAAACTCAAAATACACAAAATTATCCCTAGCAAACTTGCTTACACTAACTAAGTTCTTAGTGATAAGCAGGAACATGCGATAAATTGTTTAAGGAAAGAGTGACATTTGGATTAAAAGGAGAAGGAAAGGATGCTGAACCAATAGAAAGAATTGGTAAACCTTGGCCATTACCCATGAAGATTTGACTTGTCACCACACAAATCAAACCTCTGTCCAAGATTGTTTATGTCTGCGGTGAGGTGATGAGTGGCACCGAATCCGGATACCAAGTTCTTGCATCAAAGCCTGAGGATGCAGCTACCATAGCCATGGTTCCTTGGTGTGAAGGTGGACCTGCGGTTGAATTTTGTGACCCTGGGAAGGTGGAACAGGACCACTGGGAGCCCAAGGCAGAGAAGGTGTCCGAGAGTAGTTTGGTGAAAGCTCACAGGAGAAGCATAAGGAACTCTTGGTGTATTATAACCATATGAAGGAGCACCAAAATTACCACCACCATATCCATTATTGAAGCCATTATTGTAACCAAAATTGCCTTGATAATAGCCAGCATAGTTGCTGTTGTTATTTCCATTGTAATTACCACCATAGCCATTGCCACCAAAGTTGTTTGGATTTGGCTGAAATGAAGGATCAAACCTATGATAGCAATTGAACACATCATGTCCATGCTTGAAGTAAAGATGACAGAAAGGACCATTTCGTCCACCACGACCACGGCCACGGCCGTATCGTCCACCACGTCCTCCACGAAAACTAAAATTAGGGTTACTCGACGAGGGATCTTGATAGGCAACTGGATTAGCAACGTTCGAGGCCGAAAGATTCACTTGAGATTCTGGTGGGGGTGGTGGCGCTGAAGTTGTAGTCTGTCCTTGCGCAACATTTACAGAAAGGGAATCGGTCATTGTCTTTTGCCTTACACGCTCAAGACGACACTCGTGAGTGGTGAGAAGAGACTCGATCTCACTCAGCGAGTAAGAGTCGAGGCGACTCTCTATGGCAGTGACAATCGATTGATACTCGTCAGGTAACCCTTCAAGAATCACATCCAAACGCTCCTGATGCGTGATTGGGGAACCAATCGAGACGAGAGAGTCGACGATCGCCTTGATACGAAGTAGATATTCCGAAATCGATCTTCCTCCTTTCACTGTGTGACGGAGTTCGGAACGAAGCTGGCGATTGCGAGCTGTGGAATGCGAATTGAAGTGCGCATGCACTTCGTCCCAAATCTGGAAAGAATGTACACAACCAACCACTCGAGGAAGAACCGAGTTTGACAGCGTCGTAAGCAACCAAGAAAGAAGGTGTTGATCTTGTTGCTCCCAAGCGAGATACTCTGCGCTCATAGTGTCGAGTGCGCGATCTTCCTCGATGCGATAGCGACTAGGGAGTTGGGGACAAAAGATGAAGCGTTCGAGGCGATTGGACTTGATGACTGCCTCAACATGTTGTTTCCAAACAAGAAAGTTCTTGTCGTTCAGCTTTGACGTGACGATGACAGAGAGATTGGGCGGAACCACCGGAGCCAGTGGCGGCGGAGGAGGAGGAGCTTCGGCCATGATCAAACCTTAAGCTCTGGATACCATATTAGATTTTGGGCCTAACTCAATCCCAAAAGCTAGCTCATAGGATGAGGATTGCCCATTACTTATAAGCTCTTATTAGACACTATCTCTAGTCAATGTGAGACTTGGGTTTTTCCCAATACACCCCCTCACGCCCAGCACTATTGGGCTTGGTGCGTGGATAACATGGTGGGTGGCCCAACAATGGATCTAGGATAGCTCTGATACCATATTAGATTTGATAGAAAAACAGAAAAGGAAAGGGAAAGAGAAACAGAATTGAAACTGAATCTTGAATGATTGTTATTGTTAACAGAACCTTTACAGTGTATGCTTTATATATACAAGGTATGTGCAACTGAATGTGTAACTGTTATTGCAGTGCACTGTAACTACAGTGCACTATTACATATTGTAATATACCCTGATACACTCTAATACCAAACAAAAGGAAAAATAAACATTCGTTTAAAATAAACAAAGATATCAATTCAAGAATACACATGTAAGTGAAATTAAAACTCAAACAAACAAGACAGCTAGTGCAAGGAATTTAGAAGAAAGTTTAAACATAAACCTCGATCCCCAGCATCTTCTGCAAGGGCTAGCTTGATAATGCCCTTTAAATCATAAGGTGGGTGCATCGGAGGCTTTATTGCAAAGGACTTGTATGATATCCTAGAGTTTGTAAGTTCAGTTGCAGACATTTTAACAACCCTTCTGTAGTTGTACACAATTAAAAGCAAGTTAATCAGAAAATAATAAAAATATATGACATTCATCTAGTGTCACATGGAAATATTGCTGTCTAGATTTATACTCTACGAACAACAAATAGACTGTTCAATAAGTCTGTGCATCTAATCAATTACTTAGTTCATATTGCAAGGATTCAGTCTTGAATTGCTTGAGTAGTTGTCAGTTTTTCTCAAGCCAGCAATTCAAATCAAAACACCAGCTAGTAATTTATAGATAAACATATATACATGTTGCAATTTACAAACAAGCGAAAGAAGTATCGTCGAGCATGTTCCATATTATATTACCAAATGACACTATCAAGAAAAAAGACTTACGATTTTAACATGAAAACACCATTTGTTTACCATTATTTTTTCTTACAGCCTTTCTAAGAACTATAATAACTAGTACAAGTTCTTGTTCATCAAGGTTGGAGAATTTGATTATAAAGTGTCAAGAGTAGAAAGAAATTAGTCACCTATAATTAATATAAAAATGCCAGAACTGGATAGACAAAACAATTAAACATTTATTATGGTTAATACTTACAGTTTAGTTTTGATACACTGTCAGAACCAATCACATATCATCGGGTGTGTGATTTTTAAGATAGTTATGATAAGAGTCAGACATTTCCAATGATGTCTCAATTTACTTATGATTGGTTGACAGTGACACTTAAATCCTGATACTTAATATAAATTGTGGAAATAGCTGTGAAAGAATTTTGAAACAGATGAAGGATTTTACCTGACTTTTGATTGCTGTTGGAGTTTAAGCGAGGAGCTGTAAAAGAAATTAAGGTTAAAAATGAGGAGCGAAAGTTATTACCTGGGAAATATTTGGAATGAAAAAAACTACAAATACCGCGATTCATACTAAGCAAGAAAATAATAAATAATAATAATAATAATAATAATAATAATCATCCAACATCTCATTTTGCACCTTCAGTGTCACTGCCTGAAGCATTATATATTTGGATGAAATTTAAAGGAGGCAGAGGTGAAGTAAGGACCTGAGTATCGGGCTTCGCTCTCTGATGTGTAAATTTTGTGGCAACCACCCTAATCTGAAGCTCAAAGACATAATCAAAGACAATTTGAGTATCTTATCCCCTTCAATTTGAAAAGTTGTGCGTCGTTTCAAGGTTGAAAATATTGGGTATTTCTCCCACCATCAGTTTCCGAAGCTTTCTTATGCTTTTGCTGTTTTTTTTTACGTTATGTTGGACCTCTAGTATCGACAAAGTTGGGATTCTATTCCGATTCTGAAATCAAAGAGTTCAGTAGTTCACGACCGTGGGGTGATGCAGCTACTCTTCGGAAACAAGGGAATTCTAGTTAGTTTTTAGGTATACCTCGTATTTATTAAAATTTAAATTTAGGTTTAATAAACTGTCTGATGGATGGACTCGTCCCTACATTTTTTTTTTTCATATGTTCTACGGCTTGCAACAAGAGACCAGATTTCAGTACCACTACCAAAAACATACAGCACCATTCAAATTCAGAAAATAACTAAGCATTGGAACAGACATGCAATCAAACAATCTAAAAGATGAAGAGCCTACCACAGTTAAGTGAGGCAATCATAACTATACTAGGCTGCAATGGCAGAGAGTATGCAGCAGTAATGAATTTAAATAAAATAAATAGTAGTTATGCCTGCAAATAAAGTACAACCTCGATAAGTAGAAGACAATGATTCATAGAAACCAAGAACTAGGGTGAGAGTGATAGAGAAAGGAAACTGAATGTTATTGAATTGATTGAATGATTTACAATAGAGCAACAGTATTTATACTGTGCTTGGGAATAACAGAACCCTAACTAACACTAACTAACTCAGTCTCTACTAACTAACTTGACAGTTGTACTGTCATTTACAATTGCACTAAAGTGCATAAGCTAAACTATCTCTAATATCCCCCCTTCAAACTTAGGGTGGGTGACTAAGTGTCAACTTATCAAACACCCTAAGTTTGTCTCACAGCAGGCTGAACCGAGTGGTAGAGAGAGGCTTTGTGAGTGCATCCGCCCATTGGTCATGAGCTGGAACATGAGAAACAATGAGGCTCTTGTTTAACACTTTTTCTCTAACAAAGAAGATGTCCAGCTCCATGTGTTTAGTCCGCGAATGCAGCACTGGATTGTGAGTGAGTGCTACAGCACTGAGATTATCACACAGAGTTTTGGGGGTTTGGAACTAAGCTTTCAGTTCAGTGAGTAGGGATTGAACCCATAGAATCTCCGCTGTTAGGTTGGCCAGACTTCGATACTCAGCTTCCACACTTGAACGTGCAACTAATGTTTGCTTCTTTGACCACCAAGAAATCAGATTTGGCCCGAGATAGACACAGGCACCAGAAGTATACCGACGATCATCCGGGTCTGATGCCCAATCTGCATCACAGAAGCCCGTGAGAGCCAAAGGTTGATGCAAGGGTGTTGGTTGGATGAGCAGGCCACGACTCATGGTTCCCTTGAGATACCGAAGAATTCTTTTGACCGCTTTCCAGTGTTCCTCAAGTGGTTGGGAGAGGAATTGACAAACTTTGTTGACAGAGTAGGATATTTCAGGCCTTGTCAAGGTAGCATACTACAACGCCCCAACAATGGAATGATATAAAGATGGGTCCTCAACATAGTTTGACCCTTCTTTGGTCAGTTTTGCATTGGTAACCATGGGTGTAGCAACGGGTTTTGCAGACTCCATATGGACTTTGGCTAAAAGATCTCGTATGTACTTGGATTGAGATAGGAGTAGGGAACCATTTGGAAGATGAGAAACTTCAATGCCAAGAAAGTAGTCTAGGGAACCCAATTGCTTGAGTAAATTCTGAGTTTAGTTGGTCAATGAGAATTTGGATGTGGGTGAGAGAGTTCCCTGTTACAATTATGTCGTCCACATAAACTAGCAACATAATATGGATGCTATGCTGCTGAAATAGGAACAATGAGGGATCACATCTGCTGGACAGAAAACCGCATTTGAGAAGAGCTTGCTTGAGGCGATCAAACCAAGCTCGGGGGGACTTGTTTGAGCCCATAAAGAGCCTTGTTTAACCTGCATACTAGTGATTTATCATTTGCTTCAAATCCCGGAGGTTGCACCATGTAAACCTCCTCATCTAGAAACCCATTCAGAAATGCGTTATTGACATCTAACTGATGAATAGGCCACTTATAGGAGACAGCAAGAGTAAGAACAGTCCTAACAATGGTAGGTTTAACTACTGGAGAAAATGTTTCATTAAAGTCACACCCTGCTTGTTGATGAAAGCCCTTAGCCACAAGGAGGGCTTTATATTTGTTTATACTGCCATCTGGGTTCTCCTTTATCCGGAACACCCATTTGCACCCAATTGGGTTTCGGTTAGGAGGGAGTGAGACCAAGGTCCGTGTGTTATTTTTCAACAAGGTATTATATTCATCCTTCATGGTCGCAAGCCAATTAGGGGCTGCCAAGGTTTGTTTTACAGTGGTTGGTTCCATATGGGTGAGTAAGAGTGTAGGATGAGGTCTAGGTAGGACAATTCCTGACTTTGCACGGGTTTGCATTGAGTGGCAATTGAGAGGATTAACCAAGGAAGGCTGTGAAGGGGCAGAAGAAGGACTAGAAGATGTGGTTGATTGAGAAGAGGAGTGTACAGGTGGGGAAGGGGAAGAAGATGTTGGCACTTGAGAGGAATGTGCAGGTAGGGAAGATGAAGTAGAGATAGGATTTGGAGAAGAAATTGGAGACAGAGAGTGGTGAATGGGAGAAGGGATAGATGCTGAATGTGATGAGGAATAAGGAGAAATAGGTGCCAGCAGAGAGTTAGAACAAGGAATGAGGGGGTGGAATAGAGGAAATAGGTGTAGGCAAAGAGGAATTTAATTGTGAACTGGGAGGCGGAGGATGAGGAGAATAGTTCAACATAAGGAAACCTAGTCTCATTAAACAGAACATCTTTGGAGATAAAGATGCGTCCATCTGGACTTAGACATTTGTAGCCTTTGTGAGCCAAAGAGTAACCAAGAAATACACACTCTTGAAGACCAGTAGGACAGTTTGTTGGATTGATACGGCCTTAGAAAGGGAAAGTAAGCACAACCAAAGGTTTTGAGGAATTTGTAGTCAGGGGTTTTATGGAGGAGAAAAGAATAGGGTGACTGATTGCCAAGAGTGGATGTTGGGAGCCTATTAACGAGGTAGGCAGTAGTAATGAAGGCATGGTCCCAAAACTTAAGAGGAATGATAGCATGAGCTAGGAGAGCAAGACCAGTTTATACTATGTGCCTATGTTTGATCTCAACTAAACCGTTTTGGTGATGAGTATGAGGGCAAATGAGATGATGAGTGATGCCCAAATCAAGTAAATACTTAGTGATGGGGCGGAATTCACCACCCCAATCACTTTGGACAGACTTAATCTTGATAGAAAATTGCAATTCAACCATAGATTTGAATTGAGTGAATTGAATCATAGTGTCTGACTTGAGTTTGAGGGGAAAACCCAAGTAAAGCGAGTGCATGCATCTACACGGGTTAGAAAGTACTTACATCCACCAGATGATTGAATGGGAGCAGGGGCCCATAGGTCACAGACAACAGGTTCAAATGGTGTGTTATATACAGTAGTGGAAGAGGGGACATGAAGGCGATGTTCCTTGCCCATCCAGCAAGCTGCACACTGTTCAGTTTGAGACTTAGGATGAAGTTTAATTTTCATATGTTGAAGTGCCTCTTTGAGCACATCATAATGGGGATGTCGGCGATAATGCCATAATTGATATGATGAGGAAGTAAGAGAAGTAGAAGAATCAACAGTGGATTTTATTGCATTGATTGAAGGGATACAATCATTACAAGAATACAATGTATTAATTGACTGATTACAATGAGAAGTATCAACTAATGAAACAGAGTTACATTGAGCTTTATGGCTAGCAACTGTATTATTATTACAAATATGAGAAGAAAGGGAAAGAGAGTCAAATCTGTAAAGGCCATCTTCACCAATGGTTCCTCTTAGCAAAACTTCAGAGGAAGCCTAAGATGTCACAAGGCAAAAAGAAGGGTGAAATTCAAAAAAGACATGGTTATAGCAAATTTGCTAACACTCATAAGATTTTCCGTAATAGAAGGAACAAGAGGTAAATTGGAAAGTGTGAGAGTTGTGTGAGGTTGGAAAGGTGAAGAAAAATTCATGGAACCAATTGAGTTAATGGACAAACCTTGACCATTACCCATATAGACCTACTCGAAACCTTGTAAGGACTGAGAATCTATGAGATTGGTTGGGTCTGGAGTCACATGGTGGGTGGCACCCGAATCCGGAGACCAAAGCTGACTGTTAAACATGTGATCTGCACCAGTGAGGAGAGCATGAGCAGGAGGACGTGGTGGACCATTGAGCGCATAATGCTGTGGTGGTGGTCTCATGTGCATCGGTGGTCTCTGCTGAGTGTGAATGTGAGGAGGCTGCAAGCAGCCATATGCAGGACCAGAGGAGTAATACTCAGGATACGAATTCGAGTTGTGATTGTAAGAATAGAATATGTGAATGTTGTGTGTCAATATGGCCACACATGTATGCTATTTATAATCTCATATTAGGGTACAAGAGAATCAATAATAAATACAAAGGAATCAAATCAAATCTCTAATTAGTAACGAATCCCTAATTACTAGCACCTATTTATGTACATATTAAGCACATGTTAAATATGCTTTCTAACACTCCCCCTCAAGCTGGAGCATATATGTCATATGAGCCAAGCTTGTTACAAATGTAGTCAACACGAGAGCCTCTAAGGGACTTAGTGAAAATGTCAGCCAACTGGTCACTAGAGTTGACAAAGCCAGTTGTGATTTCCCACAAAGCACCTTCTCTCTTCGAAGTGACAATCTATTTCTATGTGTTTGGTTCGTTCATGAAAGACCGGATTTGATGCAATGTGAAGTGCGGCTTTGATTGTCACAGATAAGTTTAGTATCTTGGATATCTCCCAATTTTAGCTTTGTTGGAGTAGTTGCCTAAGCCATGTAAGCTCACACACAGTTTGCTGCCATAGCACGGTATTCGAACACACCTTTGGATCTGGCAACAATGTTCTCCTTCTTGCTCCTCCATGAGATCATATTTCCTCCAATAAGAACACAATATCCATAAGTGGACCTCCTATCTGATGGTGATCCTGCCCAGTCAGCATCAGAGTAATAAGTGATTTTGGCATTGCCTTTATCTTCATATAATAATCCTCGTCCTGGTGCATTTTTGATGTACCGAAGAATATGCATGACAGCATCCCAACGGCTATCACATGGGGCATTCAGGAACTGGCTTACCACACTAACTGCAAAGGTGATATCAGGTCTGGTGACTGTGAGATAGTTGAGTCTGCCCACAAGACGACGATATCTTCCCGGGTCTTTCAATGGCTCCCCCTGACCTGAAAGAAGCTTGACATTGGGATCCATGGGAGTATCAGTTGGACGGCAATCAAGCATACCTGTCTCAGTAAGAATATCCAGAGCATACTTCCGTTGGTTGATTGAAATTCCTGAAGTGGACTGGGCAACTTCAATCCCTAAAAAGTACTTGAGAGGACCCAAGTCTTTTGTCTGAAAATGTTTGAAGAGGTGTGCTTTGAGCCGTCGGATACCATCTGCGTCATCACCGATAATGATGATATCATCGACATAGACAACAAGATAGATGTGCCCACCAGAAGGAGAATGGATAGAGAAAACAGAGTGGTCAGCCTCACATCGGGTCATGCCAAACTATAATAAAGCAGAGCTAAACCGGCCAAACCAGGCACGAGGAGACTGCTTCAATCCATAAAGAGAACGGCGAAGCCGACAAACAAGTCTAGAATTACCAGAGCTTGATGAAATCACTGGGGGCTGGTCCATATAAACTTCTTCTCGTAATTCGCCATGCAAGAAGGCATTCTTAATATCCAACTGGTGAAAAGGCCAATGATGAATGGCGGCCATGGCTATAAAAAGGCGAAGCGAAGCGATTTTGGCCACAGGGAAAAAGTATCCCCGTAATCTAGACCAAAAATCTGCGTATAACCTTTAGCCACCAAACGAGCTTTGAAGCGATCAATATGACCATCGGGTCCAATCTTCACCGTATAGACCCAACGACAACCCACACTAGTCTTGTCAGGAGGCAAGGGAACAATCTCCCAAGTACCATTAGAATGCAATGCTGCCATCTCTTCCAACATTGCCTTGCGCCAGTTGGGATCAGCCATGGCTTCACCTGTAGACTTAGGAATAGACATAAAATCCAAAGCAGAAACAAAGGAAACATAGGAAGGAGATAAACGGCCATAATTTAAAGTACAAGCATAGATGGGATTAGGATTGCAAGAGGACCGAGTACCTTTCCGTAATGCAATGGGAAGTTCGAGTGTGCGAGGCGTAGATGGAGGGGCGGTTGGAGTCGGAGATAAGACTGAAGGATCTCCGGAAGGAGGCACCGCAGAAGCCTGTGTCCGCCGCTGGTAGGTACGCAAAGGAGGTGGAGTGGGAGCAACAATAGGTGCCGGAACAACTGGTGGAATATCTGGAAGGTCCTGAGTGAAGTTGACATCAAGGACGGCGGAGGTGGAGAAGAATGGGACAACTTCAAAAAAGGTGACATCAGCACATACAAGATACCGTTGAAGTTGTGGACAAAAACAAAGATAGCCCTTTTGCAAACGTGAGTAACCCAGAAAAATACATTTGAGAGATTTGGCTGAGTTTGTCTTTTCCTGGAGTTAGATCATGGACAAAACATGTGCAACCAAAGACACGTAAAGGGATAGGATGGAGTTCTTCTTGTGGATACCAGAGAGAGTAGGGAACCTGATTATTAAGAACGGAGGAAGGCATGCGGTTGATAAGATAGCAAGCCGTGAGAAGCGCATCACCCCAAAAGCGAAGAGGAACATTATTGTGGAGGAGTAGCGTACGAGCTGTTTCAACCAAGTGCCTATTTTTTCTTTCGGCAACACCGTTTTGTTGTGGTGTGTGAGCACATGATGTTTGATGAATAATTCCTTGTGAAGTAAAAAAGGATTGAAACTGGGAGGACAAATATTCACGAGCATTATCAGTGCGCAAAATTTTAATTGAAGAACCAAATTGATTTTTAATTTATTGTGAAACCCCGAAATATATTAAAAACATCGAAGCGATTCTTCATTAAAAATAACCAAGTACACCAGGAAAAATCATCAATGAAAGTGACAAAATAATAGTAACCTAAGGTTGAGCGGATACACGACTAGGACCCCAAATATCGGGAATGAACTAAAGCAAAGCGGTGGCGCAAAGCACTTTTATTGACTCGTGACTATAAGTATGGTGAGTATGTTTTCCTAAGCGACACGGTCGACATTCAAAAAAAGGAACTTTAGAAAAGCTTGGAACCATGAGTCGCATTTTATTAAGACAAGGGTGACCCAGACGTTGATGTTCCAGGGTTTGAGAAGCAGCGGAGACATAGGCCACTGGCGGTGAAAGTGGATATAATCCTTGAGACTCATGTCCTACTCCAATCGTCCGTCCCGTCGCCGATCCTCGGACATAAACGAGTTGTTAACAAAAAGAACAGAGTAATCAAGGGTGCGAGTGAGTTTGCTTTGATTGACACTAAATTAAAAGGACAACCAGGAACATACAGCACGAGAATCTAAGGAAAGGTTAGGAAGGGGATGTGTTTGACCAATGCCACGAACTTGTATTTGAAGCCATCGGCTAAGGTGACACTAGGCAAAGAATCCAAGTAAGACAGTTTAGAAAAAAGAGATTTGTTACAGTCATATGATCGAAGCACGAGTCAAGTATCCAAGGTCCAAGAGAAGAGGACTCGTGAAATAAAAGCTACGAGGATTACAGGGCCGAGCCACGGCGGGTAGGTGAGATGGGCTGTTGGGCTGCCTTGAACTGGAGAAAATCATTATAATCAGCAGCACAAATAGTAACTTCCTCAGAAATATTTGCGCTTGAGTCGAAAGAGGAATCGTTGGAAGCCATGAGAAATGGATCTGAAACAGGGGCAGAGAGGGTCGCCGGAGTGAAGGGAAGGCGGCGGAATAATCGCCGGACGAGTGGAGTCACGCCAGAAGCAGCAGAAAAGCTGTTTGGCGTCGGGCGCGTGAAACGCACACGCCAGAGAACAGCCGCGCGTTGAGGCGCGTGCGGCGGCGGTTGGTGGTGTGGTGCTTGCGCGATGGGTCGCCGGGAGGATGCTGGAGAGGATGGTGGGGTCACACCGGAGGATGGAGGCACGGTGGAACGAAAAACGGACCACACAGTGGTTGCGGGTACTGTTCACCCGAAAAATAAGAACACCACTAAGCAGAAAAATAACCTAAACTACTGATACCATGTAAGAATATAATATGTGAATGTTGTGTGTCAATATGGCCACACATGTATGCTATTATAATCTCATATTAGGGTACAAGAGAATCAATAATAAATACAAAGGAATCAAATCAAATCTCTAATTAGTAACGAATCCCTAATTACTAGCACCTATTTATGTACATATTAAGCACATGTTAAATATGCTTTCTAACAGTGATGATAGCACACATTGGCATCATGACCATACTTCTTACAGATTTGACATTGAATAGATGAGCGGCCACCGGATCTACCACCGAAGCCACCATTGCGACCACCACGGTAACCACTGCCATTGCCGCCACCACGATAAGCACCATTAAAATTGCCATCGCCACCATTGTAGTTTCCATTATAGTCTCCTTGACCTCGATAATTGTAATGACCAGCCATAGTGTGGGAAGTACCTTCCAGAAAAGACGAGCCACGAGAACTAGGGTTTGAGAACGAATCGAGAACCTTGATCGAGAGGAGGAGCACGAGAAAGACTCATAGAGACCATATGTTCAGAAAGAATCGACTTCTTGTTTTTCTCAAGACGAGCCTCATGAACAAGACGGAGAGACTCTAACTCATCGAGTGAGCACAGCTCAGTTCTAATGTTCACAGCGGCGACGATGGAGTCATACTCTTCAAGAAGTGCCTCAAGCATAACCTCGAGAAGGTTACGATGCGGGATCGGGTCTCCAAGAGAGAGCAGAGAATCGGAAATCGCACGTACCCTATTACACACATTGATCCAGATGCAGTTGATTAGTCACTTCGTTCACAATTCAGTTATTCGGTGAGACAGTTTTGGACATAGCAGATAGTTAATTATAGTTAGTTATTTAACAGCTTTCCATTTCCGTGTATATAAGCAACTCCAGTGCACATTTTACATTCATATTGAATGAAGCAGATTCAATCTCTTCACTAAATTCTCTATCTTCTTCTAGCTTAGCTCTTTCTACATGGTATCAGTCTCCTCGAGGAGGAGCATCGCTGCACTCTGATTCTTTTGTTCCCATTTCTGCTCATTCAATTTCCTCCATAGCTTGTCTCTTTGTAAGCAAGCTTCTTTGTTCTTCTTCTGCTTGCATTTTTGCAGCAAGATTCTATTCATCCTTCCTATTTTTCTATTGAAGATTCCTCAATCTTAGCTTCAATGGCTACCCCGATTATGGATCCTTCAAACCCTTATTTCCTGAACCAGAATGAAACCACTGATTCTTGCCTTGTTTCAGCTCCTCTTCTTGGCTCAGGTAGCAACTACCACACATGGTCTAGATCAATGATCATTGCTCTCAAGAACAAGAACAAACTTCCATTTGTTGATGGTTCAATTGTGAAGCCCTATGTCACAGATTTGATGTTCAAACCCTGGGATCGGTGCAACACTCAAGTTCTCTCTTGGCTCCACAATTCAATCGAGCCTTTCATTCTTGAAACTGTTCTTTGGATCGACACTTTGGCTGAGATCTGGAATGATCTCAAGAAAAGGTATTTCCAAGGTGATATTTTCAGAATTTCTGACTTACAAGAAGAAATCTATATGTGTAAGCAAGGAGATAGATCCATCACAACCTATTTTACTCATTTGAAAGGCTTATGGCAAGAATTGATTAATTTCAGACCTATTCCCCAATGCTTATGTGTAGTTAAGTGTTCTTGCACTTTAATCCCTACTATTCAGAATTATAGGGAACCTGATCATGTTATTCGATTCTTAAAGAATCTCAATGAACAATACACTGCAGTTAGATCACATATTATGCTTATGAAACCTTTGCCTGATGTTGATGAAGTGTTCAACGTGCTAATTCAGCAAGAGAGACAGTTTAATGGTGGCAATCTTGATGATCACAGAGTTCTTGCTAATGTTTCTGATGGACAAGGTAGAGGCAGATCTAGAGGTAGAGGAGGAAGGTCCTATTCAGGTGGCAGAAATGGTGGTGGCAGAGGCACCAAAATGTGTGTTTTCTGTCACAAATATGGTCACACAGTAGATACATGCTATAAGAAGCATGGATATCCTCCCAACTATTGCAAGAATAGTGCAATCAACAATTGCTCTGCTGAAGATGACATGGCTTCTGATGATGATGACAGGAGCATGGCATCACATCCTTCTCGAAAGGAAAGAAATGAGGGCACAAGTGTCAGTTTTACTCCAGACCAACATCAAGCTTTGCTTGCCTTGCTGCAACAATCACATAATCAGCATAATTCACACCACACAAATCAATTAACCACTGTCCAAAATCATTCATATGTCGATAAGTCTTCAGGTACTGTGTGTCTTTCATCTAAATTGTCCCATGTTAAAAGCTGCATTCTTGACACAGGAGCCACAGACCATGTTTGTTTCTCCTTAATTGAGTTTCAAAGCTTCAAGAAAATTAGACCAATACCTGTTAAACTTCCTGATGGAAGTCAAATTCTTGCAAAAGTTTCTGGCACAGTAGTCTTTTCCCCCAATCTTTATCTTACTGATGTATTGTACATTCCTAACTTTAGCTTCAATCTCATTTCCATTTCCAAACTTACTAATTCTTTAAACTGTCAACTGACTTTTTCCCAATCCAAATGTACAATACAGGAAACCAAGACCTTGAAGATGATTGGTGTAGCTGAGCTCAACTCTGGTTTGTATGCTATGCAGTCTTCAAGTATGCTGGCTTCTTCTTTGACTGTTGTCAAATCAGTATCTGCTGCTAATTCAGTTTCTACTCCCAAGTGCAACATTTGGCACCAAATATTAGGGCATCTTAGTCAAGACAAACTAGCTATTTTACAAAAATATCATTCCTTCATTGATCTTGTAAACATAAAAACTCCTTGTGAGGTTTGTCATTTGGCTAAACAGAAGCAATTGCCTTTCTGTAATAGCACTAGTAAGACATTGTTACCTTTTGAAATAATACATGTAGATATTTGGGGTCCAATTTCAATTCCTTCAATCTTTGGTCATAGATATTTCCTTACTACAGTGGATGATCACACACGACACACATGGCTTTTTCTAATGAAAACAAAAACTGAGGTTGCCACTCACTTGCAGTCTTTTACAGCTTTGATAGAGACTCAATTTGGTACTAAACTCAAATGTATTAGATTAGACAATGGGAAAGAGTTCTACTTACATGAAATTTTCAATTCTAAAGGAATAGTCCATCAAACCACTTGTGTGGAAAGACCACAACAAAATGGTATTGTGGAAAGAAAACATCAACACATTTTAGCAGTGGCTAGAGCTCTACTTTTTCAAGCAAACTTACCAAAAGTTTTTTGGAACTATGCTGTTATGCATGCTGTTTTCTTGATCAACAGGCAACCCTCACCCTTTTTGCAAAATAACTCACCATATTATATGTTGCACAACCAACTTCCAGAACTTTCCCACATCCAAGTTTTTGGTTGTCTATGTTATGCTAGCACACTTCAATCACGCAGAAAGAAGTTGGATCCTAGAGCTAGAAAAACAATTTTTAGGATTTAAGACTGGAACTAGAGGTTACATACTGTTTGATTTGAAAAATAGAGAGACTTTTATCTCTACAAATGTCATCTTCTATGAGTCCTCTTTTCCATATCAGTCAATTGATCAATCCACTTCTCCAAACAATTCAACACAGGTTCTGCCCACCTATTCCACCAACACATATGCAGATCCCTTCATGTTCCCCAATCCTTCAATAGTTGCACCAAATATTCATACAGGTCCTATTCATCCACCACGAGACCTCTCCACCCTTTCCACCACATGAGACCTCTCCACCCTTTCCACCACATGAGACTTCTCCACCTTTTCCACTTATCAACACACCACCACAACCAGAAGCCACCACATTGCCTCAAATCACAAAGAATCCTCCAGATGCAGTTGATTCCTCTTTCCTTCCTCCACCTGCCCCTCCTGCAAATCATGCACCAGCTCCTAGACAGTCCACCAGGCCAAAGAAGCTACCAGCATACTTGGCAGATTATCACTGCTCTTTACAGAACAGCACAGCTCCACCTTCTCACTGCTCATCAAGTATCAGGTATCCAATTTGCAATTATATGTCCTCACACATGCTTTCCAATTCCCATAAACACTTCACTCTTGCCATATCTTCTGACACAGCACCTACCACATACAAAGATGCTATTATATATGATTGTTGGCAGCAAGCCATTCAAGCAGAATTTTGGCCCTGGAGAACAACAAGACTTGGTCCCTCACTTCACTTCCTCCCGGGAAGAAGACAATAGGGTGCAAATGGGTGTATACAATTAAACACAAAGCGGATGGATCCATTGAGAGGCATAAAGCAAGGCTTGTAGCCAAGGGCTACACTCAAACTGCAGGCATAGATTACATGGAGACCTTTAGTCCTGTAGCCAAGATGACTACCATCCGAGTTCTTTTATCCCTTGCTGCCTCCTCCAATTGGTTCCTTCACCAATTGGATGTTAACACAACATTTCTCCATGAAGAGGTATATATGCAGCTACCTCAAGGCCTACACACCACTGATCCATCACTTGTATGCAAATTGGAGAAATCATTGTATGGTTTAAAACAGGCCAGCAGGCAATGGAATGCCAAATTAACACAGGTGTTGTTACAGTCTGGTTATACACAGTCAAAGGTTGATTATTCACTCTTCACCAAGTCAACCACAAGCAGCTTCACTGCTATCCTTGTTTATGTGGATGATTTGGTCTTAGCAGGAAACAATATCACTGAAATCAGTCAGATGAAAGAACTTCTTGACAGAAAATTCAGCATCAAAGACCTAGGAGAGCTCAAATACTTCTTGGGATTTGAGATTGCTAGATCCACTCAAGGGATCAACCTCTGTCAAAGAAAATATGCAGTTGATTTACTTAATGATACAGGAATGCTTGCAGCCAAACCATGTTCTACACCTATGGATTCAAAACTGAGATTGCACAAAAAGTCAGGTGAACCATTTTCTGATCCTTCCAGCTACAGAAAGCTAGTTGGGAGTCTCCTCTACCTGACTCATACTAGACCAGACATATCCTTTGTTGTAAGCAATCTGAGCCAATTCCTAGATTCTCCAACTATTGAGCATCAGCAAGCAACCATGAGGATCAGCAGGTACATCAAAGGATCACCAGGGAGTGGCTTATTCTTTCCATCATCATCTGACACAAACTTGAAAGGGTTTAGTGACTCGGATTGGGGAACATGTCTTGACTCTAGGAAGTCCATCACTGGCTTTTGCTTTTTCCTTGGAACATCTCTAGTTTCATGGAAAAGTAAGAAACAAACAAGCATTTCTAGATCCTCTTCAGAAGCAGAGTACAGGGCATTGGCACAAACAGCTTGTGAAGCACAGTGGCTCATTTACTTGTTACACGATTTTGGCATCTGCTCTTCACAACCAGTAATTATCTATTGTGACAACCAATCAGCACTCCACATTGCTAAGAATCCAGTATTTCACGAAAAAAATAAACACGTTGAAATAGACTGCCACCTAGTTCGTGATAAGGTTCAAGATGGAACACTGCACCTAATGCCTATTTCAACTACAATGCAAATAGCAGACATCTTAACAAAACATCTGGCTTGAGGACCATTCCAACACCTTCACTCCAAGCCTGGCATGCTCAATATACATTCCAGCTTGAAGGGGGGTGTTACACACATTGATCCAGATGCAGTTGATTAGTCACTTAGTTTCACAATTCAGTTATTCGGTCAGACAGTTGTGGACACAGCAGATAGTTAGTTATAGTTAGTTATTTAACAGCTTTCCATTTCCGTATATAAGCAACTCTAGTGTACATTTAACATTCATATTGAATGAAGCAGATTCAATCTCTTCACTAAATTCTTTATCTTCTTCTAGCTTAACTCTTTCTACATACCCTAAGCATAAACTCCTCCACCTTGCGATCACCTTTGGTGAGGGAACGAAGCTCAGATCTGAGTTATCGAGCACGGGTACTGAAAAGATTGTGAAAGAACTTGTGGATTTCATCCCAAATTTACCAAGAAAATGTGCAATCGACGACTCGAGTGAGCAGAAAATCAGAAATCGACGATAGAAGCCACGTCGCAATTAGAGCATCTTGTTGTTCCCATTCGGTGTACAAAGGATTCACTCTGGCAGGATTCAATCTGTCAGCATCGCGATCAGCATCTGAAGCATATCGAGTGGAATAGGAGGTCTCATGACGAATCGTTGAGCTTGTGGCCTCGAACGATCTCCTCAATTTGCTGTTTCCATTGCCTGAAGTTCTTTTCACCAAGCTTGATGGAGATAGGGTGCGAAAATGGAGCTTGGGAGCTACTAGGGTTAGCGAAGGAAGCCATGGATGGATCAGAAAGCTCGTGATACCATCATAGAAACCAAGAACTAGGGAGAGAGTGATAGAAAAAGAAAACTAAATGTTATTGAATTTATTGATTGAATGATTTACAATACAGCAACAGTATTTATACTGTACTTGGGAATAACAGAATCCTAACTAACACTAACTAACTCAGTCTCTACTAACTAACTTGACAGTTGTACTGTCATTTACAATTGCACTAAAGTGTATAAGCTAAACTATCTCTAATAACGATGATTGAAATTGGAATGAAACCAAGAATAGTTTGGTGAGCAGAAACACATTGTGTAGGGAACGTAAAGTCATGAAGGAAACAAATTGGCATTAAATTGACTACTATTTTGGAACCAGACATATAAAATAATCGGTTACCATTGCCATTACCATACTGGACGAGAGCTAAAATTGATGATTTAAGAAGGGATTTTGCTCTCCTGTCTTCCCCACCAAAAGTTGAACCAAACATGAAATATTTTAAAAAAATCCCATCCCTCCCCTCCAATTCCCTCCAACTAAAAAAGAGGAATTTTGCTCCCCTCCCCTCCCCTTCAAAAGTTGAACCAAACAAGAAATTTAAAAAAATCTCTCCTCTGCCTTCTAGTTCGCTCCAACCAAACACTATATTAGAGAAGAACCATATCAGTGATTCATTCTCATGGAACCATATCAGTGAATCATTCTCATGGCAAAACGACAGTTTCATGTAAACACCAAAAGAGACCCAAATTTAAAGAGAAAGAACATGTTTTTAATGTGTAAACTGTAAAGAATCAAAGTTGTTACCAGACACGAGGTTGGGAGAGTGAGAGGAGCTTACCTACCAGGCTTTCGCGCCAGACACGTGATTGGGACTTGGGAGAGGTTAGGGGCAGAAGCGGGTTGCGTTCACGCCAAGCGGGTTGGGCAGACTAGGATTGGAGTACCCATATAATGCACAAGTGTTTTAAAGAGTAACGATAGATTAACATCCAAATGGAACATTACACTTGGTTAGTCATGTATAAGTATTTGGTTAATTTAGTTTATTATATAATTAATTACGTGTAAATATTTGGTTAACTCATGATGACCCATTAATCATATAAAGAACTGAATTAATCAGATATTTACATTAACCAAATATTTACATAGTTATGGTAAATAAGCACATTAACCATATAATGAACTGAATTAACCAAATATTTATACATGATTAACCAGGTGTCCTAAATGGGTGTCCCATTTGGATGTTCATCTATCATTACTCTATTTTAAAATTTTAAAAATCTAAAACAAATAAAAGAAAAAATACTAAAAAATATTTAAATTAAAAATGATATATACATGATTAATTCAAGTAAAATATAAACATATAAATTAAATACTTAAATTTTAAATGAATGTATGCATAACTAACTTTACTTTATATATTAAAAAAAGAGAAATTAAGAATATATGTGTCATTCTATAAATGAGAGTGACGTTAGAGATTAAATTATTATTAAGATAGTATACTCAAATTTAATAACTAAGAGAGATACAACATTAAAACTGATTTGTTAAAATAAAATATCATTGGATATCTGTGTAATACTTTTTTACATTGACAATATATAGAAATTAAACCAAAATATAATATGTTATTTTAATAATTTAAAAAAAAATTAGGAACCCTGACCCACAAGACTTTGATGGTCTTTTGACCCTTTGGGCTTTTTTAGGTGTGGGTTTTTTGGTCTAGTGGTTTTTTTTGCCCTAACCCACGTGTGCCAGGGCTGAATGAGGAGGGTTGGGCCTAGTTGACAGCTTTAATTGTCAACTAGGCGTTGTAGAAAAGGATCGGATGTGATAAGGGTTTTTAAATTTTAACACACAAATGGAGAGAGTGGGAGGAGCTTACCTGTGTTCGACATGAGGGGAGGAAGCAGAGACTGAGGGGAGGAGCGGTAGCAAGCAGCGGCATGCAATGCAGAGGAGAGTAGTGGGCGCGTTTCTCCGGTTGAGAGGGAGAAAGAGAGCTGACTATTGAGAGTGAAAGGGAGAGTGGGAAACAGCTTAAGAGGGAAAATGAAAGTGAAAAGCCTGAAGCCTGCATGTAGAAATTAGGGATAAAGTGTAGCCACCAAACTTTTTTGGTAGCTATATTAGGCTTATTGTTGACTTAGCGACCAATCATCATTCGGTCTTTAAAAATAGCCAACGGACAATCGAAAAAGCAGCCCCTAAAAAAGTCCACATAGTTGGTCGATATCTTTTTCATGCTGTTGGACTAAACTAGCATCCGAAAGGTTAGCGACCACACTTATCGATCTCTAAATGTATTCCTGTCACCAACTCCTTACAAACAGCATCGTGGTGGCTATTTTTATACCTATCAGTGGCCGAATTATTTTTGTCTCTAATTCAATCTATAAACAACGCATTTCTTGTAGTCTATAAAGAAATGAAATTTCTCGAACAATTTGATGCGCTTTGGGATAACGTTGCTTAGATACAATCTCGTCTTTCTGGATTGGAGAAGGGTCATCCTTGACTGTATGCAACTCTTGGGGAAGATGACTCATTAGGGAACAATAACTAAAATATCATTTTAGTCTTTTATCTTATTTTTTGGGTTCGATTTGGTTCACCTACTTGGCTCCAACATATACTAACACATGAAGTATATGACAACGCTGCTATCAAGGTCATCACTCAATTGTTACTTATGCTAAAATTAACGATGATACTTCCAGAGGTGTTGAATGTATGCATACCTAATTTTATAATTTTTTTTGATAAACAAGAGGGCCTGCCCAAAAAAAACCTGCCTAGCTACCATACGGGAAAAAGACAACCCTGTAAGATCATGCATCAAAAAACTCTCACTACCTATAACAAGAGTTCTCCAAATATGCAAACCCAAAGGCAAAGCATGGCTCAAATTAGCTAAATAATCAGCCCCCTGATTTCCCTCACGAAGCACGAGTAATTCGACACATCCAAGAGCGAGACCGGAGCTCATTAATAGTCATAATCAAGGAAGCATAAGGATGATTATTATAACAAGGGCTCCTACAACAATCCCACTGCCACCGCAAAATCACTCTCAATCCAAATCCTCGGATAATTTTTCCTCCCAAGCAATAGATAGAGCAGAAAAAATACCCCAAAGCTCTGCTACTAAAACATTAGATGAACCAATTAATATTTTTAGTAAACCCAAAGTTTCATCTCTAAACACTCCACCACAACTAGCTCCACGACTATGAGGCCTAACGAAACCAACAACATTACTTTTCACCCACCCAATTCTGGCGGGAAAATCCATCCAACCATCACCTGCTCTTTCCGAGACGCATTATCCAGAGAACTAACTTTGACCTCTGTGTTTTCCCTAAACCAAAATCTAGCTCCCTGCACCACATCATGAGGCACAAACGGGGCATCATTAAACCTCTGTGTTCAAATTTATCCACCCTCTAAGTACCATCGTGATTCACACAGGTTGCCACAGTACAATGCATTTCACTAAGTGGGATAGTAGCAATAGCCATCACCAATCACCAATCACCTAATGCAAGCCATGCAAGGTATCCTTCCAAGTCATGCAATCAAAGCTTTGTTAAAGGAATGAATGAAGATCTCTGAATCCTAACCCACCATCATTCTTGTGTTTACAGAACTGCTCCCAAGCTATAGTACGACAAACTCTACCATTGTCTCGAGAACCCCACACAAAATTATGATTCATACGCTCTAACCGGGAACAAATATACTTTGGTAACAACGTTGTTTGCATGGTGTAAGTGGGTAAGGCAGCAACAACTGATTGAGCCAAAGTAACACGCCCCGCAAAAGACAAGGTCTCAGCTCTCCAAGTACTTGATCTCTGCTGAGTTTTTTACAACAAGTGATTATAAGTATTTCTATTGATGCGACCATGGAGAAGAGTTAACACCACCGGTCTCCAATACTTAATAGCAACTGCATCATGGATACAATGAGCAAGCCTGTCCACACATAAAACAAACTGATAAGGAGATAGAGGGTCCCTTGTCTAACACCACGAGTGGGATGAAAAACCTTCGTTTTGGATCCATTAAATAAAATTCCCATGGATGTTGTAGTAGAAACACACATCATAATTAAATTAATAAAATGAGATCCCAACCCAGTCTCCTACAAAGTATATATCCTCAAGAAATTCCCACCTAATGCGGTCGTAAGATTTTTCCAAATAAATTTTAATAGCAACAAATCGTTTCTTCCCTTTCTTTAGTGTTATAGTATGAAACACCTCTTGGGCAATGATAATACCTAATTTTAATTTTAAATGTTAAAAAAAAAGAGAGATTAAGAATTATACGTGTCATTCTATAAATTAGGGTAACCCGAGAGATTAATTAAATTACTATACTCTAATTTAATAATTAAGAGAGAAACAACATTAATACAAATTTGTAAAAAATATCATTGGATGTTTGTGTAAAAGTCATTTACACTGACAATGTATAGAAATTAAACCAAAATATAATGTGTTACTATTACATAGATTAAAATATTGTTAATAAGTTTTTTTTAAAGAAATTTTGGGCCATGGCTAATCCTGACCCACGGGGCTTTGAGAGCCTTTTGACCCTGTGGCTTTTTTAGATGTTGGCTTTTTGGCTCGGTGATTTTTTTTTTGGCCCTAACCCACGTGGGTCAGGGCTTAGTGAGGTGGGCTAGGCTAAATTGACAGTTCTAACGTCAACTAGCACTACAACAGATTAGACTTTAGATAGCGTTTCCGTATGCCTTTTAATAGCGTTTGTAACCGCTATCTATGCTACCGCTATTAAAACTCGTTAGCAAAGATAGCATTTAGGAACTGCTATTAATAGGTGACTTTAGATAGCGTTTGTACACGGAAACGCTATCTAAAGTCTGACTTTAGATAGCGTTTCCTTATACAAACGCTATCTAAAGTCTGACTTTAGATAATCTAAAGTCGGACTTTAGATAGCGTTTCTACAAGGAAACGCTATCTAAAGCCTTTTTTTTTTTTAAATTTTATTTCTTAACTTTTACATCCATTATTCCTGCATATTTACAAAAAAAAATCACAATTGTTGCAGTCAACACAATTGTTCAAAATGTGTTCAAAATATAAGTGTTCAAATATAAGTGTTCAATGCAGCACTGCATGTGTTTGTGCAGCAAACCAGTAACTATACAATCAAAGTGCAACACTCTATACAGCAACTATATATATATATATAACCAGATATAAGTACACCACTCTGTTTCTAAAGTATTCAAATTCACACGAGTAAGACAAAATCAAAGTGCAGCAACTATACCAGATCTCAATCCTTAAGAAACCAAAATCAGAAAACCAACATACATCTACAATTAATCTACATTTACAGCTTCTGTTTGTTTTTCATGAGACCAACACAACACCAAAGTAATGTGTCGAAATGTGATCCAAAGACTCTATAGCATACATACTGCATTTCCATCACAAAGACTAACTTTGTTACATTGGGATACAGAGACTAATTAGGTAAATACTACGTAGCAAGAAACAGAATTCAAATCAAGCATTAACAAAGTCTAACAAAAATAATAATTTTGAACTTATTTTCTCCTTTCCATGCACATCAACTCGAAGGAATGTACCAATGAAAAACAAATACATAGATAGTTTGGGGTTGATAAATATAAAGCATTATTCACATACCAATGAGTATTGCTTGCAACTCATGATCAATTTGACATAATCAAACGAACTTTTCAACAATATAGCGACACCACTCTTCCTTGACTTGAGATAGTTGAGCGGTGGAGTATGTGGAGCATTTGAAGTCGAGGAAGTCTTGCGACATAAAAATTAAATAAATTAAGTTACAATTGCTAAAACATTTGAACAGTCCACGGTTAAAAGCTAAGTAAACAACATACCGCCATTGGTATTTTAACTTGGTTCCGCAAGATAGTCTCCTTCATGAAACGCATGACATAGTACCCACAATCTGTACTGTTGGGTTGTCTTGGGCACTATAAAAAATAAAATAGTAAATCAATATAGTTTTTTTTTATCTAATTGCGCATTAAGTTTTTGCAAATATACATGTATCTGAATCCATTTAATGTTGGTTGCCTTTAAACGCGGCACCTTAGCTCCGATATTTGCGCGATAAACTTGCAAACCACTAATCACAAAATCAAACAGACTTCATTAAGAAACATATTTTCAATCATCACAAACACACGCATGCTCACGTATCGAACAGAATCATAGAAAATCAGAAATATAAAAACATGCTTACGTATCGAACGATTCTTTAATTCAGGCGATCCCTAGGATCAACATACAAGGGATCCAGGATAGTAAATAATCTCTTCAACAATATTTATCGCGCACAAAGACCCAATGATTCCTACAAAAATGTTCACATAACAAACCCTACCCACCCCAACTTTTATGTAATTCATTATTGTGAATTAAGTCCTATAGGATAAGCGACTCACCCAACATTGCACGGCACTAAAAACAAGGGCTGATATTCTCTTTCTTTAGTTGCAAACCGGTCAGCTAGATACGTTGTCTGTGAATCCCTCCCAAAGTAGCCGTATGTATTTGTTTGGTGTGGGGACAAGAAGCAGAAACCTCCTCGTTATTTCCTTTGGAAGCAACAATTCTTCATACAAATACCTTCAATTAAAATATAAAAATGGATTACACCAATGACATCAATATTTAAATGGAAAGACTAAAAAAATATTGTACACTTTAAGCCTGATTTATTACCTGATATATGCGGAAATAACGGAGGCAGATACCCATTCATGATTTACAACTTCTCTGATATTTTCAGTATTGAGCATCTCAATGAAATGGTGACCAAAAATATTTTGTTCCATTTCTACGTACAATTGGTCAGCATTTTTCATATTCTTTCGTTCATGTATTTTAAGGAAATTCAAATATTCCATAGAAGTTGTAGTTGAACCAGCTGTAGGTGGGTTGGCCTCAGAGTTGCCTCCTTTATTTTCTGGGGTTGTAATTGACTCCTTTGTATATCCAGACACTCTGCCCTTGCCTTTAGCTTTTGCGGGTGCCTGGAAATTTTGCATTTCAATATGCCAGTTAGTGATCAACTAATGTAATGCATATATGCCGTATATGAAAAGGTGGAAAAATGCAATTACATACCATATTAATTACAACCACGAGATCAATTGGCCATGCCACATAAGTACCTATTGCATCTCCTACATCATCACATCCGCATCAACGATAGGTACTGCAATGGCGCATCCCCTCGGTTGCAACATCAACTCCAACTTTCACATGGTTAAGGGAGTGCTGGTCCAAAGTGTGCGGTGTAACACCCGGCTCATTGTATACTTTACCCATAGCAACCATACGATAGTTTGGGGTCGATAAATATAGTCGACATGAGTTGACGCCCTAATCCAATGATAGATGAATAAGCTGTGAATTAAGGCATCCAATTGAATGTATTTAACTGCGAATGCAATACTAGTAAAAAAAAAAGGCATCCATTACCTCTGGAAGCCTCTTTGTGAGTGGTAGAGTGCAACTATCTTTGACGCTTGCTTGGGCTGTGAAATTAGCCTGCCTCTCCTCATCATCCTTTTGTTTCACTTTTCTTCCAAAATGTTCAATCTATCAGAGAGTTGAGACACCAATGTCTCCCACTTTTTCGTTTCCGAGTTATTTCTTGCACGACCTTCGGGTGGGAAGTAATCTTTTTGTGAGACGCCGAAACCCACACCCCTAACACGACCAGGGTTTCTCCACGGCACACCTAGGGCTTTGGCAAGAATATCCTGCGACCAAAGTCTTCTATCTCTCCCTCTACCGCAGATCGTGATGATTCCTCCGACACATAGTTATTGGTGAAATGCAAATGTTAAAATTATTATATATTATCATATGAAAATAACCATTGATACTGTAAACGTTAGTCTACTAACACATTTATTCCACACGGTCTGCGTATTTTTGTAGTCAATTACACCCGCCATGTTCTCGAGGGCTTTCATCCACACAATAAGGCGTTTAATTTTCATAACTTCCCCGCCTCCCCGCATCTGTATATTGAGATAATATAAATTAACCAAACAGTTTAAAAGTCATATTTACCACAAATGCAGTTAAATATATATATATATACATACCAATTCATCCTCAATGTCGGCATACCCCTTACGTGATGCTTTGTAAGGGCATGCGAGGATCTAACGCCTGTTGCGATTTTCATTGCTTAATTTCTATTCAGACACATATAAGTAATATTAATACATGGTTAATGTCATATGTACGTATTGCTATAAAATTATAAGGACTAACGTGATATTAAACATACCAGGAATTGAGCATCTCCTGTGCGTATTGCTATAAAATCAGTCCACTCATCCCTTGATATGTGTGGATATTTTGATGGAGGCTCCTCATTGATATTCCCGTTGGCATCTCTTAGAAATTTTTTGGTCAATCTAGTTCTGAATGCCCTATGTAGGTTACCAGCTTCCTGAAGTACAAATTTTTTCCGAGATTCATCAACATTAAAAGACATCTGCAAAACAATATAAACAACGTGTCAAAGTAAGTATGTTTACATAGTTTACAATATAATTTATAAATTTTAACAATTACCTGTACTTCAGCCCATATGCTCTCTTTGAAACCATCCAAAGCTTCATCCTTCCAATTAGAACAAATAATTGGGACCGTTTGCCGAACAACGGCCCCAATGTAACTCTGCAATATTTTACCATTAGCACGAATAGGTTGGTCCAAAGAATTCCATTCAACCTAATAAAAATAATAAAGTAATTAAGTCTAGATATCAAACAACATTATGAAATCCTTAGATTAGTAAGTAAATTACATCAATTTTTTGTCCTTTACTCCTAGCGCGGATGACCGCCTTCATAACTGTTGGCCCACGTCTCGCCGCTTTGGCATCACTAGAATTACTTGAAGATGCCATTTACCTACAAAAATATTAGAAATTCCATAAAACATCAATGGACATTAATATAACATTAATTGATGCAAAATATAAAACAACTATGAATAACAAAATCAACACTAGCATTACCGGAAGATGCTAACTATAATATAAAAGGATCAGAAAGTTCATTTAAACACAAACACTACATACATGTTTAAGTCAACCTTTTTATTTTCTTCATTGGATTGAGATTTGTTTGTCCTTTATTAGTACGAAATGGTGGATTGACCAAAAGCCCCTCATCATGATCATCTCTCATATACATACCATCATCCCTAGTTGGATCAATCTCAAGTGATTGTAATGTCCCGACGAAAGGATCATCTTCAATATCAACATCTCGATGGTCTTGATCATCAACATTAGTAATTATTTTGTTAGTCAAAAGAACAATGGACCTTTTCATATCAGCTTGGATCGGTGACATAGAACACTTGTTGAGCTTGAGATGCTAATATAAAAGGCTCATCTTTATACCCCACCCTATTAAGATCCACCTGCATGAACCACGACTCATCAATCGAACACCGTTATTATTGTCAACCCACTTGCAACCAAACACACCAACCTTAAACTTTGTGTAATCCAACTCCCATATCGTTCAATGACGCCAAGTATGACATATTTGCATATATCGGGTTTTGCTTTTGGCACTTGAGATATGCATCGACCGAGCTACTAGAGTCACACCACTTGTTTTGCATTGTACTCCAACCATCTTGTTCTTTTGTATAGAATGTGTACCCATTAATTTGATAACCGTGGTAAGAGAACACATGCAAACTTGGACCTTTGGCTAACCATCTCAATCTATTTGAAACTGAAGTATCATTTTCAGTCAACTCTGCATAAATGTGATCTCTTAGCCACGTTATAAAACAACGATTGTGTTCTCTAGTTAGCCAATTTTGATTCTTATTTGGATACAAACTCTTAAGCATGTCCTTGTGTTTTTCAACATATGGCTCAACCTCATCAGCATTGTGCAGAACATATAAGTGTGCTTGCTCCCATTCTGTCCTTGTTATAGTCACTATTTCATTTCCAGTAATTCCTTGCCCCATCATTCTCCATGTGTGACGAGACTTTGGCAGCCCTATAGATTCAGCATTGGATAGGTATTCGATGCAATTCATGACTTCTTCGACAATATACCGTTCAACAATACAACCTTCTGGTCGTGATCGGTTTTTCACATACCCTTTTAATATCTTCATATAACGCTCAATCGGGTACATCCATCTCATATAAGCTGGCCCAAACAGTTGTGTCTCTCTAACAAGGTGAATGGTTAGATGAACCATTATGTCAAAGAATGAAGGTGGAAAGTACATCTCAAGCTCGCATAAAGTCACAACAATTTCTCTTTGCAATGATAGCAACTTCCCAGGGTCAATCACTTTGCTGCAAATTGCCTTGAAGAAGAAACAGAGTTTAGTTAAGGCCCCCCACACTTTGTTAGGTAAAATAGACCGTATACCAATGGGTATCAACTGCTCCATGAGAACATGACAATCGTGGGACTTTAGACCTTTTAACTTGAGATCTTTCATCGATACGAGGTTCCTAATGTTTGAAGAGTACCCTTCCGGAACCTTAACTCCTTCAAGAAACTTACAAAAAACAGTTTTTTCTTTTCTAGATAGAGTGTAAGCAATGGGAGGAAGATATGTACTTTTACCCTTCTTCGTCGGTCCCAATTCTCTTCTTATTCCCATACTAACCAAGTCCAACCTTGCATTGATGCCATCTTTAGTCTTCCCTGGCACATTGAGTAACGTACCAATGACACTATCACAGATATTTTTTTCAACGTGCATCACATCGAGGAAATGTCTTACATATAATGATTTCCAATATGGCAACTCAAAGAAAATCGACCTTTTCTTCCACCCTCTTGTGACAATATCTCTGGCTAAAGGTTTTACGAATTGGATATTCAAATCCTTTACCTTTTCAAAAAGTTGATCACCCGTCAAAGGTGAAGGCGCTCTACCTTCTTCCGAGTTCCCATTGAACGCCTTTCTCCACCACCGTAATGATGACTTGGATGCAAAAATCTACGATGCCCAAGAAAGACATTCTTCTTACAATGTTCTAACCGCATCCAACTGTACCCTCTTCACATATAGGGCATGCACACTGACCCTTGATGCTATATCCTGACATATTACCGTAGGCTGGAAAATCATTAATTGTCCCAAACAACATAGCTCTCAAATTGAAACTTTCTTCCTTATACCCATCATACACCTCCACACCTGTCTCCCACACAGTTGTTTCAAGTCTTCAATCAAAGGAGTCAAATAGACGTCTATATCATTTCCTGGTTGTTTGGGCCCAGAAATTAACATAGATAACATCATAAATTTGCGCTTCATGCATAGCCATGGGGATAGGTTGTAAATCACCAAAATCACAGGCCATGTCTTTGTGAGAGAGCTACTTTGAACACCATGCGGGTTAAATCCGTCAAGTAGCCAATGCAAGTCGTAGGTTTCTTGAATCTTGCCCAAAATCGGGATAATCATGATCAAATTTCTTCCATTGCGGAGAATCTGCCGGGTCCGCAGACTTGCCATCTTTGATCCTTTCATCCTCATGCCATGTCAAGTGCTTTGAATCTTGGGAACTACGGTACATGCGCCTAAATCTGGGTATTATGGGAAAATACCACACAACCTTCTCTCGGATCTGATTCTTTCTTCTTATATCGTGAGGCATTACATTTAGGACACATCTGTAACGATGCATATTCATTCCGAAATAAAATGCAATCGTTAGGACAAGCATGTATCCTCTCGTAGCTCATGCCAATAGGCGTAACATTTGTTTAGCCTCGTATGTCCGACTAGGAAGCACATTATCATCTGGCAACATGTCTTTCAATAGTGTGAGTAAGTCCGTAAAGCTCTTATCAGTCCATCCGTTGCCCGATTTCAAGTTATACAACTTTAACATCGCCGACAATCTTGTGAATTTAGTACATCCATCATACAATGGTTGCTCTGCATCACTTACCAACCTCCCAAACATTTGTGGACAATCCGGAAGATCCTCTTCAACAAGCATTTGCAATGTCTTCAAAACGATCGCCCTCATAAGTATTTGTGTCGGTATCGTATGATGAATATCTCACACGATTCCTCATTTCACTAGACTCAGCTCTTGTCTCACCATGTTTTGTCCAACATGTATAACTTTGATCGATTCCATTACACACTAAATGTTCTTCCAAATCGGCTGCACTAACTCGCCTTGCATAACAACAATCTAAACAAGGACATATGATTGTATTAGGTTTTTCACATGCCGAACTGAAAAACTAATGAACTCTTTCACCCCATCCTCATACTCCTTCGTTAAACGATTGGCAGACATCCATTTCCGATCCATGCTTTTCCGATCTACAAAAATATTTATTAAACATATTTACTTTGAGTTTAGAGTGGTTGATGTCTACATGCAATGTATACAGATTAAAGGAATGAAAGGCTGCAAACAAAACACATTGTCGCCGAGTATTCTTTGAAGGAACCAAGTGTCGACTTGTTGATGAGTGTGATTCCACATCATCTTTGTCTATCATTTTGCATGCATTTTCATGTAGTTTAGGTATATTTTTATTAGATTTTAGGTTAATTTTCCTTTGGAACGGGTAAGGCGGTTTTCGTGTGTTGTTTTGCGGATATCAAGGGTAAAATGCTCAAGATCAACCATGATGAAGTTTGGATAAAGATAGGGCTTTAAAAGTGCAGAAAATGAGCCAAACAGAGTCCATCACGGCCTAGCCGTGATGCCCATCACGCCATGATCGAGCAAAACTGAAAAAGAAGAAAGGTCAAGTGAAGTCGAGTGCATCACGGCCTGGCCGTGATATCCATCACTACCGTGACTCAAAACCACCACAAGTCGAGCACATCACGGCCCAGTAGTGAAATTCTTCACGGCCATAACAGGGGCTCGCGACGCGAGCATAGGCTCGCCTCGCGAGAGACTGGAATTTCGCGAGCAACCGAAGCGAGACCGTGACGCGCATTACTTGGACTGAAGAAACCGAAATAGATCAGATTTTGAGTTGGTTTGGGACTCTAACTTCCCAATTTCTATAAATAAGGATCAAGGCATCGGATCGGGGGATACACAATACACATTGGATGAGATCCATAACAACTAGGACTTAGGCATAGGACTAAGGCAAACTTGCTCACTCTCTAAAAACACCAAAATCTGAACACGTAACATTAAATTAAATGATATATAAAGGGAAAGGATCAACAAACTGAAGCAACAAAAACAAACATATGAACCCATTCTTCACATTCAGAAAAACATTGAAACAAAACAAAACAGGGATACCAGCAGACATTAGGTTCAAAATGCATACGGTCAATCCGTCAATCCATGTTCATATTTTCAAATAATGATTGACACACAAACAAGTCACATTCCATTCAACACCAATCAAACCGAAAATTAAAGAGCAAGTAAAATAAAACCTTGAACACGGATTGTGAACTTGGATAAAAACACACTCCCACAAATATTAAGAATGTCCGAGGAAATAAAATTTGTAAATGATAGAAAATCACCCGAACACAGACTGTGAACTTGGAAGTGGGTTCCAATAAAGTCTGCAAACTTGGGCCCAGGTTCAACCGGGAATGCGCCCCTGTGATCGTGTCACGGACCACGAGCCGAGTGTGAAGCTCTTAGTATGAGACTTAATCATATTTAAAAAGGGACAGATTGGCAAACAAATTTGTCTTGCATTTGAGATTTAACACTAATAAGAAATGTGATGAATTAATGTTAGCACAATCAAGGACCATTTAAACATATTTCAGTTCTAAAAAGTAAGACAATGCTTGACCCGATATTTAGTGGGTAACATCTATCTACTTGTTTCCTCGTTAAAAGGTCATACAGAACATTGAGCTATGAAGGGAAATAAAAAAGGATATCCAAGTTGTCCAAAGATACATGGAAAACAAAATTTTCAAACTCTTTCGGAAACGCACACATGCCAAAGCATTCATACTCAAGTATAATATCGGGATACTTTTGACACAAAATGCACAAAACCCATTCGACCATTCATACTCAAACTTTCCAAAATGAATTTATGAAGTTAAATCATATAAAAATAATCTCATAACAAATATAAAATCAAAATAACTAATTTCTGACCATTCATACTCACTTTCACTTTGTCTGTCATCTATCTATCTGAGTTTGTGCAGTGTCAAAGTGTGAAGTGATGGGGGTATGGAGAGAACTCGCGGTGGCAAAAGGTGCAGCGGCGGGTATGGAGAGAACTCGCGGTGGCAGTAGGAGCAGCGGCACAGGGGTTTGGGTTCGAGTGGGTTCTTTCTCTTTCGGAGTAGCAGCGGCGGCGAGCAATGGCGAAGGTGAGGGAAGAAAAAAGAGATGGCATGCAGAGGGAAGGAAACAGTAGAATGAAAATGAGGAAGAAACAGAGGGAAGGCCGAGCGCGTGTCTAATTTTACTGTGAAGACCTAAGATAGCGTTTCCTTCAGGAAATGCTATCTTAGGTATCACCTAAGATAGCGTTTCCGTGTGGAACCGCTATCTTTTCCTAAGTGACACTTTTAATAGCGGTTCCACACGGAAACGCTATCTTAGGTGATACCTAAGATAGCGTTTCCCTTAGGGAAACGCTATTAAAAGTCCCCCATCACTTTTAATAGCATTTCCACACGGAAATGCTATTAAAGGTGCGTTATTAAAAGTCTATTATGTTGTAGTGTAGGCAATGCGGAAAAGGAACGAATATGGTAAGGGTTTTTTAATTTTAACACACAGATGGAGAAAGTGGGAGGAGCTTACATGTGTTCGGCGTGAGGGGAGGAAGCAGAGACTGAGGGGAGGAGCGGTGCCACGTGGCGGAGTGGAGAGCAGTGGGTGCGTTTCTCCAGTTGAGAGGGAGAAAGAGAGCTGACTGTTGAGACTTGAGAGTGAAAGGGAGAGGGAGAAACGACTTAGAGGGGAAATGAAAGTGAAAAGCCCAAGGTCCCGCATATAGAAATTAGGGATTAAGTGTAGCCACCGAACTTTTTTTGTTGTTATATTGGGCTTATTGTTGACTTAGTGACCGATCATCATTTAGTCTCTAAAAATAATCACCGGACAGTTGCAAAAAACTCCCTAAAAAAGTCCACATAGTTGAGTAATATTTTTTATGCTTTTCAACTGAACTACCATCTGAAACGCTACTGACCACACTTATCGGTCTCTAAATGTATTCATGAGACCAACTCCTTACAAACAGTTCACGGTGGCTATTTTTGTCGCTATTAGCAACCGAATTAATTCGTCCTCTAATTCAGTCTCTAAACATCACATTTCTTGTAGTGTATAAAGAAATGAATTTTCTCGAACAGTTTAATGTTTTTTGGGATAACGTTGCTTAGATACAATATCATCTTTCTGGGTTGGAGAAGGGTCATCCATGATTGTCTGCAACCCTTGGGGAAGATTATTCATTAGGGGGAACAATGACTAAAATATCATTTTGCTCCTTTATCTTATTTTTGGGTTCGATTTGGTTCACCTACGTGGCTCCAACTAGAGCTGTCAAAATGGACCCGGCCCGATGGGCTGGCCCGATTAGCCCGACATAAAACATGGGCTGGGCTAGTGAAAATACAACCTAGAATAATTTTGGCCCAACCCGACCCGGCCCGATATGGACTGGGCCGCGGTGGACCGGGTCAACCCACTGGCCCGAACATATTTTAAATTAAATTTAAAATCAAAAAAATATTAAACGTAAGTTGCTTGAAGTGCTAATCACGGGAGCTTCTTTTATGAGTTCTCAACAAGTGTTTTTCCGGTGACAGAGATAAAAATAAAGGAGGGATAATAATAATAGATACTGCCATACTGGGTTATAAATTATAATAGACTAATAGTTAACTATTGCTTGCCCAGGGACGTTATTGTTTGCCAAGTGATACCACTATTTTAGATAAAAATATCAAAACATTGCCAAAAACTATCATGGATATAACTAATTCAGGGACGTTAGTATCATGTAATCGGATGTAGATAACTATTTATGTCTACTTGTAGTTAACAATTCCATTATTAACTATTACGTTACGACATTCTTCAACAAAGAAACGAGGGATACAACGATACCTCCACCGTATTTTAAATCTATAATGTAGTGACTATTATAAAAAACGTTAATCTACTAATTTTTTATTAACTTTTTTTTTAAAAAAATGTATTAAAAGTCAGACTGGCCCGTGAGCCAGCCCGTTTGACCCGCAGCCCGTGGTGGGTTGGGCTGGGCCAGCAAATTATTAACTCATAATTAAATTGGCCCGACCCGACCCGGACCAAAATATGATGGCCCATCGTGGACTAGCCCGAATTGACACATCCAGCTCCAACATATACTAACACACGAAGGATATGATAACTCGGTTATCCAGATCATCACTCAATTGTCAAGTTCGCTAAAATTAACGACGATATATAAAGGACTGGAAGTATATTTTAATCAAATAAATATATTATGTATAGGTATGAAACAAATATCAGTTATAAGTTATGCATAAAAAAATTAATCATATATATGTCAATATTTCGTATATTGCATAAGTATTTTTAAATTTAAAAAATCTAAAACATATAAAAGGAAAATACCAAATATATATTTAACTTAAGAATGATATATACATGATTAATTCATGTAGAATACAAAAATACAAATCAAAAGACAATTTTTTTTTATAAGCCTAAAAGTATATTGACAAAATATTTTTGCAATGGAGACTGTCACTCTTTGTTTGGGAGGAGCAACAATGTCAAGATCTTGCAAATTCACTTAGTTCTGTTTTTCTTTATCAACAGGAGGAGAGGTGGGTTTGGAAAATGCATCCACAGGGAGACTTTACAGTAAGGTCTAGCTATGAGTACCTCTCCAATAGAATCCTGCAACATGAAATCCTCTCGGAGTTACAGGTAAAAGTGTTTAAATTTATTTGGAAAAGTCTTGCCCCTTTTAAGGTTAAGGCATTCTCTTGGCAACTTTTATTGGAAAGAATACCCACCAGAAGCAATCTTTTCTCTAGGAAAGTGCTGGATGTAAATGATTCTTTATTATGTGGGTTTTGTAATGAGTATGTTGAAACAGTGGGACACGTTTATTTACAGTGCCCTTGTTCTGTGCGCCTTTGGTCTTGCATTTTCACTTGGATGGGGACGGCTACTAATCTTCCAGCTACTTTGTCTGAACTTATAGTATTTTTTGTGGAAGGTCTGCGAAGGAGGGTGAATGAAGATGGAGTTTTGTTATTATGGCATGCTATAGTTTGGTGTATTTGGGAAGCCCAGAATGGTATCATCTTTGGAGAGGAGAACTTCTATTTGATTCATTTGGTTGAGAGGATTAAAGTTTGCTCTTGGAGATGGATCACATCTTTGTCTCAACCTAACTCTTATTCTTTCTCGGATTGGTGCATTATTCCACTGACTTGTCTAGAAAATAGCTGATTTGATTTTGTGTAAACTGCTGTTTGGGTGTTGTTTTGTTGTTTATCATTCTGGACAGTTAGTTGATGTTCTGTATTGGGATTCAGGGTATAAATTGTACCCTATATAAATGATACTTTTGCTTCTTTTAAAAAAAAGTATATCCTAATCGTATACAAAAATAAAGGAAGGATAAATGTAACTAAAATACTGGATCACCAAAGAACCCAGTATTGATATTACAAAGACCTACACAAATCCACCAACATCCAAAGTTTAACACCCCTTGGGCATTACTATACGAACACATGCGGAAATTAATAAATTAAAAAGAATTTTGCTGGTTGCTTTCGGAAAATTGATTTATTTAGAGTCAGAAAATCAGGGTGTAAAATAATTTCTCCTGAATACTTCGAGTATAACGTGCATAACACAATAACAATAAAAACCATCTAATTCACAACAGAATTTCAACCATATAAATGTTCTCAAAATACCCACACAGACTTTCTCAAAACATACCACCCAACAAAATTTAAAATATCTTAAGTTGGTCGCTCTACAAGACACTCACTGATAAAACCTCGTGATCATCCCTATGATCACACATCTCTTTCCGCAATCCGGACTTAAGTCTCTAAGTAACTTAAGGAACTCTCCTGCAACATCTGCATTCGTGTACCAAGGTACAACAGCAAGACAAGAACATGTATATGCAAGGTTGAGTTCCAATATATGAATTTTAAAACAATAACCATATGCACGACTCTCAAATACCAATTAACATGAATATTCAAAGATAAAGAATATATTTATCAAAGTGTTTCATACCCGACAATCATCGTTACTTTTAAAAACCATGACACTTCAATATTCCTCCACTAACTTTGATACATAATCTCCAGAGCTCCAACCAACAAGGAAATGAGCTGATCAGGCTTTCATTGCCAAATAAGGCAGAATCAATGCCAGATATGGCAAAGTTCAAATAATCATTCCACAATCCAAAACGAGGCAAAGTGGTGATTACGTATAGCACATGGTTTTCGTGGTAATATATCCATCAAGGCATAGTGATGCAAACTGCATGAATACTTGCCATTAAGCATTCAAGTCCTATGCAAAGGCATGTCTGCCCAAAATGCATGCAAAACGTTTTGTTCACGTAATTTTCTTTGTGTTCATTCTTTCCTTGTCGAGGCTCAAAGGCTCACGACCAAATCAAGGTTTAAACGTTTAAGTGTAACAACCATTCCCATAACAAGGACTCCAAGTCCAAACCAAACAAACATACTCCAAGTAAAAAATGTGCAAATCAAGAAATCTAGATTCGTGCACCAGATTTAGATTAGTAGATTTTGGCGCACAAAAATCAATATAGATTTTTATAGGACATCTAGTCCATAACTTTTCTTTTCGGACCCCAGGTCCATATCATAAAACTCTAGACACCGACATCTCGGCGGTTAGGTTCGTCTTTTAATTTAACAACATTTTCGCTTTGTGAAACACAAATCCAAAAACAAAATTTCCTTAACTTATCCAAGTTGTCGAAAATAACCCATTGTATAAAAATACTTTACAGAAAATCATTTTACGTTGGAATTTCGTTTTACTAAATCATCAAAATCACTTAAAATTCGTTTTCTTTCAAAAATCAATATTTTGAACCTGAAAATATTGTGTTGAAACAAACCATATGTTTTAACTAATATTACATTTTTTTAATAATACTACCATAAATATTGTCGGAATTGTCCGATGTTTGACGTTTTAAAAACGTTATAAGTCCAAAAATGACTTTTCTAGTAAAATAATTTTTCCAAGATTATAATAAAATTATTTTTGAAACTTATTTTCTTAAAGTAACATTTTCTAATATTTAGAAATTTCTTACGTCAAAATTAGTAGTACTAAAATATTTTCACGGTTACGTCCTCACTATGACTCATAAAACACTCTTACACTGTTAAATTATTAAAATAATATTATATTTCAACTTTTTCTCATTTTCAACCAACCAAATAATTAAGTAATATTTTATTACCATTTCTCATCAATTAAAACTCATTATTCAATAAAAAGCTTTTTAACGCTTTTAACCTATTTATTAATTGAGCACTGACCACTGTCAGGCTTTACAATCCACAAACAACATCAATAACAACCATGCCAATCAAATAGCACAATTAATGACATATAATAAAACATAATAACAATTAAATGCAGATAATTAAATCATTAAAAGCAGATAAATCTAACTACGTAAAATAACAATTACACCCAAATAAATCATACAGACCACAAACGAATTACATACAGCTACCGGAAAAATCCCTCAGGTACTCCTCTTACCTCTTGAAGATTTTTCTTGTCGAATTGAAATTCCGTCAAACGTTCGGTCTCCGCAAAACACGTACACGACTCACACAATAATTTATCCTTCAATCAAAACACAACAAATAATTAACAATCAAACAACTAAATACACCTATACTTAATATGATAGGTTCGGCCATGAGGTGTTTGGATGGATAAAAAATTTCATAAAATTCCCAAGCTTGTGGATTAGTGATCTTTAATCACTTGAAACCCTAAAACAAAGATTAGAATACAAAGATTGAAATAAAATATTCCAACCTTTCAAGAACCCTAACTCAGCCATGACACTTAACATAGGCTAGAGATTTCAAAAATTTACATACTCTTAGATCCATGACGTTAGAGTGGTGTAGAGTTAAGATAAACTATCATAAGTTGAAAAATGAAACAAAATCTTTCAACTTCTCAAGAAAATAATTTCGGCGATGAGAAATAAAGTGGCTTAGAGGTTTCTTTTTGATTCAACAACCATGGATTCAATATATATATGAATTATAAGATTGAATCAAGCAAGACTAGTTTTAAAAAAATGAACAAAGTCCTCCCCCCACAATAACTAGAGTTCGGCCTCAACAAGATCAATAGGCACGAAATTTTGGTTTGATGTATCCTCTTGGATCTTAAATATAGAGAGGATAATAAGATCATAGAAATTGGTTTCACTTTAAAAGGATTTTTCTATGATTTTCTATAAATTTTCAAAGTTCTAGATCTAAGAATTGAAAAATATGATCAAGACTTCAAATCACAAAAATGAATGAAGTGTTGGGTTTTGGGCTCCCTTCCTATGTGGAGAAATGCCTAAATGTGTAAGCCCATTTTGTCTTACTTGTTTAAGTGGAGAGAGGTCAAATTAGGGTTGGTGAGAGGTCTCATTTTAGTAAGAATATAGCAGCCAACAAGAGAGGAGAGAAAGCCAACCCGCATACCCACCGGACAGTCACTGTAAAATCGCGACAGAGGTTTCGTTCACCGTTGGATCAGGCTGAAATTTCTGCAGCAGGTTCAGGATGTGTGGTTCTTCATTCTCACCATTCGGATTTTCAAGATAAGGTCTGAAGTGAGAGATATTGGCTTCGTATAGTAGCTCTATTTTTTGGGTAAATTTCATCTTCTTGTTTCTCATTTGTAAGCATTGGTGCTTGGTTGTTTTGGTTGATTGTTAGCACGGTTTGTGCACTTGTTGGAGACTCTTTTGTATCCTTATTTGATCATAGTAGAGCTGTTTCTTTGGTTTGGACGACCTGTGGTTTTTACCCTTTCTTTAAGGGGTTTTCCACGTTAAAATCTTGGTGTCTCTTTTATGTTTATGTTGTTCTATTTACTGACATATATTTGTTGTTGCTCCTCACAGATTCTTTCAAGTTTGGGGGGATTTATTTCCGCTGTGTATTGCTTTGTTATTGTGTTACACTGTTGCATTGTTGTTCCCCCCATCAGAGTGGCATCAAAGCTACTTGGCTTGGGGCATTTTGACTTGCTTGAATGATGGAGGCAAATACAAAGATGGTCTATTTGAATGGCACTAATTATCATTTGTGGAAGGGCAAGATGAAGGATTTGCTCTTTGTGAAGAATATGGATCTTCCTGTTTCTGCTACTCAAAAGCCGGATGCCAAGTCGGATGAAGAATGGGATTTTGAACATCAACGGGTGTGTGGTTTTGTTCGGCAATTTGTAGAAGATAATGTTTATAATCATATTGCAAATGGGACACATGCAAAATCTTTGTGGGCAAAGATAGAGTCCTTGTATGCCTCTAAATTAGGGAATAATAAATTGTACTTGCTGAAGAGCTTTACTAGTTTGAGGTACAAGGAGGTGACTTCCATTTCAGATCACTTGAATGAATTTCAAGGGCTCCTTGATCAAATGTTAGGAATGGGTATCAAGTTTGATGATGAGCTTTTGGGACTATTTCTATTGTTATCTCTACCAGAGTCTTGGGAGACATTTCGGGGTTCTATCACAAGTTCAGCCCCTATTGGTGTTGTTTCTTTGTAAATGGCAAAGGGTAGTGTTCTTAATGAGGAGATGAGAAGGAAGGTACAGGGTACTTCATCTCAGTCCGAGGTGCTTGTCACTGAAAATAGGGGGTGAAGTCAGAGAAAAGAACCGAAGGGTGGTAGAGAGAAAAGCTGGAGCAAGTCCAAGTCTCGATACAAGAATGTGGAGTGTCATTATTGTCACAAAACAAGGCACATAGAGAAGAATTGTTTTCTGTGGAAAAATTAGAACAAAGACAAGAAGGGTAAGAAGAAAGAGAAGGATCATGATGATGATGACCGTGTCACTACTGCTATTGGTGATGATCTTGTTATTCTCCGTGACCATGAATCGGTTAATCTTGTATCATATGAGAGCATGTGGATAATTGATAGTGGTGCTACATTGCATGTTACACCAAGGATGGAGTTCTTCACATCTTATACTTTAGGCGACTTTGGATTGTTGAAGATGGGTAATGATGGTGTGTCTAAGGTGATTGGTGTTGGTGATGTTTGCTTGCAAACCAACATGGGAATGCAGTTGTTTCTTAAAGGAGTCAAACATGCTCCGGATGTCCGCTTTAATTTGATCTCTGTGCAATTGCTTGATGAGGGTGGTTATGATAATCACTTTGGTTCTGGAAAGTGGAAACTCAGCAAAGGTAACTTGGTTGTGGCTAGAGTGGAGAAAATTTCTAAACTGTATTGGACAAAAGCTTTGGTTGCTAAAGACAGTGTGAATGTTGTGGATATGGAGGCATCTTTGTGGCACCGAAGGCTTAGTCATATCAGTGAAAAAAGGGCTAAATTGCTTAGCCAAAAAGGATGTGCTTCTGGGATTGAAGAGTGTAGAGTTGGAGAAGTGTTCTCATTGCATGACTGGTAAACAGACTAGAGTATCCTTCAAGAAGCATCCTCCCTCAAGAAGTCAGAGTTGCTTCAGTTGGTGCATTCTCATGTGTGTGGCCCATTGAAGGTAAAATCATTTAGTGGTGCCCTCTACTTTGTTACCTTTATTGATGATTATTCCAGGAAACTATGGGTCTATGCTTTGAAGACAACATACCAAGTGCTGGAGAAGTTCAAACAGTTTCAGGCTTTGGTTGAGAGACAATCAGGCAAGAAGCAAGGTATTGTGGACCCTTTGATGTCTATTGCAAGTAGCAAGGTATTGCATATGAAAAGACTCCTCCTAAAACTCCTCAGCTGAATGGTTTAACAGAGAGGATGAACAAGACATTGATTGAGAGATGTATGCTTTCTGAAGCTAAGTTGCCCAAGCATTACTGGGGTGAGGCACTGTACACAAAGAATACATGTTATTAATCTCAGTCCTGCATTTGCTTTGAACAGTGAGGTGCCAGACAAAATTTGGTTTGGCAAGAATGTCAGGTATGATCACTTGAGAGTCTTTGGTTGCAAGGCTTTTGTGCACGTTCCAAAGGATGAAAGATCCAAGTTGGATGCAAAGACAAAGCAGTGTATCTTCATCGGTTATGGTCAGGATAAATTTGGTTACAGGTTGTATGATCCTGTTGAGAAAAAGCTTGTCAGAAGCTGTGATGTAGAGTTCATGGAAGATAAAACCATTGAAAACATTGATAAGGTGGAGAAGATTACACCCAAGAATGATAGCAACTTGTTTGATGTTGATCCAGTTCAATTGCCTGTTTATAATCCGGATACTATTGATGGTAATGTCTAGAATGGCGAGCCACATGATTATGTTAATGATCACCAGCTTGGAGATGAGTTAGATGTTCCAGGTGATGATGATGAAGAGGAACATGAGATGTCACAGGATGAGAATCTTGGTGATGCTTCCGAACCACCTCAAATCCAACTCAGGAGATATAACAGGCAGAGACAACCATCTATAAGGTATCATTCTGATGAGTATGTAACCTTGACTGATGAGGGAGAACCTGAGTGTTTTGGAGAGGCCATGGAGAGTGAATACAAACAAAAGTGGCTGGATGCAATGTAGGATGAAATTACATCCTTGTATGATAATCACACTTATGATTTGGTGAAGTTGCCTAAAGGCAAGAGGGCCTTGGAAAACAGGTGGATTTATAGGGTGAAACATGATAGTAACTCTACGTCTCCGAGGTATAAAGCCAGATTAGTGGTGAAGGGCTTCCGTCAAAGAAAGGGTGTTGATTTTAATGATATTTTCTCGCCTGTGGTAAAGATGTCATACATTAGAACCGTGTTGAGTTTGGCGACTATGTTTGATTTGGAGGTAGAGCAAATGGATGTGAAAACAGCTTTCCTTTATGGTAATTTGGAGGAAGAGATTTACATGAATCAACCTGATGGTTTTCAAGTTGAAGGCAAGGAAGACTATATGTGTAGTTTGAGAAAAAGCCTATATGGTTTGAAGCAGGCTCCGAGGCAGTGGTATAAGAAGTTTGAGTCTGTTTTGTGTGACCAAGGATATAAGAAGACTACTTTTGATCATTCTGTCTTTGTTAGAAAGTTTCTAATGATGACTTCATTATCCTGTTATTATATGTTGATGACATGCTTATTGTTGGGAAAAATATTTCCAGGATTGACAGGTTAAAGAAGCAATTGGGTGAGTCCATGAAAGGCATGTGAGCTGCTAAACAGATTCTTGGTATAAGAATCATGCGTGACAGAAAGAAGAAGAAGCTATGGCTATCACAAGAACACTATGTTAAAAGAGTGTTGTAGAGATTCCAGATGGAAAATGCCAAGGCGGTAAGCACTCCTCTTGCTACTCATTTCAAGCTGAGTGCTAAACAAAGTCCTTTAAATGAAGCAGAGAAATTAGATATGGAACGGGTTCCTTATGCATCTGCTGTGGGTAGTTTGATGTATGCAATGGTATGTACAAGACCAGATATAACACATGTTGTTGGTACAATCAATAGATTTTTGTCTAATCCAGGTAGAGAGCATTGGAATGCTGTGAAATGGACAGATATCTTTGTGGTACCGTCGGTATGAAGCTTTGCTTTGGAGGTGATAAGCCTACTTTGGTGGGGTACTCAGACTCGGATATGGCTGGAGACATTGATTCTAGGAAGTCCACTTCGGGCTATGTGATTAGATTTGCAGGGGGTTGTGGCTTGGTAGTCTAAGTTGCAGAAGTGTGTAGCATTGTCCACTACCGAAGCAGAGTTCATTGCCATTACCGAAGCATGCAAGGAATTGCTATGGTTGAAGAAATTCTTGTAGGAGCTTGGTTTTTTTCAAGACAAATATTTGTTGCTTGTTGATAGTTAGAGTGCTATTCATCTTGATAAGAATCCAACTTTTCATTCTAGGTCCAAACATATTGATGTGAGGTATCATTGGATACGTGATGCTTTGGATGCTAAGCTGTTGGAGTTGGCTAAAGTTCATACTGATGACAATGGTGCTGATATGATGACTAAAGCACTACCAAGAGGGAAATTTGAAACTTGTTATGATATCGCCGGTTTGGCGGTTATCTCCACATAGTTGTGAGGGGGAGATTTGTTGGGTTTTGGGCTTCCTTCCTATGTGGAGAAAGGCCCAAATGTGTAAGCCCATTTTGTCTCACTTGTTTAAGTGGAGAGAGGTCAAATTAGGGTTAAAGAGAGGTCTCATTTTAGTAAGAATATAGCAGCCAACAAGAGAGAAGAGAGGAGAGAAAGCCAACCCGCATACCCACCAGACAGTCACCGTAAAATTGCAACAGAGGATTCGTTCACCGTTGGATCAAGCTGAAATTTCTACAGCAGGTTCAGGACGTGTGGTTCTTCATTATCACCATTCGGATTTTCAAGATAAGGTCTGAAGTGAGAGATATTGGCTTTTCATAGTAGCTCTATTTTTGGGGTAAATTTCATCTTCTTGTTTCTCATTTGTAAGCATTGGTGCTTGGTTGTTTTGGTTGATTGTTAGCACGGTTTGTGCACTTGTTGGAGACTCTTTTGTACCCTTATTTGATCATAGTAGAGCTGTTTCTTTGGTCTGGATGACCTGTGGTTTTTATCCTTGCTTTAAGGGGTTTTCCACGTTAAAATCTTGGTGTCTCTTTTATGTTTGTGTTGTTCTATTTGCTGCCATATATTTGTTGTTGCTCCTCACAGATTCTTACAAGTTTGGGGGAATTTATTTTCGCTACTATTGATTTGTTATTGTGTTACACTGTTGCATTGTTGTTCCCCCATCATGAAGAACATGATGATGATTGAGTGAGAGAAGTATGGTATACCTCTTGGAATAAAAAAATAAGCAAGGAATCAAGTAGTTGCTTCACAAAAATGGCTTATGCATCTTAAGGTTTTTGGAGAGAAAATGGAAGAAAGCTTAAGGAAGATGATGAAGTTAGAGAGAAATGAGTGAAATGGTCTAATTTAGGTGTGTTGGCCGTGGGAATTAAGGGGCTTAAGGGTCCAAATTGTTTTTCATTTAAGGACAAAATTGTAATTTCACTTAGGGCAATTTTGTGATTAAGTTAGGACTTAAGGACATTTTGGTAATTTCATGCCTAAAGTAATCATGAAAATTATGTGGTTGAGATTGAAGGAGAGGTGGCTGATTTGTGTCCACAAACTGTGGGGCAAACTTGTCATTTCAATGAAAGTTCAAGGGTAAAATGGTCCAAAGACAAAATGGTCTTTAAACTAATTTAAAGAAATATCTAGATTTTTTGTTAAAAGCAATCACAACATGGGTGACTCATCCATATGACTCACCACCCTAGGTGGCACCATATCTCAGTATCTGATGACGGGTTTTGTCTCTGCACGTCCGTTCTCTACTCCGTCGATTACCTGATTTAGGGTTTTACGCCCGAATCAAGTATAAAACCTAATTATTTTGAAAATTTTCAAAATAACCTATATCGTTGGAAATGAGATATAAAATCTATTCATTTCGTTCAGGGGTCAAAATTAGGTTTTCCGATCAGTAAAACCTTACTGTCAGCAAAAACGCAAACCGGGTTCCGTTTGAATTTTCAACCTATACTTATAAAAATAAGTATAATATGAATATGACTTTGGTTTTCCCAAAATCATTTTCTATGTTTCAGATAAAAATATAAACGTTTATTTATATTTATACCGATATTAGAAAGCAGAAAAATTGGGATGTTACACAGAAAAATGTAATTCAACCAAGTAAAGGCCAAGTATGTATATGAGCTGTCCATGTTATAGTAACCAACCGCATAAGACAACCAAAGGATAGAAGGCCAACATCCAGAAAGTGATAAGCAGTAAGGGAAAGGGATACCGTCATAGATTAATGCCACAAGGAGTTCGTAAAGCAGATAAGGGCCTAGAAAGGACAAACCACAGCAGCCTCCAAGGAAAGACCATCCCAACCGATATAGCAATACAGATATCCAACCAACAAACCAAAGTAGCATAAGCCAGCACCATATCCCAACAAATCAAAGTCCCAACTACACACCAAAAAAGTCCAAAATGCATACCTAAGCACCACAAGAGAGGAATATAGAAAACAATTTTTATGTACCCAAAACCTACCAAAGCACCAGATGATCCACATTTAACCAACCAAGACAGAAAATTCAATGTTCCGAACTTTACAAAGACCTGGACAAATAGTACCAAAGAACCAAATGTAGAAACCAACCAAAGAACCAGATATAGCAACCAACCAAAAGAAGATCCATCAAAAAAGCCTGTGACAGTGAATTAGAAAATCACCCGCATCACAAAGCACAAATAAGCTCCAAAGACTGCTACAAGCATGGCAACAACGCTTGATAAAAGCGCCAGTAGAGATTCATTGCCCAAAGATAAACTTCAGTAAACCCGCAGAGTCAAACCTGCATATAGCACCATATCCACAAACAAGACATAAATCGAGAGAAACTACCACCTTTGACCAATCACAGGCTAATGTTGTAGAGCCAATAGAGCTTGAAAAACATAAAAACAATCTCACAATCACTCAAGTGTTTTCACTCCATCTCAAAATATTCCCACCCCATTTCCCCTCTCAAGAGTGTTTCACTCACACACAAGATCTATCCTCCCCCCAAAGAGAACATTTGGTGACATTAGCATCCATACACCTGAAAAAGAAAAACAACAAGTAACAATAAAAAGTTAGAGAAAAGTATGTCTTTTGATCACCAGAATTGTTTAAGCTCAACCTCGCAACAACTCCCTAAAAAATCCAACCTTCTGAAGTTCTCCAAGCAAAACATACTAGGGATGTTCGCGGATTGGATTGGATCGGTTTTAAGCTAAAAAGACATCCGATCCAATGATGAAAACATCATGCGGTTTGGATTGGATTGGTTTGCTTCCTAAAAAAAATCCGATCCGATCCAATCCAATCAAATGCGGTTTGGATTGGATAATTCAGTTTTTATCATACTTTTTTTTTTCTAATATCAAGTGTCCTTTCTACTTATTTAATAGTGGATAAAAGATAATCTTCGTTTTAATTTGAGAGTTTGAGAAGAACAAAATTATTGATATTTTTTAACACATTCTTTTATATTAATTCTCTATATCTACTCTCACTTATCCTATTTTTTTCATTGAATCGGCTACAAATAAATTGTAGCTAATTATTTTTCAAATTTACTTAATTGTTTTCCTATTTTTCATGATTACTCAATCAAATATATATATGCTATGCATCAAAACTTTTAGTAAAATATAACTTCAAGACATTAATATTTATTCTAAATATCCTTATATATGTCATTCTAACGAAAATATTAAAGAGAATGAGGGTAACAATAGTATGAAGAATAATGTTTAAGTATGAGTAATACTATAATTTCAAAAATAATAGTATATGTATATAATAGATCGGTTTGGATTGGATTGGATTTCACTATAGGATCCAAAATCCGATCCAATCCAAAAAAAATTTGTGGTTTTTTCGATTTTCGGTTTGTTCGGTTTTCGGTCTTTCGGTTCGGTTTTTACAGTTTGAATCGGTTTGGATTGGTTGATGAACACCCCTAAAACATACCATCATCGGCCACACCCTCACGTGTATCACTCATACACTCAATTGTTTAACACCTGCTCTTAAAAAGCTCACTACAAGAAATCTCGGTATTTCCCAGGGCTTTTTACCCAGGGATTTTAATCCCTGGGAAATTATGACATTTCCCACGGTTGAAACCCTCGGAACACTCTCGACAGGATTCCCACGAGCGGAGCTGTGTGAAAAAAGGCGCGAATGAATTTCCCACGGTTTGGACTGTGGTTATTAGCGTTCGGAGTTTCCCACGGGCATGTCCGCGGGAGAGTGCATATAATGCATTTCACAAACTGATCTTTCCGACAACCCATTCCATCACGAGAATTCCCACGGTCCATTCTGTCGCAACCCGGAACGCGGAACACAGTATTTCCCACAGTGTGTTCTGTTTGTAAAATTGGGGATGTAATAGTTTTAGGGGAAACTTTGTCCAATTTCTTGCATAATTTATCTTGTAACATATTGTTCAAATTTTGATTACCGAGACTTATGTATTATAACAGGAGGCGTTTCATGAGAGGATGAGTCAGCATAGGTCTCAAGCATCCCCATCCACCCCAGCTAACCCATAGGAGGACGAGCAGCTTGCGCTGAATGTCTGGGCATAAGTTGTCGGCCGGCAAGTATAAGGGTCGTCTATACGGTGCTGGAGACCTTCCCGGCAACTATCGGAAAGGGCCCTCACGCATGTTAGAGCTTAGGGTTGGAGCGTCCACCGGCGCGCCGTCGCCGTCGGAGTCTCATGGAGATTGCTCAGTTGAGGGAGGTACCGGCCGCTTCCCAGGAGAGGGAGCGACAAAGGGACGAGGAGCATCGTCAGATGATGGATATGATACGACAGATGATGGAGACAGTGAAATAGTTGCAACCGCATCATTCCACACAGAGGCCCCCACAGCAGTAACAACGACAGCGACGCCAGGCTAGTCAGACGACCCAGCGCACCCAGGAGGACGACGACTCTTTTGACCATTTTATTGAGGATCCTTATAATGAGGATACTTAGACTTTTGTTGTGTTTTGTGTGAATTTATGTGTTTCTTTTACTTATGATGTTAATCATAGCTTGAATTACTTTTTTGGATGAACAAATGGCTTGAATAACTTTTTTTGTACAAGAGATTGTTTGAATTACTTAAGTGGCTTGAATTATGATGTAAATGTCTTAGTTTATGCATCCATTTAAAAAATAATAATTATTTATTTATCTATTTTAATTATAATTAATTGATTTATTAAGCTATAAATTAAATTTTTTTAAAATGAGGTTTTCCAGGGCTAAAGCCCTGGGAAACGTTTCCCAGGGATGAAGCCGTGGGATAATTTTCCCAGGGTTGAAGCTGTGGGAAATGTTTCCCAGGGTAAGGCCTTGGGAACGTTTCCTAGGGATGAAGCCACGGGAAATTTCTCAGGGCTTGTCAGTGGAAAACTGTTTCCAAAGCCCTGAAAATCGATGGATCTGGATCCATGGGTCATTCGTGGGAAATGTGCCTTTTCCCAAGTATTTGTTGAATTATCCAGTAAATAGCGAAAATTCTTGTAGTGGCTCACTCCAACGTAACCCCTCACAAAAGTGTCTCAACTCCCACACCACACCCAACCCCACTGAAGCTGAAAATGACTTTGGAGCAAAAGACCACCCACAACAATTGTAACGCCCTTCGTTACATTAGTAACCCAAATTAATTTCAATAAAAATCCTTCAAAACATTTAATTAAAAAAAAAAACACAAGTCATAAAATTTTTCTCAAATAACTAAGTATGAAAATACCTCGTATTAAATAAAATAGTAGTATTTACAAAGTATTGACAAATATTATTAAATCCAATCATTTGAATAAAAACTAAAAGCCTCAAAATCGGGCGTCTAATTACAATCTGAGAAAAATAGTATGTAAACCAAAGAACGTCGTCCGCATAATACTCTAAACCATACTACATTACTAACCAACTAGCTAATCAAAGATAACTCTTCAGATCTCTGGATCCTCAACAACGATGTCCTCGGGGTTTGAAAACAACACTTATAATGAGATATAAAATCTCAATGCACAACAATACATTTATAAAATGTTTCGAAAAATAGTGTTGTTCTCAGCCGGTGCGGTAACCGGAAAAACTGTCCATGGTATCCGCTAATTTCCCAAAATATTATATATAAAAAAATACTTTTAATAACAACAAAAATTTCTTCAAGTCAAATGCATATAGCATAAGATCAACTAGACTCAAGGCATCACATTTCACATACCAAGTAAATTCTAAATTAATCCAAGTAGCTCAAAGGCCTCATAACTAAACTGGTCTCTTGCCGGCATGTCATAAATCTCACACATCACATGACAATGGCGTCCCATTGCCCACCCCTACTCATGAGGAATGTTTAGATGTCACCCTCCTGTCGGGGACATTTCTATTTCGATACCTCCCATGTGCACATGGCGGTATTTCTCCCTTTTCGACCCCCCAACGTGTGGCGGTGTTACTTTCGATACCCCTTTTTAGGCGGTATTTCTCTTTTTCGACATCCCAATTATATGGAGATGTTACTTTCGATACCCCATTTCAGTGGTATTACTTTTCGATACCCCTATCATAGGTGGTATTGCGGAAAACATCATACAACATGTTATAACTCAAATATGTCATGCCTCATGCATGTAACAAACTACTTCCCTCAATTTTAAACATATAAACTTCCACCAATAACAAACATTCATGAATATCACAACATATCGTACATGAATAAGCACGTTACAACATCAATTAATCAATTAATTCCCCTTTTAAACAAAACCCCAAATTTCGAATTTAGGTTACTAACAATATGCCTCAAGTCAATTAAAGACTCCCAAAACCACATGGTAATCCCTTATCAACAAAACAATCATATATACCATGGAAAGGGTTCATAAAAAGTATTGTTACTCACCTCTTGAAGACCTCCAAAATGCTGTAAAAATTATGTATGACAAATAATGCCTCTCTAAAAAATTTTCTTCGCTTCACTGCTTGCTACAGTTGCACTGCCAAAGAAGAGAATGCTTCTCGGAATGCACTCCCTCAGTACATTCCCGTGCGGCGTGCAATGAACCTGACGTGACTATCCTTTCAAATTAGGATGCATGTTTCCTTTTTTTTTAATTCTATTTTAAATATGACTTGCTTTTGGAAAAAGCCAATAAACCTGTACTTGGGCTTAACGTAAAGAGCCCCTACACTAGTTATATTATTTTATTTTATTTTATTTATTTATTCAATTATATATATATTTTTTAAAATATTAAATAATTTAAATAAAATCTTATATTAACAAGTCTTTTACACTAAAACCCATACAAGCTTATTCTTTTTTGTCAAAAATACTGTTTTGAAATTTTTAGGATGTTACATTTCTCCCCTCCTTAGAGAATTTCGCCCTCGAAATTCATCCCATACTTACGTACCTATTTTAACATATGTCATAAACCTAACATAAATGTTACCTTACATTAAACAACAAGACCTGGGTATTGGTGTACAATGTCCTCCTCCATCTCTCAAGTAGTCTCCTCATGTGTCAATCCTCTCCATAATACTTTCACCAAAGGAATCGTCTTTTTCCTCATAGTCTTAGTGCTCTTGTCCAATATTCGACTAGGTCTGGACTTATAGATCAAATTTTCTTTCAATTGTTCAGACTCAGGAGCTATCACATGAGACTCATCTGGCACATATTTTGAGTTGCGACAAATTGAAAACATCGTGAAGGTTTGCCAAATGTGGCGGAAGAGCCAATTGATAAGCATTAGGCCCGACTCTTTGACGAATTTGGAAAGGGACCCATGAAACAAAGAATTAGTTTTCTGAATGACATTGACCCCCCCATCCCAAACTTAGGAGTGACTTTCAATATTATCCTCTTCCTAAAATTCTAAATGCTTTCTTTTCAAGTCGGCATAACACTTTTTATCTATTCTGCGCAATGCGCATCCTTCCCTCAATTACAAATCCTAATTGCGATCTCTTGAATTAAATCGGGTCCTAACAAGATATTCTCGCCTACTTCCCACTAACATAAAGGGGACCTACATTTCCTAACCACATCATCAATATATATATAGTCATTAACTATTTCACCAGATAATAAGTGTACAATTCATGACACCTTAACTATAAAAATATATATATATCAAAAAGAAAAAAATAGTCAATAATAACATTTATACAGTTAAATCATGCACTTAAGCGTTTGTTTCTAACCATCCACCTATAACTAGAACACCTTCACTTGCATTTGATTATTATGAGAACTCTCACGAATTAAATTCATAACAAACAATAAACAAAATAAATTGAAGTAAATGTTTTATACCATCTATACATAGGTATAATAGTCTCTTACAAACGGTACACCAAATTTCTTATATTATTTACAGGACGGAGGAATTTTATAAATAAGAAAAATAAAGAAAGGAAAAGTAGTAGCGTCATCCACATATTAATTCTTATATAGTCCAAGATAATAATTTCACAATATATATATATATATATATAATTTCACTTTTTGTTGATAAAAAATCTTACTTAAAAGAAAGGTGATTACAAAATAGAGAATAAGATTTAGTAAACTTGCAATTAAATTACGCAAACATTGTGCAGAAACAACTGGTAAAATAAATACAATAGTAGTACTAAGAAATCAGTTCCATCTTGATCCTTGAGTTGGCACGTACAAATAAGAGACAACATTTTTTTTTTCAATTTTTGATAAGAAATATAAGTTTTTTTTTTAGGATTAGGCATGCCATTAATCTATATGGAAAACAAATCCTAGGGGTATGTTAATCGCGATTAATATTTGGTCACTTGAGAAGCAATCTATAATTCTAGGGAAATATATTCTAAAAAAATATATTATATAACAAAATTACAACATAATAACAAAATTTGAGCACATATATACATCATCCATTTTTATTCTCCTCCACCAATTCATCTTTAAAACTTGATACATTTTGGTTATTCATACATGTATGGTTAACGTTCTTTTATGTGTCTCTTCCAACATTTTTTTTTCTAAGGCCCCCCTCCTCAAGAACAATGATCATATTCTTAAACAACACTAGACCATTATTAGATAACACATACTTCTCTTGATTCATAAGAGATTACAATTCCCGATCTAGAAACTACACATGTTTAATCTATTTTCTAAGGTCACTACAAATTTTCAATCTATTCAATCTCAAGCTTAAAGCCTTAAAAGGACATCCAAATTCATGTCTCTAGACTCTTCTATTAGGTTCATCTCTTGCAACCTAAAACTAGACGTGTGCGAAAATTTCCTACTCAGAGCATCGACCATTACTTTAGCTTTTCCTAGATTGTTCTTCAACTCAAAATCATAGTTCCTAAGAAAATTTCATCCACCTTCGTTGCCTTGTATTTAACTCTCTAATCTCATCTCTGCATTTACTTTACTAGAATCAATTGTCACTCTACTCAACTGATCCAAGGTCATCTATCCTAGGCAAAAGATACATATCCCCAATGGGTACTTTGTCCAATTACATATTGTACACACACAACCTCGTCCTCCAATCATTTTTTTTTTCACTACAAGCACTCAAAAATTATTACAAAGTCAAACATATTTCTTAAAAATAATTAAAGTGGAATTTGACCCATATTGTAATTAAACGAATATTTATTTAGGATCCGATAAAAAAAATCACTGTATTGTGAAACAGTGTTTCAAGAAACATGAGAAAATTGTGATTCCAAATAAGTATCATTTGAATTTGGCAAGTGAAACCAATTCAAACATAAGTGACTTGATAAGGTGAAACAACACTTCACAGGAAAACAATTAAATATAGAATAGAACAAATCAATTCAAGTGATATTTACAAATTTGCCATCAAACGAAAAGGAAAATTAACTCAAGTGAGAATAGCGCAAATGAAAATGAGATAGGGCTACAAATTTTGGACGAGAATAAAAGTAAGGAGCTACATTTACACCATAACAGAAGAAACAAAACCATAAATTAAAACATTCTTTATAAATTTTAAAAAAATATACATCTATCAAATTAATTCATCAAATAACATGAAAACATTTTAAGAATTCCAAATCAAATAATCAAGAACCCCAAAATGTTGATTCTTCATAATAGATAAATCTACATGTGAAAACTTCAATTTCCACATCATTTTTAAATTAAAAAGAATCAAAACAAATCAAGAAATCACATCCTTAAAAAAATTCATCCCATGGAGGTCTTGAGAAAATGTTTTGCTCACACGCTACAGGTATTACTGTCATGTCACTATAATTCTATACCTTACCAGGAAACAAGAGTATGCATCGGTCTTTGAGCTCCTTCAACTAAGCACTTATTACAAGAAACAAGAAATACAATTTGGGTCGACACCGAAGGATCACTCAACATTGATTGTGAAGAAGCAACAAAAGAAAACAATAGTCCTATCAGAGTACTTTATGACAATAAGTCTAGACGACAAACAGTCCTTACCAATAATTGCATCCAACCCACACATTGATAACAAGTAAGAACGATGACATAAGGCACGTCCCGACGCACAAGAAAATGATTTAAATAAGCACTGGAAGTAATAAGATTATCTCCCAAAGAAGTAGCAACACATGAATCAAAGGACAAATGAAAGATAGGTAACTTCAAATTTCACACATGAAAGATATACCAAAAAATGTGTTGCTCCTGAATCAAACAATATAGTAACTTTTTATCCTATACGAGAAGGAGAAATTCAGTCTTCCTCATATCTAAGCTGCCTCGGAATGATGGCGGTTCGTTCTTCTTGAATTCGAAAAGCCCCACGTGCTAAGGGTCCTAAGTTGTCACAACTCCATCAGTGACTGGCTTCCATTCCCTTTCAGTTGACGGAGAGTCTCCGCCTGCCCTTGCATAGCTCTGACCATACGATCGAAAGTCGATGCAAGTACAACATTCGTCCCTCGCCTATTAAAAGCCATAAATCTGCTCACTACCAATGAAATACTGTGTTGATCAGGTCCAATATCCCAAAGAATAGTATGCAGCATTTATAACTCTAATAAGCATCCTATGCACCCAAGTTTTGCTTTAGAAAAAGGCCCAATGCCATAGTCCGATTTAGAATCGAACTGCTCTGATACCAAAAATGTAACGCCCTTCGTTACAATAGTAACCCAAATTAATTTCAATAAAAATCCTTCAAAACACTTAATTAAAAAAAAATACAAGTTATAAAATTTTTCTCGAATAACTAAGTATGAAAATACCTCGTATTAAATAAAATAATAGTATTTACAAAGTATTGAAAAATATTATTAAATCCAATCATTTGAATAAAAACTAAAAGCTCAAAACCGGGCGTCTAATTACAATCTGAGAAAAATAGTATGTAAACCAAAGAACGTCGTCCGCATAATACTCTAAACCATACTACATTACTAACCAACTAGCTAATCAAAGATAACTCTTCAGATCTCTGATCCTCAACAGCGATGTCCTCGGGGTCAGAAAACAACACTTATAATGAGATATAAAATCCTAGTGCACAACAATACATTTATAAAATGTTTCGAAAAATAGTGTTGTTATCACTAGGTCAGAACCTAAAAAACTGTCCATGGTATCCGCTAATTTCCCAAAATAATATATATAAAAAAATACTTTTAATAACAACAAAAATTTCATCAAGTCAAATGCATATAGCATAAGATCAACTCGTCTCAAGGCATCACATTCCACATACCAAGTAAATTCTAAATTAATCCAAGTAGCTCGAAGGCCTCATAACTAAACTGGTCTCTTGCCCCGACATGCCATAAATCTCACACATCACATGACAATGGCGTCCCATTGCCCACCCCTACTCATGAGGAATGTTTCGATGTCACCCTCCTGTCGGGGACATTTCTATTTCGATATCTCCCATTGTGTACATGCCGGTATTTCTCCCTTTTCGACACCCCAACATGTGGTGGTGTTACTTTCGATACCCCTTTTTAGGCGGTATTGCTCTTTTTTGACATCCCAATTATATGGGAATGTTACTTTCGATACCCCATTACGGTGGTATTACTTTTCGATACCCCTATATAGGTGGTATTGCGGTAAACATCATACAATATGTTATAACTCAAATATGTCATGTCTCATACATGTAACAAACTATTTCCCTCAATTTTAAACATATAAAACTTCCACCAATAACAAACAATCATGAATATGACAACATATCATACATGAATAAGCACGTTACAACATCAATTAATCAATTAATTTCCCTTTTTAACAGAACCCCAATTTTAGAATTTAGGTTACTAACAATATGCATCAAGTCAATTAAAGACTCCCAAAACCATATGGTAATCCCTTATATATCAACAAAACAATCATATATACCAAGGAAAGGGTTCATAAAAAGTATTGTTACTCACCTCTTGAAGACCTCCAAAATACTCTAAAAATTATGTATGACAAATAATGTCTCTCTAAAAATTTTCTTCGCTTCACTGCTTGCTACAGTTGCACTGCCAAAGAAGAGAATGCTTCTCAGAATGCTCTCCCTCAGTACATTCCCGTGCGGCGCGCAATGAACCCTGACGTGACTATCCTATCAAATTAGGATGCATGTTTCCTTTTTTTTTAATTCTATTTTAAATATGACTTGCTTTTGGAAAAAGCCAATAAACCTATACTTGGGCTTAACGCAAAGAGCCCCTACACTAGTTATATTATATTATATTATTTTATTTATTTATTTATTCAGTTTTATATCTTTTTTTAAATATTAAATAATTTAAATAAATTCTTATATTAACAAGTCTTTTACACTAAAACCCATACAAGCTTATTCTTTTTGTTAAAAATACCGTTTTGAAATTTTTAGGATGTTACATCAATCAACAAAGAAAAGATTCCTACATATTAAGGGTTAGAGAAAGCATGGCTACTAATTCTCCATTTTGGAAAAAATAGCCACATCCTCACAAGTGTATCACTCAAGTATTTCACTTCCTCACTTGAGTTTCTCTCCAAAATTTTCTCCAAAAATGTTAATCTAATCAACTTTATGGATGAGAACAATTGACCACTGATTGGACCAAATTTTCAATAAGCATCCTACCCGAAGAACGACTACAAGCATGGTTTTAAATTGCGGTTGCGGTCGCGGATGCAGTCGTGGTTACTGCGATTGCTGTTATTGCGGCCGCTGCGATGCGCATTGCGGCTATTGCAGCGTGAAATAATTTAATGTTTGCACCAAACGTAAAAATTATTCTATAATTATTGAAAAATTTTATTTATCTTTTATTTACAATTTTTTTATAATTTTTTACTCATTTTTAAAACTTTACCTCATTTTTTAAAATAATTTTAATCTAATTATATTAAAAAAACATTATGATAAATGAATCTTTTAAAGAATTTCTCCTTAATTTTCAATCTCTCTAAACTCATCCAAAAATTATTTCTTACTCAACAATTATACTCTCCTTCTAGAATAACCTCCTCATCCATTTTTTTTAATTTATAATTTCTCAAAATTTTCTTCTAAGTTTCCAATAGGTCATTTGACCCACTCAAATATTTGTAGGCCCACCATTTTTAACACTTAAAATACTAATCCATTCTTTTCACTTCCGGTGACCCAAACCCACCCCACAATCCCACATACAAAGGTGTACCCACTATCCCACATACAAAGTATAGATCCACTAATTTTTAACACTTTCTCTACCTCCAACGTGTAGGAGCTTCTAGAGTTTTGTTTCCCCAAAATCTACCCACCCTCCAATTTGCAGCAGAGCACCCCTTCGTTACATTAGAGACAGAGTATAGACCACTGTAACCCAACCCCAAGCTTCAACCTTTCACCCCCTTGATCAGCAAGGCAGCAAATGTTTTCCCACCCATATCTGCAATCAGTTGCCCCCAACCATAGTAGATCGAAAGGGAGGCATAACGGCACATATGAGGGCATGAAGCAGAGAGTAATGGTCAGTAGATCTGCAAGTTGGAAGGGAGAGATTGAAGAAAAAGGATAAGGGTACAATTTTTTCTCCAAATCTCAATCCATTTTTGGGTCTGAACTTTTCAGTTTTGATAGAAAAGTTGAATGAAAAGGGATCGGGAATCATGATGCGGTGTGTTACGGTGTGATGACCGTTGCAGCGTCATGTTGCGGGTGTAATGCGGTTTTGTTGCGCCCGTTACACGTGAATTTAAATCTCTCCACAATTGCGTCCTAATGCGGATGCGGGCACCGCCGCAACCGCAATATTGCGGCCGCATCAAGTATTGCGGCCCGCAATTTAGAACCATGAAGATTACTCAGTTGAGGGAGATGCTGGCCGCTTCCCAGGAGAGGGAGCGACAAAGGGACGAGGAGCATCGTCAGATGATGGATACGATACGACAAATGATGGAGACAGTGCAACAGTTTCAATCACATCATTCCACACAGAGGCCCCCACAGCAGTAACAACGACAGCGACGCCAGGCTAGTCAGACGACCCAGCGCACCCAGGAGGACGACGACTCTTTTGACCATTTTATTGAGGATCCTTATAATGAGGATACTTAGACTTTTGTTGTGTTTTGTATGAATTTATGTGTTTCTTTTACTTATGATGTTGATCATAGTTTGAATTACTTTTTTTGTTGAACAAATGGCTTGAATAACTTTTTTTGTTCAAGAGATTGTTTGAATTACTTAAGTGGCTTGAATTATGATGTTAATGTCTTTGTTTATGCATCCATTTAAAAAATAATTATTATTTATTTATCTAGTTTAATTATAATTAATTGATTTATTAAGCTATAATTTTTTTTTAAATGAGGTTTTCCAGGACTAAAGCCCTGGGAAACGTTTCCCAGGGATGAAGCCGTGGGAAAATTTTCCCAGGGTTGAAACCGTGGGAAATGTTTCCCAAGGTAAGGCCTTGGGAACGTTTCATAGGGATGAAGCCGCGAGAAATTTCCCAGGGCTTATCAATGGTAAACTGTTTCCGACGCACTGAAAATGGCCGGATCTGAATCCGTGGGTCATCCGTGAGAAATGTGCATTTTCCCACGGATTTATTGAATTTTCGAGGAAATAGCAAAAATTCTTGTAGTGGCTCACCCCAACGTAACACCTCACAAAAGTGTCTCAACTCCCACACCACACCCAACCCCACTGAAGCTGAAAATGACTTTGGAGCAAAAGACCACCCACAACAATCAACAAAGAAAAGACTCCTACATATTAAGGGTTAGAGAAAGCATGGCTACTAATTCTCCATTTTGGAAAAATTAGCCACATCCTCACAAGTGTATCACTCAAGTATTTCACTTCCTCACTTGAGTTTCTCTCCAAATTTTTCTCCAAAAATGTTAATGTAATCAACTTTATGCATGAGAACAATCGACCACTGATTGGACCAAATTTTCAATAAGCGGCCCACCTGAAGAACAGCTACAAGAACCAGAGAGTCACAACCAAATGGATCAGATTATCAGATGCTGCAAGAAAACTGAAATTCCCGGAAAACAACATTATTCTAGGCATGAATCATGTTCTGCAAAGCTGGATATTAACACATTTGGGTGCGCCTAAGAACATATTACCCCCCTCAAATACCTTTCAAACACTCTAGTGAAGCTGCAAAATTATAAGCCCAGCCCTTATCAGAGTACTCCACCCATGACCATGATCTACATTTTATCAAATCTAAAATCCTGACAAAATCGAAATGAGCATTGAAGAAGATAATCGAATTCCTTTCTAACCATATAGTCAAGATGACCGCAAGCCACACAAACAACCTGACCTCTTTTACGACACTTTCAGCCTACAAACAAACCTTTGTGATAAAGATAAGATGCTTCAAGAGTAGATGGTGAAGCCACATCAAAGTCGAGCCACCCATAAACCTTCAACCAAATATTATAAACCCGGAAAGGGGTTGAGCTATGGTGCACCATCCACAATATCACCCATGTGGTAAATCTTGGGCCAATCAAATTGTCATATAGGTTGGTCAAAATTTCAAACTTTCTAGTTGTATTATACTGTAGTCAAATTATATGAATACAATATACTTTAGTATAATATATGTGTTTTTTGTATTTACAAATTTAACTCATATTAAAATAATATTTTTTGATTAAAAAAGCTGGTTATATTGCAAAATATTATTGACAACGAACATTATTTTAATTCATATTAAAATATTATTTTGTAATATAATCAGTTTTTTTAATAAAAAACATTATTTTAATATAAGTTAAATTTGCGAATACAAAGAGTACATATACTATAATATATTGTATTCATATATTTGGCTACAGTAGAAAATACAACAAGAAAGTTTGAAATTTTGACCAAACCCATGTAGCAATTTGATTGGTTCAAAATTTGCCACATATGGATATTATAGTGGGTGGTGCAAAATACGGATAATACACCTTAGCCCAACCCCTAAAGGATCCAACGGTGACTTAAACTGAAATAGTATTTCTTATTTAATAGGTAAAATAGGTAGATTGGTCATATACGTTTTTTTTCCTCACGTCGGTCCTATAAGTTTTTTTTCCAAATTGGTTATAGATGTCACGTTCCGTTTTCACGTTAGTTAGTTAATGCCACCAATTTCGACATCACGAAGTTAGATCAAAAGCCACGTGTCAGACTAACATGATAGCCGTCAAAACTGACGGTGTTAGGTCGAAATTGATGAAAAGCACTAACGTGAAAACGAAACTTAACGTAACGTGTAGGATCAATTTTGAAAAAAAAAACTTAGAGGACCGATGTGAAAACTTAAAAAATGTGTAGGACCAATCTACCTGTTTTACCTATTTAATATATATGGGTTGATTTGGTAATTTCGAACTCTCAAGCAGAGACTACCCTCCTTCTCCTGCTCCTTGTCCAACTGTTCCTTATTTTCCTCCCTGTCCACGTCTTCGATCCCTGCGGTGACCCTAAAAAGGCAATCGGTGCAAACCCAAATCCAAACTTCCTCACTAGCAACACCCATAACCCACCCGATTGTTGTCAGTGTCATGGAAGGTGTTCAATACCCTACTTGCTTTCGGATTTGGAAGCCTACCCAACAAGGCTAACAAGAACATGTGAGGTTGTCAAAGGGTAAACCTCACATCTCAAACACTGTTCATAAACTATTCATATTCTCCTACAAAATAATTTCGCTAATAAGATTTTTTGAGAACACAAAAGGTTAAATCCTATTTAAAAAGAAGTGAGAAAATTTACATTCCTTGTTTATTGTTTATAATTGATTTAGTTTTTGTTTGACATTTTCAATAACTTGTCGTGATTCATATTCTTAATAAATAGTTCCGATAATAAATGCCTTAATTCTTCATATTCTCTCAAGAAGTAGAATACCGTGGGACATCATTTATAAAGATGTGGGAATCTTTAATTGTCATGTTTATTTTTTATTGAAAAAGTATCTCAAATTGTCTTTTATTAAAAAGATGTAGGAATCTTTAATTGCCATGTTTGTCCATGCTGTGGGAATCTCCAATTTATTTTCCTCAATACATTAAGAGAGTAAGTGTTATGCACTGTCAGTAAAATAACTTTACACGTTCATTCAATTTGTTTAACTCTTTATTCCCCTTTCTTCCCTCGGTTCCTTGTTCTTCATAAACCTCCCCCTCCACCCACGTGTATTATGTAGGCTACTAGCATTTAAAATTGAATAATTGATATATCCGAGGATCAAAATTACACAATCATGATACCTGAGGGACCTAATTAGCGCAATTGAAACTTGAGGGACTAAAATTGTATAATCGTGATACCTAGGGGACCCAATTGTTACTATTGAAGCCCGATGAACCAAAATTATACAATCATGATACTTGGGGACCAAAATTGTAATTATTGGGCACTACTAAATTTACCATTCTTACACTCAATATTACCCATTAATCCAATGACTCTAATGAAATTATAAATTATTTATTGAAAAACAACTTTCATCATAAAAAAGGTAAATAAGAGCACTGATTAAGAAGTCAAAAGTGGTAATATTTCAATGGAAATTGTATTTGCAAATCGTAACATCTTAAAAACTGGTATGCTTAGTTTCATGTTTTCATTTGCTGTTTTCAGAAATAATTATAAAACTGTCACTTTGTTTTCATTCTATTTCCTATTTTCAAAAATTTGTACAAGAAATAGAATGAAAATAAAATGACAGTTTTTAATTATTTTTGAAAAACAGAAAATGAAAACAGGAAACCGAAAATAAAGCAAGCATGCTTTACTAGCAAGACCCTTAAAAATATATGCTTAATTGCACTTTTTGTCCGTCTATTATTGGTCATGTACGACTTTGATCCATGTGATTTTTTTTTCCGGGCACAATTGGTACCCCTAATTTTTCAATATTGCAAATTTGATCCTTTCATCCAATGTCCGTATACTTTTTCAATGATTCACAAAGAGAGACCACTGCACTAAGCACATAGAACATCTGACGGAGCTTCTGCCTCCTCAGTCTCTCCATTTCAACATTATTCAATGGTTCCTATATGACATTTGATAGTTTCGTCCCTCATTTTCGGGACTTTTTTTGTTCCACCATACAATCATTTACCACAGAAGGGTTATACGTGCTTAAATAAGGGTTATACGTGCTTAAATAAGGGTTTTTTTTTACTATTAAGCATTGAAAAATTGATGAATATTGAACGGAAGAACTGAATTTATAACATTGAAAAAACAAAGAGATCAAATGTACTAAAAAAAATCATGAGACCAAAATCAACCGTTGGAGTACAAAAATTTCAATTAAGCCTAAAAATACACGGTTTTGGTAAAATTACCCAAATAGTGTAAGTCACGTACGGGAGTGGAAGCTAGATAGTGTCGTTTCTTTTTGTAGTGGTGGTGGTGGTGTTGGGGTTGTCGGCAGTGGCTACGCCGGTGAAAGGGGCAGCAACGGTTACGGCGTGTGAGAATATGAATGTTGAAATGGAGCACACCCTCCGTCGAATCTCCCATTCCCACACATTTTCGATTCCTGAGAAACGACACCTCCTTCAGCTGCTCCTCTTATGTAAGTAGTCGTGTTTTGGAGAAAGAGATGTTCTCCTCTCTACCAAAATTATACCAATTTTTCAAAATTCTTACCTAAATATTACTGTTGTTTTTCCATTTTCACATGCCTTTGGAAATTGTGTTTATCTGTTATGTCTAGCTGAACACCGATACAATGATTTAATGTCGTGAACTCTTATAGTGTAGAAACGATCAATTTCTTTCTAGGAGGTTCAGATAACAAAATTTATTAGATTTAGATATTCAAACTTAGGGTTCTCTGTTGCCATGAGTCATTGTGACGCAATTAGGCAAATATGGACTTAAGTGCAATTAAGAGAAAGTTCAAGGACTTAAGTGCAAAATCCATAAATTGCCACTTTGACTTGTAGAATCTTCTAGACTTAAAAGTGTGACTCATCTCCATGAATCATCATGTATGACTCGTTATCCCGATCTCTTGATGGGTCTCTATAGTTCCGTTTTCGACTCTGTCGGTTTCCTGATTAGGGTTTTACGCCTGCGTAAAAGCGTAATATTTCGTTTTCTAATGAAAATTTTCAAACTAACCAAACTCGTTGGAAATATGATTTAAATATAAACCATTTCGTTCACGAGTCAAAATTAGGTTTTCTGCTCAGTAAAATTATACTGTGACTGAAAACGCAGATCGATTTCCGTCTGAATTTTCAACCCAAATTTTTATCCTAAGCTTCTACCCTAAGATAGAGTATGAATATGATTTTTATTTCATAAAAATAAATCTCCATGAACACGGATAAAAATATACATAAATACATTTATACCGGTTAATACAGTGAAAATATTTTTACTGAAAAAAAATAGAAATCGGAAAATAAAAAGTAGGGTGTTACAAAGAGTACTATTCAACATTGCCACAATCAAGCTCTCAGTGACAACGGATATCATGCATTAAATTCTATCTCTAAACGGGATTATTCAAAGTAACCGTTGAAGAAATACAAGTGAAGAAGAAGGTCACTATAAATAGAAGACCTAAGATACTGAAGAAGAGACTCTTGATTACACAACCTTACGAGCTCAACTTCATATTCATATTTCTTTAGAGAACAAGAGTCAGTATTTCTTAGTCTGAATGTTGTGAAAATATTCATCTGATCTTAACTGTCATATTCTCACACATAGTGAGTTAAGAAGATCAAACATTAAATCTCTTTGTTAGAGTTAGAGCCTGAAGAGGCTTGGTAAGAAAGAAATACTTGTAGGCTGGAGAGGTGTTGAATACTTGGCTGTAATCTATTTTGATAATAGTGGAGAAAATCCTTCAAGTAGAAGGGACTGGACGTAACTTTTGATTGGAAGAGAGTGAACCAGGATAAAACATCTTGTGTGATTCTTCTATCTCTTATCTCTTCAGCTTTATTTGTTTCTTACTAACCGAGGGGTTTTGATATTGCTTTTGTTGAAGTATTTTAAAAAGGATCTTTTTTCTAATCTCCTTGTGTGCAAAAATTGTTTGAAAGGTTGTTTTCGAAAATTATTAACAAACACAATTCAACCCCCCTTCTTGTGTTTGCCTGGGTCAACTTCACAAAAGCCATGTGTCAAACTAACGTGATAGCCGTCAAAACTGACGGCGTTAGGTCAAAATTGATGAAAAGCACTAACGTGGAAACGAAATGTAACGTAACGTGTAGGATCAATTTTGAAAAAAAAAAACTTAGAGGACGGATGTGAAAACTTAAAAAATGTGTAGGACCAATCTACCTATTTTGCCTAGTTAATATATATGGTTTGATTTGGTAATTTCGGACTCTCCTGATTTCTCGGGAGCAGAGACTACCCTCCCTCTCCCGCTCCTTGTCCAACAGTTCCTTATTTTCCTCCCTGTCCACGTCTTCGATCCATGCGGTGACCTCGAAAAGGCAATCGGTGCAAACCCAAATCCAAACTTCCTCACCAGCAACACCCATATCCCACCCGGTTGTTGCTAGGGTCATGGAAGGTGTTCATTACCCTATTTGCTTTTGGTTTTCGAAGCCTACCCAACAAGGCTAACAAGAACATGTGAGGTTGTTAAAGTAAAACCCTTTTGCAAACCTGACATCTCAAACACCATTCAAAAACTATTCATATTTTCCTACAAAATAATTTCGGTAATAAAAGATTTATTGAGAACACAAAAGGTTAAATCCTATTTAAAAGGAAGTGAGAAAATTTACTTTCCTTGTTTATTGTTTCTAATTGAGAGACCAATATTTTCAATGTAAGAAGGATCTGAAGTTTTTTTGCGAAACAATGAGGACTTTCTCACAGGCGGGTAAAAGAAACCATTGGGAAGATTGAAATTGAATAGAACTTTTTTTTATAAATATTTTCGTATTATCATTAAATTACTTTAAGTATCTTTATTTTCGTTTTTCTCATCCAGTTTGGGTGAATGCAATATTTGAAATGTGCATTTGAGGAATGCAATATTTTCGTTTATTTTGTTTTAAAAAAATTGTTCAAATATTTGTAAACATAGAAAATGGAAATCTCTTACCAATTTGAATACGATATCAGGATATAATTGCATCAAAGCAACCAATTGATAGGAAAACTGGTGCAATCAACGGGTTTTGACTAGTATACAATTTTGTAAAAAATATTTAGTTTTAAAAAATTGTTCAAATCTTTCTAAATATGGAAATGAAAATCTCTTCCCAATTTGAATGTGATATCAGGATTAATTGCAGAAGAGCAATCAAACTCAAGGAAAAATGATGCAATCAATGAGTTTTAATTTGAATACAACTTTTCTTTAAAAATATTTTCGTTTATTTTGTTTGAAAAAATTGGTCAAATCCTTCTAAATATGGGAAATGGTAAATCTCTTCCCACTTTGAACGTGATATCAATAATTCAAGATTAAGTGCATTAGAGCAATCAAACTCTAGGAAAACTGATGCGCTTAATGAGTTTGGATTTGAATAATGAATACAACCTTTTAAAAATATTTTTGCTTTTTTAAGCCTAAAAAAAAAATGGTTTCGGTAAAATTACCCAAATATTGTAAGTCACTTGCGGGAGTGGAAGCTAGACAGTGTCGTTTCTTTTTGTAGTGGTGGTGGTGGGGTTGGGGTTGTCGGCAGTGGCTACGCCGGTGAAAGTGGCAGCAACGGTTACGGCGTGTGAGAATATGAATGTTGAAATGGCGCACACCCTCCGTCGAATCTCCCATTCCCACACATTTTCGATTCCTGAGAAACGACACCTCCTTCAGCTGCTCCTCTTATGTAAGTAGTCGTGTTTTGGAGAAAGAGATGTTCTATTCTCTACCAAAATACTGCCAATTTTTCAAAATTCTTACCTAAATATTACGGTTGTTTTTCCATTTTCACATGCCTTTGGAAATTGTGTTTATCTGTTATGTCTAGCTGAACACCGATACAATGATTTAATGTCGTGAACTCTTATAGTGTAGAAACGATCAATTTCTTTCTAGGAGGTTCAGATAACAAAATTTATTAGATTTAGATATTCAAACTTAGGGTTCTCTGTTGCCATGAGTCATTGTGACGCAATTAGGCAAATATGGTTCCCCTAGTAAAGTGACAGATGTACACAACCAAAATGAAGTGCCCTTGTCGAATTTGATTCCTGTTTATCTTTCAACCATGATTTTAGCTTTAGAGTTTATTGTTTCATGGAGTTGTTTATGGTATCTTTGGAATTAATATTACATTTTTTGGTGCTGCCTCCTCTTCCATGTCTCATGAATTGGTGATGGTAACATACATTTATCAGCATTAATTTGAATGAGAGGGTAGTTGGTGCACTAGTAGTGGCATCTAAGATTAGTTCATATAAAAATATAGCAAGTAGCTGCATTAATCTGAATAAATTAAGTTGCCATTAAATGGTATGCATAGAAACTATGCCTTATTTTTACCTTTGTTCGTGCTGCACTTTCACACTTTGGGTTCAATTACTGGCACATTTTAGGTAAGCTGAACTTCAACTCTTAACCTCAATAAGTTGAGAGTGGAAATCAAGAATAAGGTTGTGCAAGCATGAGGTTTGAACTTCTACTTAATTTTCCTATTTACATGCATGGCTTTAAATAATACATCTAATGTTGAATACTTGTGCAGGTAATCAGTCTTGTTGGTGCTCAGAAAGCTTTCCTTCATCCAGGTGATATGTTTGCTGGTGGCCAACTTTGTCATGTCGCTGTAATCCTTTAGGCAAGTAGAACTGCCCAGATTTTATCTTTCAGATATCACTCCCAGATGGTTTGATGGTATAATTTACTCTCTCATTAGAGATATAGATAATTGTTCATTTTTGAAATAGACATAGAACAAAAAGGAAATGATGGGAAAGAGAAAATGGAAGAAAGAAAGTCACGTCACTTGGGAGAAAGGAAGAGAGACGCGAACAGATATATGAGAAAAATCGTGTAGGATGAAAAGAAGGATGTGAAGCATTGGGAGAGGAAGAATGTGCACGGGAGAAGAGAAGAAGAAAGGTGAGTAGGTGACACGAAAGTGAAATGAGACTTTCTCTATCTTCCATCTTTCATGTGACTTATTAATATTCAACAGATTAGAGCCATAGATGTAAATATGATCAATGGCAAATTTTGGGTGTAAGAGTTGTAAACTTACATTGGTGTAAAATGACCCCACCCCCCACCCCCTCTCTCTATATATAAGGAATATATAGTGAGACAAATATATAATTGTGATAAGAAGATAATAGTTATTTGACAAAAAAAATTATAGACATATAAAATTACTTACAAATCCCCTTAGGAAAAAATGTCAAGCCAGTCAAATGTACATCAACATATATATGTAATAATATTTCATAGGAAGAATTACACTAACCTCCTCCAAGGTCTGACCTATTTATATTGATCTTTCATGAGGTTTGATTTAAAAGAAACTTTTGATATTATAAATACACTCATGTGTATATTAGTCATTTATTTCATAACGAGAGTCTTAATAATTATAATATTAACATTAAAAATAGCGTAATATGCGCATGGCACTAACTTCATGTAATCAGGTGAAACTTTATTATGATTGAATCACTTGAATGTGATTCTCCTTATTTTGGGTTACAATAATTTGCAGGTGTTACACTAAAAGAGTGAAAAGTATTAGGATCTTTTTGCTTTGTTTACAGTTCTCCGTTTTCATTTCTCGTTTTGAGGAGTAATTGTAAAATATCACCTTGTTTTCATGTTGTTTTCTCTTTCAAAGACTTGTACAAGAAATTCGAAATCAGAGAAACGGTCCTTTAGAGTGGGCCCTATGCCTGCGTACATGGAAAGAAGGGAAAAGAGTAAACAGTGCATTAAGATGGCACCAGAAAATACGCTATGCTGGAGGTAGGCCTCATAACGTATTTACTTTGTTCCTCTTTTTCTCTTTTTTTACTTTTTTTTCTTGCACCGATTCACATTCATTTCACTTATAACTCTTCTTCCATTCACTCCTTTCATTTTATCCCCATTCATCTCCTCTCATCAAAGCCTGTGCTCAGCAACCATGGTTTCCAAAGCTATCGACTCTGCCCCTAAACTTCGAGTCTCTTCCTCTTATCACTCCGTCGCTTTCTTCATTTCAATACTATCTCCTTTTCCTGTATTTTCATTTGTTTTCTTATTTTTCCTTGGAATAGGCATCTGTACAAAATGGTTTTAAATTGTTGTTGTAATGATATTTTAGAAATTGAACTCAGATAATTGTGCATTATTTTATAATCAGATTTTGAAGCACTGTAATTGAAAAAATTTGTTCTTTTATAGTTGTGTAACACACTGATTGACACAACAATTGAGTTTAGGAGTAGGATTTTTCATTCACTTTAGTTTTGAATTTCTTAGTGTTCGGATGTTGATAATTGCTGTAAAAAACATGTAGTTTCTTTCCTACATCGACATGAATTGAACTCTGCATTCGTTACCTGCTTTTTTTTTGTGCATAACCAAACATGTTGTCACATAGGCATAAACACACATATATGATTTTTTTTATTAATCTTAGACGTCAAGTTCTGTGTTTTGATATTTGAAGGAACATATGTAATTTTTTACTGTATAATATTGACAGAAACAACATGAGGATCCGGCAAAAGATGGTGTTGGAACCTCGTTGAACGAGTTAAATCACTTGGGAAAGCAATCAAAGGGGGAGGGAGTTGTATCCATTAAAGTAAGTTTCCAATTGGGTCTTTTTATTCTTGGGAAGGGTCCAGCTTTGTGTTGTTCTATTTGTTTGTCAGCTTAACTAACTTCCTTGTTCTTTCACTGTTAATGGCGAGAAATCACATTGACTTGCTAGTAGTAATATTTCATGATTAACATTATTTTGTAGAATTGTTGGATCAGTTCTTTGAGAATCGAGATTTGTATGTGGGGATTTGGATAATCCCAAGGTAAATAACAAATAGCCAAAACTAAAACATGCATATTGGCTACCAGGGTACTATAAAGACCCTTCTACTATTTCCTTTTGCTTTTACATTGTGGTGAACTTTTGATTTGTTTGGTTATTTGGGTGAGCAACCTGCATATGTGCCTGTGGCCTATATTTTACTTTATTGGCATTTTGGGGCACAGCTTTGTGATTGCTTATTTCAAGCAAAATGCAAGGTTGTGATGGCTTCTTTTTGTACACCCAGGTAGCTTGCAATTATCTTAGTTATGTTTGCACAGGAAAATGTTCAGAGGATACGATGTGAAGTTTCAGCTGTCACGCCTGCAATATCAAGTAGTGACTCATTGCAGACTGAGAAAAAAAGGCCCATTGATAAGCTTTCTGCAAGAATTGACCATCCTTCATATAAGTTCAGTGGTTTCTCTCAAGGCTTGGGAAAAAGAGACCGCATCAACAATCAAAATGTATCTGCAGAAAGTTTCAAGATTCCGTACGTGGAAAGATTACCACCATATGAATCTTGGATACCTTTGGCCAGGTGCGTTTATGCCTAAGTGAGAATACATACTTATCGAATTGTATTCCCTTTTTAAATTGAAATATAAATATAAAATCTTATTGATAAATCCATATGCAGATTGTATTATGTTTTTTCTGCTTTTTTAATAACTTTCATGTAGAACAGAAATGAGAGAATGGTCAAGATCGATCGATTATTGGAAGAAGACATTTTGAAGATTCTGGAGGATATGAATCTCATACTGGGATATGTTTGGAGAAAAGCCTAAGTGCTGCTCTAGATTCTTTGGACAACCTTTTCTGTCGCCAGTGCATAGTACATACTAAAACATTAATCTTTTGACATTATTTTCATCCTCTTCGTGTTTAATATGATAATAAGCATCCCGCATGTCTATTCTTTTCTGATTTCTTCCTGCAGAGGTTTGATTGTCCTTTGCATGGATGTTTTCAGCCGTTAATATATCTCGTAAGGAACATTGCTCTATGTTCTTTCAATTTATGGGGTATTTGGTTTGCTCTAAGGATTACCATGCTGCTTCACTAAATCCTTATGAGGTTCTAGGATATCATACATATGTACCAAGCTGGATGCATTGTGCTGAGTGTGAGGGGTGTATTTAGTCCCACATTGCCTAGAGATATGGCCAAAGTAGTGCTTATACGGCTTGGGCAATCCTCATCTTATAATTTGGGTTTGGGCCTAACTCAACCCCAAAAGCTAGCTTGTAAGGTGAGGGTTGCCCCTTACTTATAAGCACTTTTCAGGCCATATCACTATCCAATGTGGGACTCCAACACACCCCCTCACGCCCAGGACTGGACATCTGGAGCGTGAAGTTTGCAGGACTGGACATCTGCGGGTGGCCCAACGAATCTAGGATAGGCTCTGATACCATCTTATTATTTGGGTTTGGGCCTAACTCAACCCCAAACGCTAGCTTGTAAGGTGAGGGTTGCCCCTTACTTATAAGCACTCTTCAGGTCATATTACTATCCAATGTGGGTCTCCAACAGTTTCCTAGTTTCCTCAATTGATCCTAGTCCCTAAACTTTAGGGATTGATTCTACTACCGATGTATATATCCATTCATGAAAATACAACTGTTTAAATTAGTATAATAAGTGTTGGGAGTTGTAGCAATTACATTCAGATTCATGTACATAACGAGTCTTGTATTTAGGGAATATCATACATACACTTGGGAAGTAACAATATTATTAATTATTAATTATTAATTATTAATCTTCTTGTAAATGAAATCTGTATTTATTCCTAAGAGTGTATATAACTAGAAGATCATCTGAGTGGAGATCACTCAAGAAATTTAGCAATTTCTCTAAACAATATTCCCAATATTCTCAACTTGGTATCAGAGCAGGCTCGATCTAGAAAACCAAAGGCTCCACATCTGGTCAATAGAGTCTCGCATCTGACCGACCTGCAAAGGAGGTTGCCGGACAGTCCAGAAATCACCGACTGCCCAAACCCCGAAGCGACGTCACCGGAAAATTGCTAACACGCTGCCACGTGCAGTCTTTTCTACCGGCGCATGGTGTTCACGCGCCACCTTCCCAAAAGTTTTTCGCCGCTATTATGGTGTCTTCCAATTCGTCTTGTTGTCCTGCTTCCATTCTAGTTATCAGGTTCTCCAAAGTCCATTCCCTGTGAAGTGTTTGTTCTCAAGGTAATTGTCCATTTCAAATCCATTGTTTTTTAAAAAATGGCATCTGAAACATCTCAGTCAGGACAGAAAATGACAATCTTTCACTCTTTGTTTGTGGAACACTAATCATCACTTTTGAAAAGTTGAATGGAAAGAACTACCTGCCTCTATAGATCTCTGGTTTGTTGGTCAAGGATATCTTGACCATTTGGAAAAATCTTCAGATAAAATTTCTGAAGAAAAACAGAGTCGATGGGAAAAACCTCATTATCTACTTTGTGATTTGTTATGGCAGTCTTTTAAACCAAGCATCTTGCCGATGGAAGAAGGCTCAAAGTGTCTTTGCCAATGACATTCAAAGGTTGTATGATTCAGCACAAAAATTGGCTACACTCAAACAACCTGATCATGGTATGAATCCTATGTTTCTAAGGCTCAATCTGCAGTTGAGGAGTTGAAAATGTCTTTGGAAGCTTATATTCTAGAAGGTATAAAAACAAAACTCGTTAATCTGTATATGGTGTTGGTTCTTCGTGGGATGCACCCAGATTTTGAACATGTTCGTGATCAAATTCTGACTGGCCAATAGATTCCTTCAATGGAAAATTTGGTTACTCGACTTCTTCTTATTCCTTACCCAAAAACTGGCGGAAATTTGATTGATTCTATTGAATCTTCTAAATGGTATCCAACCAAGGAGGTCATGGAAACCATGGAGGAAGAAGTGGAAGAGGTTGTCATCCTCAATGTTCATATTTTAAAATAATGGGTTATACCCAAGAGACTTGCTACTCTCTTCATGGATTTCCCCACAAATCTGTGAATATCTCTAAGTCTGAAACATCAGAGATAAAAATTTCGGAAGAAGAGTATCAAGAATATCTCCAACTCAAAGCAGCCAAGAAATCCCATCAACTAGGATTACTCATTAGGATCTCTCTTATCTGTAGACTTTTTATAAAAGGCAAACTTGGATTGGAATAAAAATCATCAAGTAACTATCTTTTTTAAGGAAAAAAAGTGTTAGTCTAGGAGGGGCTCTGTCAAGGACGAGTCTGCTTCTTACTTTCACTATAGGTCGCAAGGAGTTTTCCATGGCTAAACCCTGTGACTCGATCCTATGTCAAGACCCTTGACATAAGCTTGTTGATAGTCTTATGGATCTGTACCAAGAGTTATTAACTAACCTGAAGGAGCCTTATAGATGTTGGAGATTGGTCAGGAAACTCATCTATCTCATTAGTACGAGACCAGATATTTCTTTTGTAGTTGGGATAGTTAGCCAATTCATGCAATCTTCACATAATTATCATTGGGATGCAGGTATCTGAATTTTGAGGTACATTAAAAGGGCACCGGGACAAGGACTACTCTATGAAGACAAAGGGAATTGGGTTTTGTGATGCAGATTCGACAAGTTCACCTATTGATAGACGTTCCACTTTAGTATATTGTTTTCCTGTTGGAGGAAATATTGTCACTTGGAATAGTAAAAAGCAAAATGTAGTTATAAGCTCTAGTGCAGAGGCTGAATACAGGGCTATGACTACAACTACTAGTGAACTCATTTGGATTAAAATTCTTGAAGAATTGAAGTTTGGATACACCCAATAAATAAAATTATGTTATGACAATCAAGCAGCTCTTCATATAACTTCCAATCTGGTGTTTCAACATATTGAAATTGATTGTCATTTTGTTCCTGAGAAAGTTCTTTCCCAATGAAACCATCACAGAATCTATTAATTTTAATGACCAACTAGCAGATATCTTCACAAAGTCTCTAAGGAGGCCTAGAACTCAATATATTTGTTCCAAGCTTGGAGCACTTGACTTATACGTTCCAATTTAAGGGGGAGTGTTAGAATTAGTATAAGTGTTGGGAGTGTAGTAATTATTTTCAGATTCGGGTACACAGTTAGCCATGTAACTAGGGAATATCATAGATGCACTTAGGAAGTAGAAATATTTTTGATCTCATTTTAAATGTAAATTGTATTTATTCCTAATAGTGAATATAAATAGAATATCAACTGGGTGCAAATCACTCAAACAATTCAGAAAGTTCTCTCTAAAATATTCCCAATATTCTCGACTACAACAATATTCATTATTCAGATTCAAGTGTTTCAATTTAAAAAAAATACGAAAATGGGTCTAGTGAACGTTGATATTCTGTTTGGGACATATTTATTGCCTATGGGATCAATATACTAGAACAAACGGTGGCATCTGTATGTTAAGTGAACAACTTACATTGGCAGTAATTCTCTAATAATACATTGTTTTCCACTTAATTTATGATGAATAATTCTGTGCATGTAATACTTGCAAGAAATACATCTCATCTATTTTTATTAAATGTTTGATGGGGAAAATGTGCAAGACTGATCTCCATTTCATTTTCTTGCAGCTAAAGGTTGTCAAGATTTCGTCTGAAGATTCAACTCCTGATTGTCCGGATAAGAAAGCTACAAAAATAAAAGAAATAGATGGGATATTGGCACCCGAGGAGCTTGGTGATCAGGGTACTAAAGGCACCTTGAAGCAAGGAAAATGCAATTATATGACAACAAAACCTTTCACAGCAGAAATTGATTGTTGTGATCTCAATTCAAATTTCTCGACTTGGAAACCTTTAGAGAAGGAGTTATTTTTGAAAGACATAGAAATATTTGGGAGAAACAGGTATCTAGCTTTCTACTCTCACAATTGAAATACTTGGACCGTGATAGGTACTTAGATTGCTACTACTTTTCTTAGAAAATTTGGTGTTTTGTTGAGAAATGTTAGAATGGTATCAAATTTAATCTTGTGTTTGCATGGGGGCAATGGTTGGAGTTGCAACCATGTAAGATGGAGTTCACATGTTCAATTATAGACACGACCTCTTGTAAGTGCAAGGTAAGGCTGCCTATCATAGGTCACCCTTTCCTGGAGCTGAACCTCATCCATAATAGGAGCTTTTTATAACCAGGCTTCCCTTTAGTGTGTGTGTGTGGATTTGCTTTCTTGTTTCTAGCATGTGTTTTGTTGTTACCCCTTGCAGTGGCAGATCCAAAACTTCAATAGTGAGGACAAACACATTAAAGAAATTATATTTTATATTTATATCAATATGATTGTAATCCAATATATATTTATAAATTTATGATTAGAATTCATTTTCCAAGATAAACCTTATATGAAATAATATATAGGGAGATTAATATACATGAGCCATATTATGAAGCTATGGGTGAGGGTAATCGAGTGGAGATTAAGACAAAAGACTCGAAAGATCAATTTGGTTTTATGTTTGTGAAGTCAACCATGGAAGCAATTTACTTGCTATGACAGTTGATGGAGCAATGTCGGAGGAATCAAAAGACTTACATATGGTTTTCATTGATTTGGAAAAGGCGTGGGATATGGTGCCAAGAGAGGTATTGTAGAAGTCCCTGGAGAAGAAATGTGATTGTATTGACTTTATTCGAGCAATCAAGGATATGTATGAGGGTGTCACGATTAGTGTGAGAACACAAAGGTAGGCACATAAGATTTTCCAATAACTATAAGATTGCACCAAGGGTCAACTTTGAGCCCCTATCTTTTTACCTTGTCTTGGATGTTCTTACTGAGCATATCCAAGAGCAGTGCCACAATGTATGCTTTTTGCAGCTGATATAAAGTCCTAGTTGGAGATTCGAGAGGAAATAAATGGGAAACTAGGAGCATGTTTGCTTTGTTTCCATATTTTTGTTTTCATAAATAATTACTATTGAAAAGTATTCTCAATATTATTGTAATTGTGTATAGAATATATTAGATTTTGGGCCTAACTTAATCCCAAAAGCTAGCTCATGAGATGAGGATTGCCCTCTACTTATAAGCTCTCATTAGATACTATCTCTAGTCAATGTGAGACTTGGGTTTTTCCCAATACACGCCCATCACTATTGGGCTTGGTGCATGGATAATATGGTGGGTGACCCAATAATGGATCTAGGATAGCTTTGATACCATATTAGATTTTGGGCCTAATTCAATCCCAAAAGAATACAAGCACTAATATGAAAATATAGACTAAGCTCTAACTAATGAGCTTGATTAATTGGCCTAATACAAAAAATGCTACTAATTACATATTTATAAGACTCCCCTCAAGCTGGTGAATGGATATCTATCATTCCCAGCTTGCAAGTAAGTTGCTAAATCGTTCTGTTGGCAAGCCCTTCGTTAACACCTATGCCAGTTGGTGCCCAGAGGGACGTATGCTGTTGTTATTAATCTGCTATCCAACTTTTCCTTGATGAAGTGTCGATCTATCTCAATGTGTTTTGTCTTGTCATGCTGAACAAGATTCTGAGCGATACTGATAGCCAATTTATTGTCACAAAACAACTTCATAGGGGCCTCATACTTTATCTTCAAGTCATCAAGCACAATTTTCATCCACAATAACTCATAATTTTAGATGATATTTGTATGTTAATAATTTTGTTTTATTATTTCATTTTTTTATAATTTTGTGAATTTTTGGCCTGCCAACCCACCACTAAACGGGGTGGGTTGGGAGGTTTAACCCACTTAACTAAATCGGGTCAACCGTCCCGTTTTCGGCAGGTCAATGGCGGGTCGGGGCGGGTTAACCACGTTTTTCCATCTTTATAGTTTAACCCTCCCCGTTCCTTAGCAACTCCAATCGTCCTCCCCGTGACAAGATCCTGAAAAACACAATGAGAAGGAAAAAAAAAGGTTACTTCACAGTTTTGGTCTCGAGTAAGTTTATGAATAGAGATCAAATTATTGGAAAGTGTGGGAACATGAAGCACATTTTTCAATTTTAACAAAGATTGAAGTTCAATATATCCAGAACCAACAACACGGGTATGAGATCCATCAACAACACGGGTATGAGATCCATCAACAACAGTAATATAAGAAAGATTGGAAGAGGAGGTGTAAGAAGAGAAATGTTTTGGTTGGAATGCCATGTGATTAGTGGTACCAGAGCCAATAATCCATACATCCCGAGGTATAGTAGCAGATGCATAAGACTTCTTACCATTCATTGCCCGAGAACAATATTTAGAAGGCTTACTAAGAGAGTCTTCTACAGGTTCAGCCATCAGAAACACTGAACAGAGGTGTTGTCAGAAAAAGGAGAATATACACGCTTCAAATGACCCCAAAAAAGATCTCAGATCACGGTTTTGACCCCTCAGATGGACAGAGGAAGGACCGACGATCAGAATGATGGCCATCGTGCGGTGATCGGTGGTCTAGAAGGCGACACGTGGGGTACGCGTGGCGGAGCGTGAGAAGTCGGAACGGGCTAGGTCTTCGGTGGTCGACCAGAAATACGCCAACGAGCAGTCTGGCAAGGGCGGTGAGAATAGATGAGGCGGCAGCTGGCTGTAGGCAGCAAGGAAGAAACCCTAGGAAATAGTAAGGGGCAGCAATGAAGGCTGCAAGGAGAGACATTAATAAGGCTGCTCGAAAAAAGAAGAAACCCTAGGAAAAGACCTGGGCTCTTGATACCATATTGAAAAGTATTCTCAATATTATTGTAATTGTGTATAGAGTACAAGCATTAATCTGAATATATGGACTAAGCTCTAACTAATAGGCCTGATTAACGGGCCTAATACAAAAAATGCTAATAATCACATATTTTAACAATCACAAAGATGCCACATTGTTTTCGTTTTGTTTCTTGTTTTTCAAATATCTCTATAAGAAATAGTGAAAACAACATTTTGTTGTTTTCATTGTTTCCTATACAAATCTTACTGGAAATGTAATGGAAACAAAGTGAAACTGGAAACAAAGTAGACAGACCCTAGAGATGTGGAGACAAGGTTTGAAAGCACATGGCTTTCGTTGCAGTAGATATTAGGTGGAGTATATGGAATGTAAGTTTAGCAGGCGTCAACCTAGCTTGCGGGTGAAAAATTAAAGACCATACCATACCACAAGTCATATAGTTTAAGTATTTTGAGTTCATCATACAAGACGACAGAGAAATAGAAGGAGATGTAAACCATAATTCAAGTGGGGTGGATGGAATGGAGGAGTATTTCAAATGTTATTTGTAATAGAAAGGTACCACTCAAGCTTAAGGAAAATTTTTACTGCACAACTATAAGACATACAATGTTTTATGGGTCTGAATGTTGGGCGATAAAAAGCCAACAAGAGAATCAACTCAATGTAGCAATGACAAGAAGGTTGTGTTGTATAAGTGGACATACTAGATATGATATGATTTGGAATGAATGCATTAGAGAGAAAGTTGGAGTAGCATCTATCGTAGAAAAAATGGTAGAATTTTGCCTTATGTGGTTTGAGCATGTGTGGAGAAGACTTGTAGAAGCCCCTGAAAGGTGAACGGATCAGATGGAGGGTAGCCCAATCGCTAAAGGCAGAGGAAGACCGAGAAAAACTATAGAAGAAACCATTAACGACTGAGAGGTCAATGGTTTTTCTATAGGCATGATTTGTGATAAAATATCATGGCTTTGTTTGATACATGTAGCCGAGCCCATATAATGAGAAAAGGCTTGGTGGTTGTTATCGAAACCTTATATGAAATAGTGAGGGGCAATACATGTTGTAGAAAATCATTCAGGTTAGTAGGCCATTTGTCCGTATATCCTCGAAACCCATCCTCGTTTTAGTTTCTTCTGCAGTTAATTTTTGCCAAGGCTTGGGTAGTTATGGAAATGGAAATATGTACTATCTTGGAAGGATCTTGTAAATTTTGATTGTACTTTCTCTGTGGATGATACGGTGAGTATATTAAATGTTTTTCTTTCCTTGAAAGCAGTGAACAATCTTGCTATAATGTTCTCAATATCATGTTTGTGCTTGCACATTTGTTAAATATTATTGTTTCTTGTGCAAGAATTGTGCTTTATTGAAGTATTTTTCATTGTAATATGCAGTCAATTATAACAGTTGAAGTTTGAATGTGATTTTTGAAAGTTGTTGTCTCCTAACTGTTAAAGTAATAAAGAAACTTTTAAGGTGTCTACATTTGAAATTTCTTTATAGCTTGTAGTTAACTACCCCAATTGGGTGAATGATTATACTTTCTCTTGAAACTAATAAATTATCTTGCAATAATGTTTTCAATATCATGTTTGTGCTTATACATTTGTAAAATGTTCTGGTTTCATGTACAAGAATTGGTCTCTATTGAAGTATTTCTCATTGTAAGATGCGGTCAATAATTGTTACTCTTTAAGCTTGAATGCGCTTTTAGAATGTTATTATCTCCCAACTGTTTGAGTAATAAAACAATTTTTGAGATGCCTTGATTTGATTATCTCTTTGTATCTTACCATCCCAATTGTGAAAAAAGGTTAATGAATAAACAAAACTAGAGTAGTATGAATTTTATATCCATGAATATCATACTTTTGATTTTATGTGAGAGGCCCATTTTTTAAGTTTGTGCTCATGTTCAACTCACGCTTTGCAGTTGCCTTATAGCACGGATCTTACTTTCTGGCTTGAAGACTTGCATGGAAATAGCTAGTTACATGCATGCTGGTGAAGCGTCCATTGCTGCATCAAGTTCAACCATCGAGGGAAATGGAAAAATTGATTCAGAATGCGCAGTGAGAATTAAAAGCATCCATTTCCTTATCTTCTTTACCTTACATTCTTCTGTCTTCTTTTATTGTCTTGATCTTTGTTTTTTTTTGGGGGGGGGGGGGGGGGGGGCTTGATGAAGATGGAAAATTAATTTCCCCAATTTCTGGAGTACCATAAGTTATGATGGAATTTATCGGTGAAACAAATTTAAATAGCAAACATAATATATGTCTGAAATTTCTTGCTCACATGGGATAAGAGAATCGGTATCAACATCTTGTAGGCAGAAGCAACACACTTGATAAAATTTAAATTCTTATTGTTGCCTAATAGGAAGGGTGTTTCATGGTAAGACATGCAGAAGGGATCGGATTGCACTTTTGAGCTGATGTGGCTGTATGTTTGTGTGTCTGTGTGTGACCTCTATAGTCTTGGTTTCCCTTGGTAGCCTTAGGACATACTCCTGTAATGTACTCTTACATAATGAAATCTTCTACATATTAAAGGAAAAATATAATTCTGAACATTCAACTTTTAGCAGTCGAACTTAATTTTGTAAATTTTTGTTCTAGGAACTTTTATTTAGTTGAACCTGTTTTCATGCTAGGACCAAGAGATGCGATCAAGGTCGCAGCTTTTACGAAAAAGGGGCAAGACAAGGAAGTGTCGATTTTCTCCAAAGTCTACTGGCCTCCAATCTACAAGGAGAAGAAATACTGATGGGGAAAACCAACCTTTGAAGCAGTATACACCATGTGATTGTCAGGGTACATGTGGAAAGGAATGTCCTTGTCACGATAATGGAAATTACTGTGAAAAATATTGCGTGTATGTCAATTTTCATTTACTCGTGTACCTTTTCTATTAAAGAAGTAGACGTGATACCATGTCTTGGTCACTTGGTCCATTTGAACTATTTCATTAATATTTGTGGGATATCTTGCCATCATCAAGACTCGAGTCTACTAGGGTGATTTGGTTAGATTGTCAAATATGGTTACTGATAGACCCATAATTAAGATGTGAATAATAGGAGTAAAGAAGGGCAACTAGTAGGAGCATTAGCTGTTAGTGGGAGCTAGTGGGATTGGATAAACTAAAGAGGGTACCACCATCTGCTGGTGAGTGGAGCGCATAAATAAGTGGACTGAATAGGCGGATAGTGGAGAGAATAAATAGGGAAGTGACGGGAGCTGAAGGTTTCATTCTAGAACTTGGAAAGGTTTTGGGTTGGCTAAAACCATAGGGCGAGATCTGCACTTGCAGCTCTGGTTTTCTTTCTTTCTCTTCTACCTACATTTTTATTTTCTATCATTGTAATTAGAGCTTGGCTCCTGGGTGTTCTTGCTGTTTTTTTTACTGTTAGTATCAGTTCCTGTCAGTGGTATTAGAGCTCCCAATCCTAGATATGGAGTACTTTTAGGCTTCTCTCTAGGCAATTAATTAGCAGATGGCAGAGATGACCTGAGTGTTGACAGAGAGGATAGAGGCAGCAATTAGGAATAGAAGGGGTGACTAGAAGGTGGATGCAGAAATGATGGGAGAAACAATGGTGGAGAAGAATTAAGAAGAGAGGATTGGGTGAAAAGGCTTGAAGGGCATTATTTCATGGGTGAAGAAGTCACACGCCACTATATCTGCGACCAGGTATTAGGTGGGGGAGAGGAGATGGAGGACATGCTAAAAACCACAAAACTCAGTCTCAGGTGGACCAACCAATGACCCACCGCTACTGGAGTCATTGAATTTGTCTCGTGCGGAAGGGGAGGGGATGCTTTTGGGTCCATGGCATTGCATCAGGAAGATGGAGATATGTAGCTGTATGAATGAAGTAGAGGGAAGGATAGAACTGAAATTACAAAATGGGGGCTGCATTTTACACAAAAATATTTTCCAAGACACCGCAATTTAAAAAATTTGATATTACTAAAGTACCCCTTCATTCTTCTTCCTTCTTGAAAAAAGTGTAATGTTATTTGTACAACTGAGTTTTGACAACTAGGGCGACAATTGTGATATCTGGTTAATGCAGTTCAAATATGTGGTTAATTACGTTCAGTAATTGGTTAATGAGTTGTGATACCTTGTTACATCCATTAATCATCCACTGAACATGATTAACCACAAATTTGAACTGCATTAACCACGATTTTCAGGTGTTCAAATATACATGACCCCATGTATATTTGAACACTATATTTGAACACCTGAAAATCGTGGTTAATGCAGTTCAAATATGTGGTTAATCACTTTCGGTGGATGGTTAATGAATGTAACAAGGTGTCGCAACTCATTAACCAATTACTGAACATAATTAACCACATATTTGAACTACATTAACCAAATACCGTAGTTGTCGCCCTAGTTGTCAAAATCTGTTTGTACAAATAACATTACTGTTAAAAAAATACACCACTTCATTCTTCCTCCTCTTCCCCCTCCCCAATGCTACGGCTCCACCCTAACGTCTTCCTCCTCCACAAGGATCGTCAATTTGGTTTCCGAAACCGCCAAGGAGTCAATCGAAGGAACTCGACGCCGAAGCTTCCAAGAAAGCCAACCTTATCAAAAAGCAAGCTGAACACAGGAGGCGGCGTGAACGGCTGCGAAACGACTTCGCGAATGACGGCGACTTGCCCGAGTGGTGGAGACGGCTGGCACGAGGACACTCAAAGCCTGGAACGAAGAGGCTCGCGATGTCTAGATGGCGGAGAGGAAGATCGGGAATGGTGCAAGACTCGCGGTGGCGGATGGTGGTCTTATGGAAGGCACCGGGCGGAGATCCGCGGAGGACCTTCACAGTGGCGACGACAACACCAAACTATGTGTGGTGGAGGTCGTGGCGGAGCATGGCGGAGAAGCTTGGTACAAGGTTCTGCTCTGTTTTATAGGTGTTAAGATTTTTGGTTTTGATTGAGATGATGGTAATGGGTTGTGGAAGGTGATTTAGAGTTTGATGTTATTGGAAAATTTGGTTGATGGTGATAGTATGATCACTGCCATGGTGGTTTGAAGATGGAGGAAAGAAAAGGGGAATCAGACATGGAGAATGTGGAAGGAGATAATGAGGGTATTTGGGGGATATTCAAATTTTTTGTGGTTTATCAGAAGCATTCGTGGTATAAAAAGCACCATTCTTACAAAATTAGGTACCATTTCCAACATATCGGTCAAGCTCAACCCATTAATATGGTGGAAATAGACCTATATCAAAAGGAAAATAACCCTCAAGTTACCCCAACACTTGCAACCATTCCAGTGAATCTATGGCCATGGTCCAATATCAAGAATGAAGATCGATTTGGTAAAGTATACCTGTTGTATGCCAGTGGTGAACCCAGCATGAATAGGGAAGGGCACTTTCATTCCTTGATGTCTTGTGTTGTGGGAGGTGGTAAGGGTCAATGGGACCCTGGTGGGAGTTCATTTTCTTCAGGCATAATAACCTGGTCCTCATTCTTCAAGTAACGGAACCCAGGTGGAAGTTTTCTTTGCTTTGAGGACAAGATGAACAAGGGTATTGATAGACCCACAATTAACATGTGCATAATATGAGTAAAGAAGGGATCTAGTGGGAGTGGAGAAAATAAAGAGGATAGCAATTACCGCTAGCGGGAGTGGATAGAATAAATAGGCAGTTAGTGGAGAGAATAAATACGAAAGTGAGGGGGGGGGGGGGTGGATTCATTCTGGAACTTGGAAAGATTTTTGGGTTGGCTAAGGCCATAGGGCAAAGACTGCTCTTGTAGCTCCGATTTTCTTTTTCTTTCTTATTGTACTTTATCTTTTCAATTTCTTTATCCTACCACTATAGTTGGAGCTTGGCTCCTGGGTGTTTTTGTTCTTTCTTTTTTTCATTAATATCAGTTCCTATTAATAACCTAAGCCTTTAAACTCAAAAAACAAAAGAAATGATGATTCATGTTTTAGAGTGCTACCCAGAGATATATTACTATCAACAAAAATCTATTTATTTTTTTTAAATAAAATAAAAAATCAATGCTTGACAAGGCTCTGAAAGATGAAAATGCATTTTCAACTTAAATTGTGAACTATGATAGAGACTTGAATTAATGTAATTGTTAACAAATTATGTTTTAAATATGATAAATTATCTTTTCTATCTCCAGGTGTTCAAGGTTTTGCAAAAACGCCTTGAAGGATGCCATTGTGCTAAGAGTCAATGCAGAAGTAGACGATGCTCATGCTTTGCAGCTCAACGTGAATATGACCCGGATGTCTGTCGTAATTGCTGGGTTAGGTAAAAAAAATTTCCCTGTGAACTTGATTTTATTCGTGTCATAGAGATTGAACAAAGTTTTGTGTTGTCAATGTAACCGCGTCTCTGGCTTTGGACTGACTATGATGATTTTCAATAAGCATGACATAAACTGCATTTGATCCATGTAGTGAGAAAAGGCTTTTGTTGTTGTTGTTGTTGTGAACTTAATGTTATGTCACCTAGGTTTTTTATTTTACATGTCTCGGATTGAGAAAGTCATAAATAATATTTTTACACCTGATAATAGTAGCATCTACTCATTTGACATTTTTTATATCATGGTGAACCTTTTTTCTTGTTCTCGTATTTGTACATTTTGCCTGATTGTAGAAACCAAAAGTACAGTTTTCTAATAAGTTTGCCTATTGCTGGTTTTTACAAGTATCTTGGTTTCAGAAAATATTAATTTTTTATTATTATATGATAGTAAGCTGAAAGCATCACAAACTTCAACATTGAATTAATGTTTCCCAATTATTAGTATTTAGTAGCTATGCTTCAATAAAATTTCTTTTATAAATTAAAAAAGAAAATGCTCCAACATTAGATGATTGAAGATGACCATTGGGTATCTCTATATTGTACCACATTAAAAACAAAGGATCAAAGAGTTCAAACATGTAGGGTGCAAATGGCTGCGATTTATCTGAAAGAAATGTATAAAATGTGACCTGCTACCACGTACATCATCTCTGACAATCAGGGCCTGGACCATCTGGTCTGGGAAGTTGTCACGTGTCCTTTGAAGCTATGGTGAATGGAGTAGAACCGAACTCTCCATTCTGTTGTATCCATTTCAACTATTAGTGGATGGAACTGAGCTGTATCTTTTACTATGCCTTAAAGACATTCTTTGTCCAGTTGTGGGGATGGTTCGTTAGGGGAGCCACCACGGCGTGGAGATGGTCAATGTGGAAATATGAGGTCTCTTTTAGGGCAACATAAGAGGGTTAGTAATTCATTTTCTCTTTAAAATATCTGTATTTCAGTCTTGAATACATGTGTGCTTAAATTGTTTTCCTTATTTGTATGTCTGTCAGATTCTTTTGACAGAGTCTGATGTTGCAGGATGGGGAGCTTTCTCAAAGGTTGAGATGCCTTTACTTGTTGGTTTTCGAATAATGTGAGAGAATGTTCTCCATACTAATTGATGATGCATTTCAGGACCCAATTAAGAAAGATGATTACATCGGAGAGTACACGGGCGAACTGATCTCTCATACAGAAGCAGATGCACGTGTAGACTCGCCTTTTCTTTTTACCTTGAATGATCAAGTAAATGTTTCGTATCAACTACATTTTCTCCCATAATATATTGGGATTTCAAACTGATGATGTAAAATCTTGAACCTGCTAACTGTTTCTTCACAGTATGTTATTGATGCTCATCGCAAAGGCAGCAAGTTGAAATTTTTAAACCACTCATTGTCAAATGGCAACTGCGTTGCAAAGGTGAGTCCAGAAACTCAAGTTTTGGGGAGATTTGATACTCACCCTTTGGTCTAAGTTGTAACACCCTAGTTTTTACACCTAGGATTAATTATTTTATTTGGATGATTATGTTTATTATGTTAGGTGGTTTAGTTTGAGTAATTAAATTACTCTCTTCAAATTATTTTATTAAGTGCGTTAGCACTGACTCATTTCAGTGAATGCACGTTTACTAGACAATAATTTATGTTATTGTCACTATTATACCAGTACAGAAAAATATTTTAAATAATGTAAATAAGAGAAAAACATTTTCATATTCTTATCCTATTTAATTTTAGAGTTAAAAATATGTTGGTTTGACATTTATCGGAGATTAAATTTTGGACGGAGTATTTTCTTAGTAGATCAGTTCAACTATTAATCTTTACTCTAACTTGAATTTCGAAAACATATCCTTATCAATCTTTATTTTTAGATTCTAAAAAGTAAAAACATGTTTATTTTAGGCCTAATATTTATCACTCATTTTGTACCTATCACTAAATAATTAGCTTAAAAACTAAGCTTCCTCACTTTTCTCTCTCTCATTCTCGACGTTCTCTCACTTTTCTCTTTTCTTTCTCTGCTTCTTTCTTCTTCTTCCTTCTTTCTTTTCTTCTTTCTTTTCTCTTCTTCCCGCCTCTCCTTAACTCCATCCCTCTCCATTCAGATCACGACCACCAGTAGGAAGCCGCGCGCCGCCGCCTGCACCGCTCGGAGTCGCGTGCCGCCGAGGAGAAGCTTCGACCGCCACGCGAGGAGGAGAAAACGCGCATCTGTTTCGCGTCCTCAACCGTCCAACACCGCGAGCTCCACTGCTGGATGCGCACTGCGGGGCCTCCACTGAAATGGTCCCTTGCTGCCTTTGTTTGGAGCTCCTCCTTCTTCCTTGTGTGGGTCACACAAAAACCCATCTTTCTGGTTAGGAACCGCCACTAACACCTCGCCGGAATCGCGTCCGCCGCCGCGAGGAGCACCACAACACCACCTTCAAGTTGTCTTCAAGCTTGGGTGAGTCAAAACCCTCTCATCTCTTCTAGATTCAAAACCCCCAAATTGATTTTGAAACCCTAACCCTAACCCTCTGATGTCAGATTTTAATCTTAAGATTTAAGCTTGTTTTATGAAATTAGGACTGTGAAATTGTGTTTCCCTAAACCAATTTCATTATTCTGAGTTTTCCCTAAATTTTAATAAGGAGCCCTAAAACCCCAATTTGATTTTATTTGAATTTGGGTATGTTTTTATGAAATTAATTATGATTCAGTGTAATTAGGACTCTTAATGGATGATTTCCAAAGTTCTTTTTCAAGATCTTTTAATCAAAACAAAGTTTCTAAAAGGGTATTAGGAAGCGTGAGCTTCAAACTTGATTTTCTTTAAAAATAACCTTGTTTGGTAATTAGATTAAGTGTTTAGATAAAGTTAGAATGTGTGTTTGATCATGTGAAATTGATTTCTTGATTTTTGGTTGTTGCGCGTTGTTGGACTTCCTCTCTGAGACGTTTGACACGGCTATGCTTGCTTGATGGATTAGATAGTTACACTCTTGGAGCTAATGTGAGTATTAAGACGAGGATCCTTTACTTGTCTTCAAAGGTAAGGGGAGTTTTGCCTAGGGATATTCAATAACTGTATGCATGTGTGTAAGTGTTTAACTGGATAGTTATAGGTTGATTGAGCTTACTTGATTATCTTATGTACTTGAACTGTTGTGCTATTATCTGATGTTGAACTGTACTTGTTCTAAATGATAAAATGCATATATGTGATGAACTGCTTTCAACTGTGATATTAGCATGGCACTGATGATATATACTGTTGTTGATTGAAAGTTTGCTAAGCCAGACGTGCGTCTGTGCTCAACCGTTATAAGGATTAAAAACCTTAATAAGCTTTGAAGATGAAGGGATTGGTGTTCTTTTCCAAAAGCTCATTAACTTAAAGTACTTGTTTTAAATGTTGAAATGGTTTTGGTGAACTATTGCTATACAAGAGGAAAATCCTTTTCGAACTATGTGTTTTCAAGTGAAAACTTTCAAGATTATTTGGCAATATCCTATTGGGGGAAATATTTCAAAGATAAAAGAATTTCAAAGATGCTTTATAAAAGATTTTCAAAGAAAAGGTTTTTCCTAAATATTTTAGAAACTTTCCGATGACCTGGATAGGTTATCGAGGATTCGGTTTTGAATTTGTTTTTCACTGAACGAAAAATAAGTACTTAAGAAAGAGAATCTAGTACGCGAGACGTCGCCTCTAGTATTCAGTGATGTGCACGTGATCTTGAATCAGTGTGAATTCGGGACTACGAGTCCTGGCTATGATATTATGGACTTAGGTCCTAATCACGTTGTGTTGGACTGTGTCTTCTGACCGCGTGTGATGATTATGATTAAAGGTGAAGGTTGTTTTCTATGACCACAACCCTTGACTGTGGCCACGGTCTTGGGCATTGTGATTGAGCATTCGGACTATGAGTCCTATGCTTCTGAGTTTTCAATGCGATGGGGAAATGATGATTTAAGTCGTTAGCCTTGAGCAGCGACAGTGAAAATGATGAACACAAAGAAATCCTTTTAAATAAAATATTTTCTCATGTGCATTTCCCCAAGCAGACGTGCTATTGATGATTATAACAGATACAAGGTGGTATCTGGGGAGTCTGTCCATGTAAATCGAGTGAAGAGGCACATATGACGTTGCCCGTCCTGAGACCTTAATGCATGAGGGTAAGGGGGTAACTGCCCAATGGGCTAGAGCTTGACCAACTCTAATTCTTCTCCAGTGAAAAACGGTGTTGATATCTCATGAGATTAAGTTAGAGCCTGATATTGAAGTGCCATGCATATTTTCCAAAGATTGACTGTGCGGGTTTGATGCCCTTTGATATAACACTTCTTTGTTGTGTATATGCATGATTTGACTGCTTATATGATTATGTGATGTATGTATCATGTATATGGTTGTTGTGGGATATATCTTATGATGGTATCTCACCCTTACAAACATATCAGGTTTCTTCTGGTTTGCTATTGTACCTCGGGTATTTTAGTACAGATGTGCAGAGGAGTCTTCCTAAGTCACTCAGAGACTTAGATCTAGTTGCTTGACGAAGTATTTGATTGTGGAACGATCACGTGAGTTCTTCTCAGGAATAACTTTTAGAATGACCAGCTTAGGGTTTGAGACTTAGATTATTTTGATAAGTATGTATGAGTATGGCTCAGAGAGCCTTTATTTTAAAATGAAATGTTTATCGCTCGGAGAGCGTGATTTTGAAAGAAAACTTAAACTTTTCCTTCTGGTCTTGTAAAGCTAATTGATATAACTATCTTTAGCATGTTATTGCTTGATTGTATTTGGTGTAACTGGAATTCTGGAATGAAAATGTAATTATTTTAGCAGGTGTTCTTTTACCTGGGATGTCCGAATTACAGAGGAGACTCTGTCAAAATTTTTGTAAAATACTAGCTTTTATTCAAGTATATTCTTTAAATTAAATAGGCTTGCCATACTATGATAGTAAGACTGTGTGCCAATCAAGGCTTAGGAGTCGTGACAAAATTTTTATACCTAATTTCAGACACTTATATACTTATATAAATTATTTTCCGAAAGCACCAGCAAATTATCTTTTAATTTAAATTCCGCATGTGTTACTTAAGTAATGCCCTCAAGGGGGGGCGTTACAAGGTGGTATCAGAGCTGGTCGAGTCTTTCGGGATCTTTGGGGAATAGGTCTGTTAAGTTTTGTTGTGTGATCTCTGGTTGGCTCTTGTTTGAATTGTTTCTTGTTGGAGCAATGTGTGTTGACACACAAGTATATGTTTCTTGATGGTTTTCCAAGGGCTTTATGTCCTGGGAGACCTTAGATTTTGAATGTTACTTGGGTTCGAATATGACATTCGATTATCCTTGCGAATCGTGTCTGAAATTCGAAACAAGGTGCTTGTGTAAAGGGTTTTTCCGGGAGTGTTCCCTGGAAATATTCTAGGGTTATGGTTAGCAAAGGACATTGATTTTTGATTGATCTAGTTTCTGGATTCGGTCAGATCTCTGTCGCTTTGTGTAGGATGTTGCCTACGAAGTTAAAAACGAGTTAGATGACTCATTCAACTGAAAGATCGGTGGTCTGAACCGTTTGTTAGACCGAGTGTTTTCCTTGTGAAGCACCAATGTTGTGTGAAGGCTCGTGTCACCGTCTAGATTCCTGACAACTAAGTAAAGGACGAATTATGAACAAGTATTTTCTGACTTTAATTTGAAATCATTAGAACTCCCGAATTAGTTATGCTAATTCATTGATTTCCAGTTATTCATTTCTTTGTTTGTGAGAAGTTGTACTCACACTCCTAAATGATCCTCGATGTATTAGACATTTGAGTGAATTGGTTTAAAGGAATCGATTGGTATGGATACTTTCACATTTTGTTGAGAGAAGTGGTTATGACTATTTCTTGAGTTATAACACAAATAATTTCGTGATAGCGGAAGTTTCTTGGTGAAACTCAGTTTCGTCACTTCTATTTTTGATAGAGGTGAAAGTCATCATTTTGTAAATTCTTTGTATTAAGAATAAGAATTAATCCTCTTGGGATTAGACATTATTCACCCCTTGATTCTTTGAATCCGTTGGAAGATTCTTGTGGAAGAATGAACTTTATTAGATTCATGTTTGTAAATGTGTATTGATCATGCATTTTTACATCCACGAACCTGATGGAATGATCTTTTTCCATACTGGATGTTCCGATATCCTTCAAATTAATGAAATTCTTTTCTATGCTTATGTGAACGTGAAATCCAGAAAAATTTTCTTTTCTTGAGAAATTCTTTTATGAACACCAAGGTCTTGTCTTATTGCGGTTCGACCGTACTTTTCGTCATTGATCATTTTAGTTCTACGTATTTTCCAAATGTTGTCGATGTGTGACTTATCTCATCAGTCGTGAGTTGGATATCTCCACATCAAGGTGTACAATTGAGACCTTCCTTGTTGAGACGTTGGCATTCCTTCAATCTTTGTTATGAGTTTTCTGAAGACCTACATGAGTCTTGTGTGAATTCAAGTGATCATGGATCGACTGGTGAAGTTTACATCTTCTTACGAGTTAAGATCCACAAGCAGAGTTAGTGAACCGAATAATGTATCAGAAGATTGTTCAGATTTCATGGAGTATCTTCAAGTGTTGTTTCAGATGAAAAACGGAAGTTTATCAACCTGTGTCGGTTAAGTTTACTTTAAGTGTTGAAGACTAAGTTGAGACTAAGTCCAACTGATCATCCTCAGTGGGATGGATAAGTAATGAGATTACCTATCGTTAGCAGGTTAGCTGGGAGATAGTGTGGTACCTAAATTTTTGCCATCTCTATGGTAGGACAAACCAGAGTTGATAGGATTTCCGTTAGTGTATAAATGTGAATGGTACTATGAGGACCCTTAAGTTCAACGTCGTTGAGAGAGACGATTACGATGGATTTTATCATGATCGAGGCAGATGTATCATTAAAGGAAATTAGAGTAGTGATCAAAGGTTATGGTTAATGTTGACTTCGTGAGTCCGAGGATTAACGGAAAAATATGTATGGTAGTTTTCCTTAAGTTGGACGGAAATAGTAAAAAGGAGTTCTTGAGTGAAACTAAGTTGTTAGAAAAGTTTAAGAATTATGATTTTGGATAATTCAAACTGAAGTGATTCCTTTTGGTTGTAGTTGCATGAAAGAATGTAATCGTATTCTTTAAGATTGAAATGAATGACTATGATATAATTTGGAGTGGTGGAATATGTTCAAAGGAAACTAAGACAACAATTGTATACTTTGAGTGGAAAGTAGATATATGTGATAGAGTTAAAGTTGAACTTGATGTTCGTTGTGAGGATAAGGTGTTGAAGAAGTTTTGCTAGTAGACAAATTTGGAGGCAAGAAGTGATTAAGTTTTGATTATGTCTTTCGAGTGTAATAAGCTATGGCGAAATGTTTATAATCTTTGAGGTCTTATTCTGGTAAATATGTGATTGATGATCCATAGTGGAAACTAGATGTTTTAAATCCAAGACTGCCATTAGGGAGTGTCCACCTGGATTTCTTGGCTTTGTTTTGGGTGCAACTCCTAAGGGGTAATGGCCTTAGAGAAACTATTTTATAATCTCTTTTCTCAGCTGCAGATATATAAGATAAGTGCAGATATGATACAAGCACTTCCTTGCATAAGTGATAGAGCTATGTCTTCAGATGGAGGAATTGTTAGGAGTTGTGTATTTTCCTTGGACAATAGGGTAAAGGTGCATAGGAAATTTCTTAAACCAGGGATACTAACGGGGCTTGAGGACTAAATTGAAGATGAGAGTCAAATGAAGGATATGAAATCGAAGTAGGCAAAAGATCCGAGAGGAATTAAGAAGAGGACGGACTATGTTGGATGTGGTAAGATTCAATTTTAATAAGATTGAATTTCTTAGGTTCTTGGAGCAAAGGTTATCATGTGCAACTCAGGAATGTTACGACGTTTTGATTGAAGATTTGAAAGTGTGAATTTGATATGACTAGAAGAGTAGATTAAGCCCAAATGAACTAAGACTAGGATCGCATCTCTTGAGTAGAAGGTTAATTGATGTTATGGTAAAGATATTGTTGGTTTTAATGTTATTTGTGAAAGTTGGATATTGGAGAAAGTTTTTCTAATGGATCATTGAGAATTGAAGAGATTAAGCGTTGATTTTGTTCTTTGAAGTGTAATAGACTTAGATGAAATATCAAAGGTAATGGGGATAATGCGGTAGTGAAAAGTCTCGAGGATAAGTAGAATGGCATAAGAATTGATTCTGTTATAGTGTTATAGATGAAAGGAATGAAGCAATGAGAATACAAAGCAAGATTTTAGAGTTAAGGCATGATTACAACATCATGTTTAGTTTTGAGCTACGAAATTTCGAGGACGAAATTTTTTTAAGAGGGGTAGTAATGTAACACCCTAGTTTTTACACCTAGGATTAATTATTTTATTTGGATGATTATGTTTATTATGTTAGGTGGTTTAGTTTGAGTAATTAAATTACTCTCTTCAAATTATTTTATTAAGTGCGTTAGCACTGACTCATTTCAGTGAATGCACGTTTACTAGACAATAATTTATGTTATTGTCACTATTATACCAGTATAGAAAAATATTTTAAATAATGTAAATAAGAGAAAAACATTTTCATATTCTTATCCTATTTAATTTTAGAGTTAAAAATATGTTGGTTTGACATTTATCGGAGATTAAATTTTGGACTGAGTATTTTCTTAGTAGATCAGTTCAACTATTAATCTTTACTCTAACTTGAATTTCGAAAACATATCCTTATCAATCTTTATTTTTAGATTCTAAAAAGTAAAAACATGTTTATTTTAGGCCTAATATTTATCACTCATTTTGTACCTATCACTAAATAATTAGCTTAAAAACTAAGCTTCCTCACTTTTCTCTCTCTCATTCTCGACGTTCTCTCACTTTTCTCTTTTCTTTCTCTGCTTCTTTCTTCCTCTTCCTTCTTTCTTTTCTTCTTTCTTTTCTCTTCTTCCTCCCTCTCCCTAACTCCATCCCTCTCCATTCAGATCATGACCACCAGCCGGGAAGCCGCACGCCGCCGCCTGCATCGCTCGGAGTCGCGTGCCGCCGAGGAGAAGCTTCGACCGCCACGCGAGGAGGAGAAAACGCGCATCTGTTTCGCGTCCTCAACCGTCCAACACCGCGAGCTCCACTGCTGGATGCGCACTGCGGGGCCTCCACCGAAATGGTCCCTTGATGCCTTTGTTTGGAGCTCCTCCTTCTTCCTTGTGTGGGTCACACAAAAACCCATCTTTCTGGTTAGGAACCGCCACTGCCACCTCGCCGGAATCGCGTCCGCCGCCGCGAGGAGCACCACAGCACCACCTTCAAGTTGTCTTCAAGCTTGGGTGAGTCAAAACCCTCTCATCTCTTCTAGATTCAAAACCCCCAAATTGATTTTGAAACCCTAACCCTAACCCTCTGATTTCAGATTTTAATCTTGTTTTATGAAATTAGGACTGTGAAATTGTGTTTCCCTAAACCAATTTCATTATTTTGAGTTTTCCCTAAATTTTAATAAGGAGCCCTAAAACCCCAATTTGATTTTATTTGAATTTGGGTATGTTTTTATGAAATTAATTATGATTCAGTGTAATTAGGACTCTTAATGGATGATTTCCAAAGTTCTTTTTCAAGATCTTTTAATCAAAACAAAGTTTCTAAAAGGGTATTAGGAAGCGTGAGCTTCAAACTTGATTTTCTTTAAAAATAACCTTGTTTGGTAATTAAATTAAGTGTTTAGATAAAGTTAGAATGTGTGTTTGATCATGTGAAATTGATTTCTTGATTTTTGGTTGTTGCGCGTTGTTGGACTTCCTCTATGAGACGTTTGACACGGCTATGCTTGCTTGATGGAGTAGATAGTTACACTCTTGGAGCTAATGTGAGTATTAAGACGAGGATCCTTTACTTGTCTTCAAAGGTAAGGGGAGTTTTGCCTAGGGATATTCAATAACTGTATGCATGTGTGTAAGTGTTTAACTGGATAGTTATAGGTTGATTGAGCTTACTTGATTATCTTATGTACTTGAACTGTTGTGCTATTATCTGATGTTGAACTGTACTTGTTCTAAATGATAAAATGCATATATGTGATGAACTGCTTTCAACTGTGATATTAGCATGGCACTGATGATATATACTGTTGTTGATTGAAAGTTTGCTAAGCCAGACGTGCGTCTGTGCTCAACCGTTATAAGGATTAAAAACCTTAATAAGCTTTGAAGATGAAGGGATTGGTGTTCTTTTCCAAAAGCTCATTAACTTAAAGTACTTGTTTTAAATGTTGAAATGGTTTTGGTGAACTATTGCTATACAAGAGGAAAATCCTTTTCGAACTATGTGTTTTCAAGTGAAAACTTTCAAGATTATTTGGCAATATCCTATTGGGGGAAATATTTCAAAGATAAAAGAATTTCAAAGATGCTTTATAAAAGATTTTCAAAGAAAAGGTTTTTCCTAAATATTTTAGAAACTTTCCGAGGACCTGGATAGGTTATCGAGGATTCAGTTTTGAATTTGTTTTTCACTGAACGAAAAATAAGTACTTAAGAAAGAGAATATAGTACGCGAGACGTCGCCTCTAGTATTCAGTGATGTGCACGTGATCTTGAATCAGTGTGAATTCGGGACTACGAGTCCTGGCTATGATATTATGGACTTAGGTCCTAATCACGTTGTGTTGGACTGTGTCTTCTGACCGCGTGTGATGATTATGATTAAAGGTGAAGGTTGTTTTCTACGACCACAACCCTTGACTGTGGCCACGGTCTTGGGCATTGTGATTGAGCATTCGGACTATGAGTCCTATTCTTCTGAGTTTTCAATGCGATGGGGAAATGATGATTTAAGTCGTTAGCCTTGAGCAGCGACAGTGAAAATGATGAACAAAAAGAAATCCTTTTAAATAAAATATTTTCTCATGTGCATTTCCCCAAGCAGACGTTCTATTGATGATTATAACAGATACAAGGTGGTATCTGGGGAGTCTGTCCATGTAAACCGAGTGAAGAGGCACATGTGACGTTGCCCGTCCTGAGACCTTAATGCATGAGGGTAAGGGGGTAACTGCCCAGGTGGGCTAGAGCTTGACCAACTCTAATTCTTCTCCAGTGAAAAACGGTGTTGATATCTCATGAGATTAAGTTAGAGCCTGATATTGAAGTGCCATGCATATTTTCGAAAGATTGATTGTGCGGGTTTGATGCCCTTTGATATAACACTGTTTTGTTGTGTATATGCATGATTTGACTGCTTATATGATTATGTGATGTATGTATCATGTATATGGTTGTTGTGGGATATATCTTATGATGGTATCTCACCCTTACAAACATATCAGGTTTCTTCTGGTTTGCTATTGTACCTCGGGTATTTTAGTACAGATGTGCAGAGGAGTCTTCCTAAGTCACTCAGAGACTTAGATCTAGTTGCTTGACGAAGTATTTGATTGTGGAACGATCACGTGAGTTCTTCTCAGGAATAACTTTTAGAATGACCAGCTTAGGGTTTGAGACTTAGATTATTTTGATAAGTATGTATGAGTATGGCTCAGAGAGCCTTTATTTTAAAATGAAATGTTTATGGCTCGGAGAGCGTGATTTTGAAAGAAAACTTAAACTTTTCCTTTTGGTCTTGTAAAGTTTATTGATATAACTATCTTTAGCATGTTATTGCTTGATTGTATTTGGTGTAACTGGAATTCTGGAATGAAAATGTAATTATTTTAGCAGGTGTTCTTTTACCTGGGATGTCCGAATTACAGAGGAGACTCTGTCAAAATTTTTGTAAAATACTAGCTTTTATTCAAGTATATTCTTTAAATTAAATAGGCTTGCCATACTATGATAGTAAGACTATGTGCCAATCAAGGCTTAGGAGTCGTGACAAAATTTTTATACCCAATTTCAGACACTTATATAGTTATATAAATTATTTTCCGAAAGCACCAGCAAATTATCTTTTAATTTAAATTCCGCATGTGTTACTTAAGTAATGCCCTCAGGGGGCGTATATAAGTAGCTTGAACTAGATTGTAGAATTGTCACACTGATTGGCCTTTTGTTCGGTTGCATAGATGATGATGGTTTTTGGGAGTCACCGAGTAGGTATATTTGCCAAGAGAGACATTGAAGCTGGCGAGGAGCTCCTCTTTGATTATTGTTATGATCCAAGTGTAGCACCACCGTGGGCTCTTAAACCCGAGGCTTCAAAGAGAGGCAAATCAGCAGTTTCACGAGGCAGGGCAAGGAAAAAGAAGTCTCGTTGATGAGCCGTAGCCAAGGACCAAGGTCTAGGATGTACACTATCTTGAGAAACAAATTTGTGACATCCTATGGGAAATACCCAAGAGCAATTGTTATGAGGTCACTAATAACAGATGCTAATATGCGAAAAATTATGGAAGATACTTGTCAAACAACAAACGCGTAAACAGGGTAATCAATTCAATGTTGAGGCCAGTGAACTAGAAGTTAGCTTAGCAGGTTTGAACTAAGGTGGCATTTGGTTCTTGGAATGTTTTATTGTTAGGAAAATTTATATTTAAAACTTGTACTAAACGCTACCTAATAGTATGAGATTGCAGATGATTGGAGGCATATTTATATTTCTATACACTTGATGCTAATTTTGGCTGGAAATTTTTAGGGAAGTCATTAATCTTGCCATTAGTAATGGTAAGAAGAAATGCTTAATTTTAGTTACCTTTGGTGAAACTTGTAAAAGCAATTATTTGGTTTTTTTTTGGGTGAAATGTTCATTGTCTTTCCAGCTAGAAAAAAAAATGTTGATGTTCAATGGCATTTGATTCTTATTCTTATCTAGCAATTAGACACATAGATAGTAGATAACCAAAGTGATTTGATTGATTCAAACAAACGGAATTGTCAAAGTGTAACGGGCCAGCCTACTTTCACTAAAATCTTGGGTCAAATCTTATATCGGTCCGGCTAAAGAATTATTGGCCTAAATTGATTAGCCAACAAGCCGAGGCCCAATTAACACTTCTGGCAAGAGTTGAATGGGATTTGGTAATTATAGAGTTGATATATTGTTAATAAAAAAAATCATCTTGTCATTCAATCACAAATCATCTTATGTGTGACTTTTTAGGTAGTTGTTATAAGAGTAAAATATTTTTTAGGTTTAATTATTTGATTGATCATTGGACTATTTGGAAATTTTCAAGAATGACAATTTGGGAATTCTCAAGTATGTCCCTGAGGTAAAAAGTTTCTAATTGGTTCATTGAATTTATAAATAAAAATTAATTGGGTCTCTAAACTTATAAAAAAAAATCAATTGGGTTCTTTCGGTAGAGTTTCATGAAGAGGTTGTTAAGCTTGTTGATGTGGAACCTGGAATTGTTTTCCCCAAATTAATATTTTGGGTTGCAAGAGACTAAAATGTTGAACTAGAAGACCAAAACGTTATATGTGAGTGCTTCTCTCTCACTTGAACCAACAACTTATTCCTTCCCCAAATTTTGTTTCACGATTGCATACCCTTATCCCTAAATAGTGAATGAGGGTGGAGTGTTACTCGGAGGATGACATGGCATAGATGACTGATATGAGTGCTTAGTTCAGGAACTTGCTTGAAAATTATAGTCCAAGAACCAACTGAATAAGTAAACCTATTTTTTATTCGCTGCTCAAGAGAGGCATCATCCGCTAGTCTGTCTGAAGAAGAGAAGAAGAATATTCCTAAGGTTAGAGGGAAGTGTGGTCTTTCAAACTTTAGATATATGATCTATAAAGACCTCTGGGGACTTCCTATAAACAGTAATAATGTGGAATTCATCTACACCATTAAATGGGAAAAGGAAGTCTCAGTGATCCCTCCACCTACTTTAGAGCCTATTGCAGATGAACCTGTTGTTGAAAAACCTGATCAAATTGCCACTGCTGTTGGTTTAGAAGATACAACTGAATCCATTCACCATCAGAGCTCATCAGAAAGACAATCTTCTCATCCTTTAGCTCTAGTAGTGATGCACCCTTCAGATCATTCAAGAACACTACGCACATTTCAAGAGTCTCATTGAAAGCTCAAGGCAACAGGCTCGCCATCTAATCTTGAAGAGGTTCTTGGAAAAATAGTTGATGAAAGGGTTGTCAAGATAGTTGATGAGAAGTTTGAAAAGATGACTGAGAAGATTAAGGAGGATGTCCAACAGCAAGTTAAAACTTCAATGGCTCCACTCTTAGAGGTTGTAAATAAAATGCTGGAATTCCTCATGGACTTCAAAAAAAGTCAGACTCAGAACCCTCCTCCTCCACCACCTCCTCCTGCTTAACCTTTACCTTTATTTTTTTGTCTTATACTGACAATGATGGTCCTCTCCTTTTACCTTTTTGGCTGATGACAAAAACGGATTTTTTTCTCTCTCTTATGTTTGCTTATTTGCTTTGATATCTGCTACTCTGATACTTATGTTTATTTATTCCCTTATATATATTCTAAGTATGATAAGCTATTGCACCTAATTGTTAGCTTACATGCAGTTGTTTTTCATATGCTTTTTCTGCTTAATTATTTGAATGCTTTGTCTTAGGGGAGCCCTGCAAGCTCTGTTAGATTTTGCTTTTCAAATTTAATTAGTTTTGTCATCATCAAAAAGGGAGAGATTGTAAGAACCAAAGTGGTTTTGGATTTAATAATCTCTACGTTTTGATGCTAACAAAAGGATTAAATTTGCTTGGCAAAGTGTTAGTTGAGATCTAACATGTGCTCTCAGTTATGCAGGAATACTTTAATATAAGTAAACATAGGATAAGTTTTCATTGAAAAATACGCGTCCACCCTTGTAGACGGGCTGCTCAAATACTTTGGTAAGGCTACTTAGTTATTTAATTAAGTAGACAAGGCCCTAACTGTTTGCTAGATGAATACCAAAATAACTTGTTAGATACAGCAAGTCCAAAGACTTGATAATAAGCACGTCCATCTTGCCGCGTAGGCAGACGGAAGTAATTAGTAGAAGTAAATGAACTGAAAAATAAATTAATCTAGTAGAAGAGCTCTAACCGCCACGTCATCAAACGAAGATCTTTATAACTCATTGAGGAATAGCAAGTCCGAAGACTAGATAGACAAGAGGATATGCCACATCATCAGACGAGCAAAATAAAATATTGAACATACTTAGTCTCTCATATAACTAAGTAGACGGAGTTTCTTTTTAGACGAAAGCTCCATCTTTGAAATGAATTAAATGCAATCCGAATCACTTGAATTTATTTCAAATTATTGATATTTATTTCAATAGAATATTTGTTCTTCACATTTGTTTTATCTGCTTTAATGTTTCACCTTGTTATAAAAGAAACATAGTACCATCAAGAAATGCAAAAAGCAGAATCGTACAATAAGATACTGCAAAACGATCTGTACGATGACAACTTTATGACTGAAAAAACTGAATTATACACAAAGGAGGAACAACAAGTTCTCAAGCTACAATACTCAGATCAGTAAGCCTCCAATTTCATCCTACCTCGATAACCAAGAGTGAGACACCCCGTTGTGCCCCATTGTATTATTAAATTAGAACCTTATTATTTATTTACTTAATCGTGCGCTTATTGTTAAAAATACGTAAAAATTAAAACTTAAATTAATAATTATATAACTTCTACAAATATAAAACACACCAACTATTTTACATAAATACACACATAAGTATCCTTTATTTTACACAACACTGTTTAGGGTATCCTCTCAGTAGGATCCCACACAAGTACTTATTTATACAACTTGCTTATAACTAACGGAAAACAAAACATCTTATGTGACTCACTGGCCCTAAACTTACTACGCTACATTATTAGGATCAGTAGGTTGTTCTTCAGTGTCAACTTCATACGGAACGTCATTCAACTCCTCAACAGCCTCCGTCTCGTATGGGGTTCCATCCATCTCCCCAGTAACATAGTCGTCCATCTGGTCTTCTAACTTAACAGGGTAAACATACACAAAAATACAGAAATAGGGAGATAAGAAACAGTTCTATCATCATAAGTGGAAAAGATTCATAGCATATAATACAATAACAGTCACAAACATGCATCACTCACAATTTACAATCATCCATACTTTATAACATCATCCTCTACCCTCCAACTCATGCAACTAAACCTTTATGCTGACGTGGCATCGCTGCTAATCTGTCACACATCCCTCGTTAGGAATGTCAGTCAGTCGTCCAAGTGACACGTTCCCAACGCCGGTGCACAATCTCATCCATGGTGAGAATGCTCATGCAAGGCAATGACACTATAGCTGCACAGTACCGTCGGTGCACACCCTTATTTTCTCTCTCAACTCAGTCAAGGGTGCTCATCATAGTAATGACACTATAGTTGCACAACTTAAATTCTAATTTGGAACGGTCCACGAGAACTTCGGACCTCGTGTATCTCAAATACACGGTTATGAACAACAATGCAACATATGATTCTCACTGACTTTTATCAATAACAACCTAGTACCTCAAGCTTTTCCTCACAACCTCCACTTACGTTCTATATCACATCACTTCTATAAAATAATAGCGAGGCACCTCTAATTCATATTCAAAACTCTCACCCAAACAAAATACCTTCGAGCAATATATATCTTTCCTTAAAATCATCTAAACATAGTATTAAACTCAGGCAGATCATGCATAACACATTAATCAACAGAATATTCAAATATCTCAATATCATATAAGGCGATTTATCACAACCAACTCATAATAGTCCAATCAAATAAATAACAAAGTCAGACTCTGTCACGGCCTGATCGTGATAGCCGTCACGGCCTGGCCGTGATAGCCGTCACGGCCTGGCCGTGATAGCCATCACGGCCGTGACAGACATCAAAGGCAAGAATTCTACAAAACAGAACCTGTCACGGCCGTGACAGACAACAAACATCCTCAATATCATAAATATTCAAACACCGCAATAATACGTCACATGCAGATGGAATACCTCAACCAGTAGTCACACAAGAAATTTGATAACATAAAATCAAACATCCTCAAATACTTAAAATCAACTTAATGTCGATAAACCTACAATCCCCGAATCCATTGGTTTTACAGAAAAGGTTTCCAATGTGATTTTGGTCTTGTCGATTACTCAACTACTAGTAGGGTTTAGGTCACCCTACGCCATTATTATAAATTATATACTACTTATCGGTTCCGACGATGGAATGGTTCTTTCTCCCACCTGAGCTAGCACCGAAGTCTTGAACTCGACGTTCCTCGCTATCACACCATAGCTTAATAGTTTCACCTTGAACCAAACAACATAACTATAATTAATCAAATAAAAACCATCTATGACACTTTAGGGTTAGGTTCGGCCAAGACTTAGAAAATAGGTTTAGGGTTATCTTCTTAATGCCATCTTTTGGATCCTAGTTACTAGAGTCTTAACTAACATAGATTACTTATTACAAGACTAAAATTTGAAACAAAATCCTCTAACCTTTAGGGTTAGGGTTTCGGCCCATATTAGGAAAATAGGCTAGGAAATTTAGTTGGATTCAAGCTCTTGGATTTAGATCATGTAGGTACTAGAGAGTTTAAATCAAGCATTAGATTTCTAAAATGAAAACCAAATCATCAAACCCTCCTTTGAGTGAGATTCGGCCACTTAAAGAAAATAGGGAAGGAAAATGACTTTGATCGTATGCCTTTGGATAATGAAAGTAGGGATCATAACTAGATCATAGAAATTGGTTTCACATTTTTATGATTTTTCTACAATTTTCTAGAATTATTACAAGTTCTAGATCTAGAAACTTAAAAGTGATGAACATAGATGAGATAAACTTTGAATCAAGAAACTTATTGAAGAACATAGACATGGTTAGGGAAGAAGAACATGATTTACCTCTTGAAACTCAAAGACGAGTGAAGATCCAAAGACTTGCTTCACAAAATGATGCTAGAAAAGCTTAGGAACTTATGAGTTTATGAAACAAAAGGCAATAGGAAGAAAATGAAATGTGAGGGAAGGTATTTATAGAGGTGTGGTGTGCCACTTTTGAAGGATTTAGGAGAAAGGAGGTGGCTTTTCAAAGGATTAAAGTGCAAATAATTCCTAGGGACCATTTTGCAAAGATTCCAAAAGTATAAGGACTATCTTGCAATTTGTCAATAGGTTGAAATGATGACCATGTGCCACATTAAATGTTTCCTCATCATGACTCATCTTGGTCGAATTTTCCTTCAGACTTTTTGGAAAAACCTAGAAGGATGGAGAACATAGTGGAATGGTGTGGAACCTTGTAGAATATGTGAGAACATGGTAGCAAATTCTAGAATAATCTTGGCTCATCCAAGATGAGGGCAGCTCCTACTCCCTCATGGGCTTGCGCATGGGCCTAATAAATTTGGGCTTGGATTTATTTTTGTGGGGCCCACCAAAAGGCTTAAAGCTTAAACATGACATTGGAAACTAATATAATTTCTAATGGGCTTTATGAAATGAATCCATGGACAAGGAATTTGGGCTTCATGGCCACGGTCCACACATTGATTTGGAGAAAGGATTCTGGCCCAATTAACTTGGAAAAACATTGGAACTAACTTAGGGCCCAAAGTGCAATTAAGAGAAAGTTCAAGGACTTAAGTGCAAAATCCATAAATTGCCACTTTGACTTGTAGAATCTTCTAGACTTAAAAGTGTGACTCATCTCCATGAATCATCATGTATGACTCGTTATCCCGATCTCTAGACGGGTCTCTATAGTTCCGTTTTCGACTCTGTCGGTTTCCTGATTAGGGTTTTACGCCTGCGTAAAAGCGTAATATTTCGTTTTCTAATGAAAATTTTCAAACTAACCAAACTCGTTGGAAATATGATTTAAATATAAACCATTTCGTTCACGAGTCAAAATTAGGTTTTCTGCTCAGTAAAATTATACTGTCAGTGAAAACGCAGACCGATTTCCGTCTGAATTTTCAACCCAAATTTTTATCCTAAGCTTCTACCCTAAGATAGAGTATGAATATGATTTTTATTTCATAAAAATAAATCTCCATGAACACGGATAAGAATATACATAAATACATTTATACCGGTTAATACAGGGAAAATATTTTTACTGAAAAAAATAGAAATCGGAAAATAAAAAGTAGGGTGTTACAAAGAGTACTATTCAGCATTGCCACAATCAAGCTCTCAGTGACAACGGATATCATGCATTAAATTCTATCTCTAAACGGGATTATTCAAAGTAACCGTTGAAGAAATACAAGTGAAGAAGAAGGTCACTATAAATAGAAGACCTAAGATACTGAAGAAGAGACTCTTGATTACACAACCTTACGAGCTCAACTTCATATTCATATTTCTTTAGAGAACAAGAGTCAGTATTTCTTAGTCTGAATGTTGTGAAAATATTCATCTGATCTTAACTGTCATATTCTCACACATAGTGAGTTAAGAAGATCAAATATTAAATCTCTTTGTTAGAGTTAGAGCCTGAAGAGGCTTGGTAAGAAAGAAATACTTGTAGGCTGGAGAGGTGTTGAATACTTGGCTGTAATCTATTTTGATAATAGTGGAGAAAATCCTTCAAGTAGAAGGGACTGGACGTAGCTTTTGATTGGAAGAGAGTGAACCAGGATAAAACATCTTGTGTGATTCTTCTATCTCTTATCTCTTCAGCTTTATTTGTTTCTTACTAACCGAGGGGTTTTGATATTGCTTTTGTTAAAGTCTTTTAAAAAGGATCTTTTTTCTTTGTGCATGCTTTAGCTTTCTAATCTCCTTGTGTGCAAAAATTGTTTGAAATGTTGTTTTCGAAAATTATTAACAAACACAATTCAACCCCCCTTCTTGTGTTTGCCTGTGTCAACTTCACAAAAGCCATGTGTCAGACTAACGTGATAGCCGTCAAAACTGACGGCGTTAGGTCAAAATTGATGAAAAGCACTAACGTGGAAACGAAATGTAACGTAACGTGTAGGATCAATTTTGAAAAAAAAAACTTAGAGGACGGATGTGAAAACTTAAAAAATGTGTAGGACCAATCTACCTATTTTGCCTAGTTAATATATATGGTTTGATTTGGTAATTTCGGACTCTCCTGATTTCTCGGGAGCAGAGACTACCCTCCCTCTCCCGCTCCTTGTCCAACAGTTCCTTATTTTCCTCCCTGTCCACGTCTTCGATCCATGCGGTGACCTTGAAAAGGCAATCGGTGCAAACCCAAATCCAAACTTCCTCACCAGCAACACCCATATCCCACCCGGTTGTTGCTAGGGTCATGGAAGGTGTTCATTACCCTATTTGCTTTCGGTTTTCGAAGCCTACCCAACAAGGCTAACAAGAACATGTGAGGTTGTTAAAGTAAAACCCTTTTGCAAACCTGACATCTCAAACACCGTTCAAAAACTATTCATATTTTCCTACAAAATAATTTCGGTAATAAAAGATTTATTGAGAACACAAAAGGTTAAATCCTATTTAAAAAGAAGTGAGAAAATTTACTTTCCTTGTTTATTGTTTCTAATTGAGAGACCAATATTTTCAATGTAACAAGGATCTGAAGTTTTTTTGCGAAACAATGAGGACTTTCTCACAGGCGGGTAAAAGAAACCATTGGGAAAATTGAAATTGAACAGAACTTTTTTTTATAAATATTTTCGTATTATCATTAAATTACTTTAAGTATCTTTATTTTCGTTTTTCTCATCCAGTTTGAGTGAATGCAATATTTGAAATGTGCATTTGAGGAATGCAATATTTTCGTTTATTTTGTTTTAAAAAAATTGTTCAAATATTTGTAAACATAGAAAATGGAAATTTCTTACCAATTTGAATACGATATCAAGATATAATTGCATCAAAGCAACCAATTGATAGGAAAACTGGTGCAATCAACGGGTTTTGACTAGTATACAATTTTGTAAAAAATATTTAGTTTTAAAAAATTGTTCAAATCTTTCTAAATATGGAAATGAAAATCTCTTCCCAATTTGAATGTGATATCAGGATTAATTGCAGAAGAGCAATCAAACTCCAGGAAAAATGATGCAATCAATGAGTTTTAATTTGAATACAACTTTTCTTTAAAAATATTTTCGTTTATTTTGTTTGAAAAAATTGGTCAAATCTTTCTAAATATGGGAAATGGTAAATCTCTTCCCACTTTGAACGTGATATCAATAATTCAAGATTAATTGCATTAGAGCAATCAAACTCTAGGAAAACTGATGCGCTTATTGAGTTTGGATTTGAATAATGAATACATCCTTTTAAAAATATTTTTACTTTTTTAAGCCTAAAAAAAACTGTTTCGGTAAAATTACCCAAATATTGTAAGTCACTTGCGGGAGTGGAAGCTAGACAGTGTCGTTTCTTTTTGTAGTGGTGGTGGTGGGGTTGGGGTTGTCGGCAGTGGCTACGCCGGTGAAAGTGGCAGCAACGGTTACGGCGTGTGAGAATATGAATGTTGAAATGGCGCACACCCTCCGTCGAATCTCCCATTCCCACACATTTTCGATTCCTGAGAAACGACACCTCCTTCAGCTGCTCCTCTTATGTAAGTAGTCGTGTTTTGGAGAAAGAGATGTTCTCTTCTCTACCAAAATAATGCCAATTATTCAAAATTCTTACCTAAATATTACTGTTGTTTTTCCATTTTCACATGCCTTTGGAAATTGTGTTTATCTGTTATGTCTAGCTGAACACCGATACAATGATTTAATGTCGTGAACTCTTAATAGTGTAGAAACGATCAATTTCTTTCTAGGAGGTTCAGATAACAAAATTTATTAGATTTAGATATTCAAACTTAGGGTTCTCTGTTGCCATGAGTCATTGTGACGCAATTAGGCAAATATGGTTCCCCTAGTAAAGTGACAGATGTACACAACCAAAATGAAGTGCCCTTGTCGAATTTGATTCCTGTTTATCTTTCAACCATGATTTTAGCTTTAGAGTTTATTGTTTCATGGAGTTGTTTATGGTATCTTTGGAATTAATATTACATTTTTTGGTGCTGCCTCCTCTTCCATGTCTCATGAATTGGTGATTGGTAACATACATTTATCAGCATTAATTTGAATGAGAGGGTAGTTGGTGCACTAGTAGTGGCATCTAAGATTAGTTCATATAAAAATATAGCAAGTAGCTGCATTAATCTGAATAAATTAAGTTGCCATTAAATGGTATGCATAGAAACTATGCCTTATTTTTACCTTTGTTCGTGCTGCACTTTCACCCTTTGGGTTCAATTACTGGCACATTTTAGGTAAGCTGAACTTCAACTCTTAACCTCAATAAGTTGAGAGTGGAAATCAAGAATAAGGTTGTGCAAGCATGAGGTTTGAACTTCTACTTAATTTTCCTATTTACATGCATGTCTTTAAATAATACATCTAATGTTGAATACTTGTGCAGGTAATCAGTCTTGTTGGTGCTCAGAAAGCTTTCCTTCATCCAGGTGATATGCTGCTGGTGGCCAACTTTGTCATGTCGCCAGAATCCTTTAGGCAAGTAGAACTGCCCAGATTTTATCTTTCAGATATCACTCCCAGATGGTTTGATGGTATAATTTACTCTCTCATTAGAGATATAGATAATTGTTCATTTTTGAAATAGACATAGAACAAAAAGGAAATGATGGGAAAGAGAAAATGGAAGAAAGAAAGTCACGTCACTTGAGAGAAAGGAAGAGAGACGCGAACAGATATATGAGAAAAATCGTGTAGGATGAAAAGAAGGATGTGAAGCATTGGGAGAGGAAGAATGTGCACGGGAGAAGAGAAGAAGAAAGGTGAGCAGGTGACACGAAAGTGAAATGAGACTTTCTCTATCTTCCTTCTTTCATGTGACTTATTAATATTCAACAGATTAGATCCATAGATGTAAATATGATCAATGGCAAATTTTGGGTGTAAGAGTTGTAAACTTATATTGGTGTAAAATGACCCCACCCCCACCCCCTCTCTCTATATATAAGGAATATATAGTGAGACAAATATATAATTGTGATAAGAAGATAATAGTTATTTGACAAAAAAAATTATAGACATATAAAATTACTTACAAATCCCCTTAGGAAAAAATGTCAAGCCAGTCAAATGTACATCAACATATATATGTAATAATATTTCATAGGAAGAATTACACTAACCTCCTCCAAGGTCTGACCTATTTATATTGATCTTTCATGAGGTTTGATTTAAAAGAAACTTTTGATATTATAAATACACTCATGTGTATATTAGTCATTTCTTTCATAACGAGAGTCTTAATAATTATAATATTAGCATTAAAAATAGCGTAATATGCGCATGGCACTAACTTCATGTAATCAGGTGAAACTTTATTATGATCGAATCACTTGAATGTGATTCTCCTTATTTTGGGTTACAATAATTTGCAGGTGTTACACTAAAAGAGTGAAAAGTATTAGGATCTTTTTGCTTTGTTTACAGTTCTCCGTTTTCATTTCTCGTTTTGAGGAGTAATTGTAAAATATCACCTTGTTTTCATGTTGTTTTCTCTTTCAAAGACTTGTACAAGAAATTCAAAATCAGAGAAACGGTCCTTTAGAGTGGGCCCTATGCCTGCGTACATGGAAAAAAGGGAAAAAGAGTAAACAGTGCATTAAGATGGCACCAGAAATTACGCTATGCTGGAGGTAGGCCTCATAACGTATTTACTTTGTTCCCCTTTTTCTCTTTTTTTACTTTTTTTTCTTGCACCGATTCACATTCATTTCACTTATAACTCTTCTTCCATTCACTCCTTTCATTTTATCCCCATTCATCTCCTCTCATCAAAGCCTGTGCTCAGCAACCATGGTTTCCAAAGCTATCGACTCTTCCCCTAAACTTCGAGTCTCTTCCTCTTATCACTCCGTCGCTTTCTTCATTTCAATACTATCTCCTTTTCCTGTATTTTCATTTGTTTTCTTATTTTTCCTTGGAATAGGCATCTATACAAAATGGTTTTAAATTGTTGTTGTAATGATATTTTAGAAATTGAACTCAGATAATTGTGCATTATTTTATAATCAGATTTTGAAGCACTGTAATTGAAAAAAATTGTTCTTTTATAGTTGTGTAACACACTGATTGGCACAACAATTGAGTTCAGGAGTAGGATTTTTCATTCACTTTAGTTTTGAATTTCTTAGTGTTCGGATGTTGATAATTGCTGTAAAAAACATGTAGTTTCTTTCCTACATCGACATGAATTGAACTATGCATTCGTTACCTGCTTTTTTTTTGTGCATAACCAAACATGTTGTCACATAGGCATACACACACATATATGATTTTTTATTTATTAATCTTCGACGTCAAGTTCTGTGTTTTGATATTTGAAGGAACATATGTAATTTTTTACTGTATAATATTGACAGAAACAACATGAGGATCCGGCAAAAGATGGTGTTGGAACCTCGTTGAACGAGTTAAATCACTTGGGAAAGCAATCAAAGGGGGAGGGAGTTGTATCCATTAAAGTAAGTTTCCAATTGGGTCTTTTTATTCTTGGGAAGGGTCCAGCTTTGTGTTGTTCTATTTGCTGTACAGTTAACTAACTTCCTTGTTCTTTCACTGTTAATGGCGAGAAATCACATTGACTTGCTAGTAGTAATATTTCATGATTAACATTATTTTGTAGAATTGTTGGATCAGTTCTTTGAGAATCGAGATTTGTATGTGGGGATTTGGATAATCCCAAGGTAAATAACAAATAGCCAAAACTAAAACATGCATATTGGCTACCAGGGTACTATAAAGACCCTTCTACTATTTCCTTTTGCTTTTACATTGTGGTGAACTTTTGATTTGTTTGGTTATTTGGGTGAGCAACCTGCATATGTGCCTGTGGCCTATATTTTACTTTATTGGCATTTTGGGGCACAGCTTTGTGATTGCTTATTTCAAGCAAAATGCAAGGTTGTGATGACTTCTTTTTGTACACCCAGGTAGCTTGCAATTAATCTTAGTTATGTTTGCACAGGAAAATGTTCAGAGGATACAATGTGAAGTTTCAGCTGTCACGCCTGCAATATCAAGTAGTGACTCATTGCAGACTGAGAAAAAAAGGCCCACTGATAAGCTTTCTGCAAGAATTGACCATCCTTCATATAAGTTCAGTGGTTTCTCTCAAGGCTTGGGAAAAAGAGACCGCATCAACAATCAAAATGTATCTGCAGAAAGTTTCAAGATTCCGTACGTGGAAAGATTACCACCATATGAATCTTGGATACCTTTGGCCAGGTGCGTTTATGCCTAAGTGAGAATACATACTTATCGAATTGTATTCCCTTTTTAAATTGAAATATAAATATAAAATCTTATTGATAAATCCATATGCAGATTGTATTATGTATTTTCTGCTTTTTTAATAACTTTCATGTAGAACAGAAATGAGAGAATGGCTGAAGATCAGTCAGTTATTGGAAGAAGACATTTTGAAGATTCTGGAGGATATGAATCTCATACTGGGATATGTTTGGAGAAAAGCCTAAGTGCTGCTCTAGATTCTTTGGACAACCTTTTCTGTCGCCAGTGCATAGTACATACTAAAACATTAATCTTTTGACATTATTTTCATCCTCTTCGTGTTTAATATGATAATAAGCATCCCGCATGTCTATTCTTTTCTGATTTCTTCCTGCAGAGGTTTGATTGTCCTTTGCATGGATGTTTTTAGCCGTTAATATATCCCGTAAGGAACATTGCTCTATGTTCTTTCAATTTATGGGGTATTTGGTTTGTCTCAGTTGATATGTTTTCACTAATAATTACAAAAATGTCACCTTTTTTTTCTTCATATTTTCAAGATTGTGGGAAGGAAATAGTGAAAATAACAAAGACCTTATTTTCACAATTCCCTCCACAAAATCTTGACAATAGAGAATAGAATGAAAATATTTGTTATTATTAATGAAAAGATATCAACTAAAAACGAAAACAGAAAACAAACCAAACACCCTCTTAATTTATGGCTCCATTAATAAGTTAATTTGATGGTTTGCTTCACAAATGGAAAGGTTGCCGCTTGGTCTCGAACATGAAATGGACAAGAAAACCATGCAATGGATCGGTGTTATATTACGGTATTATTCTTCTCCTTTGTTTGAGATTTTAAGTAATTTTTATATTTTGATGCAGGGACCTGGGAAAAATATAAACTCTGACTTTGTTTCTGTTGAGATATTATTGGATAGTGTCCTATATGCTATTTATTTAGTTTTGACTTTGATTTTGTTTCCCAGTTTCCTTAGTTAGTTGATCCTAATCCCTAAACTTTAGGGATTGTTTCTGCTACTCATGTATATAAATATTGTACAAACCATTCGTGAAAATACAACAATATTCATTATTAAGATTGTTGGTGCCAGAGCTAGCTTTCTGGTCCAGGAACCCTAATTTTGTGCTCATCTGCCATCAAGGAGGCTAGCCCAGTTTTGTATTGTTGTTGGGTCACTTGGGTGTCTAGGTGACACCATAGTTCGACTCAGAGAGGGTCTTGTGTACGAGAGCTGTCGCCGGAGAAGCTGTCACACACTTGCACACGTCACTTCCTTTCGTTCCTTTGCCAGCATGTGGGGTCCACATGCCACCTTCCCGCTACATGTTCGCCGTGCCACTGGTCTGGTTTGGTTTGTTGGCCTTCTCTGGTGTGTTTGTGACTACTTTTGGCTTGTTCCTCTCCTCCAATCCAGTTTTTCATGAGTGGACAAAGCATATTGAAGGTGATTGTCATTTCTTCAAAGAAAAGATCCTCTCCGGCATTATCAAAACTTCCTTTGTCTGCTCTAAGGATTACCATGCTGCTTCACTAAATCCTTATGAGGTTCTAGGATATCATACATATGTACCAAGCTGGATGCATTGTGCTGAGTGTGAGGGGTGTATTTAGTCCCACATTGCCTAGAGATATGGCCAAAGTAGTGCTTATACGGCTTGGGCAATCCTCATCTTATAATTTGGGTTTGGGTCTAACTCAACCCCAAAAGCTAGCTTGTAAGGTGAGGGTTGCCCCTTACTTATAAGCACTTTTCAGGCCATATCACTATCCAATGTGGGACTCCAACACACCCCCTCACGCCCAGGACTGGACATCTGGAGCATGAAGTTTGCAGGACTGGACATCTGCGGGTGGCCCAACGAATCTAGGATAGGCTCTGATACCATCTTATTATTTGGGTTTGGGCCTAACTCAACCCCAAACGCTAGCTTGTAAGGTGAGGGTTGCACCTTACTTATAAGCACTCTTCAGGTCATATTACTATCCAATGTTGGTCTCCAACAGTTTCCTAGTTTCCACAATTGATCCTAGTCCCTAAACTTTAGGGATTGATTCTACTACCGATGTATATATCCATTCATGAAAATACAACTGTTTAAATTAGTATAATAAGTGTTGGGAGTTGTAGCAATTACATTCAGATTCATGTACATAACGAGTCTTGTATTTAGGGAATATCATACATACACTTGGGAAGTAACAATATTATTAATTATTAATTATTAATTATTAATCTTCTTGTAAATGAAATCTGTATTTATTCCTAAGAGTGTATATAACTAGAAGATCATCTGAGTGGAGATCACTCAAGAAATTTAGCAATTTCTCTAAACAATATTCCCAATATTCTCAACTTGGTATCAGAGCAGGCTCGATCTAGAAAACCAAAGGCTCCACATCTGGTCAATAGAGTCTCGCATCTGACCGACCTGCAAAGGAGGTTGCCGGACAGTCCAGAAATCACCGACTGCCCAAACCCCGAAGCGACGTCACCGGAAAATTGCTAACGCGCTGCCACGTGCAGTATTTTCTACCGGCGCATGGTGTTCACGCGCCACCTTCCCAAAAGTTTTTCGCCGCTATTATGGTGTCTTCCAATTCGTCTTGTTGTCCTGCTTCCATTCCAGTTATCAGGTTCTCCAAAGTCCATTCCCTGTGAAGTGTTTGTTCTCAAGGTAATTGTCCATTTCAAATCCATTGTTTTTTAAAAAATGGCATCTGAAACATCTCAGTCAGGATAGAAAATGACAATCTTTCACTCTTTGTTTGTGGAACACTAATCATCACTTCTGAAAAGTTGAATGGAAAGAACTATCTGCCTCTATAGATCTCTGGTTTGTTGGTCAAGGATATCTTGACTATTTGGAAAAATCTTCAGATAAAATTTCTGAAGAAAAATAGAGTCGATGGGAAAAACCTCATTATCTGCTTTGTGATTTGTTATGGCAGTCTTTTAAACCAAGCATCTTGCCGAATTTTAGAACTTTCAAAACCTGTCACACCTTTTGGAAGAAGGCTCAAAGTGTCTTTGCCAATGACATTCAAAGGTTGTATGATTCAACACAAAAATTGGCTACACTCAAACAACCTGATCATGGTATGAATCCTATGTTTCTAAGGCTCAATCTGCAGTTGAGGAGTTGAAAATGTCTTTGGAAGCTTATATTCTAGAAGGTATAAAAACAAAACTCGTTAATCTGTATATGGTGTTGGTTCTTCGTGGGATGCACCCAGATTTTGAACATGTTCATGATCAAATTCTGACTGACCAAGAGATTCCTTCAATGGAAAATTTGGTTACTCGACTTCTTCTTATTCCTTACCCAAAAACTGGCGGAAATTTGATTGATTCTATTGAATCTTCTAAATGGTATCCAACCAAGGAGGTCGTGGAAACCATGGAGGAAGAAGTGGAAGAGGTTGTCATCCTCAATGTTCATATTTTAAAATAATGGGTTATACCCAAGAGACTTGCTACTCTCTTCATGGATTTCCCCACAAATCTGTGAATATCTCTAAGTCTGAAACATCAGAGATAAAATTTCAGAAGAAGAGTATCAAGAATATCTCCAACTCAAAGCAGCCAAGAAATCCCATCAACTAGGATTCTGTTAGGATCTCTCTTATCTGTAGCCTTTTTGTAAAAGGCAAACTTGGATTGGAATAAAAATCATCAAGTAACTATCTTTTTTAAGGAAAAAAAGTGTTAGTCTAGGAGGGGCTCTGTCAAGGACGAGTCTGCTTCTTACTTTCACTATAGGTCGCAACGAGTTTTCCATGGCTAAACCCTGTGACTCGATCCTATGTCAAGACCCTTGACATAAGCTTGTTGATAGTCTTATGGATCCGTACCAAGAGTTATTAACTAACCCGAAGGAGCCTTATAGATGTTGGAGATTGGTCAGGAAACTCATCTATCTCATTAGTACGAGACCAGATATTTCTTTTGTAGTTGGGATAGTTAGCCAATTCATGCAATCTCCACATAATTATCATCGGGATGCAGGTATTTGAATTCTGAGGTACATTAAAAGGGCACCGGGACAAGGACTACTCTATGAAGACAAAGGGAATTAGGTTTTGTGATGCAGATTCGGCAAGTTCGCCTATTGATAGACGTTCCACTTTAGTATATTGTTTTCCTGTTGGAGGAAATATTGTCACTTGGAATAGTAAAAAGCAAAATGTAGTTATAAGATCTAGTGCAGAGGCTGAATACAGGGCTATGACTACAACTACTAGTGAACTCATTTGGATTAAAATTCTTGAAGAATTGAAGTTTGGATACACCCAATAAATAAAATTATGTTATGACAATCAAGTAGCTCTTCATATAACTTCCAATCTGGTGTTTCAACATATTGAAATTGATTGTCATTTTGTTCCTGAGAAAGTTCTTTCCCAATGAAACCATCACAGAATCTATTAGTTTTAATGACCAACTAGCAGATATCTTCACAAAGTCTCTAAGGAGGCCTAGAACTCAATATATTTGTTCCAAGCTTGGAGCACTTGACTTATACGTTCGAATTTAAGGGGGAGTGTTAGAATTAGTATAAGTGTTGGGAGTGTAGTAATTATTTTCAGATTCGGGTACACAGTTAGCCATGTAACTAGGGAATATCATAGATGCACTTAGGAAGTAGAAATATTTTTGATCTCATTTTAAATGTAAATTGTATTTATTCCTAATAGTGAATATAAATAGAATATCAACTGGGTGCAAATCACTCAAACAATTCAGAAAGTTCTCTCTAAAATATTCCCAATATTCTCGACTACAACAATATTCATTATTCAGATTCAAGTGTTTCAATTTAAAAAAATACGAAAATGGGTCTAGTGAACGCTGATATTCTGTTTGGGACATATTTATTGCCTATGGGATCAATATACTAGAACAAACGGTAGCATCTGTATGTTAAGTGAACAGCTTACATTGGCAGTAATTCTCTAATAATACATTGTTTTCCACTTAATTTATGATGAATAATTCTGTGCATGTAATACTTGCAAGAAATACATCTCATCTATTTTTATTAAATGTTTGATAGGGAAAATGTGCAAGACTGATCTCCATTTCATTTTCTTGCAGCTAAAGGTTGTCAAGATTTCGTCTGAAGATTCAACTCCTGATTGTCCGGATAAGAAAGCTACAAAAATGAAAGAAATAGATGGGATATTGGCACCCGAGGAGCTTGGTGATCAGGGTACTAAAGGCACCTTGAAGCAAGGAAAATGCAATTATATGACAACAAAACCTTTCACAGCACAAATTGGTTGTTGTGATCTCAATTCAAATTTCTCGACTTGGAAACCTTTAGAGAAGGAGTTATTTTTGAAAGGCATAGAAATATTTGGGAGAAACAGGTATCTAGCTTTCTACTCTCACAATTGAAATACTTGGACCGTGATAGGTACTTAGATTGCTACTACTTTTCTTAGAAAATTTGGTGTTTTGTTGAGAAATGTTAGAATGGTATCAAATTTAATCTTGTGTTTGCATGGGGGCAATGGTTGGAGTTGTAACCATGTAATATGGAGTTCACATGTTCAATTATAGACACGGCCTCTTGTAAGTGCAAGGTAAGACTGCCTATCATAGGTCACCGTTTCCTGGAGCTGAACCTCATCCATAATACGAGTTTTTTATAACCAGGCTTCCCTTTAGTGTGTGTGTGTGGATTTGCTTTCTTGTTTCTAGCATGAGTTTTGTTGTTACCCCTTGCAGTGGCAGATCCAAAACTTCAATAGTGAGGACAAACACATTAAAGAAATTATATTTTATATTTATATCAATATGATTGTAATCCAATATATATTTATAAATTTATGATTAGAATTCATTTTCCAAGATAAACCTTATATGAAATAATATATAGGGAGATTAATATACATGAGCCATATTATGAAGCTATGGGTGAGGGTAATCGAGTGGAGATTAAGACAAAAGACTCGAAAGATCAATTTGGTTTTATGTTTGTGAAGTCAACCATGGAAGCAATTTACTTGCTATGACAGTTGATGGAGCAATGTCGGAGGAATCAAAAGACTTACATATGGTTTTCATTGATTTGGAAAAGGCGTGGGATATGGTGCCAAGAGAGGTATTGTAGAAGTCCCTGGAGAAGAAATGTGATTGTATTGACTTTATTCGAGCAATCAAGGATATGTATGAGGGTGTCACGATTAGTGTGAGAACACAAAGGTAGGCACATAAGATTTTCCAATAACTATAAGATTGCACCAAGGGTCAACTTTGAGCCCCTATCTTTTTACCATGTCTTGGATGTTCTTACTGAGCATATCCAAGAGCAATGCCACAATGTATGCTTTTTGCAGCTGATATAAAGTCCTAGTTGGAGATTCGAGAGGAAATAAATGGGAAACTAGGAGCATGTTTGCTTTGTTTCCATATTTTTGTTTTCATAAATAATTACTATTGAAAAGTATTCTCAATATTATTGTAATTGTGTATAGAATATATTAGATTTTGGGCCTAACTCAATCCCAAAAGCTAGCTCATGAGATGAGGATTGCCCTCTACTTATAAGCTCTCATTAGATACTATCTCTAGTCAATGTGAGACTTGGGTTTTTCCCAATACACGCCCATCACTATTGGGCTTGGTGCGTGGATAATATGGTGGGTGACCCAATAATGGATCCAGGATAGCTTTGATACCATATTAGATTTTGGGCCTAATTCAATCCTAAAAGAATACAAGCACTAATATGAAAATATAGACTAAGCTCTAACTATGAGCTTGATTAATTGGCCTAATACAAAAAATGCTACTAATTACATATTTATAAGACTCCCCTCAAGCTGGTGAATGGATATCTATCATTCCCAGCTTGCAAGTAAGTTGCTGAATCGTTCTGTTGGCAAGCCCTTTGTTAACACATATGCCAGTTGGTGCCCAGAGGGATGTATGCTATTGTTATTAATCCGATATCCAACTTTTCCTTGATGAAGTGTCGATCTATCTCAATGTGTTTTGTCTTGTCATGCTGAACAAGATGTCGAGCGATACTGATAGCCAATTTATTGTCACAAAACAACTTCATAGGGGCCTCATACTTTATCTTCAAGCCATCAAGCACAATTTTCATCCACAATAACTCATAATTTTAGATGATATTTGTATGTTAATAATTTTGTTTTATTATTTCATTTTTTTATAATTTTGTGAATTTTTGGCGGGCCAACCTGCCAACCCACCACTAAACGGGGTGGGTTGGGAGGTTTAACCCACTTAACTAAATCGGGTCAACCGTCCCGTTTTCGACAGGTCAATGGCGGGTCGGGGCGGGTTGACCACGTTTTGCCATCTTTATAGTTTAACCCTCCCCGTTCCTTAGCAACTCCAATCATCCTCCCTGTGACAAGATCCTGAAAAACACAATGAGAAGGAAAAAAAAGGTTACTTCACAATTTTGGTCTCGAGTAAGTTTATGAATAGAGATCAAATTATTGGAAAGTGTGGGAACATGAAGCACATTTTTCAATTTTAACAAAGATTGAAGTTCAATATATCCAGAACCAACAACACGGGTATGAGATCCATCAACAACAGTAATATAAGAAAGATTGGAAGAGGAGGTGTAAGAATAGAAATTTTTGGGTTGGAATGCCATGTGATTAGTGGTACCAGAGCCAATAATCCATACATCCCGAGGTATAGTAGCAGATGCATAAGACTTCTTACCATTCATTGCCCGAGAACAATATTTAGAAGGCTTACTAAGAGAGTCTTCTACAGGTTCAGCCATCAGAAACACTGAACAGAGGTGTTGTCAGAAAAAAGGAGAATATACACGCTTCAAATGACCCCAAAAAAGATCTCAGATCACGTTTTTGACCCCTCAGATGGACAGAGGAAGGACCAACGATCAGAATGATGGCCATCGCGCGGTGATCGGTGGTCTAGAAGGCGACACGTGGGGTACGCGTGGCGGAGCGTGAGAAGTCGGAACAAGCTAGGTCTTCGGTGGTCGACCAGAAATACGCCAACGAGCAGTCTGGCATGGGCGGTGAGAATAGATGAGGCGGCAGCTGGCTGTAGGCAGCAAGGAAGAAACCCTAGGAAATAGTAAGGGGCAGCAATGAAGGCTGCAAGGAGAGACATTAATAAGGCTGCTCGAAAAAAGAAGAAACCCTAGGAAAAGACCTGGGCTCTTGATACCATATTGAAAAGTATTCTCAATATTATTGTAATTGTGTATAGAGTACAAGCATTAATCTGAATATATGGACTAAGCTCTAACTAATAGGCCTGATTAACGGGCCTAATACAAAAAATGCTAATAATCACATATTTTAACAATCACAAAGATGCCACATTGTTTTCGTTTTGTTTCTTGTTTTTCAAATATTTCTATAAGAAATAGTGAAAACAACATTTTGTTGTTTTCATTGTTTCCTATACAAATCTTACTGGAAATGTAATGGAAACAAAGTGAAATTTTTGTAATTGTTAATGAAAACAGGTCTTAAAATTTAGGCTTTAGGCCTAAATCAACACCAAAAATTAGCTTAAGAGGCTTGAGGATTGCTCAAGCCTTATTAGGACTACTTAGGCCATATCTCTAATCGATATGGTATCTCAGCACACCCGCTTATGCCCAAGACTGGACATCTAGAGCATGGACAAATACAAGTGGAATAACTAGCCCAATAACAAATGTAGGATATGCTCTGATACCATCTTAGAATTTGATATTTAGCCCTAACTCAACCCCAAAAGCTAGCTCGAGAGGTGGGAATTGCTCAAGCTTTATAAGGACTACTTTGGTCATATCTCTAATCAATGTAGTATCTCAACAACAGGAAATGAAGATAGGAAACTGGAAACAAAGTAGACAGACCCTAGAGATGTTGAGACAAGGTTTGAAAGCACATGGCTTTCGTTGAAGTAGATATTAGGTGGAGTATATGGAATATAAGTTTAGGAGGCACGTCAACCTAGCTTGCGGGTGAAAATTAAACACCATACCATACCACAAGTCATATAGTTTAAGTATTTTGAGTTCATCATACAAGACGACAGAGAAATAGAAGGAGATGTAAACCATAATTCAAGTGGGGTGGATGGAATGGAGGAGTATTTCAAATGTTATTTGTAATAGAAAGGTACCACTCAAGCTTAAGGAAAATTTTTACTGCACAACTATAAGACATACAATGTTGTATGGGTCTGAATGTTGGGCGATAAAAAGCCAACAAGAGAATCAACTTAATGTAGTAATGACAAGAAGGTTGTGTTGTATAAGTGGACATACTAGATATGATATGATTTGGAATGAATGCATTAGAGAGAAAGTTGGAGTAGCATCTATCGTAGAAAAAATGGTAGAATTTTGCCTTATGTGGTTTGAGCATGTATGGAGAAGACTTGCAGAAGCCCCTGAAAGGTGAACGGATCAGATGGTCAATGGTTTTTCTATAGGCATGATTTGTGATAAAATATCATGGCTTTGTTTGATACATGTAGCCGAGCCCATATAATGAGAAAAGGCTTGGTGGTTGTTATCGAAACCTTATATGAAATAGTGAGGGGCAATACATGTTGTAGAAAATCCTTCAGGTTAGTAGGCCATTTGTCCATATATCCTCGAAACCCATCCTCGTTTTAGTTTCTTCTGCAGTTAATTTTTGCCAAGGCTTGGGTAGTTATGGAAATGGAAATATGTACTATCTTGGAAGGATCTTGTAAATTTTGATTGTACTTTCTCTGTGGATGATACGGTGAGTATATTAAATGTTTTTCTTTCCTTGAAAGCAGTGAACAATCTTGTTATAATGTTCTCAATATCATGTTTGTGCTTGCACATTTGTTAAATATTATTGTTTCTTGTGCAAGAATTGTGCTTTATTGAAGTATTTTTCATTGTAATATGTAGTCAATTATAACAGTTGAAGTTTGAATGTGATTTTTGAAAGTTGTTGTCTCCTAACTGTTAAAGTAATAAAGAAACTTTTAAGGTGCCTACATTTGAAATTTCTTTATAGCTTGTAGTTAACTATCCCAATTGGGTGAATGATTATACTTTCTCTTGAAACTAATAAATTATCTTGCAATAATGTTTTCAATATCATGTTTGTGCTTATACATTTGTAAAATGTTCTGGTTTCATGTACAAGAATTGGTCTCTATTGAAGTATTTCTCATTGTAAGATGCAGTCAATAATTGTTACTCTTTAAGCTTGAATGCGCTTTTAGAATGTTATTATCTCCCAACTGTTTGAGTAATAAAACAATTTTTGAGATGCCTTGATTTGATTATCTCTTTGTATCTTACCATCCAAATTGTGAAAAATGGTTAATGAATAAACAAAACTAGAGTAGTATGAATTTTATATCCATGAATATCATACTTTTGATTTTATGTGATAGGCCCATTTTTTAAGTTTGTGCTCATGTTCAACTCACGCTTTGCAGTTGCCATATAGCACGGATCTTACTTTCTGGCTTGAAGACTTGCATGGAAATAGCTAGTTACATGCATGCTGGTGAAGCGTCCTTTGCTGCATCAAGTTCAACCATCGAGGGAAATGGAAAATTGATTCAGAATGCGCAGTGAGAATTAAAAGCATCCATTTCCTTATCTTCTTTACCTTACATTCTTCTGTCTTCTTTTATTGTCTTGATCTTTGTTTTTTGTTTGGGGGGGGGGGGGGGGCCCGGGATTGATGAAGATGGAAAATTAATTTCCCCAATTTCTGGAGTACCATAAGTTATGATGGAATTTATCGGTGAAACAAATTTAAATAGCAAACATAATATATGTCTGAAATTTCTTGCTCACATGGGATAAGAGAATCGGTATCAACATCTTGTAGGCAGAAGCAACACACTTGATAAAATTTAAATTCTTACTGTTACCTAATAGGAAGGGTGTTTCATGGTAAGACATGCAGAAGGGATCAGATTGCACTTTTGAGCTGATGTGGCTGTATGTTTGTGTGTCTGTGTGTGACCTCTGTAGTCTTGGTTTCCCTTGGTAGCCTTAGGACATACTCCTGTAATGTACTCTTACATAGTGAAATCTTCTACATATTAAAGGAAAAATATAATTCTGAACATTCAACTTTTAGCAGTCGAACTTAATTTTGCAAATTTTTGTTCTAGCAACTTTTATTTAGTTGAACCTGTTTTCATGCTAGGACCAAGAGATGCGATCAAGGTCGCAGCTTTTACGAAAAAGGGGCAAGACAAGGAAGTGTCGATTTTCTCCAAAGTCTACTGGCCTCCCATCTACAAGGAGAAGAAATACTGATGGGGAAAACCAACCATGTGATTGTCAGGGTACATGTGGAAAGGAATGTCCTTGTCACGATAATGGAAATTATTGTGAAAAATATTGCGTGTATGTCAATTTTCATTTACTCGTGTACCTTTTCTATTAAAGAAGTAGACGTGATACCATGTCTTGGTCACTGGGTCCATTTGAACTATTTCGTTAATATTTGTGGGATATCTTGCCATACTGAAGACTCGAGTCTACTAGGGTGATTTGGATAGATTGTCAAATAGGGTTACTGATAGACCCATAATTAAGATATGAATAATAGGAGTAAATGATAGTGTGATTTTACATGATATTTCCTGTACATATTTGCATGCATTTTTCATATAGATTAGGCATTCTTTAGTTGATTTTAGTTAGATTTTCCCTTGGAACGGGTGAAGCGGTTTCTTGGTGTTGTTTTGCAGGAATTCAATGTAAAAATGATCAAAATCATCCATGGTGGAGCTTGGATGAAATAGAGCTTGAAAAGTGAAGAATATGAGCCAAACAGAGCCCATCACGGCCTGGCCGTGATGACCATCACGGCCATGATCAAGCAGAGCAGAAGGCAAAAGTCAGAGGCTGTCACGGCCTGCCCGTGATAGACATCACGACCGTAGCCAACCAGAATTTTAAGGGCTCGCGTCGCGAACACTTATCTCGCCTCGCGAGAGTCAAAAACTTGAAAACACACCTTGGACAGAACGTGTCACGGCCAGGCCGTGATGGACATCACGGCCGTGACGCGCAGCAGACCTATAAATAAGAACGCAGCAGACAGAACAAAGGGTCCAGAGGGAGGCATTTGGAGGCACTTGGAGGCTGTGGCTGGGCTAGGGTTTCAACCCTAGAAGGGAGCCAAGAGGGGTTGCTTTGAAGAAGAAGGAAACCTCACATGGAGCCTCTTCTCTCCTCTTCCTTCCTATTTCTCTGGTTTGGTTTTCTTTGTTTATGAGTAGCTAATCCCTTTTTGTTGGGATTAGATGTAGCCAAACTGATTGATTATGTATTTATCTTGATTGATTAATCTATGTTCATGTCTTCATATTAGTGATTAATTTTCTGTGCTTAATGCTTGTTGTGGCTAGCACCCCCATGACTTGATTTGTGTTTTGGTATGCAATGGGGACGTTCGTATCATAACCGGAACTGAATTTAATCACCTAGTAAGCCTTGTATCTAGGAATGGAACTAGGTTTATTAGTAATCACATGATCCCTAATCTTAATGCAAATTCATTAATCTAGGCCACCTAAGGAATTAGGGTCTATTAGTGGATTTAGGCTCTTGCCATCCGAGGAATCGGGGTTTGAGTAATTTAGTGGATTGATTTTAATATCTGAAGCATGAATGGGAGGTATCTAGTCCTGATAGTGCATGAGTTAGAGGTTTGGTGAAGTCTAGTCCCAACATATCCTTTCTGCACGCCAAGTGTTTGTCAAAAGTCCCCAAAAGGACAAAAAGATTTTATTCCTTTTCTTTTGTTTGTTTTACTTTCTCTTGATTAATAGTTTAGTCTAGATAGTTGCTGAGTTTGAGAATTGGTAGTTGACATCCAATCCCCGTGGATACGATAACCGGTCTTACCACCGTATTACTTGCACGACTGGGTATACTTGCCCAGATTCGTCAACAGTAAAGAAGGGCAACTAGTAGGAGCATTAACTGTTAGTGGGAGCTAGTGGGATTGGATAAACTAAAGAGGGTACCAATTACTGCTGGTGAGTGGAGCGCATAAATAAGTGACTGAATAGGCAGATAGTGGAGAGAATAAATAGGGAAGTGACGGGAGCTGAAGGTTTCATTCTAGAACTTGGAAAGGTTTTGGGTTGGCTAAAACCATAGGGCAGAGACTGCACTTGCAGCTCTGGTTTTCTTTCTTTCTCTTCTACGTACATTTTTATTTTCTATCATTGTAATTAGAGCTTGGCTCCTGGGTGTTCTTGCTGTTTTTTTTTCTTGTTAGTATCGGTTCTGTCGGTGGTATTAGAGCTCCCAATCCTAGATATGGAGTACTTTTAGGCTTCTCTCTAGGCAATTAATTAGCAAGGTGGAGAGATGACCTGAGTGTTGACAGAGAGGATAGAGGCAGAAATTAGGAATAGAAGGGGTGACTAGAAGGTGGATGCAGAAATGATGGGAGAAACAATGGTGGATAAGAATTAAGAAGAGAGGATTGGGTGAAAAGGCTTGAAGGGCATTATTTCATGGGTGAAGAAGTCACACGCCACTACATCTGCGACCAGGTATTAGGTGGGGGAGAGGAGATGGAGGACATGCTAAAAACCACAAAACTCGGTCTCAGGTGGACCAGCCAATGACCCACCGCTACTGGAGTCATTGAATTTGTCTCGTGCGGAAGGGGAGGGGATGCTTTTGGGTCCATGGCATTGCATCAGGAAGATGGAGAGATGTAGCTGTATGAATGAAGTAGAGGGAAGGATAGAACTGAAATTACAAAATAGGGGCTGCTTTTTACACAAAAATATTTTCCAAGACACCGCAATTTAAAAAAATTGATATTACTAAAGTACCCCATCATTCTTCTTCCTTCCTGAAAAAAGTGTAATGTTATTTGTACAACTGAGTTTTGACAACTGGGGCGACAATTGTGATATCTGGTTAATGCAGTTCAAATATGTGGTTAATTACGTTCAGTAATTGGTTAATGAGTTGTGATACCTTGTTACATCCATTAATCATCCACTGAACATGATTAACCACAAATTTGAACTGCATTAACCACGATTTTCAGGTGTTCAAATATACATGACCCCATGTATATTTGAACACTATATTTGAACACCTGAAAATCGTGGTTAATGCAGTTCAAATATGTGGTTAATCACTTTCGGTGGATGGTTAATGAATGTAACAAGGTGTCACAACTCATTAACCAATTACTGAACGTAATTAACCACATATTTGAACTACATTAACCAGATACCGTAGTTGTCGCCCTAGTTGTCAAAATCTGTTTGTACAAATAACATTACTGTTAAAAAAATACACCACTTCATTCTTCCTCCTCTTCCCCCTCCCCAATGCTACGGCTCCACCCTAACGTCTTCCTCCTCCACAAGGATCGTCAATTTGGTTTCCGAAACCGCCAAGGAGTCAATCGAAGGAACTCGTTGCCGAAGCTTCCAAGAAAGCCGACCTTATCAAAAAGCAAGCTGAACACAGGAGGCGGCGTGAACGGCTGCGAGACGACTCCGCGAATGACGGCGACTTGCCCGAGTGGTGGAGACGGCTGGCACGAGGACACTCAAAGCCTGGAACGAAGAGGCTCGCGACGTCTAGATGGCGGAGAGGAAGATCGGGAATGGTGCAAGACTCGCGGTGGCAGATGGTGGTCTTATGGAAGGCACCGGGCGGAGATCTGCGGAGGACCTTCACAGTGGCGACGACAGCACCAAAATGTGTGTGGTGGAGGTTGTGGCGGAGCATGGCGGATAAGCTTGGTACAAGGTTCTGCTCTGTTTTATAGGTGTTAAGATTTTTGGTTTTGATTGAGATGATGGTAATGGGTTGTGGAAGGTGATTTAGAGTTTGATGTTATTGGAAAATTTGGTTGATGGTGATAGTATGATCACTGCCATGGTGGTTTGAAGATGGAGGAAATAAAAGGGGAATCAGACATGGAGAAGGTGGAAGGAGATAATGAGGGTATTTGGGGGATATTCAAATTTTTTGTGGTTTATCAGAAGCATTCGTGGTATAAAAAGCACCATTCTTACAAAATTAGGTACCATTTCCAACATATCGGTCAAGCTCAACCCATTAATATGGTGGAAATAGACCTATATCAAAAGGAAAATAACCCTCAAGTTACCCCAACACTTGCAACCATTCCAGTGAATCTATGGCCATGGTCCAATATCAAGAATGAAGATCGATTTGGTAAAGTATACCTGTTGTATGCCAGTGGTGAACCCAAAGATGAATAGGGAAGGGCACTTTCATTCCTTGCTGTCTTGTGTTGTGGGAGGTGGTAAGGGTCAATGGGACCCTGGTGGGAGTTCATTTTCTTCAAGCATAATAACCTGGTCCTCATTCTTCAAGTAACGGAACCCATGTGGAAGTTTTCTTTGCTTTGAGGACAAGATGAACAAGGGTATTGATAGACCCACAATTAACATGTGCATAATAGGAGTAAAGAAGGGATCTAGTGGGAGTGGAGAAAATAAAGAGGATAGCAATTACCGCTAGTGGGAGTGGATAGAATAAATAGGCAGTTAGTGGAGAGAATAAATACGAAAGTGAGCGGCGGGCGATTCATTCTGGAACTTGGAAAGATTTTTGGGTTGGCTAAGGCCATAGGGCAGAGACTGCTCTTGTAGCTCCGATTTTCTTTTTCTTTCTTATTGTACTTTATCTTTTCAATTTCTTTATCCTACCACTATAGTTGGAGCTTGGCTCCTGGGTGTTTTTGCTGTTCTTTTTTTTTGTTAATATCAGTTCCTATTAATAACCTAAGCCTTTAAACTCAAAAAACAAAAGAAATGATGATTCATGTTTTAGAGTGCTACCCAGAGATATATTACTATCAACAAAAATCTATTTATTTTTTTTAAATAAAATAAAAAATCAATGCTTGACAAGGCTCTGAAAGATGAAAATGCATTTTCAACTTAAATTGTGATCTATGATAGAGACTTGAATTAATGTAATTGTTAACAAATTATGTTTTAAATATGATAAATTATCTTTTCTATCTCCAGGTGTTCAAGGTTTTGCAAAAACCGCTTCAGTGGATGCCATTGTGCTAAGAGTCAATGCAGAAGTAGACGATGCTCATGCTTTGCAGCTCAACGTGAATGTGACCCGGATGTCTGTCGTAATTGCTGGGTTAGGTAAAAAAAAATTCCCTGTGAACTTGATTTTATCTGTGTCATAGAGATTGAACAAAGTTTTGTGTTGTCAATGTAACCGCGTCTCTGGCTTTGGACTGACTATGATGATTTTCAATAAGCATGACATAAACTGCATTTGATCCATGTAGTGAGAAAATGCTTTTGTTGTTGTTATTGTTGTGAACTTAATGTTATGTCACCTAGGTTTTTTATTTTACATGTCTCGGATTGAGAAAGTCATAAATAATATTTTTACACCTGATAATAGTAGCATCTACTCATTTTACATTTTTTATATCATGGTGAACCTTTTTTCTTGTTCTCGTATTTGTACATTTTGCCTGATTGTAGAAACCAAAAGGACAGTTTTCTAATAAGTTTGCCTATTGCTGGTTTTTACAAGTATCTTGGTTTCAGAAAATATTCATTTTTTATTATTATATGATAGTAAGCTGAAAGCATCACAAACTTCAGCATTTAATTAATGTTTCCCAATTATTAGTATTTAGCAGCTATGCTTCAATAAAATTTATTTTATAAATTAAAAAATAAAATGCTCCAACATTAGATGATTGACGATGACCATTGGGTATCTCTATATTGTACCACATTAAAAACAAAGGATCAAAGAGTTCAAACATGTAGGGTGCAAATGGCTGCGATTTATCTGAAAGAAATGTATAAAATGTGACCTGCTACCACGTACATCATCTCTGACAATCAGGGCCTGGACCATCTGGTCTGGGAAGTTGTCACGTGTCCTTTGAAGCTATGGTGAATGGAGTAGAACCGAACTCTCCATTCTGTTGTAGCCATTTCAACTATTAGTGGATGGAACTGAGCTGTATCTTTTACTATGCCTTAATGACATTCTTTGTCCAGTTGTGGAGATGGTTCGTTAGGGGAGCCACCACGGCGTGGAGATGGTCAATGTGTAAATATGAGGTCTCTTTTAGGGCAACATAAGAGGGTTAGTAATTCATTTTCTCTTTAAAATATCTGTATTTCAGTCATGAATACATGTGTGCTTAAATTGTTTTCCTTATTTGTATGTCCTGCCGATTCTTTTGGCGGAGTCCGATGTTGCAGGATGGGGAGCTTTCTCAAAGGTTGAGATGCCTTTACTTGTTGGTTTTCGAATAATGTGAGAGAATGTTCTCCATACTAATTGATGATGCATTTCAGGACCCAATTAAGAAAGATGATTACATCGGAGAGTACACGGACGAACTGATCTCTCATACGTAAGCGGATGCACGTGTGAGACTCGCCTTTTCTTTTTACCTTGAATGATCAAGTAAATGTTTCGTATCAACTACATTTTCTCCCATAATATATTGGGATTTCAAACTGATGATGTAAAATCTTGAACCTGCTAACTGTTTCTTCACAGTATGTTATTGATGCTCATCGCAAAGGCAGCAAGTTGAAATTTTTAAACCACTCATCGTCAAACGGCAACTGCGTTGCAAAGGTGAGTCCAGAAACTCAAGTTTTGGGGAGATTTGATACTCACCCTTTGGTCTAAGTAGCTTGAACTAGATTGTAGAATTGTCACACTGATTGGCCTTTTGTTCGGTTGCATAGATGATGATGGTTTTTGGGAATCACCGAGTAGGTATATTTGCCAAGAGAGACATTGAAGCTGGCGAGGAGCTCCTCTTTGATTATTGTTATGATCCAAGTGTAGCACCACCGTCGGCTCTTAAACCCGAGGCTTCAAAGAGAGGCAAATCATCAGTTTCATGAGGCAGGGCAAGGAAAAAGAAGTCTCGTTGATGAGCCGTAGCCAAGGACCAAGGTATAGGATGTACACTATCTTGAGAAACAAATTTGTGACATCCTATGGGAAATACCCAAGAGCAATTGTTATGAGGTCACTAATAACAGACGCTAATATGCGAAAAATTATGGAAGATACTGTCAAACAACAAACTGTGTAACAGGGTAATCAATTCAATGTTGAGGGCAGTGAACTAGAAGTTAGCTTAGCAGGTTTGAACTAAGGTGGCATTTGGTTCTTGGAATGTTTTATTGTTAGGAATATTTATATTTAAAACTTGTACCAAACACTACCTAATAGTATGAGATTGCAGATGATTGGAGGCATATTTATATTTCTATACACTTGATGCTAATTTTGGCTGGAAATTTTTAGGGAAGTCATTAATCTTGCCATTAGTAATGGTAAGAAGAAATGCTTAATTTTAGTTACCTTTGGTGAAACTTGTAAAAGCAATTATTTGGTTTTTTTTCTGGGTGAAATGTTCATTGTCTTTCCAGCTAGAAAAAAAAAAATGTTGATGTTCAATGGCATTTGATTCTTATTCTTATCTAGCAATTAGACACATAGATAGTAGATAACCAAAGTGATTTGATTGATTCAAACAAACGGAATTGTCAAAGTGTAACGGGCCATCCTACTTTCACTAAAATCTTGGGTCAAATCTTATATCGGTCCGGCTAAAGAATTATTGGCCTAAATTGATTAGCCAACAAGCCGAGGCCCAATTAACACTTCTGGCAAGAGTTTAATGGGATTTGGTAATTATAGAGTTGATATATTGTTAATAAAAAAAATCATCTTGTCATTCAATCACAAATCATCTTATGTGTGACTTTTTAGGTAGTTGTTATAAGAGTAAAATATTTTTTAGGTTTAATTATTTGATTGATCATTGGACTATTTGGAAATTTTCAAGAATGACAATTTGGGAATTCTCAAGTATGTCCCTGAGGTAAAAAGTTTCTAATTGGTTCATTGAATTTATAAATAAAAATTAATTGGGTCTCTAAACTTATAAAAAAAAAATCAATTGGGTTCTTTCGGTAGAGTTTCATGAAGAGGTTGTTAAGCTTGCTGATGTGGAACATGGAAATGTTTTCCCCAAATTAATATTTTGGGTTGCAAGAGACTAAAATGTTGAACTAGAAGACCAAAACGTTATATGTGAGTGCTTCTCTCTCACTTGAACCAACAACTTATTCCTTCCCCAAATTTTGTTTCACGATTGCATACCCTTATCCCTAAATAGTGAATGAGGGTGGAGTGTTACTCGGAGGATGACATGGCATAGATGACTGATATGAGTGCTTAGTTCAGGAACTTGCTTGAAAATTATAGTCCAAGAACCAACTGAATAAGTAAACCTATTTTTTATTCGCTGCTCAAGAGAGGCATCATCCGCTAGTCTGTCTGAAGAAGAGAAGAAGAATATTCCTAAGGTTAGAGGGAAGTGTGGTCTTTCAAACTTTAGATATATGATCTATAAAGACCTCTGGGGACTTCCTATAAACAGTAATAATGTGGAATTCATCTACACCATTAAATGGGAAAAGGAAGTCTCAGTGATCCCTCCACCTACTTTAGAGCCTATTGCAGATGAACCTGCTGTTGAAAAACCTGATCAAATTGCCACTGCTGTTGGTTTAGAAGATACAACTGAATCCATTCACCATCAGAGCTCATCAGAAAGACAATCTTCTCATCCTTTAGCTCTAGTTGTGATGCACCCTTCAGATCATTCAAGAACACTACGCACATTTCAAGAGTCTGCTGAAAGCTCAAGGCAATAGGCTCTGCCAATCTAATCTTGAAGAGGTTCTTGGAAAAATAGTTGATGAAAGGGTTGGAAAGATAGTTGATGAGAAGTTTGAAAAGATGACTGAGAAGATTAAGGAGGATGTCCAACAGCAAGTTAAAACTTCAATGGCTCCACTCTTAGAGGTTGTAAATAAAATGCTGGAATTCCTCGTGGACTTCAAAAAAAGTCAGACTCAGAACCCTCCTCCTCCTCCACCTCCTCCTGCTTAACCTTTACCTTTATTTTTTTTGTCTTATACTGACAATGATGGTCCTCTCCTTTTACCTTTTTGGCTGATGACAAAAAGGGATTTTTTTTCTCTCTCTTATGTTTCCTTATTTGCTTTGATATATGCTACTCTAATACTTATGTTTATTTATTCCCTTATATATATTCTAAGTATGATAAGCTATTGCACCTAATTGTTAGCTTACATGCAGTTGTTTTTCATATGCTTTTTCTGCTTAATTATTTGAATGCTTTGTCTTAGGGGAGCCCTGCAAGCTCTGTTAGATTTTGCTTTTCAAATTTAATTAGTTTTGTCATCATCAAAAAGGGAGAGATTGTAAGAACCAAAGTGGTTTAGGATTTAATAATCTCTACGTTTTGATGCTAACAAAAAGATTAAATTTGCTTGGCAAAGTGTTAGTTGAGATCTAACATGTGCTCTCAGTTATGCAGGAATACTTTAATATAAGTAAACATAGGATAAGTTTTCATTGAAAAATACGCGTCCACCCTTGTAGACGGGCTGCTCAAATACTTTGGTAAGGTTACTTAGTTATTTAATTAAGTAGACGAGGCCCTAAGTGTTTGCTAGATGAATACCAAAATAACTTATTAGATACAGCAAGTCCAAAGACTTGATAATAAGCACGTCCATCTTGCCGCGTAGGCAGACGGAAGTAATTAGTAGAAGTAAATGAACTGAAAAATAAATTAATCTAGTAGAAGAGCTCTAACCGCCACATCTTCATACGGAGATCTTTATAACTCATTGAGGAATAGCAAGTCCGAAGACTTGATAGACAAGAGGATACGCCACATCATCAGACGAGCAAAATAAAATATTGAACAGACTTAGTCTCTCATATAACTAAGTAGACGGAGTTTCCTTTTAGACGAAAGCTCCATCTTTGAAATGAATTAAATGCAATCCGAATCACTTGAATTTATTTCAAATTATTGATATTTATTTCAATAGAATATTTGTTCTTCACATTTGTTTTATCTGCTTTAATGTTTCACCTTGTTATAAAAGAAACATAGTACCATCAAGAAATGCAAAAAGCAGAATCGTACAATAAGATACTGCAAAACGATCTGTACGATGACAACTTTATGACTGAAAAAACTGAATTATACACAAAGGAGGAACACCAAGTTCTCAAGCTACAATACTCAGATCAGTAAGCCTCCAATTTCATCCTACCTCGATAACCAAGAGTGAGACACCCCGTTGTGCCCCATTGTATTATTAAATTAGAACCTTATTATTTATTTACTTAATCGTGTGCTTATTGTTGAAAATACGTAAAAATTAAAACTTAAATTAATAATTATATAACTTCTACAAATATAAAACATACCAACTATTTTACATAAATACACACATAAGTATCCTTTATTTTACACAACACTGTTTAGGGTATCCTCTCAGTAGGATCCCACACAAGTACTTATTTATACAACTTGCTTATAACTAACGGAAAACAAAACATCTTATGTGACTCACTGGCCCTAAACTTACTACGCTACATTATTAGGATCAGTAGGTTGTTCTTCAGTGTCAACTTCATACGGAACGTCATTCAACTCCTCAACAGCCTCTGTCTCGTATGGGGTTCCATCCATCTCCTCAGTAACATACTCGTCCATCTGGTCTTCTAACTTAACAGGGTAAACATACACAAAAATAAAGAAATAGGGAGATAAGAAACAGTTCTATCATCATAAGTGGAAAAGATTCATAGCATATAATACAATAACAGTCACAAACATGCATCACTCACAATTTACAATCATCCATACTTTATAACATCGTCCTCTACCCTCCAACTCATGCAACTAAACCTTTATGCTGACGCGGCCACTGCTAATCCTGTCACACATCCCTCGTTAGGAATGTCAGTCAGTCGTCCAAGTGACACATTCCCAACGCCGGTGCACAATCTCATCCATGGTGAGAATGCTCATGCAAGGCAATGACACTATAGCTGCACAGTACCGTCGGTGCACACCCTTATTTTCTCTCTCAACTCAGTCAAGGGTGCTCATCATAGTAACGACACTATAGTTGCACAACTTAAATTCTAATTTGGAACGGTCCACGAGAACTTCGGACCTCGTGTATCTCAAATACACGGTTATGAACAACAATGCAACATATGATTCTCACTGACTTTTATCAATAACAACCTAGTACCTCAAGCTTTTCCTCATAACCTCCACTTACGTTCTATATCACATCACTTCTATAAAATAATAGCGAGGCACCTCTAATTCATATTCAAAACTCTCACCCAAACAAAATACCTTCGAGCAATATATATCTTTCCTTAAAATCATCTAAACATAGTATTAAACTCAGGCAGATCATGCATAACACATTAATCAACAGAATATTCAAATATCTCAATATCATATAAGGCGATTTATCACAACCAACTCATAATAGTCCAATCAAATAAATAACAAATGTCCATCACGGCCGTGACAGACATCAAAGGCAAGAATTCTACAAAACAGAACCTGTCACGGCCGTGACAGACAACAAACATCCTCAATATCATAAATATTCAAACACCGCAATAATACGTCACATGCAGATGGAATACCTCAACCAGCGTATCACAGTAAATTTGATAACATAAAATCAAACATCCTCAAATACTTAAAATCAACTTAATGTCGATAAACCTACAATCCCCGAATCCATTGGTTTTACAGAAAAGGTTTCCAATGTGATTTTGGTCTTGTCGATTACTCAACTACTAGTAGGGTTTAGGTCACCCTACGCCATTATTATAAATTATATACTACTTATCGGTTCCGACGATGGAATGGTTCTTTCTCCCACCTGAGCTAGCACCGAAGTCTTGAACTCGACGTTCCTCGCTATCACACCATAGCTTAATAGTTTCACCTTGAACCAAACAACATAACTATAATTAATCAAATAACAACCATCTATGACACTTTAGGGTTAGGTTCGGCCAAGACTTAGAAAATAGGTTTAGGGTTATCTTCTTAATGCCATCTTTTGGATCCTAGTTACTAGAGTCTTAACTAACATAGATTACTTATTACAAGACTAAAATTTGAAACAAAATCCTCTAACCTTTAGGGTTAGGGTTTCGGCCCATATTAGGAAAATAGGCTACGAAATTTAGTTGGATTCAAGCTCTTGGATTTAGATCATGTAGGTACTAGAGAGTTTAAGTCAAGCATTAGATTTCTAAAATGAAAACCAAATCACCAAACCCTCCTTTGAGTGAGATTCGGCCACTTAAAGAAAATAGGGAAGGAAAATGACTTTGATCGCATGCTTTTGGATAATGAAAGTAGGGATCATAACTAGATCATAGAAATTGGTTTCACATTTTTATGATTTTTCTACAATTTTCTAGAATTATTACAAGTTCTAGATCTAGAAACTTAAAAGTGATGAACATAGATGAGATAAACTTTGAATCAAGAAACTTATTGAAGAACATAGACATGATTAGGGAAGAAGAACATGATTTACCTCTTGAAACTCAAAGACAAGTGAAGATCCAAAGACTTGCTTCACAAAATGATGCTAGAAAAGCTTAGGAACTTATGAGTTTATGAAACAAAAGGCAATAGGAAGAAAATGAAATGTGAGGGAAGGTATTTATAGAGGTGTGGTGTGCCACTTTTGAAGGATTTAGGATAAAGGAGGTGGCTTTTCAAAGGATTAAAGTGCAAATAATTCCTAGGGACCATTTTGCAAAGATTCCAAAATTATAAGGACTATTTTGCAATTTGTCAATAGGTTGAAATGATGACCATGTGCCACATTAAATGTTTCCTCATCATGACTCATCTTGGTCGAATTTTCCTTCAGACTTTTTGGAAAAACCTAGAAGGATGGAGAACATAGTGGAATGGTGTGGAACCTTGTAGAATATGTGAGAACATGGTAGAAAATTCTAGAATAATCTTGGCTCATCCAAGATGAGGGCAGCTCCTACTCCCTCATGGGCTTGCGCATGGGCATAATAAATTTGGGCTTGGATTTATTTTTGTGGGGCCCACCAAAAGGCTTAAGGCTTAAAGCTTAAACATGACATAGGAAACTAATATAATTTCTAATGGGCTTTATGAAATTAATCCATGGACAAGGAATTTGGGCTTCATGGCCACGGTCCACTCATTGATTTGGAGCAAGGATTCTGGCCCAATTGACTTGGAAAAACATAGGAACTAACTTAGGGCCCAAAGTGCAATTAAGAGAAAGTTCAAGGACTTAAGTGCAAAATCCATAAATTGCCACTTTGACTTGTAGAATCTTCTAGACTTAAAAGTGTGACTCATCTCCATGAATCATCATGTATGACTCGTTATCCCGATCTCTAGACGGGTCTCTATAGTTCCGTTTTCGACTCTGTCGGTTTCCTTATTAGGGTTTTACGACTGCGTAAAAGCGTAATATTTCGTTTTCTAATGAAAATTTTCAAACTAACCAAACTCGTTGGAAATATGATTTAAATATAAACCATTTCGTTCACGAGTCAAAATTAGGTTTTACTCTCGGAAAATTATACTGTCAGTGAAAACGCAGACCGATTTCCGTCTGAATTTTCAACCCAAATTTTTATCCTAAGCTTCTACCCTAAGATAGAGTATGAATATGATTTTTATTTCATAAAAATAAATCTCCATGAACACGGATAAGAATATACATAAATACATTTATACCGGTTAATACAGGGAAAATATTTTTACTGAAAAAAAATAGAAATCGGAAAATAAAATGTAGGGTGTTACAAAGAATACTATTCAGCATTGCCACAATCAAGCTCTCAGTGACAACGGATATCATGCATTAAATTCTATCTCTAAACGGGATTATTCAAAGTAACCATTGAAGAAATACAAGTGAAGAAGAATGTCACTATAAATAGAAGACCTAAGATACTGAAGAAGAGACTCTTGATTACACAACCTTACGAGCTCAACTTCAACTTCATATTTCTTTAGAGAACAAGAGTCAGTATTTCTTAGTCTGAATGTTGTGAAAATATTCATCTGATCTTAACTGTCATATTCTCACACATAGTGAGTTAAGAAGATCAAATATTAAATCTCTTTGTTAGAGTTAGAGCCTGAAGAGGCTTGGTAAGAAAGAAATACTTGTAGGCTGGAGAGGTGTTGAATACTTGGCTGTAATCTATTTTGATAATAGTGGAGAAAATCCTTCAAGTAGAAGGAACTGGACGTAGCTTTTGATTGGAAGAGAGTGAACTAGGATAAAACATCTTGTGTGATTCTTCTATCTCTTATCTCTTCAGCTTTATTTGTTTCTTACTAACCGAGGGGTTTTGATATTGCTTTTGTTAAAGTCTTTTAAAAAGGATCTTTTTTCTTTGTGCATGCTTTTGCTTTCTAATCTCCTTGTGTGCAAAAATTGTTTGAAATGTTGTTTTCGAAAATTATTAACAAACACAATTCAACCCCCCTTTTTGTGTTTGCCTGTGTCAACTTCACAAAAGCCATGTGTCAGACTAACGTGATAGCCGTCAAAACTGACGGCGTTAGGTCAAAACTGATGAAAAGCACTAACGTGGAAACGAAATGTAACGTAACGTGTAGGATCAATTTTGAAAAAAAAAACTTAGAGGACGGATGTGAAAACTTAAAAAATGTGTAGGACCAATCTACCTATTTTGCCTATTTAATATATATGGTTTGATTTGGTAATTTCGGACTCTCCTGATTTCTCGGGAGCAGAGACTACCCTCCCTCTCCCGCTCCTTGTCCAACAGTTGCTTATTTTCCTCCTTGTCCACGTCTTCGATCCATGCGGTGACCCTGAAAAGGCAATCGGTGCAAACCCAAATCCAAACTTCCTCACCAGCAACACCCATATCCCACCCGGTTGTTGCTAGGGTCATGGAAGGTGTTCATTACCCTATTTGCTTTCGGTTTTCGAAGCCTACCCAACAAGGCTAACAAGAACATGTGAGGTTGTTAAAGTAAAACCCTTTTGCAAACCTGACATCTCAAACACCATTCAAAAACTATTCATATTTTCCTACAAATTAATTTCGGTAATAAAAGATTTATTGAGAACACAAAAGGTTAAATCCTATTTAAAAAGAAGTGAGAAAATTTACTTTCCTTGTTTATTGTTTCTAATTGAGAGACCAATATTTTCAATGTAACAAGGATCTGAAGTTTTTTTGCGAAACAATGAGGACTTTCTCACAGGCGGGTAAAAGAAACCATTGGGAAAATTGAAATTGAATAGAACTTTTTTTTATAAATATTTTCGTATTATCATTAAATTACTTTAAGTATCTTTATTTTCGTTTTTCTCATCCAGTTTGAGTGAATGCAATATTTGAAATGTGCATTTGAGGAATGCAATATTTTCGTTTATTTTGTTTTAAAAAAATTGTTCAAATATTTGTAAACATAGAAAATGGAAATTTCTTACCAATTTGAATACGATATCAGGATATAATTGCATCAAAGCAACCAATTGATAGGAAAACTGGTGCAATCAACGGGTTTTGACTAGTATACAATTTTGTAAAAAATATTTAGTTTTAAAAAATTTTTCAAATCTTTCTAAATACGGAAATGAAAATCTCTTCCCAATTTGAATGTGATATCAGGATTAATTGCAGAAGAGTAATCAAAATCTAGGAAAAATGATGCAATCAATGAGTTTTAATTTGAATACAACTTTTCTTTAAAAATATTTTCGTTTATTTTGTTTGAAAAAATTGGTCAAATATTTCTAAATATGGGAAATGGTAAATCTCATCCCACTTTGAACGTGATATCAATAATTCAAGATTAATTGCATTAGAGCAATCAAACTCTAGGAAAACTGATGCGCTTAATGAGTTTGGATTTGAATAATGAATACAACCTTTTAAAAATATTTTTGCTTTTTTAAGCCTAAAAAAAAACGGTTTCGGTAAAATTACCCAAATATTGTAAGTCACTTGCGGGAGTGGAAGCTAGACAGTGTCGTTTCTTTTTGTAGTGGTGGTGGTGGGGTTGGGGTTGTCGGCAGTGGCTACGCCGGTGAAAGTGGCAGCAACGGTTACGGCGTGTGAGAATATGAATGTTGAAATGGCGCACACCCTCCGTCGAATATCCCATTCCCACACATTTTCGATTCTTGAGAAACGACACCTCCTTCAGCTGCTCCTCTTATGTAAGTAGTCGTGTTTTGGAGAAAGAGATGTTCTCTTCTCTACCGAAATAATGCCATTATTTCAAAATTCTTACCTAAATATTACTGCTGTTTTTCCATTTTCACATGCCTTTGGAAATTGTGTTTATCTGTTATGTCTAGCTGAACACCGATACAATGATTTAATGTCGTGAACTCTTATAGTGTAGAAACGATCAATTTCTTTCTAGGAGGTTCAGATAACAAAATTTATTAGATTTAGATATTCAAACTTAGGGTTCTCTGTTGCCATGAGTCATTGTGACACAATTAGGCAAATATGGTTCCCCTAGTAAAGTGACAGATGTACACAACCAAAATGAAGTGCCCTTGTCGAATTTGATTCCTGTTTATCTTTCAACCATGATTTTAGCTTTAGAGTTTATTGTTTCACGGAGTTGTTTATGGTATCTTTGGAATTAATATTACATTTTTTGGTGCTGCCTCCTCTTCCATGTCTCATGAATTGGTGATTGGTAACATACATTTATCAGCATTAATTTGAATGAGAGGGTAGTTGGTGCACTAGTAGTGGCATCTAAGATTAGTTCATATAAAAATATAGCAAGTAGCTTCATTAATCTGAATAAATTAAGTTGCCACTAAATGGTATGCATAGAAACTATGCCTTTTTTTTTACCTTTGTTCGTTCTGCACTTTCACACTTTGGGTTCAATTACTGGCACATTTTAGGTAAGCTGAACTGCAACTCTTAACCTCAATAAGTTGAGAGTGGAAATCAAGAATAAGGTTGTGCAAGCATGAGGTTTGAACTTCTATTTAATTTTCCTATTTACATGCATGGCTTTAAATAATACATCTAATGTTGAATACTTGTGCAGGTAATCAGTCTTGTTGGTGCTCAGAAAGCTTTCCTTCATCCAAATGATATGCTGCTGGTGGCCAACTTTGTCATGTCACCAGAATCCTTTAGGCAAGTAGAACTACCCAGATTTTATCTTTCAGATATCACTCCCAGATGGTTTGATGGTATAATTTACTCTCTCATTAGAGATATAGATAATTGTTCATTTTTGAAATAGACATAGAACAAAAAGGAAATGATGGGAAAGAAAATGGAAGAAAGAAAGTCACGTTACTTGGGAGAAAGGAAGAGAGACGCGAACAGATATATGAGAAAAATCGTGTAGGATGAAAAGAAGGATGTGAAGCATTGGGAGAGGAAGAATGTGCACGGGAGAAGAGAAGAAGAAAGGTGAGCAGGTGACACGAAAGTGAAATGAGGCTTCCTCTATCTTCCTTCTTTCATGTGACTTATTAATATTCAACAGATTAGAGCCATAGATGTAAATATGATCAATGGCAAATTTTGGGTGTAAGACTTGGAAACTTACATTGGTGTAAGATGACCCCACCCCCCCACCCCCTCTCTCTCTATATAAGGAATATATAGTGAGACAAATATATAATTGTGATAAGAAGATAATAGTTATTTCACAAAAAAATTTATAGACATATAAAAATTACTTACAAATCCCCTTAGGAAAAAAAGTCAAGCCGGTCAAATGTACATCAACATATATATGTAATAATATTTCATAGGAAGAATTACACTAACCTCCTCCAAGGTCTGACCTATTTATATTGATCTTTCATGAGGTTTGATTTAAAAGAAACTTTTGATATTGTAAATACACACGTGTATATTTGTCATTACTTTCATAACGAGAGTCTTAATAATTATAATATTAGCATTAAAAATAGCGTAATATGCGCATGGCACTAACTTCATATAATTAGGTGAAACTTTATTATGGTTGACTCACTTGAATGTGATTTTCCTTATTTTGGGTTACAATAATTTGCAGGTGTTACACTAAAAAAGTAAAAAATATTAGGATCTTTTTGCTTTGTTTCCAGTTCTCCATTTTCATTTCTCATTTTGAGGGGTAATTATAAAAGTATCACCTTGTTTTCATTTTGTTTTCTCTCTCAAAGATTGTACAAGAAATTCGAAATAAAAGAAACGGTCCTTTAGAGTGGGCCCTACGTCTGCGTACATGGAAAGAAGGGAAAAAGAGTAAACAGTGCATGAAGATGGCACCAGAAATTACGCTATGCTAGCGGTAGGCCTCATAACGTACACGTTACTTTGTTCCTCTTTTTCTCTTTTTTGCTTTTTTTCTTGCACTGATTCACATTCATTTCGCTTATAACTCTTCTTCCATTCACTCCTTTCATTTTATTCCCATTCATCTCCTCTCATCAAAGCATGTGCTCAGCATCCATGGTTTCCAAAGCTATCGACTCTGCCCCTAAACTTCGAGTCTCTTCCTCTTATCACTCCGTCGCTTTCTTCATTTCAATACTATCTCAATTTCCTGTATTTTCATTTTTTTCTTATTTTTCCTTGGAATAGGTATCTGTACAAAGTGGTTTTAAATTGTGGTTGTAATTGCAATTATAAAAATTGCAGATAATCACATGAAAATGCAGTTATTATGATCATGCTAGGAATTCGGAGACCTTCAATAATTGCAATCAAAAACTACAATTTAAAAAATTGTAATGATATTTTAGAAATTGAACTCAGATATTTGTGCATTATTTTATAATCCGATTTTGAAGCACTGTAATTGAAAAACTCTTTTCCTTTATCGTTGTGTAACACACTGATTGGCACAACAATTGAGTTCAGGAGTAGGACTTTTCATTTACTTTATTTTTGAATTTCTTAGTGTTCGGATGTTGATAATTGCTGTAAAAAACATGTAGTTTCTTTGCTACATCGACGTGAATTGAAATTTGCATTCATTACCTGCTTGTTTTTTTTTTTTGTGTGTGCATAACCAAATATGTTGTCACATAGGCATACACACACATATATGAATTTTTTTATTAAGCTTAGACGTCAAGTTCTGTGTTTTGATATTTGAAGGAACATATGTAATTTTTTACGGTATAATATTGACAGAAACAACATGAGGAGCCTGCAAAAGATGGTGTTGGAAACTCGTTGAACGAGTTAGATCACTTGGGAAAGCAAACAAAGGGGGAGGGAATTGTATCCATTAAAGTAAGTTTCCAATTGGGTCTTTTTATTCTTGGGAAGGGTACAACTTTGCGTTGTTCTATTTGCTGTACAGTTAACTAACTTCTTTGTTCTTTCACTGTTAACGGGGGGAAATCACATTGACTTGCTAGTAGTAATATTTCATGATTAACATTATTTTGTAGAATTGTTGGATCAGTTCTTTGAGAATCGAGATTTGTATGTGGGGATTTGGATAATCCCAAGGTTAATAACAAATAGCCAAAACTAAAACATGCATATTGGCTACCAGGGTACTATAAAGACCCTTCTACTATTTCCTTTTGCTTTTACATTGTGGTGAGTTTCTGATTTGTTTGGTTATTTGGGTGAGCAACCTGCATATGTGCCTGTGGCCTTTCTTTTACTTTATTGGCGTTTTGGGACACAGCTTTGTGATTGCTTATTTCAAGCAAAATGCAAGGTTGTGATGGCTTCTGTAACACCCCGACTTTTTGCTGTTTTCTAATATCGGTAATAAATATATATAAAAATATATTTTTATCCGAGACTCAGAAAATGATTTTGGGTAAACCACTATCATTTCTATATCATGCTTTATATTATAGGGTTATAGGAAAGTTTTTGGTTGAAAATTCAGACGGAAACCGGTCTGTCGTTTTCTGCGTTTTCACTGATGGTAAAAGTTTACTGCTCAGAAAACCTAATTTTAATTCGTGAACGAGATGAAAAATGTTTTTATCGTATTTACTACGATACTAGATGTTTTGAAAAATTTAGCGTAAAAATTAAAATATTATATTTGCTGCGGGCGAATACGTCGAGATATCTCTAGGAAAAACCTGCGTCAGATGAACCAGGGAGTCGGCAACGGGGCTGAGGTGACGGATTTGACCGATGTGACAGGCAATTATGATGATCCTATCCGCGTCATAATGGCCATAATGGCGCATTTATGACAAAGGAATATTTTGCCTGGAAAGGACGATTTTACCCTTGGCTCTTCATGAATATTTCAAGCCATGCCATTGAGAATTTTGACTAAACTAACCCTAGAACCCACGGCTCTTTACTCCATTCCAAGCATTTAGACATCACTTTTCCTAGCCATAAATGAGCATTTATGTTAAGTGGATGAGTCATTCAATTTTCATTAAGGCAAAGTCATTTTCTCCCCATCAATCACCCGAAACTGCCACGAAATTCTAACCATTTTCTATTCTGAATCTCGGAAAAATATCTACATAAAAGTTGCTCATCTTTCTCTCTTCTTTCCAACGACATAAAGATCATCCAAATCGGACAAGTATAGTGAGAGATATGTCCAAAATACCGAAACTGCTCTAAATCTCCATCATCTTCATCTTTCTCTCTAAACTTCTCAAGAACACTTAGAACACCAAGGTGATTTTGTGATGACCATCATCCAAATCATCATTTTATTTGATCATCAAGAGGTAGTCTCTCTTAATCTTGCTATTCTAAGCTTTTCTCTTCACAAGATTCTTGAGTTTATGCCTTTGATCATCATGTTCTTCATATGATTCAAAGTTCTTGAAGCTTTCTTCAAAAAATTCATAACTAATTGTAGAAAAATCATTTTGACATGAAACCAATTGATATAATCTCATAATCATCTCTATTTTCATCATCTATAAGCATGTGATCATGAGAAATTTCTTCCCTGTTTTTCTAAGATAGGCCGAACCTATGTCAAATAGGTGTTCTTGGATTTTGTTTCAACTTTAAGCCATGATTCATGATTTAATCTCTTGATATCATGATAGCTATTGTATACAAGTGATTTGAGAACCAAAAATCACACCCTAGCTTATTTGTTTCAAAAGGGCCGAAACCCTAAACTTTGTTGTTGGATGAATTCTTTTTATTCAAAGTTGTCTTGTGACACTTAAATCCAACTTTATGTTATGTATGTTTGTTGAATCCAAGAGTTGAGAAGATTTCAAAATCCCTAGCCTTTTGGTATTGTGAGAATCGAAAACCCTAGTTCTTGGAGCTAGATGAGTTTCATTCAAAGTTCTTAGTTCATGATTTTGGATTAAGTGCTTAATCATGTTTAAGTTGCTTAAGGATCATAAATCCCTAAGTTAGAAAATTTTAAACTTTCCTAACCTAGAATTTTAGAAGAGGCCGAACCCTAACCCTCTTGATTTAAGTGTGTTGTTGTTTGATTTTGATTTATTTTGGTTGCAATTGGTTATGAAGTAATCGATCGGGTTGGTTTGACCTAAAGGCGACGGAGGAAACCGGATCAAATCGGGAGATTGTTTGAAAACGTTAGTTCGAGTCTTCAAGAGGTAAGAGGAGCTTACCTGAGGGATTTTTCCCAATAACTGTATGTGATTAGTGTGTGGTCTATATTATTTATATGTGGCTTTGGTTATTTGTTAATGTTGTTTACGTTGTGTTGTTTATCTGTGTATCGGTGATTAATCTGCTTTTAATTTATTTAATTATCTACAGTAGTATATTATATTGCTATGATGCATGATTTGCCTAGTGATATAATTTTGATGATGTTGTTGAATGTTGTTTGAGAGGTCTGACAGTGGTCAGTGCACAACTGATTAATCAGATAAAAGCTTTAATAAGCTGTGAAAATTTTATTCAATGTTTTATGGGAAATGCTGGAATATAATAATGGTGGAAAATATTATTTTGGAAAAAAAATATAATGAGTTTTGAGAAATATTATTATTTTAACGATTAATTAGTGTAAAAGCAATTTATGAGTCACGGTGAGAGCGTAACCGTGAAATTTTTTTGGTACTGCTAATTTTTACGTAAGAAATTACGTAATATTATAAAAAGTTATTTTGTGAAATTAATATTCGAAAATATCTTATTTATAAAAAAAATATATTATAAAAAAATATATTATAATATTAATATAAAAAAGTCAATGTTTGACTTTAAAACTTTTTCTTGGGAAATGATAAACGACGACAAGTTTCGAAATTATTTACGATGAAAATTTACAAACAGCAGTACTTATTTTGAGAAGAGATTTAATCTGAATTGATTTAATTTTTAGAGCTGAAATTTCAGTAAAAGAGTTCTTGATGATTTGACGTTTTACAAACGAATTTCAAGTAGAAAGGATTTTCTGTAAATGAGTTTACTCAATGACGTATTTCCGGTAACTTGGATAAGTTGCGGAGATCTTATTTTGGATTTTTTTTCACAGACGAAAAACGATGTAAATGACGATATAGAACTTAGTAACCGAGATGTCGGGGTACTAGTGTTCTTATGACGTTATCCTATTTTGGATTTGTTTTCACAGACAAGAACGATGTAAAACGATGATATGGAACTTAATAACCGAGACGTCGGGGTATTAAGGATCGTTGTGTTGTAGACTGAGTATCTACTTAAAGAAGTTAAAACGTTTTGAGATGTTTTCTATTACCGTGAACCTAAGACTGATTGCAAGGTTTAGGGTTTCGTGACTAAGCACTCGGACTGCGTGTCCTGTGTTGTTAATAAAAGACTTTAAGACATTGAAAATTACGTTGGTCGTAAGCTATTGAGCTTTGGCAAAGGAAAGATTATACACAAAGAAAACGACGAGAACAAAATGTTTTATATGCATGCATTGGCAGACGTGCCCACGTCCTATGTCGGATACCTTAATGATAGGGTATTTTGGCTACGAAGTTATGTATGGTGCCTAAATGATAGGGTATTCATGCTATGTCCTATGTCGGATACCTTAATGATAGGGTATTTTGGCTACGAAGTTATGTATGATGCCTAAATGATAGGGTATTTATGCTATGTCCTATGTCGGATACCTTAATGATAGGGTATTTTGGCTACAAAGTTATGTACGGTGTCTTGGTGAATAAGGTATTCCGTGCTACGAAGTATGTATGGTGATTTGATGAATAAAGTATTCCATGCCACGAAGTACCTAATATATCTGGCTATCGAGCTTGATCAACTCATTTACGCGGTGTTGTGGGATCTCCGGAGATTCGGAAAAAGTTAGATGATTATTGAAGTGTACATGCATAGTTTTTCAAATGATGATGTTTCATGTATGAAACCCAATGATGACTACTTGTTTATTTAAGAACTGATGTTGTATGAATATATATATATATATATATATATATATATATATATATATATATATGCTTTCCTTTGAATCGCACATTTAGTTATTGTGACAAATCCATATATTGGCATCTCACCCTTACAAACATATCAGAGTCGTACAAGGGGTATGATCCCTACAAGAAGAAGAAGGTTGTCTAGTTCGAGGCATGCTGTGCTGCTCCTATTGACTGTAGTGTCGGTTAGTTACGACCAGCTTAGGTCCTATTATGTTATATTATGTTTTGAGGATAAAACTGATTTTGATTTAGGTGTGAAAACATATGAGGCAGTATAGTTGTATGACCTATATACATTGTGTATTTAAGTGTGATTTGGTTACGTTGTTGTTGTTAAGAGGTTAAAAGAAAAAAAAAATTATCACCATATTTTGAAAAGATGAACGTTGAGAAAACATTATTTTTCGAAAGTAACCAGCAAATTAAGTTTTATTTCCGCAAACGAGTAACCATGTGATGACCCGAGTTAGGGTGTCACAGCTTCTTTTTGTACACCTAGGTAGCTTGCAATTAATCTCCGTTATGTTCGCACAGGAAAATGTTCAGAGGATACAATTTGAAGTTTCAGCTGTCACGCATGCAATATCAAGTAGGGACTCATTGCAGGCTGAGAAAAAAAGGCCCACTAATAAGCTTTCTGCAAGAATTGACCATCCTTCATATAAGTTCAGTGGTTTCTCTCAAGGTTTGGGAAAAAGAGACCGCATCAACAATCAAAATGTATCTGCAGAAAGTTGATAGTGTGATTTCGAATCATAATTCCTGTATATTTTTGCATGCATTCTTCATATAGTTTAGGCATATTTGATTTGATTTTATTAGTTTTTACCTTGGATCGGGTGAGGCGGTTTCTTGGTGTTGTTTCGCAGGAATTCAAGGAAAAATGCTCAAGATCAGCCATGATGAAGCTTGGATGAAGACAGAGCTTAAAAAGTGAAGAAAATAACCCAGGCAGAGCCCATCACGGCCTGGCCGTGATGACCCTCACGGCCGTGATCGAGCAATAATTTAGAGAAAAGAAGGCAAAAGTCAGAATCTGTCACGGCCAAGCCGTGACGGCCATCACGGCCGTGACAGATCACTTGGTGAAAGCAGAAGCTATCACGGCCGTGATGCTCCAATATGTTGAAAGCGCACCAAGGCAGAAAGCGTCACGGCCAGGCCGTGACGGCCATCACGGCCGTGACGTGAATCCTGATTTATAAAAAGGTACGGGCATAACAGAAGAAAACAGTTTTGGAAACCCTAAAGACTCTCTCTGAACCAGGGGCAGCTGCACAAGGATTCCATGGTGTTCCTCCTCCCTTCCATCTATATTTCTTTGGTTTTGGCTATGATCATGAGTAGCTAAACCTCCATTGTTGGGGTTAGGGTAGCTATTTCTGAATTCTCATGTATATGACTTGATTTTGTAATATGGTTTTTACTTCTTTATTGAGTGATTGATTTTCTGTGCTTAATGCTTGTTGTGGCTAGCACCCCTATGACTTGATTAGTGTTTTGATATGCAATTGGAAAATTCGTATTAGAACCGGAACTGGAATTAATCACCTAGTAAACCTTGTATCTAGGAATGGAACTAGGTTTATTAGCAATCGCGTAATCCCTAATCATCATGCAAATTCATTAATCTAGGCCACCTAAGGAATTAGGGTCTATTAGTGGATTTAGGCTCTTGTCATCCGAGGAATCGGGACTTGAGTAATTTAGTGGATTGATTGTCATATTTGAAGTAGAAACTGTTTATTAGTCATTTCATTGCATGGGGATGAAGTTTAGTGAACCTAATCCCAACATCTTTTTTCATATTTGAAAACCATCTTTTATTGCCTTCCAAGTGTTTGAGAAAATTACAAAAAGTGTTTGTTTTTCTTATTCTGTTTATTGTTACTTTTGTGGGCTTGATATGTCATATTGAGCTCCCTTCCATCCAAAGAATCGCTTAGATAGTAGTTGAATTAGTAACGTGCTAGTACTTGTCACAGTCCTCGTGGGAACGATTAAACGGTCTCACCACCGTATTACTTGCACGACTGGGTATACTTGCCTAGATCCGTCAACAAGTTTTTGGCGCCGTTGCCGGGTACTGCGTCTCAATACTAGCATATCCATTTTGGTTACTAATTTAGGCAAAAAAAAAATTTTCTGTTATAAAATATTTTTCTGTTATAATTTTCTGTTCTGTTTTTGCTGTCATTTTTCTGGTGTGTCTGCTGTTGTGTGCTAACCTTTACTGCTAACACTCTTGCTTGCTAGACTGTTTTTGTATGCGAGGTACTGTCCCAGCTGACCAACTCCTCTACGACCCAGAAATTGAAAGAACAGCTAGGGCGAATAGGAGGCAAGTAAGACAGCAGAATTTGTTAAGACAACAAGAAGAAGAACAAGAGACTTCCACCTCTCAAGTTCACCAAGAAGAACTCAGAATGGCAGACAATGGTGAAGGTGCTCCACCACGGAGGACACTTGGTGACTACGGCAATACAAATGTCAATCGGCATGTCACTAGCATAGTGAGGCCTCCAATCAACTGCAACAATTTTGAACTCAAGCCAGCTCTTTTGAATTTGGTTGCACAAAATCAGTTTGCCGGGTTGGAAAAGGAAGATCCTAATAGTCATATCTCCAACTTCATTGAGATATGTGATACGATAAAGCACAATGGTGCCTCTGAGGATGCAATCCGCCTAAGGGCGTTTCCCTTCTCCTTAAGAGATAGGGCCAAGGCTTGGCTCCAATCTCAACCACGGGGGAGCATTACTACATGGGATGACTTACAGGCAAAATTTCTGGCAAGGTTCTTCCCCACCTCAAGATTTGTGAAGACAAGGGGTGACATCATAAGCTTTGCTCAACAAGAAGGTGAGACTCTGCATGACACCTGGGAAAGGTTCAAGGAATTGCTCCGAAGATGCCCAAATCATGGGTTTGATGATCATACCCAAATGCAAACATTTTGTAATGGGTTGAGGCCGTCAACCAGGTATATGTTGGATGCCTCAGCTGGAGGTTCCATGAACACAAAGATAGCAGAAGAAGCACTGATTTTGATAGAGCCTATGGCATCTAATGACTATTTGATGCATCATGATCGGGGTCCCACATCAAGAAGGGGAGTGTTGGAGTTAGATTCACAAACTGCACTGTTGGCTCAGAACAAGCTCATGACATAACAACTGGAGTCTCTTACCAAGCAACTAGCTCAACTCCCACAACAACTCCAAACTGTTCAAGGGACAACCATGCCACTACAGCAGGTAATGAGATGTGATTTTTGTGGAGGAGATCATGATAATGGAAGATGTGAGGCACCACCTAGTTCCCACGAGGAAGCTAATTATATGGGGAACTATGGGCGGCAAGGCAACAATCAATACTCTAGCAACTACAATCAAGGGTGGAGGAATCAACCGAGTTTTGGTTGGAAACAAGATGCCGGACAAACAAGCAAGCCTCAGCCCACACCACCACCTCAAGACCAGACTTCTATCTTGGAGAACACTCTCAATCAGTTCATGCAGATGTCCATGTCAAACCAGAAAAACACTGATGCATCCATAAAGAACTTGGAGGTTCAGGTTGGACAGATTGCAAAGCAACTAGCAGAGCAATCCAACAGCAGTTTTTCAGGTAACACTCAGACAAATCCTAAAGAGCATTGCAAGGCTATTGTTTTGAGGAGTGGTAAAAGTCTTGAGCAAGAGGGTGGTGAGCTTTTGTTGAAAAACCAGAGAGAGGCTGAAGAAACAGAAATGAAAGCTGAAAAAACTGAACTGAATGAAGAAAAAGGTAAAGAGGTAGTAGAAGAGGAAGAAGAAAAAGACAATGAAAAAGACAAGAGGGAAAAATTAGTAGATGAAAACTCGATTTTGAGGAGAACTAAAAGTCAGATTTTGAAACACGGATACAAGCCTCAAGTGATCCCCTCTTATGTGAAGTTGCCCTATCCTCATTTAAGCAAGAAAAAGAAGAAGGAAGAGCAGTTTGCCAAGTTCCTTGACATCTTCAAGCTGTTACAGATTAATATACCCTTTGCTGAAGCACTAGAGCAGATGCCAACCTATGCTTAGTTCATGAAGGAGTTGCTCACAAAGAAAAGAAAATTCAAAGAAGGTGAGATTGTTGCCTTAACAGAGGAGTGTAGTGCAATACTTCAGAGGAAGCTACCTCCAAAGCTTAAAGATCCTGGTAGTTTTACAAATCCTTGCACTATTGGGAGTGTTGCTATTGGAAAGGCCTTATGTGACTTGGGAGCGAGTATCAACTTGATGCCGCTTTCAATTTTGAATAAGCTTGGAGGCGGTGAGGTAAAACCAACAAGGATGGCATTGCAACTAGCGGATAGATCAATCAAGCGTCCTTATGGTATTTTAGAAGATGTCTTGGTTAAAGTGGACAGGTTTATCTTCCCAGCAGACTTTGTGATATTAGACATGGAGGAGGATGTAGAGGTTCCACTTATATTGGGGAGACCTTTTCTAGCAACTGGTCGCCTTGATAGATGTACAAAAAGGCCAGCTTCGACTCAGAGTACAAGATGAAGAGGTTACCTTCAACGTATTTGAAGCTATGCATCGCCCGAGTGATGAAGAAAATTGTTTCCGCATGGACATGTTGGATGTAGTGGCTAAGGAAGCCTGTGCACATCAACACCACTCCTCTACTCTTGAGAAGGTACTTGTGAATTCTATTGAAAATCTTGATGAGATAGAGGAGGAGGAATTAGAAGAATGTTTGTGTGATCTGGAAGCCCAACCTAAGCAACTTGCTGTCAACAGTGTGAAGGAAGAGCTCAAGAAGGATGAAGTCCAAGAGAAGCTCCAGTTAGAGCTTAAACCTCTACCTCCCCACTTGAAGTATGTATTCCTGGGTGTGAATGATGAAAACCTTGTCATAGTGAGCAATGAATTGTCCAAATTGGAGGAGGAGAAACTTGTAAGGGTACTTCGAGAGCATAAGACAGCTATTGGATAGTCCATCTCAGATTTGAAAGCTATTAGCCCCACTTTTTGCATGCACAAGATCATGATGGAGGCTGAATTTAAATCGGTGGTCCAACCGCAGAGGAGGCTCAATCCTACAATGAAAGAAGTGGTGAAGAAGGAGGTGCTGAAACTCCTTGAAGCTGGAATGATATATCCGATTTCCGATAGTGCTTGGGTAAGTCCGGTACAAGTGGTTCCAAAGAAGGGTGGCATGATCGTCGTGCACAATGAGAAGAATGACTCGATTCCAACTAGAACGGTCATCGGTTGGCGGATATGTATAGATTACCGGAAGCTAAATCAAGCTACTAGGAAGGATCACTTCCCACTTCCATTCATGGACCAGATGTTGGAGAGGCTGGCCGGGCAAGCTTACTATTATTTCTTGGATGGGTATTCGGGTTATAACCAAATTGCGGTTAACCCGGAAGACTAAGAGAAAACCGCTTTCACGTGCTCGTTTGGAGTTTTTGCCTATCGGAAGATGCCTTTCGGTCTTTGCAATGCGCCTGCGACATTTCAAAGGTGCATGCTTTCTATTTTTTCTGATATGGTAGAAAAGTATATTGAGGTTTTCATGGATGATTTTTCTGTTTTCGGTTCCTCTTATGATAACTGTTTGTCTAACCTTGTTGCTGTGTTAAAGAGGTGCATGGACCCAAATTTAGTCTTAAATTGGGAGAAGTGTCATTGTATGGTGCAGGAAGGCATTGTGCTTGGGCACAAAATTTCAGCTAAGGGGATCGAAGTGGACAAATCCAAGATTGATGTGATTGAGAAACTACCTCCACCAGTGAATGTCAAGGGTGTGAGGAGTTTCCTGGGGCATGCCGGCTTTTACCGACGGTTCATCAAGGACTTTTCAAAGATAGCCAAGCCGCTGTGTACCCTTTTGAATAAGGACACCCCATTTCTGTTTGATAATGCTTGTCTTAACTCTTTTCAAATTTTGAAAGATAGGTTGATCACTGCTCCCATTCTTGTTGCACCCAACTGGGAGTCACCATTTGAATTAATGTGTGATGCCAGTGACTACGCAGTTGGGGCAGTTTTGGGGCAGCGAAGGGCCAAGTTTTTCCATGCCATTCACTATGCTAGCAAGGTTCTCAATGAGAACCAAATAAATTATGCAACCACTGAAAAAGAGTTGCTAGCCATAGTGTTTGCATTGGAAAAATTTCGTTCCTACTTGATTGGGTCACAAGTCATTGTTTTTACTGATCATGCTGCAATCAAATATTTGTTGACTAAGTTAGATTCTAAACCACGCCTCATAAGGTGGATTCTATTGTTGCAGGAATTTGACTTAGTCATCAAGGACAAAAAGGGCAGCGAGAATGTAGTGGCTGACCACTTATCTCGGCTTGTTAATGAAGAAGTGGCTGCTAAGGAAAAGGACATTCGGGATGAGTTCCCGGATGAGGCCTTATTTATAGTACATGAAAGACCATGGTTTGCCGACATGGCAAACTTCAAGGCAGCGAACATTGTTCCAGAGCACCTCACTTGGCAACAAAGGAAAAAGTTCTTTCGGGATGCCAACCATTTCATGTGGGATGACCCATTTTTGTTCAAGGTTGGTCCGGATGGCTTATGGAGGAGGTGTGTGAGCCAAGAGGAAGTAAGGAAAATTCTGTGGAATTGCCATAACTCCCCATATGGTGGACATTACAATGGGGATAGGACAGCTGCAAAGGTCCTCCAATCTGGGTTCTTTTGGCCCTCAATCTTCAAGGACTCTTTCAATCATGTGAAGAGCTGTGACAAGTGTTAGAGGACCGGGAATATCTCCAAAAGAGATGAGATGCCACTGCAGAATATATTGGAGGTAGAAGTATTTGACTGTTGGGGAATTGATTTTATGGATCCACTTCCACCTTCATTCTCCAATCAATATATCTTGGTGGCGGTGGACTATGTTTCCAAATGGGTGGAGGCAATTGCAACACAGAAGAATGATGCCCAAACAGTGATCAAGTTCATCAAGAAAAATATTTTTACCCGGTTCGGTGTCCCAAGGGTTCTTATAAGTGATGGGGGATCTCACTTTTGCAACTCACAACTGAGAAATGTGTTGACCAAATATGATGTGAGGCATAAGGTGGCATCTCCCTATCACCCGCAAACCAATGGTCAAGCGGAGGTCTCCAACCGGGAGATCAAGAGAATTCTAGAAAAGACTGTGGCCGTTTCAAGAAGAGATTGGGCAAGAAAGCTAGACGATGCCTTTTGGGCCTACCGGACTGGACTGAAGACTTTTGTGGGTTTATCTCCGTTTCAGATGGTCTATGGGAGGGCATGTCATCTACCCGTAGAGTTGGAGCATTGAGCCTTTTGGGCATTGAAGTTCTTGAATTTTGATGCCACTCTGGTGGGTGAGAAAAGAGTGAATCAGCTGCATGAGTTAGAGAAGATGCGCCTTAATGCATATGAGAATGCAGCCATCTACAAGCAGTGAGTCAAGACCTACCACGACAAGAAAATCGTGATGAAAACATTTCGGTCGGGACAGCAAGTTTTACTATTCAATTCTCGGCTGAGATTGTTTCCGGCAAGTTAAAGTCCAAGTGGTCGGGACCATTCATTGTCAAAGAAGTCTCACCTCATGGAGCTGTGGAAGTGGAGGATCCTACTTCAAAAAGGACCTTCAAAGTCAATGGCCAAAGACTTAAGGCCTACTTGGGTGGTGACTTCGAGAGATTGATCTCAGCAGTGCACCTTCATGATCCTTGAGGTCATCCACCCGTCAAGCTAGTGACGTTAAAGAAGCGCTTATTGGGAGGCAACCCAAGTTTTCTTTTCATTTTCCTTTTGTTTTTTATTTTACCCTCTTGAATAATTTGAGAAGATCAAGAGGAAAATATCATAGATTAATAGGTTTGTTAAGTGTTTTCAGGGAAAGGAGGAAGGAGAAGCAAAAAGGGCAGAGACAACAAAGTCAGCAACCATCACGCCCAGGCCATGACACTGGTCATGGCCGTGATGAGCCAGAATTGAAGATCAGAAAGGATCACGGCCTTGCCGTGATCCCCATCACGGGCGTGATGGAAGGACCCCGAAGATCAGAGAGTATCACGGCCTAGCCGTGATGGAGGTCACGGCCGTGACAGGCTACCCCTGAGGACCAGAATGCATCACGGCCTGCCCGTGATCAGCATCACGGCTGTGACCCAATTTTCATGCAATTCCTTCTGACTAGGCATGTGAACCAGCACCCACTACCACCTCGGTAAGTCGTTCCAATTTTTCTTTCTTCTCTCCATCTTGATTGTTTACATCGGGGACAATGTAAATTCTTAAGCTTGGGGTAGGGGTATTTTGCATTTGCATTTTGCATGTTGCATTCATATAGTTTTGCATGATCACATGATTAGATTACCCTCTTGCTTACATGATGCATCCAATTGTGAGAACTAAGTACCAAATAAATTGTGATAGTGAATTGTTGAACCCAATTTTTTATTCTTGTGATATGGATGCAAATCAAAAAAAAAATGTTTGAGATAATCTTGGATAGTTGATAATTAGCATATGGTTCAGTAGATTTATGTTTCTCATTGATTCCTGAACTACTAAATGTGTGATTTTTGAGTCAAAAGGGGTACTCACTAAATCTACCCCATTCCTTGTGATAGAGTGTATTCCTCTTGGATTGTATTTCTCTAGAACTTGACTTGAAACCGTTTGAAGCTTAAAAATTTTTGAACACATTTTTGAAAATGATTGAGGCACTAGGTATTTTTCCGGCCTTTTGAGCTTTGAATGACTAAATGCTACCCCTTAGTTGCCCAATTTTGAGCCTGAAAGAATAAAATACTTTTCTTGGTACCTTGAAATATATTGTTGAATGATGCTTGGTAGGTACCTTCTAAAGTATTACAAAAGGGTAAAAAGGTAGTTGGAAAAAAGTTTGGGATGAAAGAATCAGAAAATTATTTCTCTTGAATTGAAAAATTTCCCCTTCTCCAAACAAAAAGGAAAAACAAAAGAAAAAGAACACAAAAATATAGAGAAGGGGGTGACAAAAAGAAATGAGAAATAAAACAAAAAGAAAAGGAAAGAAGGAAAGGTGGAAAAAGGAATCGAAACCCGAGAAGATATTTTGGAAGGTGCATGCTTTGCAATGTTGATATTTGGTTAGCCCTTTTGAAAATTTCCTTTTCTTGATTTCCCCACCTAACGATTAATCCTATGGCCCCGTTACAACCAAAGCAAAAGACCTCTTGATTCTTAAATGTTTTCATTAATAAAGTAGAGATTTGGTTGATAGTCAAGCCTATGGTAGGATTCATTCCTTGATGAAAATGGAGCAAATTGTCTTATATCCCTAACACTTGAGTGAGTGAGAAAGAGAGCCAAGCAAATGAACAAGCTTGGGGTGATCTACAGGTGAGATAGAGTGCCCTAATCGGTGAGAACATGAGTCTAGGAAACCTAAGCCTCTAATTGGACTTGAAACTGATTGTCTCTTGCTGAATTATTTGAGATACCTGTTACTTGGATTATGTACTCGGGTTCTTGGTTCACTATCCATGCTTTGATTATTTTGATTTTCTGGCCTTAGTGATTGCTTGAGGACAAGCAATTGAATAAGCTTGGGTTGATTTGATAGTGTGATTTCGCATCATAATTCCTGTATATTTTTGCATGCATTCTTCATATAGTTTAGGCATATTTGATTTGATTTTATTAGTTTTTACCTTGGATTGGGTGAGGTGGTTTCTTGGTGTTGTTTTGCAGGAATTCAAGGAAAAATGCCCAAGATCAGCCATGATGGAGCTTGGATGAAGACAGAGCTTAAAAAGTGAAGAAAATAACCCAGGCAGAGCCCACCACGGCCTGGCCGTGATGACCCTCACGGCCTGGCCGTGATGACCCTCACGGCCGTGATCGAGCAATAATTTAGAGAAAAGAAGGCAAAAGTCAGAAGCTGTCACGGCCTAGCCGTGATACCCATCACGGCCGTGACACGTTAATGGAGCCAGACCCCCTTTGGCAGAATATGTCACGGCCAAGCCATGACGGCCATCACGGCCGTGACAGATCACTTGGTGAAAGAAGAAGCTATCACGACCTGCCCGTGATGAGCATCACGACCGTGATGCTCCAATATGTTGAAAGCGCACCAAGGCAGAAAGCGTCACGGCCAGGCCGTGACGGCCATCACGGCCGTGACGTGAATCCTGATTTATAAAAAGGCACGGACAGAATAGAAGAAAACAGTTTTGGAAACCCTAAAGACTCTCTCTGAACCAGGGGCAGCTGCACAAGGATTCCATGGTGTTCCTCCTCCCTTCCATCTATATTTCTTTGGTTTTGGCTATGATCATGAGTAGCTAAACCTCCATTGTTGGGGTTAGGGTAGCTATTTCTGAATTCTCATGTATATGACTTTATTTTGTAATATGGTTTTTACTTCTTTATTGAGTGATTGATTTTCTGTGCTTAATGCTTGTTGTGGCTAGCACCCCCATTACTTGATTAGTGTTTTGATATGCAATCGGAAAATTCGTATTAGAACCGGAACTGAAATTAATCACCTAGTAAACCTTGTATCTAGGAATGGAACTAGGTTTATTAGCAATCGCGTAATCCCTAATCATCATGCAAATTCATTAATCTAGGCCACCTAAGGAATTAAGGTCTATTAGTGGATTTAGGCTCTTGTCATCCGAGGAATCGGGGCTTGAGTAATTTAGTGGATTGATTGTCATATTTGAAGTAGAAACTGTTTATTAGTCATTTCATTGCATGGGGATGAAGTTTAGTGAGCCTAATCCCAACATCTTTTATAATATTTGAAAACCATCTTTTATTGCCTTCCAAGTGTTTGAGAAAATTACAAAAAGAGTTTGTTTTTCTTATTCTGTTTATTGTTACTTTTGTGGGCTTGATATGTCATATTGAGCTCCCTTCCATCCAAAGAATCGCTTAGATAGTAGTTGAATTTGTACGTGCTAGTACTTGTCACAGTCATCGTGGGAACGATTAAACGGTCTCACCACCGTATTACTTGCACGACTGGGTATACTTGCCCAGATCCGTCAACAAAAGTTTCAAGATTCCGTACGTGGAAAGATTACCACCATATGAATCTTGGATACATTTGGCCAGGTGCGTTTATGCCTAAGTGAGAATACATGCTTATCAAATTGTATTCCCCTTTTAAATAGAAATATAAATATAAAATCTTATTGATAAATACATATGCAGATTGTATTATATATTTTCTGCTTTTTTAATAACTTTCATGTAGAACAGAAATGAGAGAATGGCTGAAGATCAGTCAGTTATTGAAAGAAGGCATTTTGAAGATTCTGGAGGATATGAATCTCAGACTAGGATGTGTTTGGAGAAAAGCCGAAGTGCTGCTCTAGATTCTTTGGGCAACCTTTTCTGTCACCAGTGCATAGTACATACTAAAACATTAATCTTTTGACATTATTTTCATCATCTTGGTGTTTAATATGATAATAAGCATCCCGTGTGTCTATTCTTTTCTGATTTCTTCCTGTAGAGGTTTGACTGTTCTTTGCATGGATGTTTTCAGTCGCTAATATATCCCGTAAGTTACATTGCTCTATGTTCTTTCAATTTATGGGGTATTTGGTTTGTCTCAGTTGATATGTTTTCAATAATAATTCCAAAAATGTCACCTTTTTTTCTTCCTATTTTCAAGTTTGTGGGAAGGAAATAGTGAAAATAGCAAAGACTTTATTTTCACAATTCCCTTCACAAAATCTTGACAATAAAGAATAGAATGAAAATATTTGTTCTTATTAATGAAAATATATCAACTAAAACGAAAACATAAAAAAACCAAACACCCTCTTAATTTATGGCTTCATTAATAAGTTAATTTGATGGTTTGCTTCACAGCGTGAAAGGCTGCCAGCTTGGTCTGAACCTGAAATGGACAGAAAACCATGCAGTGATCAGTGTTATCTTTCGATATTATTCTTCTCCTTTGTTTGAGATTTTAAGTAATTTTATATTTTGATGCAGGGACCTGGGAAAAATATAAACTTTGACTTTGTTTCTGTTGAGATATTATTGGATAGTGTCCTATATGATATTTATTTAGTTTTGACTTTGATTTTGTTTCCCAGTTTCCTTACTTAGTTGATCCTAATCCCTAAACTTTAGGGATTGTTTCTGCTACTCATGTATATAAATATTGTACAAACCATTCGTGAAAATACAACAATATTCATTATTAAGATTGTTGGTTCCTGGGCTAGCATTCTGATCCAGGAACCCTAATTTTGTGTTCATCTGCCATCAAGGAGGCTAGCCCAATTTTGTATTGTTGTTGGGTCACTTGGGTGTCTAGGTGACACCATAGTTCGACTCAGAGAGGGTCTTATGTACGAGAGCTGTCACCGGAGAAGCTGTCACATGCCTGTACATGCCGCTTCCTTTCGTTCCTTTGCCCGCATGTGGGGTCCATATGCCACCTTCCCGCTACCTCGCTCGCCGCGCCACCGGGTCCGGTCTGGTTTGTTGGCCTTCTCTGGTGTGTTTGTGACTACTTTTGGTTTGTTCCTCTCCTCCAATCCAGTTTTTCATGAGTGGACAAAGCATATCGAAGGTGATTGTCATTTCATCAAAGAAAAGATCCTCTCCGGCATAACAAAACTTCCTTTGTCTGCTCTAAGGATTACCATGCCGTTTCACAAAATCCTTACGAGGTTCTAGAATATCATACATATGTATCAAGCTGGATGCATGTGATGTTATGTATATGCTCCGACTTAAGGGGGAGTGCTAAGATATTATCCTATAGGATATTATTTAGTTTAGGATATCATCCACGCTCCAAGCCCATTGGGCTTGGGCGTGAGGGGTTGTGTTAGAAAGCCGCCTTAATTACGGTTCGCCCCTAGCCGCCTTAATTGCGGCAAGTTTGGGTTGCCTTCATTGTAACCTCCAGCACCTTCATTGTGCTGAGTGTGAGGGGTGTATTTAGTCCCACATCGCCTAGAGATATGGCCAAAGTAGTGCTTATACGGCTCGGCCAATCCTCATCTTATAATTTGGGTTTGGGCCTAACTCAACCCCAAAGGTAGCTTGTAAGGTGAGGGTTTCCCCTTACTTATAAGCACTCTTCAGGCCATATCACTATCCAATGTGGGACTCCAACACACCCCCTCACGCCCAGGACTGGACATCTAGAGCGTAGTTTGCAGGACTGGACATCTGCGGGTGGCCCAACGGATCTAGGATAGGCTCTGATACAATCTTATAATTTGGGTTTGGGGCCTAACTCAACCACAAAGCTAGCTTGTAAGGTGAGGGTTGCCCCTTACTTATAAGCACTCTTTAGGCCATATCACTATCCAATGTGGGTCTCCAACAGTTTCCTAGTTTCCTTAATTGATCCTAATCCCTAAACTTTAGGGATTGATTCTGCTACCGATGTATATATCCATTCATGAAAATACAACTGTTTAAATTAGTATAATAAGTGTTTGGAGTTGTAGCAATTACATTCCGATTCATGTACATAACGAGTCACGTATTTAGGGAATATCATACATGCACTTGGGAAGTAACAATATTATTAATTATTAATAACTAATCTTCTTGTAAATGTAATCTGTATTTATTCCTAAGAGTGTATATAACTAGAAGATCATCTGAGTGGAGATCACTCAAGAAATTTAGCAATTTCTCTAAACAATATTCCCAATATTCTCAACTTGGTATCAGAGCAGGCTCGGTCCCGTCTCTATTTCGTTTTCTAAAAAACCAAAGGCTCCACATCTGGTCAATAGAGTCTTGCATCTGACCGACCTGCAAAGGAGGTCACCGGACAGTCCAGAAATAGCCGACCGCCCAAACCCCGAAGCGACGTCACTGGAAAATTGCTAATGTGCTGTCACACGCAGTCTTGTCTACCGACGCATGGTGTTCATGCGCCACCTTCCCAAAAGTTTTTCGCCGTTATTATGGTGTCTTCCAACTCGTCTTGTTGTCCTGCTTCCATTCTAGTTATCAGGTTCTCCAAAGTCCATTCCCCGTGAAGTGTTTGTTCTCAAGGTAATTGTCCATTTCAAATCCATTGTTTTTTTAAAAAATGGCATCAGAAACATCTCAGTCATGACAGAAAATGACAATCTTTCACTCTTTGTTTGTGGAACACTAATCATCACTTCTGAAAAGTTGAATGGAAAGAACTATCTGCCTCTATAGATGTCTGGTTTGTTGGTCAAGGATATGTTGACCATTTGGAAAAATTTTCAGATAAAATTTCTGAAGAAAAATAGAGTCGATGGGAAAAACCTCATTATCTGCTTTGTGATTTGTTATGGAAGTCTTTTAAACCAAGCATCTTGCCGAATTTTAGAGCTTTCAAAACCTGTCACACCTTTTGGAAGAAGGCTCAAAGTGTCTTTGCCAATGACATTCAAAGGTTGTATGATTCAACACAACAATTGGCTACACTCAAACAACCTGATCATGATATGAATCCTTTGTTTCTAAGGCTCAATCTGCAGTTGAGGAGTTGAAAATGTCTTTGGAAGCTTATATTCTAGAAGGTATAAAAACAAAACTCATTAATCTGTATATGGTGTTGGTTCTTCGTGGGATGCACCCAGATTTTGAACATGTTCGTGATCAAATTTTGACTGGCCAACAGATTCCTTCAATGGAGAATTTGGTTACTCGACTTCTTCTTATTCCTTTCCCAAAAACTGGCAGAAATTTGATTGATTCTATTGAATCTTCTAAATGCTATCCAACCAAGGAGGTCGTGGAAACCACGGAGGAAGAAGTGGAAGAGGTTGTCATCCTCGATGTTCATATTTTAAAAGAATGGGCTATACCCAAGAGACTTGCTACTCTCTTCATGGATTTCCCCACAAATCTGTGAATATCTCTAAGTCTGAAACATCAGAGATAAAATTTCAGAAGAAGAGTATCAAGAATATCTCCAACTCAAAGCAGCCAAGCAATCCCATCAACTAGGATTCTGTTAGGATCTCTCTTATCTATAGCTTTTTATAAAAAGGCAAACTTGGATTGGGAAAAAAATCATCAAGTAACTATAGGTCGCAAGGAGTTTTCCATGGCTAAACCCTGTGACTCGATCCTATGTCAAGACCCTTGACATATGCTTGTTGATAGTCTTATGGATCCGTACCAAGAGTTATTAACTAACCTGAAGGAGCCATATAGATGTCGGAGATTGGTCAAGAAACTCATCTATCTCATTAGTACGAGACCAGATATTTCTTTTGCAGTTTGGATAGTTAGCCAATTCATGCAATCTCCTCATAATTATCATAGGGATGCAGGTATTTGAATTCTGAGGTACATTAAAAGGGCATATTTATTGGGATGCAGGTATTTGAATTCTGAGGTACATTAAAAGGTACATTAAAAGGGCATAATTATTTATGATGAATAATTCTGTGCATGTAATACTTGCAAGAAATGCATCTCATCTATTTTTATTAAATGTTTGATGGGGAAAATGTGCAAGACTGATCTCCATTTCATTTTCTTGCAGCTAAAGGTTGTCAAGATTTCGTCTGAAGATTCAACTCCTGATTGTCCATATAAGAAAGCTACAAAAATGTAAGAAATAGATGGGATATTGGCACCCGAGGAGCTTGGTGATCAGGGTACTAAAGGCACCTTGAAGCAAGGAAAATGCAATTATATGACAACAAAACCTTTCACAGCAGAAATTGATTGTTGTGATCTCAATTCAAATTTGCCTCTCTCAGACAGTATGGGGAAACAAAAGGTTACAAATCAGTCAGACTCAGCATTGTGTGACTCAACATTTCCTCCTGATGATGTTAATAATTTTTGTAAAAAGCAGAAAAAAATCCCAGATGATATAGTTACAGTAGGTGGTGATCGTAAAAGTTTAGGTATGTGTGGTGAAGAAAAACACACACGTACTTTAAATAAATTAACTATTTCTGGTAGTACTTGCCATGGTGAGCATGACAAGCGTGTTGGTGATGGACAAAAGGATGCCACCAAAAAGACATAATTTGTGAATTTGTCCAATTCAATGGAAGGACAAGTTGACGAGATGCTAAATTTCTCGACTTGGAAACCTTTAGAGAAGGAGTTATTTTTGAAAGTCGTAGAAATATTTGGGAGAAACATGTATCTAGCTTTCTGCTCTCACAATTGAAATACTTGGACCATGATAGGTACTTAGATTGCTACTACTTTTCTTAGAAAATTTAGTGTTCTGTAGAGAAATGTTAGAATGGTATCAAATTTAATCTAGTGTTTGCATGGGGGCAATGGTTGGAGTTGTAACCATGTAAGATGGGGTTCACATGTTCAATTATAGACTCGGCCTCTTGTAAGTGCAAGGTAAGGCTGCCTATCATAGATCACCCATTCCTGGAGCTGAACCTCATGCATAATAGGAGCTTTTTATAACTAGGCTGCCCTTTAGTGTGTGTGTGGATTTGCTTTCTTGTTTCTAGCATGTGTTTTGTTGTTACCCCATGCAGTGGCAGATCCAAAACTTCAATAGTGAGGACAAACACATTAAAGATATTATATTTTATATTTATATCAATATGATTGTAATCCAATATATATTTATAAATTTATGATTAGAATTAATTTTCCAAGATAAACCTTGTATGAAATAATATATAGGGAGATTAATATACATGAGCCATATTATGAAGATATGGGTGAGGGTAATCGAGTGGAGATTAAGACAAAAGACTCGAAAGATCAATTTGGTTTTAGGTTTGTGAGGTCAACCATGGAAACAATTTACTTGCAATGACAGTTGATGGAGCAATGTCAGAGGAATCAAAAGACTTACATATGGTTTTCATTGATTTGGAAAAGGCGTGGGATATGGTGCCAAGAGAGGTATTGTAGAAGTCCCTGGAGAAGAAATGTGATTGTATTGACTTTATTCGAGCAATCAAGGATATGTATGAGGGTGTCACGATTAGTGTGAGAACACAAAGGTGGAGGCACATAAGATTTTCCTATAACTATAAGATTGCACGAAGGGTCAACTTTGAGCCCCTATCTTTTTACCTTATCTTGGATGTTCTTATTGAGCATATCCAAGAGCAGTGCCACAATGTATGCTTTTTGCAGCTGATATAAAGTCCTAGTTGGAGAGTCGAGAGGGAATAAATGGGAAACTAGGAGCATGTTTGCTTTGTTTCCATATTTTTGTTTTCATAAATAATTACTATTGAAAAGTATTCTCAATATTATTGTAATTGTGTAGAATATGTTAGATTTTGGGCATAACTCAATCCCAAAAGCTAGCTCATGAGATAAGGATTGCCCTCTACTTATAAGATCTCATTAGACACTATCTCTAGTCAATGTGAGACTTGGGTTTTTCCCAATACACGCCCATCACTATTGGGCTTGGTGCGTAGATAATATGGTGGGTGGCCCAATAATGGATCTAGGATAGCTTTGATACCATATTTGATTTTGGGCCTAACTCAATCCCAAAAGAATACAAGCACTAATATGAAAATATAGACTAAGCTCTAACTAATGAGCCTGATTAATTGGCCTAATACAAAAAATGCTAATAATTACATATTTATAAGACTCCCCTCAAGCTGGTGAATGGATATCTATCATTCCCAGCTTGCAAGTAAGTTGCTGAATCGTTCTGTTGGCAAGCCCTTTGTTAACACATATGCCAGTTGGTGCCTAGAGGGATGTATGCTATTGTTATTAATCCGCTATCCAAATTTTCCTAGATGTCGGTCTATCTCAATGTGTTTTGTCTTGTCATGCTGAACAAGATTATGAGCGATACTGATAGCCAATTTATTGTCACAAAACAACTTCATAGGGGCCTCATACTTTATCTTCAAGTCATCAAGCACAATTTTCATCCACAATAACTCACAATTTTAGATGATATTTGTATGTTAATTATTTTATTTTATTTTTTCATTTTTTTATAATTTTGTGAATTTTTGGCGGGCCAACCTGCCAACCCACCACTAAACGGGGTGGGTTGGGAGGTTTAACCCACTTAACTAAATCGGGTCAACCACCCCATTTTTGGGGGGTCAATGGCGGGTCGGGGTGGGTTGACCCCATTTTGCCATCTTTATAGTTTAGCCATACCCGTTCCTTAGCAACTCCAATCATCCTCCCCGTGACAAGATCCTGAAAAACACAATGAGAAGGAAAAAAAGGTTACTTCACAGTTTTGGTCTCGAGTAAGTTTATGAATAGAGATCAAATTATTGGAAAGTGTGGGAACATGAAGCAAAATTTTCAATTTTAACAAAGATTGAAGTTCAATATATCCATAACCAACAACACGGGTATGAGATTCATCAACAACAGTAATATAAGAAAGACTGGAAGAGGAGGTGTAAGAAGAGAAATGTTTGGAATGGAATGCCATGTGATTAGTGGTACCAGAGCCAATAATCCATACATCCTGAGGTATAGTAGCAGATGCATAAGACTTCTTACCATTCATTTCCCGAGAACAATATTTAGAAGGCTTGCTAAGAGAGTCTTCTACAGGTTCAGCCATCAGAAACACTGAACAGAGGTGTTGTCAGAAAAAGGAGAATGTACACGCTTCAAATGACCCCAAAAAGATCTCAGATCACGATTTTGACCCCTCAGATGGATAGAGGAAGGACCGACGATCAGAATGATGGCCGTCGCGTGGTGATCGGTGGTCTAGAAGGCGACACGTGGGGTACGCGTGGCGGAGCGTGAGAAGTCGGAACGGGCTAGGTCTTCGGTGGTCGACCAGAAATACGCGAACGAGCAGTCTGGCAAGGGCGGTGAGAACAGATGAGGCGGCAGCTGGCTGTAGGCAGCAAGGAAGAAACCCTAGGAAATAGTAAGGGGCAGCAATGAAGGCTGCAAGGAGAGACATTAATAATGCTGCTCGAAAAAAGAAGAAACCTTAAGAAAAGTCCTGGGCTCTTGATACCATATTGAGAAGTATTCTCAATATTATTGTAATTGTGTATAGAGTACAAGCATTAATCTGAATATATGGACTAAGCTCTAACTAATAGGCCTGATTAATGGGCCTAATACAAAAAACACTAATAATCACATATTTTAACAATCACAAAGATGCCACATTGTTTTCGTTTTGTTTCTTGTTTTTCAAATATTTCTATAAGAAATAATGAAAACAACATTTTGTTGTTTTCATTGTTTCCTATACAAATCTTACTGGAAATGTAATGAAAACAAAGTGAAATTTTTGCAATTATTAATGAAAACAGGTCTTAAAATTAGGGCTTTAGGCCTAACTCAACCCCAAAAATTATCTTAAGAGGCTTGAGGATTGCTCAAGCCTTATTAGGACTACTTAGGCCATATCTTTAATCGATATGGGATCTCAGCACACCCCCTTATGCCCAAGACCGGACATCTAGAGATTGGACAAATACAAGTGGAATAACTGGCCCAATAACAAATGTAGGATATGCTCTGATACCATCTTAGAATTTGAGATTTAGCCCTAACTCAACCCCAAAAGCTAGCTCGAGAGGTGGGAATTGCTCAAGCTTTATAAGGACTACTTTGGTCATATCTCTAATCAGTGTAGTATCTCAACAACGGGAAATGAAGATAGGAAACTGGAAACAAAGTAGACAGACCCTAGAGATGTGGATACAAGGTTTGAAAGCACATGGCTTTCGTTGAAGTAGATATTAGGTAGAGTATATGGAATGTAAGTTTAGCAGGAGGCACGTCAACCTAGCTTGCGGGTGAAAATTAAACACCATACCATACCACAAGTCATATAGTTTAAGTATCTTGAGTTCATCATACATGACGACAGAGAAATAGAAGGAGATGTAAACCATAATTCAAGTGAGGTGGATGGAATGGAGGTGTATTTCAAATGTTATTTGTAATAGAAAGGTACCACTCAAGCTTAAGGAAAATTTTTACTGCACAACTATAAGACATACAATGTTGTATAGGTCTGAATGTTGGGCGATAAAAAGCCAACAAGAGAATCAACTCAATGTAGCAATGACAAGAAGGTTGTGTTGTATAAGTGGACATACTAGACATGATATGATTTGGAATGAATGCATTAGAGAGAAAGTTGGATTAGCACCTATCGTAGAAAAAATGGTAGAATTTTGCCTTATGTGGTTTGAGCATGTGTGGAGAAGACTTGTAGAAGCCCCTGAAAGGTGAACGGATCAGATGAAGGGTAGCCCAATCGCTAAAAGCAGAGGAAGACCGAGAAAAACTATAAGCGAAACCATTAACGACTGAGAGGTCAATGGTTTTTCTATAGGCATGATTTGAGATAAAATATCATGGCTTTGTTTGATACATGTAGCCGAGCCCATATAATGAGAAAAGGCTTGGTGGTTGTTATTGAAACCTTATATGAAATAGTGAGAGGCAATACATGTTGTAGAAAATCCTTCAGGTTAGTAGGCCATTTGTCCATATATCCTCGAAACTCATCCTCGTTTTACTTTCTTCTGTAGTTAATTTTTGCCAAGGCTTGGGTAGTTATGGAAATGGAAATATGTACTATATTGGAAGGATCTTGTAAATTTTGATTGTACTTTCTCTGTGGATGATACGCTGAGTATCTTAAATGTTTTTCTTTCCTTGAAAGCAGTGAACAATCTTGCTATAATGTTCTCAATATCATGTTTGTGCTTGCACATTTGTTAAATATTATTGTTTCTTGTGCAAGAATTGTGCTCTATTGAAGTATTTTTCATTGTAATATGCAGTCAATTATACCTGTTGAAGTTTGAGTGTGATTTTTGAAAGTTGTTGTCTCCTAACTGTTAAAGTAATAAAGAAACTTTTAAGGTGCCTACATTTGAAATTTCTTTATAGCTTGAAGTTAACTATCCCAATTGGGTAAATGATTATACTTTCTCTGTGCATGATCTGCTAAGTATATTAAATGTTTTTCTTTCCTTGAAACTAATAAATTATCTTGCAATAATGTTTTCAATATCATATTTGTGCTTATACATTTGTAAAATGTTCTAGTTTCATGTGCAAGAATTGGTCTCTATTGAAGTTTTTCTCATTGTAAGATGCAGTCAATAATTATTACTCTTTAAGCTTGAATGCGCTTTTAGAATGTTATTATCTCCCAACTGTTTGAGTAATAAAACAATTTTTGAGATGCCTTGATTTGATTATCTCTTTGTATCTTACCATCCCAATTGTGAAAAATGGTTAATGAATAAACAAAACTAGAGTAGTATGAATTTTATATCCATGAATATCATACTTTTGATTTTATGTGAGAGACCCATTTTTTAAGTTTGTGCTCATGATCAACTCACGCTTTGCAGTTGCCTTATAGCACGGAACTTACTTTCTGGCTTGAAGACTTGCATGGAAATAGCTAGTTACATGCATGCTGGTGAAGCGTCCATTGCTGCATCAAGTTCAACCCTTGAGGGAAATGGAAAAATTGATCCAGAATGCGCAGTGAGAATTAAAAGCATCCATTTCCTTATCTTCTTTACCTTACATTCTTCTGTCTTCTTTTATTGTCTTGATCTTTGTTTTTTATTTGGGGGTGGGGAGTGGGTGGGTTTGATGAAGATGGAAAATTAATTTCCCCAATTTCTGGAGTACCATAAGTTATGATGGAATTTATCGGTGAAACAAATTAAAATAGCAAACATAATATATGTCTGAAATTTCTTGCTCACATGGGATAAGAGAATCGGTATCAACATCTTGTAGGCAGAAGCAACACACTTGATAAAATTTAAATTCTTACTGTTGCCTAATAGGAAGGGTGTTTCATGGTAAGACGTGCAGAAGGGATCAGATTGCACTTTTGAGCTGATGTGGCTGTATGTTTGTGTGTCTGTGTGTGACCTCTGTAGTCTTGGTTTCCCTTGGTAGCCTTAGGACATACTCCTGTAATGTACTCTTACATAATGAAATCTTCCACATGTTAAAGGAAAAATATAATTCTGAACATTTAGCTTTTAGTAGTCGAACTTAATTTTGCAAATTTTTGTTCTAGCAACTTTTATTTAGTTGAACCTGTTTTCATGCTAGGACCAAGTGATGCCATCAAGGCCGTAACTTTTGCGAAAAAGGGGCAAGACAAGGAAGTGTCGATTTTCTCCAAAGTCTACTGGCCTCCCATCTACAAGGAGAAGAAATACTGATGGGGAAAACCAACCTTTGAAGCAGTATACACCATGTGATTGTCAGGGTACATGTGGAAAGGAATGTCCTTGTCACGATAATGGAAATTACTGTGAAAAATATTGCGTGTATGTCAATTTTCATTTACTCGTGTACCTTTTCTATTAAAGAATTAGACGTGATACCATGTCTTGGTCACTTGGTCCATTTGAACTATTTCGTTAATATTTGTGGGATATCTTGCCATACTGAAGACTCGAGTCTACTAGGGTGATTTGGTTAGATTGTCAAATATGGTTACTGATAGACCCATAATTAAGATGTGAATAATAGGAGTAAAGAAGGGCAACTAGTAGGAGCATTAGCTGTTAGTGGGAGCTAGTGGGATTGGATAAACTAAAGAGGGTACCAATTACTGCTGGTGAGTGGAGTGCATAAATAAGTGACTGATGAATAGGCAGATAGTGGAGAGAATAAATAGGGAAGTGATGGGAGCTGAAGGTTTCATTCTAGAACTTGGAAAGGTTTTGGGTTGGCTAAAACCATAGGGCAGAGACTGCACTTGCAGCTCTGGTTTTCTTTCTTTCTCTTCTACCTACATTTTTATTTTCTATCATTGTAATTAGAGTTTGGCTCCTGGGTGTTCTTGCTATTTTTTTTTACTGTTAGTCTCAGTTCCTGTCAGTGGTATCAGAGCTCCCAATCCTAGATATGGAGTACTTTTAGGCTTCTATCTAGGCAATTAATTAGCAGATGGCAGAGATGACCTGAGTGTTGACAGAGAGGATAGAGGCAGCAATTAGGAATAGAAGGGCTGACTAGAAGGTGGATGCAGAAGTGATGGGAGAAACAATGGCGGGGAAGAATTAAGAAGAGAGGATTGGGTGAAAAGGCTTGAAGGGAATTATTTCATGGGTGAAGAAGTCACACGCCACTACATCTGCGACCAGGTATTAGGTGGGGGCGAGGAGATGGAGGACATGATCAAAACCACAAAACTCAGTCTTAGGCGGACCAGCCAATGACCCACCATTATTGGAGTCATTGAATTTATCTCGTGCGGAAGGGGAGAGGATGCTTTTGGGTCCATGGCAGTGCATCAGGAAGATGGAGAGATGTAGCTGTATGAATGAAGTAGAGGGAAGGATAGAACTGAAATTACAAAATGGGGGCTGCTTTTTACACAAAAGTATTTTCCAATACCCCACAATTTAAAAAAATTGGTTATTCCTAAAGTACCCCTTCATTATTCTTCCTTCCTGAAAAAAGTGTAATGTTATTTGTACAACTGAATTTTGACAACTGGGGCGACAACTGAGATATCTGGTTAATGCAGTTCAAATATGTGGTTAATTACGTTCAGTAATTGCTGGTTAATGAGTTATGCTACCTCGTTACATCCATTAATCATCCACTGAACATGATTAACCACATATCTGAACTACATCAACCACGATTTTAAGGTGTTCAAATATACATGACCCTATGTATATTTGAACACTATATTTGAACACCTGAAAATGGTGGTTAATGCAGTTCAAATATGTGGTTAATCACTTTCAGTGGATGGTTAATGAATGTAACAAGGTGTCACAACTCATTAACCAATTACCGAACGTAATTAACCACATATTTGAACTACATTAACCAGATACCGTAGTTGTCGCCCTAGTTGTCAAAATCTGTTTGTACAAATTACATTACTACTGAAAAAATACACCACTTCATTCTTCCTCCTCTTCCCCCTCGCCAATGCTACGGCTCCACCCTAACGTCTTCCTCCTTCACAAGGATCGTCAACTTGGTTTCCGAAACCGCCAAGGAGTTAATCGAAGGAACTCGCCGCCGAAGCTTCCAAGAAAGCCGACCTCATCAAAAAGCAAGCTGAACACAGGAGGCGGCACGAACGGCGGCGAGACGACTGCGCGAACGGCGACGACTTGCGCGAGTGGTGGAGACGGCTGGCACGAGGACACTCAAATCCTGGAACGAAGAGGCTCACGACGTCTAGATGGTGGAGAGGAAGATCGGGAATGGTGCAAGACTCGCGGTGGCGGACGGTGATCGTATGGACGGCACCAGGTGGAGATCCGCGGAGGACCTTCACAGTGGCGACGACGGCACCAAACTGTGTGTGCTGGAGGTCGTGGCGGAGCATGGCGGAGAAGCTTGGTACAAGGTTCTGCTCTGTTTTGTAGGTGTTAAGATTTTTGGTTTTGATTGAGATGATGGTAATGGGTTGTGGAAGGTGATTTAGAGTTTGATGTTATTGGAAAATTTGGTTGATGGTGATTTAGAGTTTAATCCCCGGCAACGGCGACAAAAACTTGTTGATGATGGATCTAGGCAAGTATACCTAGTCGTACAAGTAATAAAGTGGTAAGCGGGATATCTGATGAGTGTGATTTCACCTCATATTTCATGTACATTTTTGCATGCATTTTCATATAGTTTAGGCATATTTAAATTGATTTTTGTTAGTTTTTCCCTTGGAACGGGTAAGGCGGTTTTGTGGTGTTGTTTTACAGAAATTAAGAAAAAAATGCTGAAGATCAACCATGATGGGGCTTGGATGAAGATAAATCTTGAAAAGTGAAGAAAATGAGCCAAACAGAGCCCATCACGGCCTAGCCGTGATGACCATCACGGCCGTGATCATACAGAGCTAAAAAGGAAGAAAGGTTGAAGTCAGAATTGGTCACGGCCTAGCCGTGATGAGCATCACGGCCGTGACCTGCTAGCTGAACCAGACCTTCAACAGGCAGAACTGGTCACTGCCTAGCCGTGATGAGCATCTCGGCCGTGACAGACAAAAATTTGAAAGCGCGCCCATGGCAGAACCCGTCACGGCCTGGCCGTGACGGCCATCACGGCCGTGACGAGTACCTAATCTATAAATAAGCATCTGGGCAGAACAGAAAGGGAAACTTTGAACCTAAGACATTCTCTCTGAACCGGGGGCTGCTGTGAAGGCTTCCATGGAGTTTCTTCTCTCCTTTATTTCTATTTATCTGGTTTTAGCTTTCTCTATTACTATGAGTAGCTAATTCCCTTTTTGTTGGGATTAGATGTAGCTAAACCGAATTTCATCTTAGATTTATCAATCTGTGTTTATGCCTTCGTATTAGTGTTTAATTCCTACGCTTAATGCTTTTTGTGGTTTGATCATCCATGAATTGTTCTTTCTGAGATTTGATTTGCAATGGGGACGTTCTTATCAATTCTTGATCTGGAATTAATCACCTAGTAAACCTTGTATCTAGGAATGGATTTTGGTTTATTAGTAATCGTGTAATCCTTACTCCTAATGCAAATTCACTAATTAGGCCACCTAAGGAATTAGGGTCTATTAGGGGATTTAGGCTCTTGTCATCTAAGGAATTAGGACTTGAGTAATATTGTGGGTTGATTTTAATATTTGAAGCATAAACTGGATTGGTGGTCTTGGTATTGCATGAGGCAAAGGTTTAGTGAAGTCTAATCCCAACATCTTTCATTATATTTGAAGAACCATTTTTCTGCATTCCAAGTGTTCGATAAAATTACAAAAAGAACTTTTTCCTGTTATTTTGTTTAATTTAACTCTTGGGCTTGGTATTTAGTATTGAGCTCCCTTCCATCCAAAGATTCGCTTAGATAGTAGTTGATTCGGTACGTGCTAGTACTTGTCTCAGTCCTCGTGGGAACGATATCCCTCTTACCTCTTTATTACTTATATGACTGGGTATACTTGCCTAAGAAATCGTCCAACAAGTTTTTGGCACCGTTGCTGGGGACTGTGTTTCAATATTAGCACACCAATTCCAATTACTAAATTAAGCACAATTTGATTTTTTCTATTTTCCTAATCTGTTTCTCTTTGCTGTCATTTATTGCTAACATTCTTGGTTGCTAGACTTTTGTGCATGCGAGGTACTATCCCAGCTGACCAACTTCTCTACGATCCTCAAATAGAAAGACCGGCTAGGAAGAATCAGAGTCAAGCAAGACAGCAGAAGTTGTTAGCACAAAAGAAAGAGAACAAGAGACCTCCACTTCACAAGTTCAGCAAGAACCACTTGAGATGGCAGGCAATGGTGAAGGTGCTCCACGGAGGACACTTGGGGATTATGCCAACACAAATGTCAATCGACATGTCACTAGCATAGTGAGGCCTCCAGTAAATTGCAACAATTTTGAGATCAAGCCGGTGTTCTTGAATATGATGTCACAAAACCAATTTGCTGGGATGGAGAAGGAGGATCCTGATAATCATATCTCCAACTTCATGGAGTTATGTGATACGGTGGAGATAAATGGTGCTTCCGATGATGCAATTCGCCTAAGGTTGTTCCCTTTCTCTCTAAGAGATAGAGCCGAGGCTTGGCTCCAATCTCACCCAAGGGGGAGCATCACTACATGGGATGACTTAGAGGCTAAATTCCTTGCAAGGTCCTTCCCCGCCTCAAGATTTGTGAAGACACGGGGTGAAATCACAAGCTTTGCTCAACAAGAGGGTGAGACTCTCCATGACACATGGGAAAGGTTCAAAGACTTGCTCCGAAGATGTCCAAATCATGGGTTTGATGATCTTGTCCAAATGTAAACATTTTGCAATGGATTGTGGCCGTCAACCAAGTTTATGTTGGATGCCTCAGCTGGAGGTTCCATGAACATAAAGACACCGGAGGAAGCATTGACTTTGATAGAAGCTATGGCATCTAATGACTACCTGATGCATCATGACCGAGGTACCACATCAAGAAAGGGAGTGTTGGAGTTAGACTCACAAACTGCACTTTTGGCTCAAAATAAGCTTATGACACAACAACTTGAGTCCATTACCAAGCAACTAGCTCAACTCCCACAACAACTCCAAACGATTCAAGGGACAACCATGCCACCGCAACAGGTAATGATCTGTGATTTTTGTGGAGGAGATCATGACAATGGAAAGTGTGAGGCCATGCCTAGTTCCCATGAGGAAGCTAATTATATGGGGAACTATGGGCGGCAAGGCAACAACCAATATTCCAACAATTACAACCAAGGGTGGAGGAATCAAACAAGTTTTGATTGGAAACAAGATGCCGGACAAGCAAGTAAGCCTCAACCCACACCACCGCCTCAAGACCGGACTTCTATCTTGGAGAACACCCTCAATAAATTCATGCAAATGTCCATGTCAAACCAGAAAAACACTGATGCTTCCATAAAGAACTTGGAGGTTCAAGTTGGACAAATTGCAAAGCACCTAGCAGAACAATCTGACGGCAGTTTTTCAGGTAATACTCAAACCAATCCTAAAGAGCATTGTAAAGCTATTGTTTTGAGGAGTGGTAAAAGTCTTGAGAAAGAGAGCGGTGAGCCTTTGTTAAAAAATCAGAGAGTTGCTGAAAAAGTTGAGTTGAGTGCTGAAAGAAGAGAGAACAATGAGGAAAAGGCAAGGAGGTTGTAATAGAGGAAGAAGAGAAAGATAGTGAAAAAGACAAGAGAGAAAAGTTAGTGGATGAAAATTCAATCCCGAGGAGGAGTAAAAGTCAGATTTTGAAAGATGGAGACAAGCCTCAAGAGATCCCTTCTTATGTAAAGTTGTCATATCCTCACTTAAGCAAGAAGAAGGAGAAGGAAGAGCAGTTTGCCAAATTTGTTGACATCTTCAAGAGGTTACAAATCAACATACCCTTTGCTGAAGCACTAGAGCAAATGCCCACTTATGCAAAGTTCATGAAGGAGTTGCTTACGAAGAAAAGAAGGTTTAAAGAAGGTGAGACTGTTGCCTTGATGGAAGAATGTAGTGCGATACTTCAAAGGAAGCTACCTCCAAAGCTTAAAGATCCTGGTAGTTTTACAATCCCCTGCACAATTGGGAGTGTTGCTATTGGGAAGGCCTTGTGTGACTTGGGAGCAAGTATCAATTTGATGCCGCTTTCACTCTTGAACAAGCTTGGAGGTGGTGAGGTGAAACCAACAAGGATGGCATTGCAAATAGCCGATAGATCAATCAAGTCTCCTTATGGTATTATGGAAGATGTTTTGGTTAAAGTGGATAAGTTTATCTTCCTAGCGGATTTTGTGATATTAGACATGGAGGAGGATGCAGAAGTTCCACTTATATTGGGGAGACCTTTTCTAGCAATTGGTCGTGCTTTGATAGATGTACAAAAAGGCCAACTTCTATCCCGAGGAGGAGTAAAAGTCAGATTTTGAAAGATGGAGACAAGCCTCAAGAGATCCCTTCTTATGTAAAGTTGCCATATCCTCACTTAACCAAGAAGAAGGAGAAGGAAGAGCAGTTTGCCAAATTTCTTGACATCTTCAAGAGGTTACAAATCAACATACCCTTTGCTGAAGCACTAGAGCAAATGCCCACTTATGCAAAGTTCATGAAGGAGTTGCTTACGAAGAAAAGAAGGTTTAAGAAGGTGAGACTGTTGCCTTGACGGAAGAATGTAGTGCGATACTTCAAAGGAAGCTACCTCCAAAGCTTAAAGATCCTGGTAGTTTTACAATCCCCTGCACAATTGGGAGTGTTGCTATTGGGAAGGCCTTGTGTGACTTGGGAGCAAGTATCAATTTGATGCCGCTTTCAATCTTGAACAAGCTTGGAGGTGGTGAGGTGAAACCAACAAGGATGGCATTGCAACTAGCCGATAGATCAATCAAGTCTCCTTATGGTATTATGGAAGATGTTTTGGTTAAAGTGGATAAGTTTATCTTCCTAGCGGATTTTGTGATATTAGACATGGAGGAGGATGCAGAAGTTCCACTTATATTGGGGAGACCTTTTCTAGCAACTGGTCGTGCTTTGATAGATGTACAAAAAGGCCAACTTCGACTTAGAGTGCAAGATGAAGAGGTTACTTTCAATGTATTTGAAGCTATGCATCGCCCAAGTGATGAAGAGAATTGTTTCCGCATGGACATTGTGGATGTAGTGGCTAAAGAAGTTTTTGCACAGCAGCACCAATTCTCTACTCTTGAGAAGGTAATTATGAACTCTATTGAAAATCTTGATGAGAGAGAAGAGAAGGAAATAGAGGAATGTTTGTGTGATTTGGAAGCTCAACCCAATCAACTTGCTGTCAATACTAAGAAAGAAGAGCTCAAAAAGGATGATGTCCAAGAGAAGCTCAAGTTAGAACTTAAACCTCTACCTCCCCACTTGAAATATGTGTTTCTTGGTGAGAATGATGAAAACCCTATCATAGTGAGCAATGTACTGTCCAAAGTGGAAGAGGAGAAACTTGTAAGGGTGCTTAGAGAGCATAAAACAGCCATTGGATGGTCCATCTTAGATTTGAAAGGTATTAGCCCTACATTTTGTATGCACAAGATCATGATGGAGGCTGAATTTAAACCGGTGGTCCAACCGCAAAGGAGGCTCAATCCTACAATGAAAGAAGTGGTAAGGAAGGAGGTGCTGAAACTCCTTGAAGCCGGAATGATTTATCCGATCTCTGATAGTGCTTGGGTGAGTCCGGTACAAGTGGTTCCCAAGAAAGGTGGCGCGACCGTTGTGAAAAACAAGAAGAACGAGTTGATCCCAACTAGAACGGTCACCGGTTGGCGAATGTGTATAGATTACCGGAAGCTAAATCAAGCTACTAGGAAAGATCACTTCCCACTTCCATTCATGGACCAAATGTTGGAGAGGTTGGTCGGGCAAGCTTTTTTTTGTTTCTTGGATGGTTATTCGGGTTATAACCAAATTGCGGTTAATCCGGAAGACCAAGAGAAAACTGCCTTCACATGTCCTTTTGGATTTTTTGCCTATTGGAAGATGCCTTTCGGTCTTTGTAATGCGCCCGCAACATTTCAAAGCTGCATGCTTTCCGTTTTCTCTGATATGATAGAAAAATACATTGAAGTTTTTATGGATGATTTTTCTGTTTTCGGTTCCTCTTATGATAATTGCTTGTCTAACCTTGCTGCTGTGTTAAAGAGGTGCGTGGACACCAATTTACTCTTAAATTGGGAGAAGTGTCATTTTATGGTGCAGGAGGGCATTGTGCTTGGGCACAAGATTTCAGCTAAGGGGATCGAAGTGGATAAATCCAAGATTGATGTAATTGAGAAACTACCTCCACCAGTGAATGTCAAGGGTGTGAGGAGTTTTCTTGGTCATGCAGGGTTTTACCGACGGTTCATCCAAGACTTCTCAAAGATAGCCAAGCCGTTGTGTAGCCTTTTGAACAAAGACACTCCATTTGTGTTTGAAACTGCTTGTCTCACTTCTTTTCAAATTTTGAAAGAAAAATTGATCACTGCTCCCATTCTTGTTGCACCCAACTGGGAGTCACCATTTGAGTTAATGTGTGATGCCAGTGACTACGCAGTTGGGGCAGTTTTGGGACAGCGAAGGGAGAAGTTTTTCCATGCCATTCACTATGCTAGCAAGGTTCTCAATGAGAACCAAATAAATTATGCAACAACTGAAAAAGAGTTGCTAGCCATAGTGTTTGCATTGGAAAAATTTCGTTCCTACTTGATTGGGTCACAAGTCACTGTTTTTAGTGATCATGCTGCAATTAAATATTTGTTGACTAAGTTAGATTCAAAACAAAGACTCATAAGGTGGATTTTATTGTTGCAGGAATTTGACTTAGTCATCAAGGACAAAAAGGGCAGCGAAAATATGGTGGCTGGCCACTTATCTCGGTTAGTGAATGAGGAAGTTACTGCAAAAGAAAAAGACATTCGGGATGAGTTCCCGGATGAGGCTTTATTTCTGGTGCATGAGAGACCATGGTTTGCCGACTTGGCAAATTTCAAGGCAGCCAACATTGTTCCAAAGCACCTCACTTGGCAACAAAAGAAAAAATTCTTCAGGGATGCCAACCATTTCATGTGGGATGACCCATTTTTGTTCAAGGTTGGACCGGATTGCCATAACTCCCCTTATGGTGGACATTAAAATGGGGATAGGACAGCTGCAAAGGTCCTCCAATCTGGGCTATTTTGGCCCTCAATCTTCAAGGACTCTTACAATCATGTGGAGTTGTGACAAGTGCCAAAGGACCGGGAACATATCTAAAAGGGATGAGATGCCAGTGCAAAACATATTGGAGGTTGAAGTATTTGATTGTTGGGGCATAGATTTTATGGATCCAATTCTATCTTCATTCTCCAATCAATATATCTTGGTGGCGATGGACTATGTTTCTAAATGGGTGGAGGCCATTGTAACACCGAAGAATGATGCACAAATAGTGATTAAGTTCATCAAAAAGAACATTTTTGCCCGGTTCGGTGTCCCAAGGGTCCTTATAAGTGTTGGGGGATCTCACTTCTGCAACGCACAACGGAAAAGTGTGTTGACCAAGTATGATGTGAGGCATAAGGTGGCATCTCCATATCATCCGCAAACAAATGGGCAAGCGGAGGTCTCTAACCGGGAGATCAAGGGAATTCTGGAAAAAACTGTGACCACTTCAAGAAAAGATTGGGCAAAGAAGCTTGACGATGCCTTGTGGGCTTACCAGACTGCATTGAAAACTTCTCTGGGGTTATCTCCGTTTCAGATGGTCTATGGGAAGTCATGTCATCTACCCGTAGAGTTGGAGCATCGAGCCTTTTGGGCATTGAAGTTCATGAATTTTGATGCTACTCTGGAAGGTGAGAAAAGAGTCCATCAGCTGCATGAATTAGAGGAGATGCGCCTCAAGGCATATGAGAATGCAGCTATTTACAAGTAGCGGGTCAAGACTTATCATGACAAGAAGATCGTGATGAAAACATTTCAGCCGGGACAACAAGTTTTATTATGCAATTCCCGACTGAGATTGTTTCCAGACAAGTTGAAGTCTAAGTGGTCGGGACCGTTCATTGTCAAAGAAGTCTCATCTCATGGAGCTATAGAAGTGGAGGATCCTACTTCAAAAAGGACCTTCAAAGTCAATGGCCAAAGACTCAAGGCCTACTTGGGTGGTGACATCGAGAGATTGACCATAGCTGTGCACCTTCGTGATCCTTGAGATCACCGATCCGTCAAGAGCCCAGGTCTTTTCTTAGGGTTTCTTCTTTTTTCAAGCAGCATTATTAATGTCTCTCCTTGCAGCCTTCATTGCCGCCCCTTACTATTTCCTAGGGTTTCTTCCTTGCTGCCTACAGCCAGCTGCCGCCTCATCTATTCTCACCGCCCTTGCCAGACTGCTCGTTGGCGTATTTCTGGTCGACCACCGAAGACCTAGCCCGTTCCGTCTTCTCACGCTCTGCCACGCGTACCCCACGTGTCGCCTTCTAGACCACTTATCACCACGCGACGGCCATCATTCTGATCGTTGGTCCTTCCTCTATCCATCTGAGGGGTCAAAACCGTGATCTGAGACCTTTTTGGGGTCATTTGAAGCGTGTTCATTCTCCTTTTTCTGACAACACCTCTGTTCAGTGTTTCTGATGGCTGAACCTATAGAAGACTCTCTTAGCAAGCCTTCTAAATATTGTTCTCGGGAAATGAATGGTAAGAAGTCTTATGCATCTGCTACTATACCTCGGGATGTATGGATTATTGGCTCTGGTACCACTAATCACATGGCATTCCATTCCAAACATTTCTCTTCTTACACCTCCTCTTCCAGTCTTTATTATATTACTGTTGTTGATGGATCTCATACCCGTGTTGTTGGTTATGGATATATTGAACTTCAATCTTTGTTAAAATTGAAAATTTTGCTTCATGTTCCCACATTTTCCAATAATTTGATCTCTATTCATAAACTTACTCAAGACCAAAACTGTGAAGTAACCTTTTTTTCCTTCTCATTGTGTTTTTCAGGATCTTGTCACGGGGAGGATGATTGGAGTTGCTAAGGAACGGGTAGGGCTAAACTATAAAGATGGCAAAACGGGGTCAACCCACCCCGACCCGCCATTGACCCCCCAAAAACGGGGTGGTTGACCCGATTTAGTTAAGTGGGTTAAACCTCCCAACCCACCCCGTTTAGTGGTGGGTTGGCAGGTTGGGCTGCCAAAAATTCACAAAATTATAAAGAAATGAAAAAATTAATAATTAACATACAAATATCATCTAAAATTGTGAGTTATTGTGGATGAAAATTGTGCTTGATGACTTGAAGATAAAGAATGAGGCCCCTATGAAGTTGTTTTGTGACAATAAATTGGCTATCAATATCGCTCATAATCTTGTTCAGCATGACAAGACAAAACACATTGAGATAGACCGACACTTCATCTAGGAAAATTTGGATAGCGGATTAATAACAACAGCATACATCCCTCTAGGCACCAACTGGCATATGTGTTAACAAAGGGCTTGCCAACAGAACGATTCAGCAACTTACTTGCAAGCTGGGAATGATAGATATCCATTCACCAGCTTGAGGGGAGTCTTATAAATATGTAATTATTAGCATTTTTTGTATTAGGCCAATTAATCAGGCTCATTAGTTAGAGCTTAGTCTATATTTTCATATTAGTGCTTGTATTCTTTTGGGATTGAGTTAGGCCCAAAATCTAATATGGTATCAAAGCTATCCTAGATCCATTATTGGGCCACCCACCATATTATCTATGCACCAAGCCCAATAGTGATGGGCGTGTATTGGGAAAAACCCAAGTCTCACATTGACTAGAGATAGTGTCTAATGAGAGCTTATAAGTAGAGGGCAATCCTTATCTCATGAGCTAGCTTTTGGGATTGAGTTAGGCCCAAAATCTAATATATTCTATACACAATTACAATAATATTGAGAATACTTTTCAATAGTAATTATTTATGAAAACAAAAATATGGAAACAAAGCAAACATGCTCCTAGTTTCCTATTTATTTCCTCTCGAATCTCCAACTAGGACTTTATATCAGCTGGAAAAAGCATACATTGTGGCACTGCTCTTGGATATGCTCAATAAGAACATCCAAGATAAGGTAAAAAGATAGGGGCTCAAAGTTGACCCTTGGTGCAATCTTATAGTTATAGGAAAATCTTATGTGCCTCCACCTTTGTGTTCTCACACTAATCGTGACACCCTCATACATGTCCTTGATTGCTCGAATAAAGTGAATACAATCACATTTCTTCTCTAGGGACTTCTACAATACCTCTCTTGGCACCATATCCCACGCCTTTTCCAAATCAATGAAAACCATATGTAAGTCTTTTGATTCCTCTGACATTGCTCCATCAACTGTCATTGCAAGTAAATTGCTTCCATGGTTGACCTCACAAACATAAAACCAAATTGATCTTTCGAGTCTTTTGTCTTAATCTCCACTCGATTACCCTCACCCATATCTTCATAATATGGCTCATGTATATTAATCTACCTATATATTATTTCATATAAGGTTTATCTTGGAAAATGAATTCTAATCATAAATTAATAAATATATATTGGATTACAATCATATTGATATAAATATAAAATATAATTTATTTAATGTGTTTGTCCTCACTATTGAAGTTTTGGATCTGCCACTGCATGGGGTAACAACAAAACACATGCTAGAAACAAGAAAGCAAATCCACACACACACTAAAGGGCAGCCTAGTTATAAAAAGCTCCTATTATGCATGAGGTTCAGCTCCAGGAAAGGGTGATCTATGATAGGCAGCCTTACCTTGCACTTACAAGAGGCCGAGTCTATAATTGAACATGTGAACCCCATCTTACATGGTTACAACTCCAACCATTGCCCCCATGTAAACACTAGATTAAATTTGATACCATTCTAACATTTCTCTACAGAACACTAAATTTTCTAAGAAAAGTAGTAGCAATCTAAGTACCTATCATGGTCCAAGTATTTCAATTGTGAGAGCAGAAAGCTAGATACCTGTTTCTCCCAAATATTTCTATGCCTTTCAAAAATAACGCCTTCTCTAAAGGTTTCCAAGTCGAGAAATTTAGCATCTCGTCAACTTGTCCTTCCATTGAATTGGACAAATTCACAAATTATGTCTCGTTTGTGGCATCCTTTTGTCCATCACCAACACGCTTGTCATGCTCACCATGGCAAGTACTACCAGAAATAGTTAATTTATTTAAAGTACGTGTGTGTTTTTCTTCACCACACATACCTAAACTTTTACGATCACCACTTATCAGAACTATATCATCTGGGATTTTCTTCTGCTTTTTACAAAAATTATTAGCATCATCAGGAGGAAATGTTGAGTCACACAATGCCGAGTCTGACTGATTTGTGACCTTTCGTTTCCCCATACTGTCTGAGAGAGGCAAATTTGAATTGAGATCACAACAATCAATTTCTGCTGTGAAAGGTTTTGTTGTCATATAATTGCATTTTCCTTGCTTCAAGGTGGCTTTAGTACCCTGATCACCAAGCTCCTCGGGTGCCAATATCCCATCTATTTCTTACATTTTTGTAGCTTTCTTATCTGGACAATCAGGAGTTGAATCTTCAGACGAAATCTTGACAACCTTTAGCTGCAAGAAAATGAAATGGAGATCAGTCTTGCACATTTTCCCCATCAAACATTTAATTAAAATAGATGAGATGCATTTCTTGCAAGTATTACATGCACAGAATTATTCATCATAAATAATTATGCCCTTTTAATGTACCTCAGAATTCAAATACCAGCATCCCAGTAAATATGCCCTTTTAATGTACCTCAGAATTCAAATACCTGCATCCCAATGATAATTATAAGGAGATTGCATGAATTGGCTAACTATCCAAACTGCAAAAGAAATATCTGGTCTCGTACTAATGAGATAGATGAGTTTCCTGACCAATCTCCGACATCTATATGGCTCCTTCAGGTTAGTTAATAACTCTTGGTACGGATCCATAAGACTATCAACAAGCGTATGTCAAGGGTCTTGACATAGGATCGAGTCATAGGGTTTAGCCATGGAAAACTCCTTGCGACCTATAGTTACTTGATGATTTTTTTCCCAATCCAAGTTTGCCTTTTTATAAAAGGCTATAGATAAGAGAGATCCTAACAGAATCCTAGTTGATGGGATTGCTTGGCTGCTTTTAGTTGGAGATATTTTTTATACTATTCTTCTGAAATTTTATCTATGATGTTTCAGACTTAGAGATATTCACAGATTTGTGGGGAAATCCATGAAGAGAGTAGCAAGTCTCTTGGGTATAGCCCATTCTTTTAAAATATGAACATTGAGGATGACAACCTCTTCCACTTCTTCCTCCGTGGTTTCCACGACCTCCTTGGTTGGATAGCATTTAGAAGATTCAATAGAATCAATCAAATTTCCGCCAGTTTTTGGGAAAGGAATAAGAAGAAGTCGAGTAACCAAATTCTCCATTGAAGGAATCTGTTGGCCAGTCAAAATTTGATCACGAACATGTTCAAAATCTGGGTGCATCCCACGAAGAACCAACACCATATACAGATTAACGAGTTTTGTTTTTATACCTTCTAGAATATAAGCTTCCAGAGACATTTTCAACCCCTCAACTGCAGATTGAGCCTTAGAAACAAAGGATTCATATCATGATCAGGTTGTTTGAGTGTAGCCAATTGTTGTGTTGAATCATACAACCTTTGAATGTCATTAGCAAAGACACTTTGAGCCTTCTTCCAAAAGGTGTGACAGGTTTTGAAAGCTCTAAAATTCGGCAAGATGCTTGGTTCAAAAGACTGCCATAACAAATCACAAAGCAGATAATGAGGTTTTTCCCATCGACTCTATTTTTCTTCAGAAATGTTATCTGAAAATTTTTCCAAATGGTCAAGATATCCTTGACCAACAAACCAGAGATCTATAGAGGCAGATAGTTCTTTCCATTCACCTTTTCAGAAGTGATGATTAGTGTTCCACAAACAAAGAGTGAAAGATTGTCATTTTCTGTCCTGACTGAGATGTTTCAGATGCCATTTTTTTAAAAAAACAATGGATTTGAAATGGACAATTACCTTGAGAACAAACACTTCACAGGGAATGGACTTTGGAGAACCTGATAACTAGAATGGAAGCAGGACAACAAGACGAGTTGGAAGACACCATAATAACGACGAAAAACTTTTGGGAAGGTGGTGCATGAACACCATGCGCCGGTAGTCAAGACTGCGTGTGGCAGCACGTTAGCAATTTTCCAGTGACGTCGCTTCGGGGTTTGGGCGGTCGGGGATTTCTGGACTGTCCGGTGACCTCCTTTGCAGGTCGGTCAAATGCGAGACTCTACTGACCAGATGTGGAGCCTTTGGTTTTTTGGAAAACAAAATAGAGACGGGATCGAGCCTGCTCTGATACCAAGTTGAGAAAATTGCTAAATTGCTTGAGTGATCTGCACTCAGATGATCTTCTAGTTATATACACTCTTAGGAATAAATACAGATTACATTTACAAGAAGATTAGTAATCAATAATTAATAATATTGTTACTTCCCAAGTGCATGTATGATATTCCCTAAATACATGACTCATTATGTACATGAATCGGAATGTCATTGCTACAACTCCCAACACTTATTATACTAATTTAAACAGTTGTATTTTCATGAATGGATATATACATCGGTAGCAGAATCAGGGTGCGGTTGGATAAACAACTTAATTAAGAGCTTATCACATAAGACCTTACCGCATGAGAGTTTATGCCATAAGTGCTTAAAGAAAGAAAAAGAAAGAAAGGGACATGAGAGGATTCGAATAGTGAAAAACACGGAGAGGGTGTTTAGTGCATAAGCTCTTATGATAATTCCATAAGCTTCTCCCAGTGACTTATGAAAATAAGTCAAAAACTCCTTATGGGATGACATAAGTTATTTTTATAAGCTCTGCCAAACACACTGCATAAGAGCTTATGTCATCAGACAAGTCAAAAGGAGCTTAAATAAGCTCTTCCAAACGCCACCTTTTGATGTCTTGTGTGCTGGTGTCAAGCACCATTGCCACTTTTGCCATCACAATGATCACTTACTGTGGTCTGAAATATTTATGCATCCATTGAATGTCATATTAGGAAAGAATCTTGTCATATTTGAATCAAATGCTCTATTTTTATATTATTTGTAGGATTGAGGTGGCAGTGAAATCAATGAAAGTATGTGTATTTCTTGTGAATTATTATGAATTATTATATTGTTATTCCTAAGTTTTTGTTATTTCTATTTTGATATGTTGTTTTAGAGTTACAACCAGCTAATAAAGTTGATAAATATCAGTGCCAAATTGGTCCCCAGAATAGTTGTTGGTGTCTGGGACCAATTTGGAGAGTAATTTTTTTTAACTTTTTTTTTTGAATTAGCTAGGAAATAACTACAAAATCGCTATGAAATTTATCTATAGATTGGTTACAAAATTGTGACGATGATATTTTAGCAATTTAGCTAGGAAAAAACAATTTTGAGCAACATACTACTGGGGTTAGCTACAAAATAGCTAGAACTTGTTTAAGATTAGCTATAAAAAATTTTCTAGTCAATTTGCCACTCAATTTATGCTACCACCAATTCTGCATCTATTTTGTAGTTAATCTGTAGCTAAATTTGTTAGCTAGAGATTAGCCACGAATTAGCTATCAAATTTGTTGTAGCTAATCACAGAATTTCTTGTGGTGGTGCTACAATGTGCAGGCACAATTAATGTTTGAATATTCTAATCACAATTTATTAGTTTGGGATATTCGAACTTCTAATGCCATGAATCATTGGCAAGATATGGTTCTCCCATGTAGTCTAGCGACTAGGTGAGTCCGTGAGAAAATGGAAGAAATAAGTTATTGCAAGAAGAGAGACGCGCACAACAAGCAGAGAGAAAGGAAGATTATGAAGCATTACTGGGAGAAGAATAATGTGTGTGGGAGAAGAGAACTCCCCTAGAATAATGTAACTTTTTTGAATGACACCATGCATTTTCTATAGGTTTTATAATATACATATACATCGATGAAATTCAAAAACAAAATTTAAAATTAAAATTAAATACATATGTCATTACAAAAGTAAATGTCAGTAAAGAGTTTGCAATGTCTACAATATGTAAACAGTAGATTTCATGTATAGCCTGAACATGAATCTTGGACAACCTCGACACCAGTTTCTCAGTGTCATGAACAACATCAACAACCGAAATATCAATTAAATCTGTAATCAATTTGCTTAGAACATAAAGTAATAAGAACATCGTTAACATAAACATGGTTCTTCATCATATACGACTTCTCCAACTACATTATCATTGGTCTCAAAGTCAATATTAATTAATCAACACAACATCACTAGCTATGGCTACAAAGCTAATTTTATCTTAATCAACACAAAGCCACAAAATCAAACTCATTATTAATCATCCATGCAACAAAGAACAGCTAACATTCACATATTTAAAAAATAATCATATATACATATTCATACTGTACAATAAAGAGAAAAGAGTTTAATTAGTATGCACTTACATTGTCGACCAATTCAAAAATAATGGTATGAATGACTTTTAAGGTGATTTGGATAAGAATCAAATATTTTTATTGACGTGACGATTTATTATTGGTTGACAGTGTAAAAAACCTTTACACTGACAGCGTATGCCAATTAAACTCAAAAAAAATAACAATGAAAATGAAACATTAAAATCAGGTTTGGTTTAAAAGTAATAACGACAAAGGATACCAATTAATAGGAACCAATTAAAATAACAATGAAAATCAGTTAACATCAAAGGGAAAGTGACATTTTCTTTTTGGATACTAAGTTTTTGGCAAAAGGTTCAATGCAACAAAAATGCTAGAGTTGATAAGGGGGAACAACTAGTTTTTGTGGGGGATTCAATTAATAGGAACCAATGGGAATCAATGTTGTGCATGTTATATGGTGCTATCAGAGATCCAAAGAGAGTGTATGAGACACATGGAAAGAAAATTACCAAAGAGAAGGGAAATTATAGTTTTAGATTTCTGGTAATTTTACAGAACCTGGCTTCTTTTGTTTTAAATGTCTATGGCTGGTCCATGTCCGTGGGGAATAAGCTGCAAAGTTCTATGAGCTTGCTCGTTACTACTCACCATATCAATACATGAATAATGATCACTCCAAGTGTGTGAAATTAGAGGATGGTCTGCGCCCAGAGATCAAGCAAGCCATCAACTATCAGGAGATTTGAGTCTTTCATGTCTTGGTGAACAAGTGTAGGATCTTTGAGGATGCCTACAAATTCAGAGTTTCAAGCTACAAGAGTCCAAATGCTTGGGGCAATAAGAAGAGTGATCAAAGGGACAAGGGACAGCAACATCTAGCTCCAGCCAGTCGGGACTTCAAGCAGGTTGGTAAGGAGCCACAGTCCTCTACAGGCATGTTCAAGAACTGGGATTCCTCTGCTCCTAGATCCATAAAATGCGGCAAGTGTGGGATGGATCATTTCACAGCTAGGTGCGAGAAGATCGACATCATCTGCTTCAAGTGTGGCAAGCATGGCCACATCAGCTGAGATTGTGGAGGAACGAATTCGGAACTAGCAGAGTTGAAGGAACAGTTGGAGGAACGAATTCAGAAACAACTCATTAGGCCTAGCGTGTCCCCATGGGGAGAGCCAGTGTTGTTCATGAAGAAGAAGGGTGTCATCATGAGGTTATGTGTCGATTATCGACAACTCAACAAATGACCATTAAGAATAGGTACCCCCTCCCTAGGATTGATGACCTTATGGAGCAGTTGATAGGAGCTTGTGTTTTCTCCAAGATAGATTTGAGGTTGGGGTACCATCAGGTACGAGTTAAGTCTGAGGACATCCCAAAGACTGCGTTTAGAATACGTTATGGTCATAACGAGTACTTGGTTATGCCTTTGGTATGACTAATATGAAGTTGACACAGGCAAACACAAGAAGGGGGGTTGAATTGTGTTTGGTAATAATTTTCGAAAACAATCTTTAAAACAACTTTTGCACATAAGGAGATTAGAAACAGAAGCAAGCACAAGAACAAAGATCATTCTTAAAAGATTTTAACAAAAGCAATATCAAAACCCCAATATTGCAGTATCTTATTGTACGATTCTGATTTTTGTATTTCTTGATTGTACTATATTTCTTTTACAACAAGGTGAAATATTAAAGCAAATAAAACAAATGTGAAGAACAAATATGCTATTGAAATAAATATCAGTCATTTGAAATAAATATAAGAGATTCGGATTGCATTTAATTCATTCCAAGATGGAGCTCGTCTAAAAAGAAACTCCGTCTACTCATTCATATGAGAGTCCAAGTCTGTTCTATATTTTACTTAGCTCATTTGATGACGTGGCATATCCTTTTATCTATCAAGTCTTTAGACTTGCTATTCCTTAATGAGTTATAAAGATCTCTGTCTTATGACATGGCGGTTAGAGCTCATCTACTAGATTACTTTGTGTTTTAGTTCATTTTCTTCAACTAATTACTTCAGTATACTTACGTGGCAAGATGGATGTGCTTATTATCAAGTCTTTGGAGTTGTTGTACCTATCAAGTTATTTAGGTATTCATCTAACAAACATTTATTGCCTCGTATAATCAAGAAAGCCACTCTACTTAATTAAATAACTAAGTAACTTTGCCAAAGTGCTCGAGCAACCCGTCTACAGGGGTGGACGCGTATTTTCAATTTGAACTTATCCCACATTTCTTATATGTAAATACGCCTGCATAACTGAAAGCAGATGTTAGATCTCAACTAACACTTTGCCAAGAAAATTTAATCCTTTTGTTAGCATCAAAACTTAGATATTATTAAATCCAAAACCACTTTGGTTCCAACAATCTCCCCCTTTTTGATGATGATAAAACTAATTAAATTTGAAAAGCAAAGTCTAAGAGAGCTTGCAGGGCTCCTCCTAAGACAAAGCATTCAAATACTTAAGCAGACTTATAAGCTAACAGATAGGTATAACCACTTATTATTCTTAGAATCTATATAAACACAAGTATCAGAGTAGCGGATATCAAAGCAAATAAGCAAACATAAGTAAAGCAGAGCAATTTATCAATTAGAAGAGAATATGAAAATGCAAACACATAAGAGCTTTTCAACAATTGACTTTATATATATATAATTCTCTTTTCTTTCCTTTCTCCCCCTTTTGTCATCAGCCAAAAAGGTAAAAGGAGAGGATCATCATTGTCAGTTAGAAAGAAGAAAAAAAAAGTCTAAGCAGAATGAGGTGGTGGAGGAGGAGGGTTCTGAGTTTGACTCTTCTTGAAGTCCATGAGGAATTCAAGTATTTTATTCAGAACCTCTAAGGTTGGAGCCATTGAAGTTTATACTTGCTGATGAACATCCTCTTTGATCTTTTCAGCTATCTTTTCAACTTTCTCGTCTACTAATTTGCCAACCCTTTCATCAACCAGTTTTCCAAGAACTTCTTCAATATTTGATGGCAGAGTCTGATGCCTTGAGGTTTCTGCAGATTCTTGAAAAGTGCTCAAAGTTCTTGACTGATCTTCAGGGTGCATTACAACTAGTGCCAAAGGTTGAGAATATTGTTTTTCTAATGAGCTTTGTTGGTGACAGGATTCAGCAGAATCTTCTAAATTATCAGCAATGACAATTTGACCAATTTCCTCAACAACAAGTTCATCTGAGATAAGCTTTGGAGTAGGTTTGGGTTTTACTATGATCTCCTTTTCCCATCTAACAGGGTAGATAAATTCCACATTCCCGCTATTGATTGGCAGTCCCCAGAGGTCTTTATATATCATATACCTAAAGTGTGAGAGTCCACACTTTCCTCTGACCTTAGGAATATCTCCCTTTTCTTCTTCAGATAAACTAGAGGAAGATTCCTCTCTGGTGCAGTGAATTATGTGAGACTTCCAGAAGTCAGCCGCTCTGTGCTCATTGTAACACCCCCCTTAGGGTATTACTACGTAACACATGTGCAAGTAAATTAAAAAGATAATTTGCTGGTTTCTTTCAGAAAATTGTTTTCTTTTAAGTCAGAAAACTGGGGTATAAAATTTTTCTTCAAGGATAACTCTGAAATCCATAATACATACATTTAAAACATAAAGTCACATTCGTAACCAAGTTACCATGACATACAACATTTCTCTAAGTTTCCATTTTCGAAAGAAAAAGTTTACACTACAGATGGATGTATATAACACTACATTCACCGACCTCTTTAGATATACAACCCAACTCAGACTCCTAAGCTGATCATTCTATCAAATATTCATTGGAGAGACCCCCAATCAGAATACTTTCCCAACATCTAATACTAGGTCTTCAAGTGACTTAGAAAGGCTCCTCTGCAACATCGGTACTAGAGTACCAAGGTACTACAGCAAAACCCGAAGAGACCTGATATAACTGTAAGAGTGAGACACTGACAAATGGATATATCATACAACAACCATATACATGATACATACAACACATTGGCATATTAGCATTTAAGCATTATTCATAGATAAAACAACAAGTGTTATATCAGTAGCTCTCATACCCGAATCAAACAGTTTTGTGAAGATAATGCATGACACTTCAATCATCAGGCTCTAAACCTAATCTCATGAGATACCATCATCGTTTTATCATCAAGAAAGAAAGAGTTGATCAAGCTCGTACACCACATTTGGCTAGTTGCCTCCGTCACCTCATGCACCCGGATCAACATCATCACGAATCCCTTATAACGGCCATTCGGATGTATACCTCATCGAATACCACATCTTAAGCGGGTATTCGGTTAACTCAAGCACGTCTGCTAAGGGGAAATGCATATGAATAAAATACTTTTCATTATCAAGACTTTTCTTTGTGTTCACTCTTTTCCGTTGTCGAAACCCAAAGGTAATGACTATTCACAATTTTCATTACTTGAAAATCAATAACACATGACACGTGTAACGCCCTTCGTCACATTAGTAACCAAAATTAATTTCAATAAAATTCCTTCAAAACATTTAATAAAAAAACACAAGTCATAAATTTTTTCTCAAATAACTAAGTATGAAAATACCTCGTATTAAATAAAATAATAGTATTTACAAAGTATTGAAAAATATTATTAAATCCAATCATTTGAATAAAAACTAAAAGCCTCAAAACCGGGCGTTTAATTACAATCTGAGAAAAATAGTATGTAAACCAATGAACGTCGTCCGCATAATACTCTAAACCATACTACATTACTAACCAACTAGCTAATCAAAGATAACTCTTCAGATCTCTGGATCCTCAACAGCGATGTCCTCTATCTATGAAAACAACACTTATAATGAGATATAAAATCCCAGTGATCAATAATACAGTTTATAAAATGTTTCGAAAATAGTGTTGTTCTCAGCTGGTGCGGTAACCGGAAAAACTGTCCATGGTATCCGCTAATTTCCCAAAATAATATATAAAAAGAATACTTTTAATAACAACAAAAATTTCATCAAGTCAAATGCATATAGCATAAGATCAACTCGTCTCAATGCATCACATTCCACATACCAAGTAAATTCTAAATTAATCCAGGTGGCTCGAAGGCCTCATAACTAAACTGGTCTCTTGCCGGCATGCCATAAATCTCACACATCACATGACAATGGCGTCCCATTGCCCACCCCTACTCATGAGGAATGTTTCGATGTCACCCTCCTGTCGGGGACATTTCTATTTCGATACCTCACATGTGCACATGGCGGTATTTCTCCCTTTTCGACACCCCAATGTGTGGCGGTGTTACTTTCGATACCCCTTTTTAGGTGGTATTGCTCTTTTTCGACATCCCAATTATATGACGATGTTACTTTCGATACCCCATTACGGTGGTATTACTTTTCGATGCCCCTATCATAGGTGGTATTGCGGCAAACATCATACAACATATTATAACTCAAATATGTCATGTCTCATGCATGTAACAAACTATTTCCCTCAATTTTAAACATATAAACTTCCACCAATAACAAACAATCATGAATATCACAATATATCATACATGAATAAGCACGTTACAACCTCAATTAATCAATTAATTCCACTTTTAAACAAAACCCCAATTTTAGAATTTAGGTTACTAACAATATGCATCAAGTCAATTAAAGACTCCCAAAACCACATGGTAATCCCTTATCAGCAAAAACAATCATATATACCATGGAAAGGGTTCATAAAAAGTATTGTTACTCACCTCTTGAAGACCTCCAAGTAGCTCCAAGCATTTATTTAGGACAAATCCTAGCATTCTATTAATAATTCTCTTTCGCTCCACTGTTATTCTTCAATCTGTGTGGTTCCACGCTTCGCATTGCAAATCGAAACAAAGACTCCTCAATAACCTCCCTCTCACCTTCAGATATACGTATATTCTTTTTTCTAAGTACAAAAAGTTGTTGATTGTGCGCGCTGCAATCACAACTTTTATACATGACCAAGACAATGGGCTCTTTCTCTCCTTTTTATTTTTATTTCTATTTTTTTAATAGCATCGCCCACGTTCCATCATACAAGAAATCAAATTGAATTCTTGAGGTTACATCAACTCACGTTGAGTTGCAATTTGGCTAAAAGCTAAATTCTTTGCGTGACCCCTTTTTTAAAACCAACTTTGAATATATATATATATATATATATATATATATATATATATATATATATATATATATATATATATATTCTAGAGAAATTCAATACATTTTTATGCTAACATTTTTCTATCCTAAAACTCATATTAACTTAATCACTTTTATTAAAAAAAATAAATACATTACATTTTAGGATGTTACAACACGCAGTCCGAGTGCTCAATCACAACACCTTAGACCGATGCTGCAGTCCAAGGTTGTGGTCGTAGAAACAAGTATAATTTTATCCATGTTTTATTTCAACATGATAAGGACTCCTAGCCCATAACAACGAAATTAGGACACAGTCTTCAATTCCAAAATTAGGACTCCTAGCCCATAATATCACGATTAGGACCCTTGGTCCATAATTCTTGACACGGATCCCAGATCACGTGCATAAACTGAATACTAGAGGCAACATCTCGCGAACTAGTATTCTCTTTCACATGTGCTTACTTTTCGCTCAGTGAAAAATCAAAAACCAAAACAAAACCTCGGTCACTTATCCAAGTAACCGGAACGTTTCTAAATCATTTAGGAGAAAATCTTTTCCTTTACATAGTCTTTTATAAAACATTTGGAAATTCGTTTGCTTTCGAAATCCTTGATGGAATAAAGTCAACTATTTTCAAAGGGGTTTTTCCTTTATAAAACACAGTTCGAAAAAGGTTTTCTCTCGTACAAACTTTGGATCAATAAAAGGTAATTTCTATTGACTTAAAAACACTTCAACGTTTCTTTTCAAAACTAGAATCTCATTCTCTTGAAGTAAGTGTTTTAAACAAGGAACTTTTATAAATGAAACCAATACTTTCAAAGTTCTATTCAAGGCTTGTTAAGGCTTTTAATCGTTATAATCATTGTGCACAGACTCAAGTCCGGCTTCTCAAACTTCAATCAACAGTAATATATTCTCAACAATAATATCACAGTTAACGACAGTTCATCACATATATACAACTCACAATACTTTAAGGCAAGTAATAATCAACTTCAAGTAATAATCACAATAGTTCAAGTAAACAAGTCGTTCAAGTATTTGCTCCATATCATAATAATATTCAAATCACTCAAGTAAACACATACACACATGCATATAGTCATTGAATATCCCTAGGCAATCCCCTCTTACCTTCTGTGAAGGTAAGGAGATTAGATGCTCGAAGAGGTATACCACGAACGTCCTCGTTTCCTCCGCGATGGAAGTCTAAGGTTATGAACACAAAATCACAAGTTAAAATCAAACAAGAACACTAAACCACAAGCTATAGGTTCTGCCAAGACTAGTTCTTAGGGTTAGAGATTACCGAAAATTATACAACTCATGGATTTATGATCCTTAAGTGTTAGGAGTTCATAAACAATGATCATTTAACAAAGTTGAATTAAAATCCCACTAAGTTATAAACTTAGGGTATTCGGCCAAGGCTAGTAAAATAGGCTAGCATTCACTAAACTTTCCAATCTCTTAGGTTTAGCATCCATATGTATTAAGGAGCTCAAAACCATGATCATTTTTGAAAAACAAAGTATCATAGGTCCATAACCTTCTAGGTTCGGCCTTCATAGGATTTATAGGCGAGAAATCTTTAAACTTTCCAATCTCTTAGACTTAGCATCCAAATATCTTATGGAGCTCAAGTCCATGATCATTTTGGAAAACAATGGAACTTAAACATTCCAATCTCTTAGACTTAGCATCCAAATATCTTATGGAGCTCAAGTCCATGATCATCTTGGAAAAACAATGGAAACTTAACATTCCAATCTCTTAGACTTAGCATCCAAATATCTTATGGAGCTCAAGTCCATGATCATTTTGGAAAACAATGGAAACTTAAACATTCCAATCTCTTAGACTTAGCATCCAAATATCTTATGGAGCTCAAGTCCATCATCATTTTGGAAAACAATGGAAACTTAAACATTCCAATCTCTTAGACTTAGAATCCAAATATCTTATGGAGCTCAAGTCCATGATCATCTTGGAAACATTAAATTAATACATACTAGCTTTAATAACATAGACTAAACAAGTTAGAAATCCTTAAACTTTCCAATCTCTTAGACTTAGCATCCAAATATCTTATGGAGCTCAAGTCCATGATCCTTTTGGAAAATAAAAACTCAAACATCCTAACACCTCACTAAGTTTCGGCCATCATAGGATGATGAGGAAAATATTCTTGTTTAACAATAACTCTTAGGTTTAGAATCACAAGGTATTAAGAGTTCTAAATCCATGATAAATACTTGGAAAGTTGAAACATAGTATCCTAGGCCTACTTATTCATATTTTCGGCCATCATAGGAACAAGCTATCAAAACTTCCAAGATTTATAGATTCAAGATCAATGGATAGTTAGAAACTCAAACACATGATCATATTCCAAAAGTTGAAACAAAAACTTCCTAGGTCACAAATGCAAGCATTCGGCCTTCATTGGAAGATATGGGTAGAGATTTTTGTTTTACACAACCTCTTAGTATGTGAAAATATAAGTTAATACAAGGCTATAGAAAGTGGTTTCAACTCAAAAGGAGTTTTCTACCATTTTAGAGAGAATTTAGAAGTTTAAAGCATATAAAGAACACATAAAGTAAACTAAGAAATAAAAGATGAAACTTGCAAAAAGATTCATATGAGAGCATTACCCTTAGTATAAGGAAGAACTTTAATGAAGAACTTAAGTAGAAAAGATGAACAAAAACTAAAGCTTTAAGAGCATGATCTTTTAGAAGAAAGAAGAAGATGAAGGTTTAATGGAGTTTGAAGGAGGAAGATGATGAAGTGAAAATGAAAGGGGTATATATAGAGAGGGGAGATAGTGGCACGAAATTGAGGAGAGAGGAATGAACTTGGAGATCAAGTTTTGACCTTGTGCCTTGTTTGGTTTGAGAAGAGAGAGAAAAATGGGTTTTTAGAATATAATATGTTATATTTCAAAAAGTGCCATCATGACCCCTTTTTAGGAGGTAGCTTAGGCCATACCTCTAGTGAGTCACCTCACTCCCTCATCTCACCTCAAGCCTTTTATGTCTCCTATTCTGCTCCATTTCGTATCCGGTAGCATTTCCGATCGTAATTCTTCCGACGTTTTCGCCTAAAATTTTTACCGTAACTTCATAAGATATAACAACACAAGAAAATGATTTTAGTTTAATTAAAATCAATCTCTGAGTTTAATCTAAAATAAACACATTTAAATATGTATTTACACTCATTGATCAACTCAATGGATTCAATATTTATAAGGAAATCCAACACCGAGTAATCAAAAGTCTCTTGATCAAGATCAAGCAATGCTGACTCAGCTTCAGGCATCACTCCGTTGAATCGTCTGTTCTTCATGTCCTTGTCCTTATTAAGATCCAGCGTTGGCAATCTCGGAAAGATCCTGTAGGGCTTGATTCCAATCCTGGTTGCTTCCTTATGCCTCAGCCATGATGGAGGAACAAAATTTGCAGCTCTATCAGCTCTATTTTGACTGAACTCCCACTTCAGCATATCATAGCAGAGTTGATCCAGAAACAAGTCAGCAGCCCTCCCATAGATTTTGGGATGCTCAAAGGACATCCATTTTGTGTCCCTTGGCATGATCATGGGAACATGCTTAGATGATCTTGCTTTTCTCTCCGAAATAGTAGGAAGATTCTTTCTAATGGGGTCAGTCTCCCAGACGGGGATAATGTGTCTCTCAACTCCATCAGTGAGTGGTATAAATGGAGGAGTTTTGACAAGGTTTGGGTAAATTTTTCTCGGGGGGGAATTTGGTTAAGGGTAGGTGAGTGACTAGTGGCCCTAGTTTATTGTGCATTTGAGAAGGCACATTCTTGATTGATTGACACTCAGGGTGAGGTAAGTAGAAGGGTTCAACAGATTGGCTAACTTCTTCCTCATATTCACGTAGAGGATACCATCTGTCTGGAATGTGTTCTGGTTCAGATTGGTGAGAATGAAACAGAATTTTGTATTCCCTTTTTACTTTGGCCCAATCCTCAGATTTGCCATTGTAAAGGACAGAAGTTGGGGTGATGGAAGGAAATAGGGTTCTCAGAGGTTTGGGGAAAGGTGCACCAGGGGAAATGCCATCATCTGGTGATTTAACCAGGTATCATCAGCTTGTGAAGTGGTTGTTTGTGTTGGTTGGGGTGAAAGAGGTGTGGGAATGTATGCATCATTTGAAGAGGGGACATGTATATCATCTATCCTAGTTTCTAAACTAGACACTAGGTCATCTACTGCTAATTGAACAGGATCATTAGCAGAGATGGTTACCTTAGGAGTTTTAGTCGACCTAGCTTTTCTTGCTGGTTGCCTCCTTGGTTTTGTTGGTACAAATGATGGAACAGGCACAACGGCCTCAGCAGCAGCAGTAGAGGTCTTCTACTTCTTTAGAATATAACTGATAGGAATGCTATCCTCGTCAGTTTCCTCATCTTCATTATGTGAGAGGATAATTTTCTTGGCCTCTTTACAGCAGAGGCATCAGAAGGCTCCCTGATAGCAGTCCCACTTGCTGGCCTCTTGGGGGCATGCTTCCTTGTAGCAGTGGTCTTCTACCTAGTTACCATTTTAACCCCTAGGACTTCAGCATTATTCTGTTCAATCATCTCTTCTTTAGCCATCATTAATTCCTCTATCTTGGCCATTGCAGCAGCAGCATAGGTACTGAGGTTCATGTTGGCTATGGTCATCTTTCCAAAGTCTGCAGCAGACATTGGTTTATCAGTTAATAACCTAGTTTTCTCCTCAAGAGTATTAGCAGCAAGAAACTCATGTACTCCTTGAGCCTTTAAAATCTTTGAGAGAAGATGGCAGAAAGGAAGTGCATAGAGTCTTTTCTTGTTCATCACAGCGTCTCTGAATCTTCCATACAAGATTCTTGGAAGATTAATTCTTGTCTCTGTGAGAAGATGGCAGAGACAGAATTTGTGAAGAGATGAAAGTGTGTCCTTTGATCCAACCTTGTGAAGCACCACTTTGTTGAGAAGCTGGTGAAGGATACGAATGATGTCCTTCATTTCAACGGCCTTCCAAGAGTGAGTCCTGACCGTGTCCTCCTTCATGAGACAGACTTCTACAGTCTTAGAGCCGCCCAAGTCTTCTTCCCAAGACTCAGAAAGCGAGACCTTCCTTAGCACAGAAGATTGCTTTAGCAATAGTCTTCTCCAAGACTGTAATCTTCTTTCTTAACATGGTTGAGAAGAAATCAGTTTATGTCAGTTGGATGTTTCTCCAGAAATCCCTGACAAGATTGGGAAAGACAGAGACTTTCTCCGCGAAGAGTCCTTCCCACCCAACTGCATTGACATATTTGCTTATGTCAAGATTATAGTCTTTCAGCACAGTAAGGTTAAAATGATGCTCTATAGCTAAGTTGAGTTTGTCCACGTTGAAGGTTGAAGAAGCCATTGTAGATGATCGAAGAGCTTTGAAAGCAGGGAGAGGTAAAGAGAGATAGCTCGAGAGGTTATGGAAGCGTAAAGTTTTTTCTCAGAGGGAAAAGATTACTTATGAGCACCTCGTCCATGGTTTGTTTTACTTGAAGTCCAATGAACAATTTGAGTTCTCCCATCGTGCTCATTTCAAACTCTTTCTGCATTAACTTTGAGAATTCTTTGCACGGAGACTCATTAGTACTACCAAAAATAATATCATCAACATATATCTGTACAACTATGAAATTAGACTTAATGGATTTTCTAAATAAGGTTGTATCAACCTTTCCTCTATTGAATCCATTTTCCATAAGAAAGGAACTTAGTCTATCATACCAAGCTCTAGGAGCTTGCTTAAGACCGTACAAAGCTTTCTTAAGCTTATATACATGTTCAGGATGGGTTTCACACTCAAAACCCGGAGGTTGCATAACATAGACTACTTCATTAATAAAGCCATTTAGAAAAGCGCTCTTAACATCCATCTGAAAAAGCATAATACTATGATGTGCAGCAAATGAAAGTAGAATTCTAATAGCTTCTAATCTAGCAACAGGTGCAAAGGTTTCAGTATAATCTATACCTTCTTCTTGAGAGAAACCTTGACCAACAAGTCTTGCTTTGTTTCTAATTACCTTACCATTTTCATCAAGCTTGTTTCTGTAAACCCATTTTGTTCCAATCACTGATTTGTCTTTGGGCAGTGGAACCAGACTCCAAACATCACTTCTTTCAAACTGATTGAGTTCTTCTTGCATAGCTAGAATCCAACCATCGTCCAGCAGAGCCTCGTCTACTGTCTTTGGTTCCAGCTTAGACTAGTGCATAATTGTCTTGTTCTCTGAAGGTTAATCTGGTTCTCAGCTTGTCATTGGGGGTTCCAATGATCTGATCTTGTGGATGATAATTCTTGAAGTACCAAGATTTTTGAACTGTATCATGTTGAGAAGTGGAAGTTTCTGGTTGTTGAGTGGGGTCATCTTCTTTATCATCAACTTTTATCTCAGGTGAGTCTCCTAGATTGCTTAGATTAAGATCTGCAAAAGCATCATCTAGCTCTGATAATTTCTTATCAGGCTGTTTGTCATCAAACGTGACATGAATACTTTCTTCTACTATCAGCATCCTAGAATTATAAACTCTAAAGCCTTTAGATGTTTCAGAATAGCCTAATACAATTCCACTATCTATTTTAGCATCAAATTTACCAAGTTGATCTTTAGTATTCAGTATAAAGCATTTACAACCAAAGGGGTGAAAATAAGATATGTTGGGTTTTCTCCCTTTCCACAATTCATAAGGAGTCTTATTCATGATAGGTCTAATATATATTCTGTTCTGAATGTAACAGTCAGTATTAACAGCTTCAGCCCAGAAGTGTCTAGGGACAAAATTTTCATTGAGCATTGTCCTAGCCATCTCTTGAAGAGATTTGTTCTTTCTCTCTACCACACCATTTTGCTGTGGTGTTCTAGGTATTGAGAAGTTGTGAAGGATACCACTCTCTCCATAGAACTTATGAAATAGCTCATTTGCAAATTCTCCCCCATGGTCACTTCTGATTGAAGTGATACACATGCCTTTTTCATTCTGTACATGTTTGCAGAATACAGAAAAGACCTTAAAGGACTCATCCTTGTGAGTTAGGAACATAACCTATGTCCATCTACTGTAATCGTCTACTATGACAAGACCATATTTCTTGCCACTGACAGAGGCAGTCCTTGTTGGATCAAAAATATCAAGATGTAGCAACTCTAGTGGTCTATTGGTACTAACAACTTTCTTAGATTCAAAAGAGCCTTTGATTTGTTTTCCCTTTTGACATGCATCACAGAGAGCATCGGATTTGAACTTAAGGTTCGGTAGTCCTCTCACGAGGTTATGCTTGTTTAGCTTTGAAATTAATTTCAAGCTTGCATGGCCTAACCTTTTGTGCCAAATCTATCGCTCATCTTCAATGGACACTAGACATGAGACACTTTGATTTGAGATGTCCTCCAAGTCAATCTTGTAGAGATTGTTTTGCCTTTTTGCAGTGAACAAAAGTGATCCATCATCTTTCTTGACAGTACACATGTCCTTATCAAAAGATACTTCACATCCACTGTCACATAATTGACTTATGCTCAGTAGATTGTGCTTCAAGCCATTTACTAAAAGAACATTATCAATGGAGGGAAAAGGATGTTTACCAATTTTACCTATACCAATGATTTTCCCTTTCTGATTTCCTCCAAATGTGACCCAGCCACCATCTTTGGGCTTAAGGTTTTGGAACGTAGACCTTTCTCCCATCATGTGCCGTGAGCAGCCACTGTCCAAGTACCAACACTTCTTTTTTCTTCCTGTTGTTAAGCAAATCTGCAACAGGTATTATCTTATCTTTAGGTACCCAAAATGACTTGGGTCCTTTCTTGTAGTTGTCACTGGACGAGTATGCTTAGCATATTTATTGTGTATGCATCTAGATGTAATATGCCCATTTTTCCACATACTTTACAAAATGTGTTAGACTAGCTAGACTTAGCTTTGGTATGTTTATTTGAAACTTTTGAAGCTTTATGTTGTTTAAGTGGTTTTGACTTTTTGTGAGATGCGTCTTGCTTCTCTTTGTCATAACCAAGACCAGATTTATCATAAGGTGATCTAGAGTACCTTAAAATGAGACTAAGCTTATCTGAGAAACCTACAAACTTTGATAGAGAATCGGTTAGATATATTACATTTTGTTTCAGTTTTGCAACTTCACAAGAAACATCAGGTTCACACACCATTTTGTCAGCTAGACTGACATTCATTGATTTTAGTATGTCGTTTTCATTTTTGAGGTTTTGTTTCTCAATGCTGACCCTGTCATATTCTTTAGATAGTTTAGAAAACTTCTTTTTGAGACTCTTTTACTCTCGTGATAGTATAGATGACTCATGCAACAATTCATCAAAAGTATTTTGAAGAGTGGACGGGTCAGAGTCCACTACCTCAACATCAGTATATTCACTTTCTGATGCAGTGTCTGCCATGAGACAGATATTTGCCTCTTCCTCAGCTTCATTTTCTTTATCTGATGATGACTGGTCAAGATCCTCCCATGTAGCCATTAAACTTTTCTTCTTTTGGAAGAATTTCTTTTTGTCCTTTAGCTCAGGGCAGTCAGCTTTGAAATGACTAGGTTTCTTGTATTCAAAGCACAAGGGTGGACCTTTTTCCTTGGAGTCTGACTTCTCCTTGGAAATTTTTTTTTGAGTTGCTTCCTTCTGAAACTAACTCTCTTTCTCCACATATGTTGAATCTTCCTGGAGATAAAGGATAATTCATCCTCATCTGATCCTTCATTATCATCAGAAGATTCATGCTCATCAGATGACTCAGCAGCTTTTAGGACTTTTGACTAACTTGCTTTCTTTACCTTTAGGGCAATAGACTTTCCTTTTCTGGAATTTTCTTCTTCATTGAGTTCAAATTCATGAACCTTAAGAGATCCAGAAGCTCTTCCAAAGAGAGTGTATTCAGGTTTTTTGCTTCCTGAATAGCAGTTACTTTGGGTCTCCATTGCTTGGATAGACTTCTCAGGATTTTTCTGACATGATCTCTATTTTCATAGATTCTTCCAAGAGATCTGAGACTGTTGGTGATGGTTTGGAATCTTCCAAACATTTGGTCTATTGTTCCATGTTCACCCATCTTGAACAGCTCATACTGATGAACCAGCATGCTGATCTTGGATTCCTTAACTTGTGAGGAACCCTTATGAGTTAGGGTAAGAGTATCCCAGATTTCTTTAGCAGTATTGCAGCTGTGAACTTTGTCATGTTCAGATCTGGTGATGGCACACATCAAATAATGCTTAGCTTTAAGATTGAGTTGATGCTTTGCCTTTTGATTTGCTGTCCAGTCTGCTCTAGCAACAGTAGCTCCATTTTTATTTCTGGGTTCAGTGTAACTAGTTTCTATGAGCTCCTAGATGTCTAGACTTTGTGCATCCAAAAGGCCCATCATCCTCTTCTTCCAATAGTCATAATCATAACCATCAAAGAGAGGAGGTCTGTTGATAGCTTGACCTTCTGCATCCATGGTTGTTGGATCGTACTCCCTCAGCACTTGTTAGATGTTCAACCCTTTCGAGGCTCAGCTCTGATACCAATTGAAGTTGACACGGGCAAACACAAGAAGGGGGGTTGAATTGTTTTTGTTAATAATTTTCGAAAACAATCTTTAAAACAAATTTTTCACACAAGGAGATTAGAAACGGAAGCAAGCATAAGAACAAAGATCCTTCTTAAAAGATTTTAACAAAAGCAATATCAAAACCCCACAGTTAGTATAAGCAAATAAAACTGAAGAGTTTAGGGATAGAAGATTCACGCAAGAGATTTTATCCTGGTTCAGTCTCTTCCAATCAAGAGCTACGTCCAATCCCTTCGACTTGAAGGATTTATCCACTATTTCTCCAAATAGATTACAACCAAGTATTCAACACCTCTCCAGGCTACAAGTATTCCTTTCTTACCAAGCCTCTTCAGGCTCTAACTCTAACAAAGAGATTTAATGTTTGATCTTCTTAACTCACTATGTGTGAGAATATGACAATTTAATATCATTTGAATATTGCAACAATATTCAAACTAAAGAATACAGACTCTTGCTCTTGAAAGAATAATGGAATCAATTGACAAAAGATCAGCTAGCACGATTGTGCGGGCAAGAGTTGTTCTTCAGTATCTGAGGTATTTAATTTATAGTGACCTTCTTCTTCACTTGCCTTTCTTCAACGGTTACATTGAATAATCCCGTTTAGAGATAGCATTTAATGCGTGATATCCGTTGTGACTGATAGCTTGATTGTAGCAATGCTGAATAGTACTCTTGGTTATTGAGGAAACATGAATTTGGAGGTTCACTCCTCTGAGTATTGCAGCTTGAGTACTTGTTGTTTCTTCTTTGTGTATAATTCAGCTTTTTCAGTCATAAAGTTGTCATCGTACAGATCGTTTTTTACAGTATCTTATTGTACGATTCTGATTTTTGTATTTCTTGATTGTACTATCTTTCTTTTACAACAAGGTGAAATATTAAAGCGGATAAAACAAATGTGAAGAACAAATATTCTATTGAAATAAATATAAGAGATTCGGATTGCATTTAATTCATTCCAAGATGGAGCTCGTCTAAAAAGAAACTCTGTCTACTCATTCATATGAGAGTCTTAGTTTGTTCTATATTTTACTTAGCTCGTCTGATGACGTGGCATATCCTTTTATCTATCAAGTCTTCAGACTTGCTATTCCTTAATGAGTTATAAAGATCTCCGTCTAGTGACGTGGTGGTTAGAGCTCGTCTACTAGATTACTGTGTGTTTTAGCTCATTTTCTTCAACTAATTACTTCTGTCTGCTTACGTGGCAAGATGGACGAGCTTATTATCAAGTCTTTGGACTTGCTATACCTAACAAGTTATTTAGGTATTCATCTAACAAACATTTATTGCCTCGTCTTCTCAAGAAAGCCAGTCTACTTAATTAAATAACTAAGTAACTTTACCAAAGTGGTTGAGCAACCCGTCTACAGGGGTAGGCACGTATTTTTCAATTTGAACTTATCTCGCGTTTCTTATATGTAAATACTCCTGCATAACTGAAAGCACATGTTAGATCTCAACTAACACTTTGCCAAGCAAATTTAATCCTTTTGTTAGCATCAAAATTTAGAGATTATTAAATCCAAAACCACTTTGGTTCCAACATAATACTCCTGCTGTGTTCATGGATTATATGAACAAGACCTTTCACCCTTACTTTGATAAGTTTGTGGTGGTTTTCATAGATAACATCTTAGTGTACTCTAATACCATGGAGGAACATTTGAGGCCAGTTTTACAAACCCTTAAAGAAAAGTAGTTGTATGCTAAGTTGTCCAAGTATGAGTTTTGGTTGAAGATGTGAGCTTCTTAGGACATGTAATCTATAAAGAAAGAATAGTTGTGGAACCAACCAAGATAGAGATTGTGCTCCATTGGGAGGCACCAAAGTCGGTAACCGATATTAGGAGCTCGGGCAAGTTTCTCGATGAAGTCTTCTGTGTTAAGTTATTTTTCTAGCTTTGTCTAGACAAGGAGTTATGGCAAGTAGGAGCTATCGTACGCTTATAAACGACTGACTACTGCAATGGAGTTTTTCACCACAAGAACTCTAGTTATCGAGACTACAAGAGGCCGTTTACAAATCCACAAGGACCATACGGTGGCGGCAGAAGTATTCAGAAGTCTATAGACAACAAGACCGATGACATTGACAGCAATGAAAGAGGACTTTCATAGGCCGTGAGTTGTACGAGGTGCTGCAAGCGTAGACACTTCACTTATTAGTGAATGGACGTTGATGTGACTTGTTCTAGTTTCGGAGTACATGGTCACGTTAGAAAGGATTGCTCGACTGTATGAAGGAACCGAGGAACAATAATGATAAGGCTTAGGAACCAAAGTACACGTCTCGTCGAAGGAACCTCTTTGGTTTTGCTTGTTTTATGTTTGTGTGGGAAGAGACTTATGGCCACCTCTTAAATGAGTTAGAGGGTTGTTAAACCCTTAGCTTCTACCTTTACGCTGTATTAACCGGTATAAAGGTATTTATTTATATTTTTATATGTGTTCATGGAGACTGATTTTTACGAAATAAAACTCATATTCATATTCTATCTTAGGGTAGAAGCTTACGATAAAAATTTGGGTTGAAAATTAAGACGGAACCCGATCTGCGTTTTCACTGACAGTATAATTTTACTGAGCAGAAAACCTAATTTTGACTCGTGAACAAACAAAGTATGTTTTATCATGTTTCGAACAAGATAGGTGATTTTGTAAAATTTCGTATAAAATAAGATATTCGACGGCGTTCGGGCATTTTGTCGTTAATCGGGTAATCGACGGGACCGGGAACGGATGGATATATCTAGATATTTAGTGGAAATATCTAGATATTTATATTTAACTTAACCATGGTTACTATTAACTATAGTTAAGCTAACTTAACCTATGTTAAGTTAAGATCAACTATGGTTAATCCTAATGTCTATAAATAAGCAATTCACTCCCTCATTTCCTCTCCTTCATTTGCAAATTTCATCCCACCCCATCACACTTAATCATTTTCTTCATCTTCTTCTTCTCTTCACTTTCATTTCTCCAAGAACACCATATTGGATTTGTGAAGAACTTCATCAATTCTTGCCATTTCTTCAAGCTTCAAGAGGTAAAACCTCTTCTCCTTAATCATCTAAGTCTTCTCCTTCATTTATTTTATAAGATCAAGCCATGATCATCATGTTTTCATAAATTTCCATTCCTAAATCTAGAACTTCAAATAATTCTAGAAAATTGTAGAAAAATCCTTTTAATGTGAAACCAATCTCTATGATCTTGCTATGTCTTCTACTTTCATTATCCAAGAGCATGCAATCAAAAACATTTTCCTTCCCTATTTTCTTTAAGTGGCCGAATCTCACCCAAAGGAGGGTTTGATGATTTTGTTTTCATTTTTGAAATCTAATGCTTGATTTGAGCTCTCTAGTACCTATATGATCTAAATCCAAGAGCTTGAATCCAACTAAATTTCCTAGCCTATTTTTCTAATATGGGCCGAAACCCTAACCTTTGGTGTTAGAGGATTTTGTTTCAATTCTTTTAGTTATGATCATTGGTTTTATAATTATAAATGCTGAAGGATCATTGATATAAGAGTTTGTGAAGTTTTGAAATCCCTAGCATTATTTTGGGTTGCATAGCCGAACCTAGCCTTTTGTGGTTAAGGATGAATTTTGTTTGATTAATTCATTCTTATGTTGATTGGTTGAAAGTTGATTTAATAACCGTAGTATCGTGACGAGGAGCTGAAAGTTTGTGTTTCCGGAGATAGGCTCAGGTGGGGGAAAGAATCAATCTACCATCGGAAACGGATAAGTAGTATATAAATTATAATAATTGTGTTGGGTGACCTAAACCCTACTAGTGGTCGAGTAATCGATAAGACCACAATCATATTGAATGCTTTCTGAATATCAATGATCATTTGGGGATTATAGGTTTATCGCCGTTAGGATAATATTATGATATTCGAGGTTGATTGAATTTATTGATTATTGAATTATGTTGTGATAAATTGTTTATTATTATGTCTTGTGATACTTGAGTAGTTGATTGATAATGTAGTATGTATGATTTGCTTGGGATGATAAACTGTTTAGTTGATGTTAGGGCACGAGATGTGTGATTTAAGAGATGTGTTTGAGTGAGTGAATGATGATTTAGTGATGCCTAGCCTTAGTGATTAGATGAGATGGGATATTAAATAAGGGTTGAGATTTATGGTGGAAGGTTGAGGCATTAGGTTATAACAATGTGGGTTAGTAAGATTCATAATTATAGATGCAATGAGATTCACGGCCGTGTGCGATGGAACACACGAGGTCGGGATAGTCCTTGAGTCCCTGAGGTATGGCACTAATTGCACAACGGCATGAGTAGTTTGGAACTACTGGAATGGTGTATGGGCACCATGGTACTAAGTTACTTGCACCGGACCGATTGGACTACTGACACATGACAGGAATGTAGATGGCCAAGTGAACATTCAAGTTAAGTTTGCATGAGAGTAGGGTAGAGGAATCAAATAGTGGTATAAGGATTAGTTGGAATTTTGATAGATGTTTGTGTGGATGACTATTATATTTCTATACTATGTCCATTTTTCCACCTTTGATGATAGAAATATGTCTTATCCCCTACTTCTGTATTTGTACATGTTTTGCTTATATGGATACGAGAAGATTTTACGGAAGATCCGGGTGATGACTATGTGGAGGAATCAGCTGAGGACTTCACTGAGAATCTTAATGTGGAGGAGTTGGACGGGAGTCCTTATGAGCCAGACGAAGGAGGACGAGCTGTAGATGGTAGTAATAGAGTTTAAGTAAATAGGGCCAGTGAGTCTAGATCTATGTGTTTATGTTACCGCAACTAAGGGTTTGTATAATGATGTACCTGCTAGGGATCTTACTGGCAAGATGCCCTAAACAATGTTTTGGTATGGTATTTAAGTGTGTATTTATAGTATGACTTTGAAGTTTATATGTTGTTGTGTTCAAATTTTAATTCCTTCGTATTTTCGAATTATAATGAATGTTAATGTCATGAGTACATCTTATTAAGTAACAGATGGCACAAGGGGCACAACGAGGTGTCTCATTTGGTGGTATCAGAGCAGTTCGATTCTAATCGGATTTTAACTTTGCTTAGAAGTTGGGTAGTGTGTCCGAACCCGATGCGATAATTAACATTAGTATGACATATGGTATTTATATACTTGTCTATGTGGTATTATATGTAATATTGATAAGAGCGAATGATTTCTTTTACAGAATCATGGCTCGTGGAAGAGGACGTCTGATCGATAGTGGTGACAGAACTCCCGAAAGAATTGTTGGAGCTGACAATGTAAAAAATAATCATATCGGAAATGGAGGAGAGTCATCTGAGACTCAAGATACCATGAGAAACATAGCTACTTCTCTGTTACTACAAACACAGCAGAATGCTGAGATGCTACAGATGAATAAAGAGCAGCAGGAACAACAGAATCAAAGGAGAGCTGCAGCAGCTGAAGATGCCGGAATGACTACTTTTCTGAAAAGGAAGCCACCCCAATTCCAAGGGGATTATGATCCAGAGAAGGCAGAATGGTGGGTACAGGAGATCGAGAAGATATTTAATACCATGCGCTGCAGAGAGGATATGAAAGTGACTTAGGCTGCTGATGAATGTGCAATTTATGTTAGTTAGGAAGTGTAAATAGGAATAAGTTTGTAAATAATCTTAGGATTTGTGAATGAAAAGGATTAGAAAATGTGCACATTAATTTGATTAGAGTTTTGATCTTTTATATGAAAAATATACTCAAAAAGATGTTGAAAATGTGTAGGATTAAAGACCAAGCGCTCAGCTTTGGAATCGGGCACTCAACCCGTGAACAAGGAACGAAACAACATCAAACAGCAAGCCGGGCGCTGAGCGTAGGTTTTGGGCGCTCAGCTCTCAAGAGGACCAAAATGAACTAGTGCTCAGCGCTAGAGTACTACGCTCAGCGCCAGCTGGGAAACAACATTGGAGTTCTCGGTGAAAACAAGCGCCCAGTGCTGGGATTAGGACGCTCAGCGCTGGACGATGAACAGAGACTGTATAAATTCGATCTTGGACAGATTTGAACGATCTTTGGATCATTTTAGGCTCGATTTCACCCTGGTTCACCTCATTCTCTCTGCATCCATTGGAGATTCAAGCATGGGAACAAGATTTGGAGCTTCCATGGCTTCCTCCACTCAATCCTACTCAAGTTCTTCATTCTCTTATCTTTCTACTATGAGTTTCTAGAACATTTAGGTTAGGTTTAGGATGAACTTGATTGAATCTTGATGTAATGAAGTTTGATTTATGATTTCAATGCAATTTCATTCAGTTTGATTAATCTCTTCTATGCTTAATGCTTTTCTTGGATTGATCAACCTTGAAATGACGTTAGGTTCAATTTCACAGTTGGAAAATTGGTGATTGAATTGTAAATGAAGTTGATTAATATTGTGATGTTGATTCTAGGAATAGAACTATATTGCAATGCATTCTTGTGAATCCAATGCTTAATGTTTGTTCTAATCTTGCATCACCTAAGGAATTAGGGTTCTTGATTTGTAACAAAAGGATTATCACCTAAGGAATTAGGCATAAATCTAGGTTAGTGATTTGAATGTCAATTGAATGAATTGGATTGAGATTAAGATTGAACAAAGTTACATTAGGTGGAAATTGAGGGATTCCGATACCTAACCGCTTTTACATATATTGAATTCATTCCTTAATTGCTATATTGTTTAATTCATTGTTGTGACAACTCTAAATACAAAAATTCATAATCTCTTGAAACCATGACATTCATTCGTTCAAATAGCTATTGCCTAGGCTACGTTGATACTTGATCACAATCCTCGTTGGGAACGATAATTTACTTTCACTTTATGACTTGTACGATTTGGTACACTTGCCAAACCAACAACAAGTTTTTGGCGCTGTTGTCGGGGATTGTTGTTTTCAATAGCAACAAGGATAAAGCATTGTTAATTTGAACATTTTTTCTTTGTTATTTTTCTGTTTTTATCAAATAATTTATATATTGGATATTCTCATCTTTTCTATTACTTTGGATTCTTGTTTTGTGAGGAAAGTATCCACTACAGACCATGGACATCTTTGAAGCTACTCTTCTTGCTCAAAGAAAACTTATTGCAAAACAATTGGAGTTGATGTCTAAACAACTTCAAGTCATGCAAGTGAAGGCAATGAAACCATTGCAACCTATATGTGATTATTGTGGTGAATACCATAAATGGAAAGTGAACATGACTTAATGGAAGTGGTGGAAGAAAAACAAAAAGAAAGTGTAGTTGTAGTATTAGATGAAAAATAGAAAAACAAAAATAGTGCCATGGGAGAGAAGCCAAGGGTGAGGCATGAAGATATTCATATGACTGAGACTCAACCTTTGGTGATTAAAGAGAAAAGTTCCAGTCAAAATGAGTTTTATATACCTCAAGAATGGGGAAGCACATATTCCAAATGCCTAATTGTTGGGTCATGGGAACATTTGCTTCCTTATAGTAAATACATAGGACAACTTGTGAAGAAAAGAAAACAGAAGGAGGATATATTCTTCTTGTCATATAAATCGCCCTAAGAAAAGAGCTCAAATGTCAAGCTAGTGACGTTAAATAAGCGCTACTTGGGAGGCAACCCAAGCATTTCTCTTCTTGCATTTTTGTTCTTTTTCTTCCGTATCTTTCAAGCATAAGTAGTTAATGGAGATGATTGAGTAGTTCCTTGATGTGTAGGCTTGATATTGTGATATAATTGTTTGTAATTGTTGTGCAGGAACATCTAAGGAAAGTGGGCCAAAGGAAGGGGAGAAATGACACAAAAAAGGGTGAAAATGGCCCTGTGTGGGCGTCGGGCGCTACTGTGAGCGCTGAGCGGAAATAGAAAGCAGTTTCAGCAAAAATATTGCACCTTGGGCGCTGAGCGTGGATTCCTAGCGCTGACCGCTAGCCAGTGTAAAAAAAATATTTTTTTTTGCACATGCTCATCCATTGTGCAGAAGAAACGGGGTGCTCTGAACTCTTTAATAATTTTTTACCCTCCCTAATTGTTAGTTAGTTGTAGTCGAATAAATTGCCCAAACTTGCATATTTTGTACAAACTTGTGTTTTGAATGTGTTTTGTGTAGATTTTCTTGTGAGCATGGCTCTTTTGCTTGGCTGAAATTTCTAACATCATGCATTTTATACTTGCTGAGCATATGATTTCATTTAAACCCTTGATCCTTGTGAATTGTTTGTGCCAATTTTTCATGCTATGATTGATGCAATGTTGAATGCATGGATTTTCTCTTGCACATAACCATGAATTGTGAGCTTTTGAGCCCAAACACATCATATTACGTGATTTCTTTCATGTGTGATTGTCCATCACTTGCATGTTCTCACTTTTTTCTTGCCTTGAATGCTTGTCATTGTTGCAATGTTTTTGCATATGCATAAATGATTGAGGTAATAATTCTTTGTTTAAGCTCAGGGCCATAATTTCTATCCTCTCATTTGCCATTGCTATGCCCAATTGAGCCTTGGCCTATTTTTCTTGGAATGATAGCACATTACAAGCCAAAAATCGAAAAAATAAATTTTGTCCCACTATTTTGGCTTAGAGGAATGTTTGGACTTAAGTTTGGGGTTGTTCTCTTGCTTAGGGACAAGCAAGGAAATTAAGTTTGGGGTGGGAGTAGGTCACTGAAGATGCCTACTATGAAAAAAAAATTTGAAAAAGAAAAAGCCAAAATAGAAAAAGCCAAAGAGAAAAAGAAACAAAGAAAGTATACAAAAGTGAGAAAAAGGCAAAAGAGAAAGAAAAGAAAATGAAACAAGAAGCAACAAAAGAAAAAAAAAAGAAAGAGTTGGAAATGAATAAAAAGGGAAATAGCACAATTGTGTGCTTATGTGCTTGTGAACTAGCTAAGCAAAGGAAGAAGCTCCAAGAGTCCACATTCCTTGAAGCCAAAGTAGTCTAGCCTATATACTTGATTTTATCCACCCCACCATAGCCCCATTACAACCAAATAAAAGACCTCATGATATGTGTTGCATTGACATTTGTGATGTGTGTTCTTAGCATCTTGTCAAGATTAAGATTGGGGAGTGCATGATGATTGGAATTGAGAGCAATTATCACCAAGTGAGGATGTGTGAACACTAAATAGAGAGGTTGCAAGGGACTTTATTGTGCAATCAATGGAGCTTATTTTGTAGTATGTTTGATTGTTTCAAAGCATGAAGCATGTGATCAATTGGAATTTATGAATGATTGTGTGATGCTTGTGCATTTTGCAAAAGTGTTAAGGAATTGAAGTCTTGCATGAGTAATGTACTTCACAAGAGAATTGAACATGAAAATCCATTTCTCAAACCCTTATGTGAATCTAATTGTTTGCTTGAGGACAAGCAAAAGCTCTAAGTTTGGGGTTGTGATAAATGTGCAATTTATGTTAGTTTGGAAGTGTAAATAGGAATAAATTTGTAAATAATATTAGGATTTGTGAATGAAAAGGATTAGAAAATATGCACATTCATTTGATTAGAGTTTTGATCTTTTATATGAAAAATATACTCAAAAAGATGTTGAAAATATGTAGGATTGAAGACCAAGCGCTCAGCTCTGGAACCGGGCGCTCAGCCCGCGAACAAGGAACGAAACAACATCAAACAGCAAGCAGGGCGCTGAGCGTAGGTTTTGGACGCTCAGCTCTCAAGAGGACCGCAATGAACTAGTGCTCCGCACTAGAGTGCTGCGCTCGGCACCAGCTGGGAAACAGTATTGGAGTTCTCGGTGAAAACAAGCGCCCAGTTCTAGGCGACGAGCAGAGACTATAAATTCGATCTTGGACAGATTTGAATGATCTTTGGCTCATTTTAGGCGCGATTTCACCCTGGTTCACCTCATTCTCTCTGCATCCATTGGAGATTCAAGCATGGGAACAAGATTTGGAGCTTCCACGGCTTCCTCCACTCAATCCTACTCAAGTTCTTCATTCTCTTATCTTGCTACTATAAGTTTCTAGATCATTTAGGTTAGGTTTAGGATGAACTTGATTCAATCTTGATGTAATGAAGTTTGATTTGTGATTTCAATGCAATTTCGTTCAGTTTGATTAATCTCTTCTATGCTTAATGCTTTTCTTGGATTGATCAACCTTGAAATGACGTTAGGTTCAATTTCATAATTGGAAAATTGGTGATTGAATTGGAAATGAAGTTGATTAATATTGTGATGTCGATTCTAGGAATAGAACTATATTGCAATACATTCTTGTGAATCAAATGCTTAATGCTTGTTCTAATCTTGCATCACCTAAGGAATTAGGGTTCTTGATTGGTAACAAAAGGATTATCACCTAAGGAATTAGGGATAAATCTAGGTTAGTGATTTGAATGTCAATTGAATGAATTGGATTGAGATTAAGATTGAACAAAGTTACATTAGGTGGAATTTGAGGGATTCCGATACCTAACCGCTTTTACCTATATTGAATTCCTTCCTTAATTGCTATTGTTTAATTCATTGTTGTGACAACTCTAAATACAAAAATTCATAAATCTCTTGAAACCATGACATTCATTCGTTCAAATAGCTATTGCATAGGCTACGTTGATACTTGATCACAATTCTCGTTGGGAACGATACTTTACTTTCACTTTATTACTTGTACGATTTGGTACACTTTCCAAACCAACAACAACAGCTGCCTTCATGTTAACTGGAGGAGCATAATCTTTGTGGAGAGGCAAGCGAAGATTGTTGGAGGCCGAAGGCAGATTTATCAACTGGCAGCTGTTTAGTGACTGGTTCTTTGAGAAGTATTTTTCACGTCTGGTTCGACACAAAAAGAGAGGGAATTCATGAGTCTCAAACAAGGCAACATGACTATTGGTGAATATGCATCACGATTTGAGGCTCTGATTAAGTATTCAGAATTTTTTCGGAGATTCCCAGATGAAGATTGGCAATGTAGAAGGTTTGAGGAAGGACTCTGACATGAACTCCAGAGGGCTATAGTATCTCTCGATATCCAGAGTTTCCCGGAGCTGGTGGAAAGATGCAGTACGATCAAAAGTATAGATCAGAGGCTGGCTAATGAGCAGAAACAACTGAGGAGTGGAGGTCCCATTCGACCCGGTTTTCAGATAAGAGGAAGTACTGGTTCTCAGTGGAGACAGAGACCCTACAATAGACCAGTGCAAACAAATACACCAGTGGGTGGAGCGGGTCAACAACAACAAAGCCTAGTATGTTTTAGATGTGGAGGACCTCACTATCTGCAGGATTGCAATGAGAATCTGTGGAAAACCAGGTCATTTTGCCCATGATTGCAGATAGAGAGGTATGCAGCAACCAGCAGCTGCGAGTAGAGGAACTAAAGCAATAGAGGTGGTGCTGGAAGAGGAATTTCAGCAGCAAGACCACCAGTTGCTAAACCTCAAGCCACTAGAAGAGTGTTTACCGTGAGGGGAACTGAATCCTCTCAATCTGCTGATCTTATACAAGGCATGTGTTTGATAGCTGGTAGACTCTTGTATGTGTTATTTGACTCAGGCGCTACGCATCCATTTATTTCGTATGAGTGTGTGAATCAATTAAAATTAATTGTTTCTCAATTACCTTATACCCTTACTGTATCTACTCCAACTAGTAATTCTTTGACTACCACGTCTGTTTGTTTACAGTGTCCTATAATTGTTAAGAATAGGACATATATTGTAGACCTTGTCTGTTTGCCTATGCAAAAGATAGATGCTATTCTTGGCATGGATTGGCTTTAGGCTAACCATGTAATGCTAGATTGTTCTAGTAAGACCTTATCATTTCTTGAGTCTTCTAGTGTAGTCTCTGCCAATGAAGGAGTATCCATAAGTAGTGACGATTCTCGGCAGTACGTGATGCTGTTCGCGGTGGAAACTAATGAGACTCCTAGTATAGATTCTATGCCTATTGTGCGAGAGTTTCCTGAAGTTTTCCCTCCCGACGTTCCAGGTTTGCCACTAGAGCGAGAAGTGGAATTCACCATAGATCTTGTACCAGGGACATGACCTATATCTATGGCACCTTATCGGATGTCACCTGTAGAATTGGCGGAGTTAAAGAAACAGTTGGATGACATGTTGGGAAAAGAGTTCATAAGACAGAGTGTTTCTCCATGGGGAGCTCCGATGTTGTTTTTTAAGAAGAAAGATGGTAGTGCTAGGTTGTGCACGGATTATAGACAGTTGAACAAGGTGACAACTAAGAATAAGTATCCGTTGCCTAGGATAGATGATCTGATGGATCAATTGAAAGGAGCATCAGTATTTTCCAAGATTGATTTGAGATTTGGATACCATCAGATTAGAGTAAGGAAGGAAGATATACTCAAAACGACTTTTAAGACAAGGTATGGACATTACAAGTATTTAGTTATGCCATTCGGTGTGACTAACACGCCCGTAGTGTTCAAGGATTATATGAACAGGATATTTAGACCGTTCCTTGATAAGTTTGTTGTTGTGTTCATCGACGACATCCTTATCTATTCTCGTTCATGAGAAGATCATGAGGAACATTTGAGAGTAGTGTTGCAAGTTTTGAAGGATAGGCAGCTTTATGCTAAAATGTCCAAATGTGAGTTCTGGATGGAGGAAGTTTAGTTTCTTGGACATGTGGTCAATAAGGAAGGAATAGCAGTAGATCCAGCTAAGGTTGAGGCAACTCTGAAGTGGGAATGGCCTAAGTCAGTAAGTGAGGTACGAAGTTTTCTAGGATTAGCTGGATATTATCGGAGATTTATAGAGGGTTTCTCAAAGATTGCGTTATCTATGACACAGTTGACGAGGAAAGATACAAATTTTGTTTGGATAGACAAGTGTGAGCAGAGTTTTCAAAAGCTGAAAGACAGGTTGACTACATCACCTGTGTTAACATTACCTAATCTTGTAGGACAGTTTGACGTATACAGTGATACGTCATACCAAGGTTTGGGATGCGTTCTGATGCAAGAGGGAAGAGTTGTAGTTTATGCTTCCCGACAATTAAGAATCCATGAGAAGAATTATCCGACTCATAATTTGGAATTGGCAGCCATAGTGTTCGCATTAAAGATATGGCGACACTTTCTTTATGGAGCGAAGTTTAACATGTATAGTGATCATAAAAGTTTAAAGTATCTATTTGATAAAAAAGAATTGAATATGAGACAGTGGAGATGGATGGAGTTTATCAAAGGCTATGAGTTTGATCTACTGTACCATCCTGGGAAGGCAAATGTTGTAGCTGATGCTTTGAGTAGGAAATCATTGCATGTGTCTGCAATGATGGTTAAGGAGTTAGAATTACTTGATCAGTTCAGAGATCTGAACTTAAGAATGGAGTTGGTCGATGATAAAATTTGCTTGGGTATGATCACTATTATTAGTGATTTTATGAAGGAGCTTATGGATAAACAGGTTGAAGATAGATATCTTCAGGAGGTGAGTAAAGGTATAGATGAGGGTAAGATTTGAGTTTAGTAGAGGAACAGATGGTGTGTTAAGGTTTAGGGATAGAATATGTGTGCCAGAGGATTTAGAACTTAGGAAGGTGATATTAGAAGAAGCACATAAGAGTAAGTTGAGTTTTCATCCTGGATCCACTAAAATATATCAGGATTTGAAGAAATTGTTTTGGTGGACGAGGATGAAGAAAGAGGTAGCAGCATATGTTTTATCTTGCCTGGTGTCTCAGAAGGCTAAGATAGAGCATCAAAAGCCTGCGGGTTTATTGTAATCATTAGATATCCCAGAATGGAAATGGGATAGCATAGATATGGATTTTGTGGTTGGATTACCTCGAACTCCTAAGAGACATGATGCGATTTGGGTTATCATTGATAGGTTGACGAAGTGTGCACACTTTTTACCTATGGGTGAAAGTTATAGTTGGGAGAAGTTGACCCAAATTTACATCAAAGAAGTTTTTAGGTTGCATGGTGTGTTATCGAGCATTGTCTCGGACCGAGATGCTAGATTTACATCTAGATTTTGGAGACAGTTGCAAGGTGCTTTGGGGACAAAGTTGAGAATTAGTTCTGCTTATCATCCCCAAACAGATGGAAAGTCAGAAACGACGATTCAATCATTGGAGGATCTTTTAAGAGCTTGTGTTTTGGAACACACTGGCAGTTGGGATGAGTTCTTGCCATTGATTGAATTTACTTACAACAATAGTTTTCACAGTAGTATAGGAATGGCACCATATGAGGCTTTGTATGGTAGGAAGATAAGGGAAAAGATGAAGGAAGCACAGGATAGGCAAAGGAGCCACAGTAACAAGAGAATGAGACCTTTAGAATTCTAGGATGGTGATCACGTGTTTTTGAGAGTCACGCCAAAGACCGGAATTGGCAAGGCTATCAAAACTAGAAAACTTACTCCTAGATTCATCGGACCTTTCCAGATTCTTCAAAGGATTGGTTCAGTAGCTTATCATATTGCTTTACCACCTAACCTTGCTAACCTTCATGACGTCTTTCATGTTTCCCAGTTGAGAAAATATTATCCTGATCCTTCAGATGTTATTGAGTCTGAGTCTATACAACAGCGAGAGAATCTAGAGTATGAGGATCTACTTATAAGGATAGCAGATAGAGAGATTATGGAGCTTCGCGGTAGACAAATTCATTTGGTTAAGGTCATATGGAATGAAACTACTAGAGATGCTACTTGGGAACGTGAAGCAGATATGCAACAACGATATCCACATCTTTTCTGAGGTACGTAAATTCCGAGGACGGAATTTTTTTCTAAGAGGGGTAGTAATGTAACACCTTACTTTTTATTTTTCCGGTTTTTATTTTTTCGGTAAAAATATTTTACACTCTATTAACCGGTATAAAGGTATTTATTTATATTTTTATCTGAGTTCATGGAGATTGATTTTTATGAAATAAAAATCATATTCATACTCTTAGGCTAGAAGCTTACGATAAAAATTTGGGTTGAAAATTCAGACGGAACCCAGTTTGCGTTTTCAATGACAGTATAATTTTACTGAGCAGAAAACCTAATTTTGACTCGTGAACGAAACAAAGTATGTTTTTATCATGTTTCCAACAAGATAGGCGATTTTGTAAAATTTAGTAAAAAATAAGATATTCGACGACGTTCGGGCATTTTGTCATTAATCGGGTAATCGACGGGGCCGGGAACGGATGGAAATATCTAGATATTTAGTGAAAATATCTAGATATTTAGTGGAAATATCTAGATATTTATTTGAAAATATGTAGATATTTATATTTAACTTAACCATGGTTACTATTAACTGTAGTTAAGCTAACATAACCTATGTTGAGTTATGATCAACTATGGCTAATCCTAATGTCTATAAATAAGCAATTCACTCCCTCATTTCCTCTCCTTGCTGCGCCAGCCCTTCCCCTATCACACTTAATCATTTTCTTCATCTTCTTCTTCTCTTCACTTTCATTTCTCCAAGAACACCATATTGGATCTGTGAAGAACTTCATCAATTCTTGCCATTTCTTCAAGCTTCAAGAGGTAAAACCTCTTCTCCTTAACCATCTCAGTCTTCTCCTTCGTTTATTTTGTAAGATCAAGCCATGATAATCAAGTTTTCATAAAATTCCATTCCTAGATCTAGAACTTCAAATAATTCTTGAAAATTATAGAAAAGTCCTTTTAATGTGAAACCAATCTCTATGATCTTGTTATGTATTCTACTTTCATTATCCAAGAGCATGTAATCAAAAACATTTCCCTTCCCTATTTTCTTTAAGTGGCTGAATCTCACCCGAAGGAGGGTTTGATGATTTTGTTTTCATTTTTGAAATCTAATGCTTGATTTGAGCTCTCTAGTACCTATATGATCTAAATCCAAGAGCTTGAATCCAACTAAATTTCCTATCCTATTTTTCTAATATGGGCCGAAACCCTAGCCTTTTGGTGTTAGAGGATTTTGTTTCAATTCTTTTAGTTATGATCATTGGTTTTATAATTATAAATGCTTAAGGATCATTGATCTAATAGTTTGTGAAGTTTTGAAATCCCTATCCTTATTTTGGGTTGTCATAGCCGAACCTAGCCTTTTGTGGTTAAGGATGAATTTTGTTTGATTAATTCATTCTTATGTTCATTGGTTGAAAGTTGATTTAATAACCGTAGTGTCGTGACGAGGAGCTGAAAGTTCGTGTTTCTGGAGATAAGCTCAGGTGGGGGAAAGAATCAATCTACCATCGGAAACGGATAAGTAGTATATAAATTATAATAATTGTATAGGGCGACCTAAACCCTACTAGTGGTCAAGTAATTGACAAGACAAAAATCATATTGAATGCTTTCTAAATATCAATGATGATTTGGGGATTGTAGGTTTATCGTCGTTAGGATAACATTATGATATTCGAGGTTGATTGAATTTATTGATTATTGAATTATGTTGTGATAAATTGTTTATTATGATGTCTTGTGATACTTGAGTAGTTGATTGATAATGTAGTATGTATGATCTGCCTGGGATGATAAACTGTTTAGTTGATGTTAGGGCACGAGATGTGTGATTTATGAGATGTGTTTGGGTGAGTGAATGATGATTTAGTGATGCCTAGACTTAGTGATTAGATGAGATGGGATATTAAATAAGGGTTGAGATTTGTGGTGGAAGGATGAGGCATTAGGTTATAACAATGTGGGTTAGTAAGATTCATAATTATAGATGCATTGAGATTCATGGCCGTGTGCGATGGAACACACGAGGTCGGGATAGTCCTTGAGTCCCTGAGGTATAGCACTAATTGGACAACGACATGAGTAGTTTGGAACTACTGGAATGGTGTATGGGCACCATGGTACTAAGTTACTTGCACCGGACCGATTGGACTACTGAAACATGACAGGAATGTAGATGGACAAGTGAACATTCAAGTTAAGTTTGCATGAGAGTAGGGTAGAGGAATCAAATAGTGGTTTAAGGATGAGTTGGAATTTTGAGAGATGTTTGTGTGGATGACTATTATATTTCTATACTATGTCCATTTTTCCACCTTTGATGATAGAAATATGTCTTATCCCCTACTTCTGTATTCGTACCTGTTTTCTAATATGGATACGAGAAGATTTTACGGAAGATCCGGGTGATGACTATGTGGAGGAATCAGTTGAGGACGTCACCAAGAATCTTAACGTGGAGGAGTTGGACGGGAGTCCTTATGAGCCAGACGCAGGAGGACGAGCTGTAGATGGTAGTAATAGAGTTTATGTAAATAGGGCCAATGAGTCTAGATCTATGTGTTTATGTTTCCGCAACTAAGGGTTTGTATAATGATATACCTACTAGAGATCTTACTGACAAGATGCCCTAAACAGTGCTTTGGTATGACTTCGAGAGTAGGCCCGTAGTGGCCATGAGCGAGGGTGTTTTGATTGCAATCATAAATCTTGAAAGTTTAGACTTCTAACCTATGACTAGTATATATTTTTCCCTAGGAGGGGAGGCCTAGTTAAGGAGTAACTAGATGGAAAGATTAGGATTGGTTGTTTTCTTGGGTCCAACCCTGGAAATTTCAAGGGCGGAATTTTTATAAGGGGGTGGAATTATAACACCCCGATTTTCGCATAAGGGTATATGTTACTATGGATGCCTAATTAATGTTGTTGTTGTTATTATTATTATCATTAATGAAGTTAGTATTGTTATTTATATAATTGATAATGTAATTGTGATTAGTGTTGTAGTATTTTTATGCTCATACATATATATGTATATATATATTATTACATATGATAATATGTATATTAATATATGATTATTTGCATTAATATGAGATTGTGTCTCTTAATGTGTTATCTTATATGAATATATGATTTTGTTTGTGATTTTATATGTTAATATATGATATGTGATTTTATTAATAATAAGTGATTAAGAATGATATGATGAGATATCGTGCGATTTATTATTTAAATAGAGATAGTGTAATTCTTAGATTTTAGCCCCTCAACCAATCAGATTTGAGTCCTTGTTAATAAAGGATAATCCTCTTTTTGGTTACCTCTTAAGATCTTATCATAATCTCCTAAGGATCCTATATAGGAATAACTACCAAATCTGTCGCTAAACTTCCATCAAACTTTTGATCATCTTATAGTATGATTTAGGATTCGGTCACCAGACATTAATTTGTAGATATTTCTTTAAGGTTTCTAATGACACCAACAACGCCCCAATCGGACACTCGTAACTCACATTATGTGCAAAATACCGAACCGTACGTAGTTTGGGCTGAAATAGGAGCCCGTTACGCCCTAACTCTTTTTGTATACCACAAGACTCGACCAAAACTCTATTTCCCATGACTAAATACTCAGAAAAGCTGCCTCTCCTCATCTCTTTTGTTTTCCCTTGGTTCCTCTCAGTAGTTCTTGAAGGAAAGTTGCTCGCGTTCATCGTCCTTCACCATCTTCTGCCATGAGAACATTGATGTTGCTATGGAGTCATCTTGCTAGTGTTTTTATTCATTCCTTTCAGTCTCCATTGGTCTCAAATAAAGGTAATAATCACTCCTTATGTTCTTCTTACTTCTCCTTTGAGTTTTCTTAAAATAAGGATTGATTCTGGGTATCTCTCGTTGTTGTTTTCATGCCGTGGTGAAGAAGCATTCAAACGAAATTACGGAACATCCCTTCTCCTCTTTTCAATGTGCTGCGGAATCCAATTTAAGGTATGGAGGGAGAGATTGTTTATTCTATATGGGATTTGAGGTGGTTAGGGGTATTATAATGTGTAGGAACTGAATAGTATTCTTTCGTATATAAATGATGATTTACAAAGAGAGAGATATATATATATATATATATATATATATATATATATATATATATATATATATATATATATATATATATATATATATATATATATATAGCCTTCTAGCTATGACTTAGTCAAAGAAACTAGTATGAGTTGGTCTAGGAAAATAATAATAATAGAAAAGATATAAAAGAGGTAACAGAACATATCATCTAAACTAATCTATTAACCAAAGTTGTTATAACAGTAATCAAGAATTAATACGGCTAATACCCCCCTCAGGCTTTTGGGTGGATGCTCATCACTCCCAGCTTGGTCAAAAAAGTGTGGAAAGGTAACGGGTCCAGGGCCTTGGTGAGAAGATCGGCCAGTTGATTTGTGCTGGCAATGGGCAAAAGATTGAATAGTTTGGCTTGTAATTTTTCTCGAAGAAGATGACAGTCGAGCCTGACATGTTTAGTTCTTTCATGAAACGAGGCATTGGCTGCAATATGTCTTACAGATTGACTATCACAATATAGAAGAGCTTATGGCAATGGTGGGAGGCAAAGATCCTAAAGTAAGTAATGAAGCCATTGCAGCTCACAAACCGTGGAGGCCAATGCCCGATACTCGGATTCGGAGGAAGAGCGAGAGACTGTGGGTTGCTTTTTGGACTTCCATGAGATGAGAGAGTCGTCAAGGAATACACAAAACCCAGTGATGGATTTGCGAGAATCTGGACAGCTTGCCCAATCCGAGTCGCTAAATGCTTTAAGTTGAACTATAATGTTGCCGGGGTAGAAAAGACCATGTGCAGGAGAATGCTTGATATACCGGAGAACACGAATAGTAGCATCGTGGTGAAGAGAAGTCGGATTTGCCATGAATTGGCTTAACTGTTGGACAGAAAAAGACAAGTCAGGGCGGGTTGTGGTTAAATATAAGAGCTTACCTATCAATCTTCTATAAGCAGAAGGGTCATGCAAGGGAGTGCCGCCAGTGGCTGTTAAGTGGGTCCCTTTGGACATAGGAGTAGAAACGGGTTTACATGCCAGTAATCCACATTTAGAGAGAATGTCTAACGCATATTTGCGCTGGCATAGGTGAATTCCAGCCTTTGATCGAGCTATTTCCAAGCCGAGAAAGTATTTGAGAGGGCCGAGATCTTTGATTTTAAAGCGAGTGCTCAAAATATTTTTAATGTGGGAAATTTCAACTAAGTCAGTGTCTGCAACAATGATATCATCAACATACACTAAAATAACAGAAAGAGAGCCAGAAGATTGTTTAACAAAAAAAGAAGAATCAGAAGTGGATTGTGAATAATCATGAGTAATAAGAAAGGATGATAAACTAGCATACCATTGGCGGCTTGATTTTTTCAAGCCATAAATGGATTTAAGCAATTTGTAAACTTTGTTAGGTTGAGAAATTTGTAAACCAGGTGGTATATGCATATAGACCTCTTCATCTAAGTGGCCATGTAGAAATGCATTGTGCACATCGAATTGGTGCAAATGCCAATTCTGGGCCGAGGCAAGTGAAATTAAAAGCCTAATAGTACTTAATTTGGCTATAGGAGAGTATGTATCAAAAAAATCAATACCTTCAATTTGAGTAAAACCTTTTACAACGACGCGAGCTATATACCTTTCAATTGTGCCATCAGCTAGGTACTTGATTTTGTATACCCATTTACAGCCTATAGGCTTCTTACCTTCGGGTAAATCAGTGATGAGCCAAGTGTTATTATGTTGTAAGGCATCCAGTTCAGAATGCATTGCCTTAATCCAATGAGAGTGCTTGCTGGCTTGGGAGTAAGTCTTGGGTTCTTCATGAACAGAAATGGAAAGAGTGAAGTGGAGATGCTGTGGTGATAGCCGTATTAATTCTTGATTACTGTTATAACAAATTTGGTTAATAGATTAGTTTAGATGATACGTTCTGTTACCTCTTTTGAATCTTTTCTGTTATTATTTTCCTTGACCAAGTCATACTAGTTTCTTTGACTAAGTCATAGCTAGCAGGCTATATATATCTCTCTTTGTAAATCATCATTTATATACGAAAGAATACTATTCAGTTCATACACATTATAATATGGTATCAGCTTTTATTTTGTTCATATAGCTTTCATTTTCTTCCATTTTATTTCCAAATGGCTGATGAGAATATCAACACCGGTCCTTCCGATAATAGCAGCACTATGCTTCTATGCTTACTTTGAGTGGTTGATGAATCCTTGTATAAACAAAAGTATATATGTTGTGTTTGTGATTGTAATATGTCATATTCATTGTAGGAGTAATGAACCTTAATAATGAACAAATGAATTCAATTGTGTGAATATGTTCTAGTGGAGGTTGATATGAGTGTATGTTATAGTGTTGTTTTGGCATGATTCTTGACGATGATATGACTTGTTAATGTTGATGATGATGATGTTATGCCATATCTATGATGATGTTATGATGCCATGTTTATGATGAGTTATGATGTTATTGGCTGTTGTTTGATGTTATGCTCTTAATGAGTGTTTGTTGTTGAGGATGTCAATGCCAACAATAATGAAAGATGTTAAAATACGTTAATGATGATAATGAGAATTAAGGGATGTTTTTCCCAGTTGTTCATAAGACTTGAATGTTAATAATAAGTGTGAGGCCTATGCCAAAAGGTTTAGTTAAGACCCTAGGGATTTTTTGTTTAAAGACCCTAAGGATTGATCCATGAGAGTTTGAGAGAAACCAGATTAAAGGATAAATTCCCTAAAAGTCACGAGACATAAAGATTAAGCCAAAGTGATAAGATTATTTGTTAATGGACTTAGTAAAGGCCAATAGGTTTGATCTATGTTTTACCCCCAAAGGATTTGGTAAAGGGTTCCCAACCCCTTGTGCCCAGATCAATGCGGCCATGCTCCAGGAAGCACGACCATGCCTAATAAGAAGCACGACCGTGCTCCACTTAAGTGGCAGCACTACCATGCTGGGGATTGAGCACGCCCGTGCTCCCCCTCCTGATCAGAATCCAAGACTAATGAATTAAAGGGGTTTTAACCCCAAATGTTCCCGGTAATGACATGATAACACACCAATCAAACGATGAAGATTAGATAACTTAATTAAATATTAATTAAGATAATCAAAGATGATGAGTTGGTTAAGCCGGCGCCCAATGTGTTGCCGCATGTTGTTACGCTTTGGTACTTTTTGGCCAAAGCAACCTGGATGCTTTTTGGTCGGGGCGTTGATGAGTTGGACCTTGGTGCTTTTTGGCCAATGGGGCCTGGACTCTTTAGAGTCAAGGTGTTGACGTTGATGTTGGTGATAAGTCTTGGGTGCTTATTGGCCCAAGCAAATGAGGTGGTTGCCTTGTGTGTTGTTGTGCTCACGCATTCATACGTTGGAGTTGATTAGTGGGGGATGTTCAACATAGGGGATGTCATCCAAGTTATGATGATCTGGCCTAAGTCTCGGGTGGTTCACCCATGGTTTGGTGAACCGTGTGTCCCCCGAGGTGGCGTATCCAGTTATGATACGTCTGCTATCCAAGGGGTTCACCCATGGTTTGGTGAACTGCCGGCGTTGTTGCTTTTATGGCCAATGTGGATATGTAGCTCTGAAGTCGTTCATCCTGAGTTAGTTGGATCCACATGCATAATGGAGTAGCGGAGTAGTGTTGCACTTGCATCGCATAACATAAGTTGTTTATATGATATGATGTAAATTGATATGTTGTGTGTTTATGTGTGTATGTTGGATGGTATGCTAAGGTTATGAAATTGTGTATGCGCGCTATCTTGGTTACTGTCTCTTCTCTTCATATGGTTTGAACATGATCTCTCACCCATACAACATTTTTAGGCTTGTGACAGAGAAGGAGGAATCTACAGGAATATAAAAGTAGTGGAGGGATGCCTTCTATGAAGTGTCGTGATGTAGCTGTTGGAGACGGCTGCATTGCATGTTGTCTTAGTGCTTTATGTTTTCAATTTTGAAACTTGGTTATTTATATTGTATGGGAATCTAAAACTCTGATATATCTGACATCGGGTCAGGGGATTAATTTACTATCATTATGTTTCAATACAAACTTCATGATTGTTTATGATGTTTTTATTTTATTCTTTAGTTAAATTATAGTTTTATGATGTGATGCTCTCAAGTATGTTTTGTGAAAAATGTTTTCAAGAATCCACATTTTTATTCCGAAAAAAACATAATAATTTTTTTATTTACTATTTATATAATACACGTTTCGGGGTAGAGGGTGTCACATAACATGTATAGAAAATTATTGAAATTCAAACATGGTTCACAAATAATGTATGGTTGTTGAGGGGAAGAGAAGAAATTATTGTTTTTTGGTTTTTATGGTTAACATTGTTTTGTCATATACATTATGATTACTTTAGTCGGCGATGGGTTTTGCTATTCATCTCATTGTTTCATCATATATATTATGATTACTTTAATTGATGACGAGTTCACAAATAATGGGTGGTTGTTAAGAAGAGAAGAAACAATGGTTCTTTGGTTCTTATTTTTAACATTGTATCATCATTTACATTATGATTACTTTAATTGGGATGAGTTTTTACTTTTAAATTTAATTGATGATGGAACATTTCGCACAACCTTCATGATCTAAGATTGTTAAGGGATCGTAATACCAGATTTTTTCATCAATCTACTCTTATGAAAAGAAGAAGTAATATGATTAATACTTTACTTAATGATCAAGAAGAATGGGTCTATGAGGATGCTGAAATTAGAAATATTTTAATGAATTTTTATCAGAATTTATTTTCCTCTGCAGGTGTTACCCCCATTCCCCTTCAATCTTCTCATACTTATAATTCTATCCAGGAAGCAGATATGTTTATGTTAGAGGCTTTGGTTACTATTTTTGAAGTAAAAAGAACCCTCTTTTCTCTGGTAAATTTTAAGGTCCCTAGGCCGGATGGTTTCCATCACCTTTTCTTTAAATCTAAATAGGATGTTCTAGGGCCATCTATATTTAAATTTGTGTGTGATATTTTCCATAATCCTAATGTTATTAGATCTGTTAATAAAACTTGCATTACTCTAATCCCTAAAGTTTTAGATGCTACTCATGCCTCTGATTTTCGTCCCATTGCCCTTTGTAATGTTATTTATAAAGTTGTTACGAAAGTCGTGGCTAATAGAATCAAACATATTCTCCCACATGTTATCTCTCCAAACCAGAACAGTTTCATTGAAGGTAGAAGTTCGGTTGACAATTCAATTATTTTACAGGAAATGGTTCATTCCATGAATAATTTGTCAGGTAAAAAAGGTTTTATGCTTGTGAAGATTGATCTTCAAAAGGCATATGACAAAATGGAGTGGTCTTTTATTAAAGAATTGTTGCAGCTCCTTGGTATTCATGGTTCAATGATATCTATTATTGATGCTTGCTTATCTTCTAGTGAACTTTGTATTATTTGGTTTGGGCGCACCCCTCAAAGGTTTTCTCCTTCTTGTGGCGTGAGACAAGGAGACCCTATGTCTCCTTATCTCTTTGTTATAGCCCTTGAAAGGTTGAGTCATTGCATCCTAGATGCAGTGGACAGTGGTAGTTTGAAACCACTAAAAATGGGTAGGGGTGGACCAGCCTTAAGTCACCTTATGTTTGCTGATGACATTGTTTTAATTGCAGAAGCTTTTGTGGAGCAAGCTCAGTGGGTTAAGGCTCTTATTGACTCCTTTTGTGCATGCTCAAGTCAAAGGATTAATTTCTCTAAATCAAAAGTATAATTCTCCAAGAATGTTAAGGCTCCTGAAGCTGCCTTGATTAGTCATTCTCTGGATGTTGATATTACTGATGATTTGGGTCGATACTTAGGCATCCCAATTATTTCTGAAAGAATGAATAAGACATCTTATCAATTTATTGTTGATAACGTTGGAAGCAAGCTCTCTGGCTGGAAATCAAGCTCCCTTTCTTTAGCAGGGCATATTACATTGGCTCTTCCGCAGTTATGGGTATCCCGAACTATGCTATGCAAAGCTCATGTATCCATGCTTCCATTTGTGAGGAAGTAGACCACCTTTGCTATTACTTTATTTGGGGGATGACTGCTGATAAAAAATGGGTCCACCTTATTTCTTGGGATACAATTTGTAAACCAAAGGAAGATGGTGGCTTGGGTTTTAGGTCCCTGGGGTTAGTTAATGCGGCCTACATGTTGAAATTGGGATGGAATATGATAGTTAATAAGGATGCAATTTGGGTCTGTGCTGTGGGGGACTCATGTTGCCTTCTATTAGGTGTGGTAGCAAGGTTTCTCACATTTGGAGGGGTATTACTAAATTTTGGTACCTGATTGATCAAAGCACTTCTTGGGTAATCAGAAATGGTCTCTCTGTTCGATTAGCGGGGCAGACAGGTGGGTCCCCGGCCTTTCATCCTTAAGTGAATATGTCTCATCGCTTCCAGAAAATGAATGGAATCATTTGGTAACTAATTATGCATATGATGAAGGCTGGCTATGGGATAAGCTGGAATCACTCCTCCCCTCTCATATTCTGTAGAAGATTGCAAGAGTGAAACCCCCACGCCATGGCTTAGAGGATTTTCCTATTTGGCAGCATTCCTCGGATGGTTTCTTCTCCATCAAATCGTCATATACGTTCTTGTATAAGGGTACCAATTCAGAACCTCCTAGTTTCCCCTTTGAGTTGGTTTGGAAGTGGAAAGTTCCTCCTCGATTCCAAACTTTTTTTTATGGAAAGTGACTCATGGAAGGTTGATGACAAATGAGGAACGATGTAAAGGTGGATATACCACCTCTGATGCATGCCCTCTTTGTGATCAACATCTGAAGTCCTTGATGTATACCTTGTGGGATTGTGAGGAGGAATATGGTAATGGTCAATGGCATTGGCCAACTTTATTTGGTATTATGATATCCATGCTATGGCAGGAGAGGACAAATAGTTTTCTCGGGTTCTCGGTCTAGCTCAGATGTTCTTATTGCCAACATTCTTAGGCAAGTAAGCATTGTCCATCAACATCTTCAGGACCCATCGCCTCTGCAGAAGATGGAAAATAAACATGTTGCCAATATTCATTGGTCCCCCCTCCCGTGGATGGCTTTAAATTGAACACTGATGGGTCTCATATTCACTCCTCCGGTCTCTCTTCTTCCGGAGGTTTGTTAAGAGATCATGAAGAATGACTTATTGCAGGCTTTTCTGTAACGTTGGATCAACAACTACTGTAGTAGCAGAATTATGGGGCCTAATTTATGGCCTTCGGTTTGCCCATAGCCTCTCCATTCCTGTCATTGAGGTGGAACTCGATTATGAGATTGTTGTCAATATGGTCATACAAAGAAGGGTTTCCTGTTTGTATTTGAAGCCCCTATTAGGTGAAATTGTTTCTCTTATCAACTGGGATGGATGGTCTTGTCCGATTTCCCATATTTTCAGGGAAGCAAACAGAGTAGCAGACTTTTTGGCTAACTTAGGTCATGGGAATGCTTTTTCCCGCACTTTCCTTCATTCCATGCCTAGGGATCTTAGGTCCATTTTAGAAGAGGATTGTAGAGGGGTGTCTTTCCTTGGCCTCATTCCTTAATTTTCTTTTTTGTCTTTCCCTTGTATAAAAAAAAAAGATTGTTAACTGAATTCAATCCAATCCTTTATATTGCTAAAGGTATTTTTTATGACTTATGACTAGTTTTTACTTACCATATTTTCGTCAGAGTATAACCTTTTTTTGGTAAATAATGGGGCTAAAGCCCAAAGAGAAGGAACTACAAAAAGTAGAAACTCCCATAATATTAGAAAGCAAAACATGAACAAGCTGTGCAGGCGGATGCTCATAAATCACCAGCAACGCTTCTATCTCACAATCCATTTTAGCTAACACGTCTGCGCTCCTCTTAGCTTCACAACAGACATGAGTAATTTTCCCCACCAAATTAATCATGAGGAGCCTTTTAATTTGCCTCATCAAACTCCACCCACTATGATTGCCTCTGGCATTTGTTGAAGATTTTTATACTATCAATTAATCATATATTAACATATAATAAAAAATAGGTTTACTTATTCAGTTGGTTCTTGGACTAAAATTTTCAAGCAAGTTCCTGAACTAAGCACTCATATCAGTCATCTATGCCATGTCATTCTCCAAGTAACACTCCATCCTCATTCACTATTTAGAGATAAGGATATGCAATCGTGAAACAAAATTTGGGGAAGGAATAAGTTGTTGGTTCAAGTGAGAGAGAAGCACTCACATATAACGTTTTGGTCTTCTAGTTAAACATTTTAGTGTCTTGCAACCCAAAATATTAATTTTGGGAAAACATTTACAGGTTCCACATCAGCAAGCTTAACAACCTCTTCACGAAACTCTACCCCAAGAACCCAATTGATTTTTTTTTATAAGTTTAGAGACCCAATTAATTTTTATTTATAAATTCGAGGAACCAATTATAAACTTTTTACCTCAGGGACATACTTGAAAATTCCCAAATAGTCATTCTTGAAAATTCCAAAATAGTCCAAGGATCAATCAAATAATTAAACCTAAAAAATATTTTACTCTTATAACAACTACCAAATCCCATTCAACTCTAGCCAGAGGTGTTAATTGGGCATCGACTTGTTGGCTAATCAATTTAGCCCAATAATTCTTTAGTCGGACCGATATAGGATTTGACCCCAAGCTTTTAGTGAAAGTAGGCTGGCCGGTTACGCTTTGACAATTCCGTTTGTTTGAATCAATCAAACCACTTTCGTTATCTACTCATATATGTGGCTAATTGATAGATAAGAATAAGAATCAAATGGCATTGAACATCAACATTTTTTTTTCTAGCTGCAAAGACAATGAACATTTCACCCAAAAAAAAAACCAAATAATTGCTTTTACAAGTTTTACCAAAGGTAACTAAAATTAAGCATTTCTTCTTACCATTACTAATGGCAAGATTAATGACTTCCCTGAAAATTGCCAGCCAAAATTATCATCAACTGTATAGAAATATAAATATGCCTCCAATCATCTGCAATCTCATACTATTAGGTAGCGTTTGGTACAAGTTTTAAATATAAATATGCTTGGCCATAAAACATTCCAAGAACAAAACGCCACCTTAGTTCAAACCTGCTAGCCTAATTTCTAGTTCACTGCCCTCAACATTGAATTGATTAGCCTGTTACTCAGTTTTTTCTTTGACAGTATCTTCCATAATTTTTCGCATATTAGCATCTGTTATTAGCGACCTCATAAAAATTGCTCTTGGGTATTTCCCATAGGATGTCACAAATTTGTTTCTCAAGAGAATATAGGGTACATCCTAGACCTTGGTCCTTGGCTACGGTTCATCAACGAGAATTGTTTTTCCTTGCCCTGCCTCATGAAACTGCTGATTCGCCTCTCTTTGAAGCCTCAGGTTTAAGATCCCACGGTGGTTCTACACTTGGATCATAACCATAATTATAGAGGAGCTCCTCGCCAGCTTCAATGTCTCTCTTGGCAAATATACATACTCGGTGATTCCCAAAAACCATCATCATCTATGCAACCGAACAAAAGGCCAATCAGTGTGACAATTCTACAATCTAGTTCAAGCTACTTAGACCAAAGGGTGAGTATAAAATCTCCCCAAAACTTTAGTTTCTGGACTCACCTTTGCAACGCAGTTGCCGTTTGACGATGAGTGGTTTGCAAATTTCAACTTGCTGCATTTGTGATGAGCATCAATAACATACTGTGAAGAAACAATTAGCAGGTTCAAGATTTTACATCATCAGTTTGAAATCCCAATATATTATGGGAGAAAATGTAGTTGATACGAAACACTTACCTGATCATTCAAGGTAAAAAGAAAAGGCGAGTCTACACGTGCATCTGCTTCTGTATGAGAGATCAGTTCACCCGTGTACTCTCCGATGTAATCATCTTTCATAATTGGGTCCTGAAATGCATCATCAATTAGTATGGTGAACATGCTCTCAAATTATTCGAAAACCAAAAAGTAAAGGCATCTCAACCTTTGAGAAAGCTCCCCATCCTGCAACATCAGACTCTGCCAAAAGAATCTGACAGACATACAAATAAGGAAAACAATTTAAGCACACATATATTAATGACTGAAATATAGATATTTTAAAGAGAAAATGAATTACTAACCCTCTTATGTTGCCCTAAAAGAGACCTCATATTTTGACATTGACCATCTCCACGCTGTGGTGGCTTCCCTAACGAACCATCGCCACAACGGTACAAAGAATGTCATTAAGGCAACGTAAAAGATTCAGCTCAGTTCCATCCACTAATAGTTGAAATTGCTACAACAGAATGGAGGGTTCAGTTCTACTCCATTCACCATAGCTTCAAAGGACACGTGACAACTTCCCATACCAGATGGTCCAGGCCCTGATTGTCAGAGATGATGTACGTGGTAGCAGGTCACATTTTATACATTTCTTTCAGATAAATCGCAGCCAATTGCACCCTACATGTTTGAACTCTTTGATCCTTTGTTTTTAATGTGGTACAATATAGAGATACCCAATGGTCATCTTCAATCATCTAATGTTGGAGCATTTTCTTTTTTAATTTATAAAAGAAGTTTTATTGAAGCATAGCTGCTAAATACTAATAATTGGGAAACATTAATTCAATGCTGAAGTTTGTGATGCTTTCAGCTTACTATCATTTAATAATAAAAAATGAATATTTTCTGAAACCAAGATACTTGTAAAAACCAGCAATAGGCAAACTTATTAGAAAACTGTACTTTTGGTTTCTACAATCAAGCAAAATGTACAAATACGAGAACAAGAAAAAAGGTTCACCATGATATAAAAAATGTAAAATGAGTAGATGCTACTATTATCAGGTGTAAAAATATTATTTATGACTTTCTCAATCCGAGACATGTAAAATAAAAAACCTAGGTGACATAACATTAAGTTCACAACAACAACAACAAAAGCCTTTTCTCACTATGTGGAGTCGGTTACATGGATCAAATGCAGTTTATGTCATGCTTATTGAATATCATCATAGTCAGTCCAAAGCCAAAAACGCGGTTACATTGACAACATAAAACTTTGTTCAATCTCTATTTCCACCATATTAGTGGGTTGGGCTTTTTTACATCACGAATGCTTCTGATACAGCACAAAAAATTTGAATATCCCCCAAATACCCTCATTATCTCCTTCCATCTTCTCCATGTCTGATTCCTCTTTTCATTCCTCAATCTTCAACCCACCATGGCAGTGATCATACTATCATCATCAACCAAATTTTCCAATAACATCAAACTCTAAATCACCTTCCACAACCCATTACCATCATCTCAAAACTAAAAATCTTAACACCAACAAAACAGAGCATAACCTTGTACCAAGCTTCTCCGCCATGCTCCGCCACGACTTCCACCGCACACAGTTTGGTGCCGTCGTCGCCAAAGCGAAGCTCCTCCACGGATCTCTGCCCGGTGCCGTCCATAAGACCACCATCCGCCGCTGCGAGTCTTGCACATTTTGCCGATCTTCCTCTCCGCCATCTAGACGTCGTGAGCCTCTTCGTTCCAGGCTTTACGTGTCCTAGTGCTAGCCGTCTCCACCACTTGCGCAAGTCGCCGCCGTTCATGCAGTCATCTCGTCGCCGTTCGCACCGCCTCCTGTGTTCAGCTTGCTTTTTGATGAGGCCGACTTTCTTGGAAGCTTCGGTGGTGAGTTCCTTCGATTGACTCTTTGGCGGTTTCGGAAACCAGATTGACGATCCTAGTGGAGGAGGAAGACGTTAGGGTGGAGCCGTAGGATTGGGGAGGGGGAAGAGGGGAAGAAGAGGAAGAATGAACTGGTGTATTTTTTTCAGAAGTAATGTTATTTGTACAAACAGATTTTGACAACTGCGATATCTGGTTAATGTAGTTCAATATGTGGTTAATTAAGTTCAGTAATTGGTTAATGAGTTGTGACACATTATTACATTCATTAACCATCCACTAAAAGTGATTAACGATATATTTGAACTGCATTAACCACGATTTTTAGGTGTTCAAATATAGTGTTCAAATATACATGGGGTCATGTATATTTGAACACCTGAAAATCGTGGTTAATGCAGTTCAAATATGTGGTTAATCATGTTCAGTGGATGGTTAATGGATGTAACAACGTATCACAACTCATTTACCAATTATTGAACGTAATTAGCCATATATTTGAACTGCATTAACCAAATATCGCTGTTGTCGCCCCAATTTTCAAAATTCAGTTGTACAAATAACATTACACTTTTTTCAGGAAGGAAGAAGAATGAAGGGGTACTTTAGGAATATATAATTTTTTAAAAATTATGGTGTATTGGAAAATATTATTGTGTAAAAAGCAGCCCTCATTTTGTAATTTCAGTTCTATCCTTCCCCCTACTTCATTCACACAGCTACATCTCTCCATCTTCCTGATGCACTACCATGGACCCAAAAGCATCCTCTCCCCTTCCGCATGAGACAAATTCAATGACTCCAGTAGCGGTGGGTAATTGGCTGGTCCACATGAGACTGAGTTTTGTGGTTTTCAGCATGTCCTCCATCTCCTCGCCCCCACCTAATACCTGGTCGTAGATGTAGTGGAGTATGACTTCTTCACCGATGAAATTATGCCCTTCAAGCCTTTTCACCCAATCCTCTCTTCTTAATTCTTCTCCACCATTGTTTCTCCCATCATTTTTGCATCCACCTTCTAGTCACCCCTTCTATTCCTAATTGTTGCTTCTATCCTCTCTATCAACACTCAAGTCATCTCAGCCATCTGCTAATTAATTACCTAGAGATCAGAAGCCTAAAAGTACTCCATATCTAGGATCGGGAGCTCTGATACCACTGATAGGAATAGATACTAACATTAAAAAAAAATAGCAAGAACACCTAGGAGCCAAGCTCTAATTACAATGATAGAAAATAAAAATGTAGGTAGAAGAGAAAGAAAGAAAACCAGAGCTGCAAGTGTAGTCTCTGCACTATGGTTTTAGCCAACCCAAAACCTTTCCAAGTTCTAGAATGAAACCTTCAGCTCCCGTCACTTGCCTATTTATTCTCTCCACTATCTGCCTATTCATTCACTTATTTATGCACTCCACTCACCAGCAGTAATTGCTACCCTCTTTAGTTTATCCAATCCCACTAGCTCCCACTAACAGTTAATGCTCCTACTAGTTTCCCTTCTTTACTCCTATTTTTCACATGTTAATTATGGGTCTATCAGTAACCATATTTGACAATTTATCCAAATCACCCTAGTAGACTCGAGTCTTTAGTATGGCAAGATATCCCACAAATATTAACGAAATAGTTCAAATGCACCAAGTGACCAAGACATGGTATCACGTCTACTTCTTTAATAGAAAAGGTACACGAGTAAATGAAAATTGACATACACGCAATATTTTTCACTGTAATTTCCATTATCATGACAAGGACATTCCTTTCCACATGTACCCTGACAATCACAAGGTGTATAATGCTTCAAAGGTTGGTTTTCCCCATCAGTATATCTTCTCCTTGTAGATGGGAGGCCAGTAGACTTCAGAGAAAATCGACACTTCCTTGTCTTGCCCCTTTTTCACAAAAGCTGCGGCCTTGATGGCATCTCTTGGTCCTAGCATGAAAAAACCAGGTTCAACTAAATAAAAGTTGCTAGAACAAAAATTTGCAAAATTAAGTTTGACTGCTAAAAGCTGAATGTTCAGAATTATATTTTTCCTTTAATATGTAGAAGATTTCATTATGTCAGAGTACATTACAGGAGTATGTCCTAAGGCTACCAAGGGAAACCAAGACTACAGAGGTGACACGCAGACACACAGACAGTGTGACACCCTAATCTCGGGTCATCACATGGTTACCCGTTTGCGGAAATAAAACTTAATTTGCTGGTTGCTTTCGGAAAATCATGTTTTCTTAACGTTTATCTCTTCAAAATATGGTAATAAAATTTTTTCTTTTTTTTTTCTTTTAACCTCCTAACCTCAACAACGTAATCAAGTCCCACTTAAGTACATAATGTATATAAGTCCTCTAACTATACTGCCTCATATGTTTTCTCACATAAAACATCATCAGCTTAATTCTAACAACATAATATAACATAATCGTACCTACGCTGGTCGTAACTAACAGACACTACACCCCTTAAAACAGCAACAACATGCCTCGAACTAGACAACCTTAATCTCCTTGTAGATATCATACCCCTCGTACGATTCTGATATGTTTGTAAGGGTGAGATGCCAATATATGGATTCATCACCATAACTAAATGCACAACACAAAAGATTGCACATACACATATACATGTCTATAACAACGTACTCATTCATATTATATCACATCGTTTATCAATGGGTTTCACACCCCAAACATCAACGTTGGAAAAACTATGCATGAACACTTCAATATATCATCTAAACATTCATACTTAATCTCATGAGATATCTCCAACCTCTTGATGAGTTGATCAGACTCAATTGCCACAGGCACACCGCCACAGGCACTCCCATCGCACACTGTCCAACATCGTGGCACAGTGATAACACTCTGAGATGGGGCCTCATTGTCCAAACCCCGGGCACAAGGTAATCCCTCGTTTAATCATGGCACGTCTGCCAAATGCATGCAAGAAAACATTTTGTTCTCAACACTTTTCTTTGTGCTATATCTTTATTTGTCAAAGCTCTTAAAAGCATACGACTTAACATCTTTTGAAACATTTTTACATCTTTTATTAACAACACAGGACCTCAAAGTCCGAGTGCTCAATCACGAAGCCCCTAGACCTTGCAATCAGTCTTAGGTTCGTGGTAGTAGAAAACATTTTACAATGTGTTAACTTCTTTTATTAGATACCCAGTCTACAATACAACAAACCTTAATACCCCGACGTCTCGGTTATTAAATTTCATATCATCATTTTACATCTTTTTACATCTTTTACATCTTTTTACATCTTACATCGTTCTACATCTTTTTACCTCTTTTACATCTTTTTACATCTTTTACATCTTACATCGTTCTACATCTTTTTACATCTTTTAAATCTTTTTACATCTTTTAAATCTTTTGCAAAATAATGTCAAATCATCAATAACTTCTTTTTATAGAAACTTCAACTCTAATAAATCAATTCAAATTTAATCTCTTTTTAAATTAAGTACTGCTGTTTTCAAACTTTCCTCTTAAATAATTTCAAAACTTGCCATCGTTTAGCATTTTCAAAGAAAATGTTCTTAAAGTCAAACTTTGACATTTCTTATAAAATAATTTTCTTATATAATAAATAAGGTCTTTTCTAATATGAATATCACAAAATCACTTTTTATAATATTTCGAAATTTCTTGTTTAAAAATTAGCAGTACTAAAAAAAATTTCACGGTTACGCTCTCACCGTGACTCATAAATTTCTTTTACACTAATAAATCATTAAAATAATAATATTTCTCAAAACTCATTATTTTTACAAAAAATCATATTTTCCTCCACTATTATATTCCAACATTTCCCATAAAACATTGAATATAACTTTCACTGCTTATTAAATCTTTTATCTGATTAATCGGTTGTGCATCGACCACTTGTCACCTTCTCTCAAACAACACTCACAAATAACATTCAACAACAATTATCAAAATTATATCCCCAGGCAGATCATGCATCATAACAATATCATATACAACTGCAGATAATTAAATAAATTAAAAGCAGATCAAACCCCGATACACAGATAAACAACACATCATAAACAACATAAACAATTAATCACAAACCGCATATAAATCATATAAGCAACACTAAAAGCAAATAGTTATAGAGAAAATCCCTCAGGTAAGCTCCCCTTACCTCTTGAAGACTAAACTAACGTTTTCAAACAACCTCCCGATTTAATCCGGTTTCCTTCGTCGGCTTTAGGTCAAACCAACCCGATTGATTCCTTCAAACGAATTGCAACCAAAATAAATCAAATCAAACCATAACATACTTAACTCATGAGGGTTAGGTTTCGGCCAAGGGCTGACTTTTAGGGTTCAAAATCCTTAAAATTGCTAATCATGATTAAGTCATGGATTAATGATCCTTGATTAACCTAAATCATAGATTAGTGACTAAACAACTAAGTTTCAAACTCAAAACTTCCTAACTCTTTTATACATAGATTCGGACTTAATAGGTTCATAGAGCTAGGGTTCTTAGTTTAGAAAATCAACTTGGATTCATAAAGCATACATACTAAGAGATTGATTTCTAAGATCATTAATGAAAACCATGAACAAAACTCAACAAAACTCACCCACTTAGGGTTCGGCCAACATAAAGATTTTTGAGAAAAATATTCATTTTAAGAGACTAACATGGATTAGAGTGTGTAGTCATACATGCCACATAGAATACATGATCATACATGAAAACACATGAACAAAACTCTACCAACCCTAAGGTGATAGATTCGGCCAAGGCTAGGTTTTCAAGAAATAAATTTTTGATTACATCATGCTCTTGGATTTAGATAATATGCATGATATTAAGAAGATAGAAAGTAGTTTCATCATCATTAGATTTTTCTAGAATTTATTATGACTTTTCAAAGTTCTAGGGTTAGAAACTTTAAAGTGATGAACAAATATGAAATAAACTTTGAATCAAGAAATTGATTGAAGAACATAGACATGATTAGAGAAGAAGAATAGGATTCACCTCTTGAAGATCAAAAACAAGTGAAGATCCAAGAACTTTCTTCACAAATCTAACACTAGAAGACTTATAACTTCAGGGTTTTTAAACAAATGACAATAGAAACTAAGTGAAAAGTGAGAGAAGGTATTTATAGGCATGTGGGCTGCGCCACTTTTGAGGACCAAGTAGAAAGGAGGTGGCTTTTCAAAGGATTTAAGTGCAAATAACTCATAGGGACCATTTGGCAAAGATTCCAAAATTATAAGGACTAGTTTGCAAATTGTCATTAAAGTGTGATGATGATGATTTTGCCACATTAAATGCTAGCTTATCTTGACTTTGTTGGATGAATTTATGAGTCAAAGATAGACTAAGACAATTCATGAAGGTTTGAGAAGAATCAAGAACATTGTGGAAAAATCAAGGATAATGTAGGATAATGTAGACAAATGTGGAAACTTGTGGAAAACTCTAGAAAATTGATTCAACAACAAATGAGGCAGCCATAAATCCTCATGGGCTTGCGCATGGGCTGGGTAATTTTGGGCTTGGTTTCATTTTTGTGGGGCCCACTTGAAAATTTAAGCATTAGACTTAAGATAGGAAACTTATATAGTTTCAATTAGGCTTTATGGACTCAAACCATGAACTAGAAAATTTTGGGCTTCTAAGCCACGACCATTTGAGATTGGAAACAAGGATTCTAGCCCAATTCACTTTAAAAAAACTTAAAAACTAATTTAGGGACAAAAGGGTAATTTACAGAAAGTTCAGGGGCTTAAGTGTAAAATTCCCAAATTTTCACTTTAACCCTGAAAAACCTTCTAAACTTAGAAATGTGATTCATCCCCTTGAATCATCTCAAACTCCTAAGATAAACTCTTCATCTTCTCTTGGAAACTCCGAAATCCACTCCGTCGTCTACCCGATTACGTATTCCGCCCGTAAAACGTCAATTATTTTATTTTATTTTTTCCAAAAATTTCAAAACTTCCTGTATCGTAGCAAATACGATAAAAACATTTTTCATCTCGTTCACGAATTAAAATTAGGTCTTCTGAGCAGTAAACTTTTACTGTCAGTGAAAACACAGAACTGCACTAGGCTTCAATCTGAATTTTCAACCCACAAACTTCCCCGTAACTTATGAAAATAAGTATAACATGGAAATGACCTTGGTTTATCCAAAATCATTTTCTAAGTTTCGGATAAATATATATATTTATATATTTATTACCGATATCACGAAGCAGCGAAAATCGGGGTGTTACAGACAGACAGGCACATCAGCTCAAAAGTGCAATTCGATCCCTTCTGCATGTCTTACCATAAAACACCCTTCCTATTAGGCAACAGTAAGAATTTAAATTTTATCAAGTGCGTTGCTTCTGCCTACAAGATGTTGATACCGATTCCCTTATCCCATTTGACCAAGAAATTTCAGACATATATTATGTTTGCTATTTAAATTTGTTTCACCGATAAATTCCATCATAACTTATGGTACTCTAGAAATTAGGGAAATTAATTTTCCATCTTCATCAAACCCACCCACCCCTACCCCTAAATAAAAAACAAAGATCAAGACAATAAAAGAAGATAGAAGAATGTAAGGTAAAGAAGATAAGGAAATGAATGTTTTTAATTCTCACTGCGCATTCTGGATCAATTTTTCCATTTCCCTCGATAGTTGAACTTAATGCAGCAATGGATCTGTAAAACGCTGACGCTTCACCAGCATGCATGTAACTAGCTATTTCCATGCAAGTCTTCAAGCCAGAAAGTAAGTTCCGTGCTATAAGGCAACTGCAAAGCGTGAGTTGAACATGAGCATAAACTTAAAAAAAATGGGCCTCTCACATAAAATCAAAAGTATGATATTCATGGATATAAGATTCATACTACTCTAGTTTTGTTTATTCATTAACCATTTTTCACAATTGGGATGGTAAGATACAAAGAGATAATCAAATCAAGGCATCTTAAAAATTGTTTTATTACTCAAACAGTTGGGAGATAATAACATTCTAAAAGCGCATTCAAGCTTAAAGAGTAATGATTATTGACTGCATCTTACAATGAGAAATACTTCAATAGAGACCAATTCTTGCACATGAAACCGGAACATTTTACAAATGTATAAGCACAAACATGATATTGAAAACATTATTGCAAGATAATTTATTTGTTTCAAGGAAAGAAAAGCATTTAATATACTTAGCAGATCACGCACAGAGAAAGTATAATCATTTACTCAATTGGGATAGTTAACTACAAGCTATAAAGAAATTTCAAATGTAGGCACCTTAAAAGTTTCTTTATTACTTTAATAGTTAGGAGACAGCAACTTTCAAAAATCACATTCAAACTTCAAATGTTATATTTGACTGCATATTACAATGAAAAATACTTCAACAGAGCACAATTCTTGCACAAGAAACAATAATATTTAACAAATGTGCAAGTGCAAACATGATATTGAGAACATTATAGCAAGATTGTTCACCGCTTTCAAGGAAAGAAAAACATTTAATATACCCAGCATATCATCCACAGAGAAAGTACAATTAAAATTTACAAGATCCTTCCCATATAGTGCATATTTCCATTTCCATAACTACCCAAGCCTTGGCAAAAATCAACTACAGAGGAAACTAAAACAAGGATGAGTTTCGAGGATATATGGGCAAATGGCCCACTAACCTGAAGGATTTTCTATAACATGTATTGCCCCTCACTATTTCATATAAGGTTTCAATAACAACCACCAAGCCTTTTCTCATTATATGGGCTCGGCTACATGTATCAAACAAAGCCATGATATTTTATCACAAATCATGCCTATAGAAAAACCATTGACTTCTCAGTCATTAATGGTTTCGCCTATAGTTGTTCTCGGTCTTCCTCTGCCTTTAGCGATTGGGCTACCCTCCATCTGATTCGTTCACCTTTCAGGGGCTTCTACAAGTCTTCTCCACACATGCTCAAACCACACAAGGCAAAATTCTACCATTTTTTCTATGATAGGTGCTACTCCAACTTTCTCTCTAATGCATTCATTCCAAATCCTATCTTGTCTAGTATGTCCACTTATACAACACAGCTTTCTTGTCATTTCTACATTGAGTTGATTCTCTTGTTGGCTTTTTATCACCCAACATTCAGACCCATACAACATTGCATGTCTTATAGTTGTGCAGTAAAATTTTTCCTTAAGCTTGAGTGGTACCTTTCTATTACAAATAACATTTGAAATACTCCTCCATTCCATCCACCCCACTTGAATTAAGGTTTTCATCTCCCTCTATTTCTCTGTCGTCTTGTATGATGAACCCAAGATACTTAAACTATATGACTTGTGGTATGGTATGGTGTTTAATTTTCACGCACAAGCTAGGTTGACGTGCCTCTTGCTAAACTTACATTCCATATGCTCCACCTTATACCTACTTCAAAGAAAGCCACGTGCTTTCAAACCTTGTCTCCACATCTCTAGGGCCTGTCTACTTTGTTTCCAGTTTCCTATCTTCATTTCCTGTTGTTAAGATACTATATTGATTAGAGATATGACCAAAGTAGTCCTTATAAAGCTTGAGCAATTCCCACCTCTCGAGCTAGCTTTTGGGGTCGAGTTAGGCCTAAAGCTCAAATTCTAAGATGGTATCAGAGCATATCCTACATTTGTTATTAGGCCATTTATTCCACTTGTATTTGTCCATGCTCTAGATGTCCGGTCCTGGGCATGAGGGGGTGTGCTGAGATCCCATATCAATTAGAGATATGGCCTAAGTAGTCCTAATAAGGCATGAGCAATCCTCGCCTCATAATCTAATTTTTGGGGTTGAGTAAGCCTAAAGGACAAATTTTAAGACCCGTTTTCATTAATAATTGCAAAAAATTAACTTTGTTTTCATTACATTTCCAATAAGATTTGTATAGGAAACAATGAAAACAACAAAATGTTTTTTTCACTATTTCCTATAGAAATATTTGAAAAACAAGAAACAAAACGAAAACAAGGTGGCATCTTTGTGATTGTTAAAAAATGTAATTATTAGCATTTTTTGTATTAGGTCCATTAATCAGGTCTATTAGTTAGAGCTTAGTCCATATATTCAGATTAATGCTTGTACTCTATACACAATTACAATAATATTGAGAATACTTTTCAATATGGTATCTTGTGGACCGTGTGTCCTAGATTCGTTGTTGAGGACTGTGTGTCCTACATACGTTGTGATAAAACGTAGTGAAAGTAGTAAAAAGGTGAAAGTTGTTTTCTACGACCACAAAGTCTAAGACTAGTGCACAGGTCTAGGACTGTTGTGATTGGACACTCGGACTAAGAGGTCCTGTGTTGAAAATGAAAGTTTTAAAATGTTGAAAATTTATGGATGGTCGTGAGCCTTGAGCCTCGACGAAGGAAAGAATGAAGCACAAAGAAAAGTTGCTAAAATAAAATGACTTTTTTACATGCATTTGGTAGACGTGCCTAAAAGTTTTATGTGAATGCCTTGAAGGGAATGGTATCTCATGCGACGGTGTATCATTGGTGCCTTGATGGACAATGATTTCCATGAGCCTTGTTCACTGTGCCTTGTGTAGGATGGTGTGCTCTGGAACCCACATGCGTTGATTAATGTGCCTTGAGTTGGACAGTTGCTGTGGGAATTAAGTTGAGCCATGTACATGTGTTGGCTATTTGTGCCTGAGTGGCAATTGAGCCTGATCAGCTCACTGTTTTTCAAAAACTACATGGAGTTGGGGTCTCTAGAGGCTAGGACAGAATGTTGGAATATAGAAGTGCCATGTTTTCAAAAACGACGACAATTTTTGATTTATATGATTATTTGTGAGCATTTATATGTTGATTATGACTATTTATCTGTATCTGTTGCTCTGTGTTTGGACATGTAGTCGTCATAATTCATCCATATATTGGTATCTCACCCTTACAATATATCAGGTTTTTCCCTGGTCTTTTACTGCAATACGAGGGCAAGTGGTGCCGAGAAGTTCCTAACCTCACTTAAGGATATTACTCCCGATCCTTAAAGAGGTTGGTGAAAATTCTATGGTGAGAACTATGGAATTCTTCCTAGTAGTTGTCTTTTAGTACGACCAGCTTAGAATGTTTCCTTTGGGACGGATGTTTTAAAGAAGTTATTATAGGTGGTCTTGAAAAGCCTTGTAATGATTTTATAAATTTTCGTATGAAATATTTTTCCAAGAAAGTTCATATGTTGAAGTGTTTTGGATCACTAGTTCAATAAGTGCTTTTTACGTCAGTTAAAATTGATTTTATACGTCAGAATATTGTCTGACGTAAATACAGCTGACGTTAATAGTTAATATTTTAACATCAGTTGTTTAAACAACTGACGTTAAATATAAAACTATTAACGTTGGTTCTTTAACACAACTGACGTTAATGTTGTTCAAACTAACGTCAGTTTTGTTAAAGAACTGACGTTAAAGGTTTTATTTTTAACGTCAGTTTCCTAATACAATTGACGTTAATAGTATACTTTATATTTTATAAAATACTATTAACGTCAGTTATATGATACAACTGACGTTAATAGATTTTTTTTTTAAATTCAGTTTTAAAATATCACTCCCCTCAGCTATCCTGCATTCAGTAAATATCCCAGTAACACACATTACAAAATTGCAAATACTACCCTTAAATTTCAATATTAACAAAAAGAAAAGAAATATACAAAGGAACAATGGGGGGACTTAAAACCAAAACCCATGTATAGGAAAAACATAACTATCTACAAGTATATATATATATATATATATATATATATATATATATATATATATATATATATATATATATTGGTCTCTAATGTCTAAAAACAAAACTACCAATCTAACTATATATATATATACATGTTATTAATTAGTTTCTAAAGTCTAACAAAAAAACTATTCATCTAAGTATTACGGAGGTATCTTGTCAATTCTTTTTTCAACCGCATACTTGAAGAAGAATTCTGCTAAGTGCATCCTCAAGTCTCTAAACTCATCTTCTTGAAGAGGCGATTGGTCGTTAAATGCCTACACACGTTCAAATAATAACAATAACATTAACGCAAGTCATCACCAAAACTATAATATATAATTTAACAAGTTGTTTAAATATTACCTTCTTCCATCCATCCGTAATAGATGCGGAGACTATGTTCAGCATATGAAGCATCACATAATAGCCGCACGACCACACGTCAGGTTGAAATCGAGACTACAAACAAAATTAATTTCAATGTCAGTTAAATATACATATAAATTAGTAATTATAATATTAATTATTTGATAAATAAACTACCAAACTTTGAGGATGGTCCATTCAGGATTTCCTTTAGCCTTAGAAGTCCTACTTCTCCCGTTGGCGTAACTTATGCTACTCGCCTTCAGCGCGCTATCATAAACAAATAATCATGTCAATTAACAAATTCATATATCATGTGTGTAATAAACTAAAAACAACTGATATTAAAACTTAAATTAAATTTAAGAATAATTACTTACGTATTTACAGCTTCCACCACCTCCTGTGGCGGGTTTTGGTGGAGAGAACATAAGAATATGACAGTATGGCTAGACGGGTGAAGTACGAACAACTGCCAATGATTATTCATACAGTAGGGAGCCGGATATAATTCTTTCCGATTGTCTCCCAACAAGTTCCCTATGTATTTACTAAATGCATCGCCAGCAAAAAATTAGGGCACAAGGATTGACGGATCTAAGAAGCCGTAAACTGATGCAATGCCCTTATCAAGCTGAAGGCGATGAAGATACCTAAGATATGAAAAGGTGTGGATGTTAATTACATAATATATATATATTGAAATTAAAATAAATTATTAAATGGAAAAATACCAAAAATAAATAAATTATAAAATTAAAATTAACTTACGTGCACCAGAGACTCAAAACCGTGCTGGCCATCCAGACGTTATCTCTGCAGGCGTGCCCGAGATCTTCACCACAGAAGGAAAATATCCTCAGTTGATTTGGGCGTGCCACCCATCCATCGTGCTCCAATGGACATTCAAAAATCTCAAACGCATAATCCTCACCAAGTGAGAACAAACGAGTGACAGGTGACAGCGACACCGACGTCGACTTGGCCTTCAATTTAGGAAAAATAAATTTTTTTTTAAATAAAGAAGTGTGCAAAAGCATCACTGCCAAGCAAGACATCCCAGCTAGGCTGGCACCTCAAGCAAAGCCAATCATTTGCAGCACACCCAATTTATTGATAAAAAAAACACAAGTAATTATTTGACTAATTTGGACATTAATAATGAATACATACCTTTGTTAACATTTCGAGCTCACGTAATTTGAAGTCCAAATCAAGCTCACGCCTTTTCATTTCCAACTCAAGCTCATGGCGTTGGACTTCCAACTCCCGCTCCCTAGCTACCAACTCGTCGTCCTCCGCATGTGCCCTACTATAACTCTCTTTTGTGCTCACATGTGAAGGGTTGGCATGCCCTGCGGTGTCCTGGGATGAACCGACAGAGGAAAGCTCTCTAGCAAGTGCCTGCTTGAATTCTTGGTTGGATAGTAAGCTTTGCATCAGATGCGTTGTAATAGCAGGGTTGGAGATGAGCTGCTGAGTCATGTCATCCAAAATTGATGCTTCATCGACCACCCGCTTTCGTGAAGCAGACTTGCCATAATATTCTTTGATGGTCACGTTCCCAGGAACACCGATAACACTACCAGGATGGTCTTTCTTGCCTAGAGAAGTCATCAAGACATCCCGCCGTCCAGAAGGGACGAATGAGCCCTGGGAGGATTGTGCTTTAAGATCCATCTACAATGAACAAATGAAAAATCGTGCAAGTGAAAAGTGTTAAAAATATATATACAAATATCAATTGAAATGAAGTTAATTATTTACTTACAATCTTATCTGCCACTTCGCGAGTGGCATCAACTTTAAAAGATCCCGTCTTTGTCATGCGGCCGGCTAACCAGACATCCTCGTGGTCGATGTCCGACGGAGGACTTAATGGTGCGCCCTCAGGCACTTCTCCTCTTTCTATCCTAGCAGAGTGCTCTTCCTGCTTCACCCTCAGCCTATCCCCCATCATCTCCTCGACCTGAGTCTCGTACCCACCCTGAGACATGGTGTGGCGGTGGACGTTCTTCGCCTGATTCTTACGACCTTTCTATGCCTTAGACTATTCAAACAAAAACACATAATTAAATACAGTTAAATGATCTATAAGAAGCATACAAAATTAACTTAATCAACCAACCTGAAATTCTCCATCCTGTCGACTCCTAGCAAACATATCCCAAGTATCCTGATCAATCGAGGGATAATCCGAGAACATCTTATCAAGCCGCTTCTTCCCAGATACATAGTACCTGGTAAGATCATCTTGAACCCATTCCAACGCTTTGATGCCATTTTCATACATTTCTTACGATGATCCTCGTCATTTGGCACAGTCCAAGCTACCTACACATTAAATACATAACAACTGGATGGATTATAACTCGGATAATTATCTAATAATGTAAATCAAAAGAATGTATAGGTAAAATACCATGATAGCCTCCCAAATCTGATCCTTCTGTTCGCTTTGCCTGGCCTTCTCTAGTTTCTTCAAAGTCGTGGCTCCTCTACCCTGTTTCCTATGAGCCTGTGATGTCTGTATGGACAAAAAAATGATAAAATAGAGGGTTGTAACATTATAAACTTACATTAAAAAGAAGGACTAAAGATAGTATATAACATGTAAACTTACACTAGAATCAGGCGTAGGCGTGATCGGGTCCTGCGTAGGCCCCACAGTGTCCTCCCGTGCATGTGGGCCATCTGACTGATCCATATGTATGCCTGTTCAGAAACAATATATATTTATTAACATAGGTTATAACTATTAGGAACATTCCTTTGAGCAAATTCTATAAATTCCTTTGAGAAAATTCTATAAATTCTCCCACCCCCTTCAAATACTCAGCACTAGTGCGCTTACAAACCATCCAACTACGATCCATAACTAGATAGGTTCTGTAGATATACAAAACATATATCCAAGGCGTTTAAAAATTATTTCAAATTTATACCATTTTCAGGTTTCTTAAGACAAAAGAAATAAGCAGATGAAGATAAATTAACAAAACAGAATTCCAATGAGCAATATATTGTTGATGTCACATGCTACAAGCAACTCTAAATTTCTTCCCATTTTGAAATAGGTCATGATAGCAGAAGAAAAACAAGAGAAAACACAAAACCCACGACCAGAAATAGAGACATTCCAAACAACTGAAACTTGCAGTTTCAAGTTTCAACTACAGAGACTACAGTTTCAACATACATTCAAAACCAAAAATAAAAAAAATGTGCCCTAAAGACTCACCAGAAATAGGTGCTCGCATGGTGGTGGGGAGGGGAGCTCGAGTGGTGGCCAACGTTCGATGTGGTTACTGAGAGTAGAGGGACAAGGAGAGTTAGTGTGCGGGAAGGGGAAAGAGAGATGTCAAGTTATTGCAAAGAATGAGCGGGAAAGACAGAGTTAGGGTTAAGAGTGTACCTCACGGTGGTGGCGAAGAAGCCCTCGCGGTGGTTGCGGTGGAGATGAGCTCATGATTAGGGCAGAGTGAGAGTGAGAGTGAGAGTTGAGAGTGACAGTGAGCGTGATGAAAAGAGAAGAACATAGACGTACAGAGCGAAGTGAAGAAGGCACGCGTGTGTAAACGTTATAATCAAAAACCAAAAATAACACACCATTTTACGTCAGTTGTTTGTAACAACTGACGTTAAAGGTCATTTATTTAACGTCAGTTGTTTTATTTAACGTCAGTTGTCTTAAACAACTGACGTTAAACGTGATTGTTTAATGTCAGTTGTATTAAACAACTGACATTAAAAATAAATCTTTTTTATTTAAAAGCACTTTTAACGTCAGTTGTTGAAGACAACTGACGTTAAAAGTGTAAAAGTTTCTGGAAAAACATTCAATTTTTTTACTACTGTGCTACTTACCCATGACTACTGTGCTACTTACCCATGCACATTGTAACTTAATCCTCTTAATGAGCATTAATTTTATAGATCAGTTTTCAAGAAAATCAGGTAGTCTCTCTTCTCTATATAAAGAACCATTCTTCTGTATCAGTCTGTATTACACCCCCCTATTCTTTTCCTCTATATTTCGTGCGTTTTCTATTCCTTCACAATATGGGTCTATCATATTTGAGATTTTGTTATTTCTTCCTATACCTAGACTTAAAGGTCTCTGTCTTAATGGTCAAAAAACTTCTGAGGTTGAGTAAATCACGTAACATGGATGGTAAGGTTGGGTGAATCCCGTAATGTGATTCCCTCACTTTATTTCATCCCCGTCATCCCTTTCACTCCGCTTTGACAGCAAGTGACTGTGGATTCAAGATGATGCATCAAGGAATTCAAGTGAGGGAGGAGATGCATCTATTGGAGTTTCTCAGGACAGGACTGAGAAGAAAATGATGTTGAAGCATAAACTTTTTTATATTTTAGGGCTATGTTGCAGAAATTTTTTATCTTTTAATCATGTAATTGTAACTTATGAATCGCTTCAATGAGATACGATTTGATTATACATATATAACTTGTTTTATGTTAAGTGTTTATTTATTTTAATTTGCACAAGAATTTGTTTACTAATTCAAGATAATTAATTAAGATTAAAAATAAACTTGTTTAAAAAAAAGTTTAGAAATAAACTGCACTATATGGAGTGATCTGCGTTAAGAGTAACAACATGGAGATGACAACGAAAGAAAGATAGGAATGAGTTAGGGATATAGGATTATATACGTCAGTTATTTATTTAACTGAAGTAAAAATCACACTTTTAACGTTAGTCGTATAAACAACTGACGTTAAAAGTGTTAATAATTCTTGCAAATCACTTTTAACGTCAGTTCATTAAACAACTTATGCAAATAGTGATTTAATATTTACAAAACTGCCACCACCTCATTTTTAACGTCAAACATATGGTCAACTGACGTAAAACGTTCCCGTATATTATATTATTTCCACTAGTGGATTTATAAATAAATCTAGTTGTTGTGGATTATTAAACTTGGTATGATTATACCGTTTGTGTTGTGTGTACTATTTTAAGTACTCCACAAAACTTTTACCCTCATATTTTCTGACTTATGAAAATTATACAAGTTTTTCCGAAAGCAACCAGTAAGCCTTCTTTTTAATTTATTTCCGCATGTGATTTGGACGTAATGCCCAAGGGGGTGTTACATTGGTGGTATCAGAGCTAGTCGAGTCTTTCGAGAACTTCGGCAGTAGGTGTGTTTTGATGGGTTCTGATCTGGTCGATACCGTATGAGAACTCATGATTAGCAAATGGTACGTTGATTCATGTTGACACATTTGTTCATCCTTTTGGGATGGAGTCAGACATTTGAATGAAGTACCCGTTGTGGAAGATTTTCTGGGAGTATTCCCTGAGAATGTTCTAGGATTGTCTCGGTGAAGGATATCGAGTTTTCGATTGATCTAGTTCCTAGAGGCAATCAGATCTCCGTCGCTTCGTGTAGGATATCACCTCCAAACTTAGTCGAGTTAGATGAGTTGACTTAAAAGGGATATTGATGTCAGAATAGTCTTGGGACAAACTATGTCCCGAGGGGAGTGTTAGTGTTGCTCATGAGGATGAAGCATCACTTTTGTGAAAGTGACCACAGATGGTGATTAAAATTCGTAGTTGTTAGGCTAACAGGTTGTTTCCAAAGTTACATCGGGGAACTGTCTAAGACCTTGGAGCCGTTGATTCACCTATTGAGGAAAGGCCAACTTTTCGCATGACTAAAAGACGGGCTAAGTCATCGGTTATCGTACGCAGTTCAGAGAAGAACACAGAAGTCGGCAACAAACCGGATTAAGTGTGTTTAGAAAGACCTTCATGCTTGTATGAAGTCGTGACAAGCCAATCCGAATCTTCACTTTTAGAATAAGTGTCTCATGTTTAAGAAGACTTTTCACTGTAATTTTTGATTCTTTATGAAGGTGTCAGTTAGCATTTGTTCTTCAAGTCCTTATGGTTGTATCAAACAATCGTAGTGAATCAAGTTTGCGTGTGTCAAACAAAACTTTTCGGAGTTTGATTTGAAATCTGTCAGGACTCCTAAATTGGTTTTGACTATTTCTTTAGTTATGACCCAAATAATTTCTTAGTAACAAAAGTTTCTTGATAAAACTCATGCTAGTCACTTTTACTTTTGGTAAATGTGACCCAGTCCAATTTTGTCAGACTGAATTCCCTTTGAAATCATCCTTTGACGAACGTCTTGTAGTACATTGAATACTCTTAGAGTTAAAACTATTCGAGGAAATTCTAATGGAAGGAGCAACTCAATTAGACTCATGTTTGTAAATGTGTACTGACCTTGCATCTTTACATCCACGAACCTAATTAAAGAATCTTTTCCATACGGGATGTTCCTATATCTTTCAAAATTGATGAAATTCTTCTCTAAGCCTTTGCGAAAGTAAAATCAAGAAACCTCTTTTCTTGAAAATTTCTTTCTGTAATCTCCAAGACCATGCCTTATTGTAGTTCAAAAGGATTTGTCATCCTTAATCAATTTTACTCTACGTATTCTTCCAAATTTTATTAACATGTAGCCTACCTCATGAGTCATGAGGATGGGTATCTAATTAACATCAGGATGTTAGAGTTAGTCTATCACAGTGAAAGAGAGATAACTTGACGCTTGAGACATTCCTTGGCAAGAAGTTAGTGTGGCGACGGATTTCGTTGTGAATTTATCGAGGGCCTTTGAGAGACTCATCTTGTTTCGATAGATCGTGGACAGGCTGATGAAGTTAACATCTTTTTTTACATGTCAAGATCCACTTTGTAGTGGATGAGCTAACCGACATGGGTATCAGAGGACTGATCAAACTTCATGAAATGTCTCCAAATTTCACTTCAAAATAAAAACTCGAAGTTTACCAATATTGTAGTGAAAATCTGCTCCAAGTGTTGAGGACCAAGTTGGGATTGATTTCAACAGATCACCCTCGACTCGAGTAGACGAGCAAGAAAAATAATATTATCTTTAGGAAATTGGTTTGGGAGTAAGGGTAGTATTTGACTACGATCATCTCTTTAGCTGAATGGACAAAAAGTGAAGAAAGTTTTGTTGAGGTATAGTTGTGGCTAGTAAGATGTGAATCCTTAAGATCAATGATAGTTAGTGAGGAAATTTTTGTGAATCAAATGTTGATTGAGGCAAAACGTTGTTAAGGGAATCTAGGGTAATGATCAATATCCATGGTTAAGATTAATTTTATGAGTTTGAAAATTTATAGAGAAATGTCTATATTAGTTTCCCTAAGCTGAACATGAGCAGTAAAGAGGAGTCCTAGAGTAAAAATAAGTAGTTAGAGAATTTCAAGATTTATGGTTTTAGATGATTCAAAGTGATTCATAGGAGTTAGATGTGTGGAAGGCAGTTTTTCTAATGGACTAGTGATTAAGAATAGAAGTGATTAAGTTTTGATTTTGCTCTTCATGAGGAAGGAATTAAGAATTTAACGTCATGAATAGTGGATATAATCTAGTGTTAGGAAATTTCGAAGATGAAAGGAGAACGACATAGGAATGGATTATGTTAGGGAGAAGTAATAAGACGAATGAAGTGACTGAAAATACAACATAGAATTTTGGATAGGAACTGATGTGTGTACTGTAAGAGAAGTGAGAATCTTAGTTTAAAACTTGGTATTAAAAATAGTAGTTCAAGATGTTAAATGAGTTTTTTTTTCCTAATGGATTAATATTAAACGAAGATGAGATTAAGTTATAATCCTTATGTGTGGGAGATTAAAATAAAATTGTTAAGGATATGGAGTAAGAATTGAGGATAAGTGTGACACCCTAATCTCGGGTCATCACATGGTTACCCGTTTGCGGAAATAAAACTTAATTTGCTGGTTGCTTTCGAAAAATCATGTTTTCTCAACGTTTATCTTTTCAAAATATGGTGATAAATTTTTTTCCTCCTTCTCTAAACCTCATAACCACAACAACACAATCAAATCACACTTAAATACATAATGTATATAGGTCCTACAACTATACTACCTCATATTTTCTCACATAAATCATAATAAACTTTATTCTTAAAACATAACATTACCTAAGCTGGTCGTAACTAACAGACACTACAACCAATAAAAACCCGCAACAGCATGCCTCGAACTAGATAGCCTTCGTCTTCTTGTAGAAATCATACCCCTTGTACAACTCTGATATGTTTGTAAGGGTGAGACGCCAATATATGGATTCATCACCATAACTAAATGCGCAACACAAAAGAAGGCACATACACACACACACACACACACACACACACACACACACACACACACACACACACACACACACACACACACACACACACACACATATATATATATATATATATATCTATAACAACATACTCATTCATATTATAATATCTCTTTTATCAATGGGTTTAACACCCCAAACATCAACATTGGAAAACTATGCATGAACACTTCAATATATCATCTAAACATTCATACTTAATCTCATGAGATATCTCCAACCTCTTGATGAGTTGATCAGACTCGATTGCCACAGGCACACCGCCACTGGCACTCCCATCGCACACTGTCCAACATCGTGGCACAGTGATAACAATCTGAGATGAGGCCTCATTGTCCAAACCCCGGCCACAATGAGAACATCTTTGTACGATATACCCTGACTCCGCAAGGTAATCCCTCGTTTAATCATGGCACGTCTGCCAAATGCATGCAAGAAAACAATTTGTTCTCAACACTTTTCTTTGTGCTATATCTTTATTTGTCAAAGCTCTTAAAAGCTTACGACTTAACATCTTTTGAAACATTTTTACATCTTTTATTAACAACACAGGACCTCAAAGTCCGAGTTCTCAATCACGAAGCCCCTAGACCTTGCAATCAGTCTTAGGTTCGTGGTAGTAGAAAACATTTTACAATGTGTTAACCTCTTTTATTAGATACCTAGTCTACAACACAACTAACCTTAATACCCCGACGTCTCGGTTATTAAGTTCCATAACAACATTTTACATCATTTTTACATCTTTTTACATCTTCTTACATCTTTTTACATCTTTTACATCTTTTTACATCTTACATCGTTCTACATCTTTTTACATCTCTTACATCTTTTTACATCTTTTACATCTTTTTACATCTTTTTACATCTTTTACATCTTTTTATATCTTTTACATCTTTTTATATCTTTTATATCTTTTTACATCTTGTTACATCTTTTTATTGAAACTTCAACTCGAGTAAATCAAGTCAGATTAAATCTCTTTTTAAATTAAGTACTGCTGTTTTCAAACTTTCCTCTTAAATAATTTCAAAACTTGCCGTCGTTTAGCATTTTCAAAGAAAATGTTCTTAAAGTCAAACTTTGACATTTCTTCTAAAATAATTTTCTTATACAATAAATAAGATCTTTTCGAATATTAATTTCACAAAATCACTTTTTATAATATTTTGGAATTTCTTATGTAAAAATTAGCAGTACTAAAAAAATTTCACGGTTACGCTCTCACCGTGACTCATAAATTTCTTTTACACTAATAAATCATTAAAATAATAATATATTTCTCAAAACTCATTATTTTTACAAAAATTATATTTTCCTCCACTATTAAATTCCAACATTTCCCATAAAACATTGAATATAACTTTCACAACTTATTAAAGCTTTTATCTGATTAATCGGTTGTGCACTGACCACTGTCAGGCCTCTCAAACAACACTCACAAATAACATTCAACAATAATTATCAAAATTATATCCCCAGGCAGATCATGCATCATAACAATATCATATACGACTGCAGATAATTAAATAAAGTAAAGGCAGATTAAACACCGATACACAGATAAACAACACATCGTAAAGAACATAAACAATTAATCACAAACCACATATAAATCATATAAGCCACACCAAAAGCAAATAGTTATAGAGAAAATCCCTCAGGTAAGCTCCCCTTACCTCTTGAAGACTCAACTAACGTTTTCAAACAACCTCCCGATTTAATCTGATTTCCTCCGTCGGCTTTAGGTCAAACCAACCCGATTGATTCCTTCAAACGAATTGCAACCAAAATAAATCAAATCAAACCATAACATACTTAACTCATGAGGGTTAGGTTTCGGCCAAGGGATGACTTTTAGTGTTCAAAATCCTTAAAATTGCTAATCATGATTAAGTCATAGATTAATGGTCCTTAATTAACCTAAATCATAGATTAGTGACTAAACAACTAAGTTTCAAACTCAAAACTTCCTAACTCTTCTATACCAAGATTCGGCCTCAACATGTTTATAGGGCTAGGGTTCTTAGTTTAACAAATCAACTTGGATTCATAAAGCATACATACTAAGAGATTGATTTCTAAGATCATTTATGAAAACCATGAACAAAACTCAACAAAACTTACCCACTTAGGGTTCGGCCAACATAGAGATTTTTGAGAAAAATATTCATTTTAAGAGACTAACATGGATTAGAGTGTGTAGTCATACATGCCACATAGAATACATGATCATACATGAAAACACATGAACAAAACTCTACCAAACCTACTTTACTAGATTCGGCCAAGGCTAGGTTTTTAGGAAAGAAATTTCTCATGATCTTAAGCTTCTATATGATGAAAATAGAGATGATTATAAGATCATAGCAATTGGTTTCATGTCAAAAGGATTTTTCTAGAATTAGTTATGAATTTTCAAAGTTCTAGATCTAGAAACTTAAAAGTGATGAACAACTATGAAATAAACTTTGAATCAAGAAATTGATTGAAGAACATAGACATGATTAGAGAAGAAGAATAGGATTCACCTCTTGGAGATCAAAAACAAGTGAAGATCCAAGAACTTTCTTCACAAATCTAACACTCAAAGACTTAAGAACTTTAAGTTTTTGAACAAAAGGCAATAGAAACTAAGTGAAAGGTGAGGAAGGGTTTTTATAGGCATGTGGGCTGCGCCACTTTTGAGGACCAAGTAGAAAGGAGGTGGCTTTTCAAAGGATTAATGTGCAAATAACTCATAGGGACCATTTTGCATAGATTCCAAAAGTATAAGGACTAGTTTGCAAATTGTCATTAGATTGTAATAATGACCATGTGCCACAATAAATGTGGTCTTATCTTAACATCACTTTGGCTGATTTTTCTTCAAACTTTGTGGAAAAACCTAGAAGGATGGAGAAAACTTGAGAACTTAGTAGAATGTAGTAGAATCATGGAGAATATGGTGGAACATTGTGGAATTGTGTGGAAACTTCAAGAATCCACTTGACTCTTCCAAACTAAGGCAGCCCCCACTCCATCTTGGGCCTGTGCATGGGCTTGATAAATTTGGGCTTGAATTCATCTTTGTGGGGCCCACCAAAAAGGCTTAAAGCTTATGATGACATAGGAAGCTTATATGGCTTCAAATGGGCTTTATGAAACTTAAGTCATGGGTAAGGAGTTTGGGCCTCAAAGACACGGTCCTATATGGATTTGGAACAAGGATTCTAGCCCAATTCACTTAAAAAAAACTTAGAAACTAACTCAGGGACAAAAGGGTAATTAATAGAAAGTTCAGGGACTAAAGCGTAAAATCCATAAATTTTCACTTTAACCCTGAAATACCTTCTAAACTTAGAAATGTGATTCATCCCCTTGAATCATCTCAAATTCCTAAGATAAACTCTTCATCTGCTCTTGGAAACTCCGACATCCACTCCGTCGTCTACCCGATTACGTATTCCGCCCGTAAAACGTCAATTATTTTATTTTATTTTTTCCAAAATTTTCAAAACTTCCTGTATCGTAGCAAATATGATAAAAACATTTTTCATCTCGTTCACGAATTAAAATTAGGTCTTCTGAGCAGTAAACTTTTACTGTCAGTGAAAACACAGAAAACGGCAGACCGGTTTCCGTCTGAATTTTCAACCCACAAACTTCCCCGTAACTTATGAAAATAAGTATAACATGGAAATGACCTTGGTTTGTCCAAAATCATTTTCTAAGTCTCGGATAAAAATATATTTTTATATATTTATTACCGATATCACGAAGCAGCGAAAATCGGGGTGTTACAATAAGTGATTTTATGTTGAGGATAAGTAGAACGAAGGGTAAGCGTGAACTTCGTTATTAAGTTACAATTGTCACCCGAGGAAGAATTAGATGTAGGAAACCTTGGGACTAAGAGATTCTGTCTAGTCGGGAGTCGCGAAATTTCGAGGACGAAATTTATTTTTAGTGGGGTAGTAATGTAACACCTCAATTTTTCTGTTGCTTAATGATCTGTGCTTATGTATGTGTATATGTAATTTTTAATTTAATTTAGAGAAAATTATTTTGATAAATAAAAATTTATTCTTGTATCTTTTTTTTTATTCTTATTCTTATTTTAGAAAACTGTAGTTAAATTTCCGGTTGAAATTTTAGATGAAAACAGTCTACATTTTTGCTGTCAGCAAAACTTTACTAATACAGAAAACAAATTTTGACACGAAAAATAAAATTTTGGATTTCCTAAAATATTTACAACAATTCCCATGATTTAAAAAAATTTATTTATAAATATTACACAAATAAATTTTTTCGGGTGAATTTTTCGTTTAGAAAATATGATCGTTTTCACCGTCGGGAAATTAATGGAATCGAAATGAAAAAATTAATTTAAAATATATTAAACGCAGATTTGAAGAGACTTGATTTGATTTGAATAATGTTTTCATTTATTTCACACCATCATGACCTTACACATAATTAATTCTTTTAATGTTAAAAGTAACCATTATTTATTTAAAACCAATATTTATTTTAACAAAATAATTTTAAAACGATTAGATGCAGATTTTGAGAGACTTGATGTGAAAACAACTTGATTGATTTGATATGAATAGTACTTTTATTTATTGCATGCCATCATTTTATTTATATGTACAAGTAACTCATTATTTTAATAAAAAATCATGTTTTAATTAAAAAATAATAATAAATTTAAATCCCTCTCCTATTTTCTACACAAGGTGCGCCCCCTCCCCCTCACTCTCTATAAATACCCTTTCCAACTCAACTCTCACTTTTGCTTCATGCAATCAAGTTCTCACACACACACTAACTTGCTCACTTATACCCTTTCTCCATTTTCACCCTTGCAAGCTTGGAATTTCATCTATCTTCAACCTCACCTCATCACAAGGGTATAATTTCTCCTCCCTACTTTTCATTTCTTCAAGTATTTATTTTTGTTAAAATGCATGTCATTTTCTTTATGATGCATGTTTATGGTTTTAGCTAAAAATTTCAAGAAAAATATGTAGAAAAATCTTTTGAGCATGAAACTAATTTTCATGGACTCATACTCTTCTCTATTATCACTTTATGGAATTGCATGTAACAAAAATAATTTTTGAAGACATTTTTATAGGGTGACCGAAAAACCCTAAGTAGTGTAAAGTTGGTGTTTTGTCAAAACTTTCTCAATATTTGTTTAAAATCCTTGATGCAGGTATTTTTAAGTTCATCAGTTAAAATAAAAAATGAGTTCTTTCCCATTTTCATGACCATGGCCGAAACTCTAAGCCATGAGAGTTGATGAGACCTGGTTTCAATTTTTTTAAATACTTTCTTTTATCATCATTTTAATTGCAGGCATGAGGGGAATAGAATGATTTTATGATTTTCCTTACGGCATATTTTTGAATGTATGTTTTTGAGGGTATAGGACTCTTGCATGTTGGGTTTATGGCTTGTGGATGATGCTAGAGTAAAGATAATAACTTGGTGTGGATGAACATATGTAAAATATAAATCTGGCAGCATGACATATACTTACTCGTAAGCCCATAACATTTTATACAAAACATGTTTCTGAAATCTAAATATATATTTGGAAATAAGACTTTCTGAGGCTTTAATTTTATATATAATATATAAGTATTTGGATAAGATTTACTTGATCAAAACACCTCTCAAAGTAGAATAAAATTCTGACTGCGAAAAATAAGAACATAGTTGGTTGCATGATGATTTTAAATATGATTTTGAAAGTTAAAAACTTTTATAAATTTTTTTAGGTTATTACTAAAGTATAAATAAATTATTGTTGAAGTTTTAGAATTTTTACATATGTATATAAAGAGTAACAATTTCATAAAGTTACATGTTGGTGAACTTGGATTTCTGGAAAATCCTGTACAATCAGAGGCAGTGCGTGATTTTTAATAAATTAATGCCTTCGGATTTTGACATGGAACCAACTGCAATGTGTTTATATGTGAGTTGTGTACCTTCAATTAAATTTTTAAGAATTTTAAAGGTCATTTGAGTGGTCATTCATATTTTAAACCCACTGCTGTTCTGAAATTACTTTTATAAAAGAGTTCATCATAATTTTGAGTGAAAAATATGATTTTGAAAATAATATCTTTTAACATGATCAAGTAAATATTTTGTTATAAAATAGACTATAAACAAGTGTTAATATAAAAATATAAAAATATGGGATTAAAGTATGTATGTGTATATATATATATATATATATATATATATATATATATATATATTTATATATATATATATATATATATATATTATATATATAAAAGTAAGTCTTGGACAAAATGTAATCCAAGAAATTGTAAAAGATTGGACATCTCTAGTACCATTGCTTTTAGCCATGGCCAAAACCTACACTTAGAAAGATAAGATTACTTTGTTGTTTTAATTTAAATTTTTCGCTTAATTCTTAGACTTGCGACATGCTGTGGGTAAAGGAAGTTCGCTCTGGGCAACACGGAAACAAAGACTTTTCTACCCGTCAAATCGGGTAAGGGGAGAAAGCCTGAGGGATAATTATGTTATGATGATTATATGCCATGTGTGTTTGTTTTGATGTGTTTGATTGATGTAGTTATTGTTATGGCTATTTTGGTTGAATTTGAGATTCATAATGTGTTGATAATTTAGGGATGATTTCCATAAAAACAGAATAGGTCTCCCCAATTTTCGTTTTAGGTGATTTCATGGGTTTGGTGTTGCCCCCCGCTTTTGTAATGTTTGTTTTTGTTCTTTTTTAATAAATTGAGGGTGCTGCAAATGATAGATAGTGGCTAAGGTGCCAACCTAGTTGGGATGTTAGTCTCTATTGTGATGCTTTTGCATGCCTCTTTACTTAACAAAAAAAAATATTTAAACAACAAAAAAAAAATATGGTGATGATTTATGAGAAATATGAATGTTGCTCATATATGTTGAAACTGTTGTATATGTGATGTGATTGTTGCATGGAAAGCCTAACCTTTGGTTAGAGCTCAATTAAATCCTTAAGATATATAAAAGTCGTCTTAAGAAAAACTACTTGAAGAACAATGTAAATAAATATTTATTTTGAAGAAATGTTTTGGAAGAAGGAAAAGTGAGTTATACTTTCAAAACTTTATCAGAATATTTGAAATAAAATAGAACTTTCATCAAGGAAATTTACTTGAAAATTTAAGTGATTTTACACTAAGAAAAATCAAACTTTGAAAAGCATTCATGGTAAGAAACTCTGAAGAAAAAAAGAACAAATTTATTTTAAAGTTTTGAAAAGATTTCTTTTAGTAACGTTTTAATGAAAGAGAAAATTTTTAGAATTCAAAACAATTTTATAAAGGAAAATTATTTAAGCTGAAATGTCTTATTTTGAAGAAAAACATAATTTTGAGAATACTTGTATTTAAGTACCATAGAAAATGGGATTTTAGTTTCCAATGTTCTTAGACAGAGTTTTTCTTCAAAAAGGTTTACTATATTTTTGAAAGGAAATAGACTTTTCCAAAACAAAGGAGATTTTTAGAAAAAGAAATGGAGTTCCTAAAGTTTAAAGTTTTAAAAATGAATTTCAAAAGAAAATGTTGTTGAAAAGAATTTATTCAAGTAAAAATATCCGGTAACTTGGATGAGTTACGAAAGTTTTGATTTTGTATTTGTCTTTCACTGAACAAAAAAATAACGTTGAAAAGTGAAGCTAGTAACCGAGACGTCGGGATACTAGAGTTAAAGCACGTGGACCCATGATCCGTATCACAACGTTGTGGACTGTGTGTCCTATATATAAAGTTGTGGATTGTATGTCCTATATACGTTGTTCTGGATTGTGTGTCCTATACACGTTGTTGTGGACTGTGTGTCCTAGATTCGTTGTTGAGGACTGTGTGTCCTACATACGTTGTGATAAAATGTGGTGAAAGTAGTAAAAAGGTGAAAGTTGTTTTCTACGACCACAAAGTCTAAGACTAGTGCACAGGTCTAGGACTGTTGTGATTGGACACTCGGACTAAGACGTCCTGTGTTAAAAATGAATGTTTCAAAACGTTGAAAATTTATGGATGGTCGTGAGCCTTGAGCCTCGACGAAGGAAAGAATGAAGCACAAAGAAAAGCTGCGAAAATAAAATGATTTTTTTTACATGCATTTGGTAGACGTGCCTAAAAGTTTTGGGTGAATGCCTTGAAGGGAAAGGTATCTCATGCGATGGTGTATCATTGGTGCCTTGATGGACCATGATTTCCTTGAGCCTTGTTCACTGTGCCTTGTGTAGGATGGTGTGCTCTGGAACCCACATGCATTGATTAATGTGCCTTGAGTTGGACAGTTGCTGTGGGAATTAAGTTGAGCCATGTACATGTATTGGCTATTTGTGCCTGAGTGGCGATTGATCCTGATCAGCTCACTATTTTTCAAAAACTACATGGAGTTGGGATCTCCGAAGGCTAGGACAGAATGTTGGAATATAGAAGTGCCATGTTTTCAAAAACGATGACGATTTTTGATTTATATGATTATTTGTGAGCATTTATATGTTGATTATGAATATTTATCTGTATCTGTTGCTCTGTGTGTGGATATGTAGTCGTCATAATTCATCCATATATTGGTATCTCACCCTTACATATATCAGGTTTTTCCCTGGTCTTTTGCTGCAATACGAGGACAAGTGGTGTCGAGAAGTTCCTAACCTTACTTAAAGATATTACTCCCGATCCTTGAAGAGGTTGGTGAAAATTCTATGCTGAGAACTATGGAATTCTTCCCAGTAGTTGTCTTTTAGTACGACCAACTTAGGATGTTTCCTTTGGGACGGATGTTTTAAAGAAGTTATTATAGGTGGTCTTGAAAAGCCTTGTAATGATTTTATAAATTTTAGTACGAAATATTTTTCTAAGAAAGTTCATATGTTGAAGTGTTTTGGATTTATAAATAAATCTAGTTGTTGTGGATTATTAAACTCGGTATGATTATATTGTTTGTGTTGTGTGCACTATTTTAAGTACTCAGCAAAACTTTTACCCTAATATTTCCAGACTTATGAAAATTATAGAAGTTTTTCCGAAAGCAACCAGTAAGCCTTCTTTTTAATTTATTTCCACATGTGATTAGGATGTAATGCCCCAGGGGGTTTTACAGACCCGAAGCTGGAATTTGTAGATCTTTTTATATTTTGTTCGTGAGGAATTCTACTTTCCAAATTTTTGATCAGAAATAAAATATTATGTTTAATCGGACAAATTTTGGTAAAAGTTTAGACGAAAAACAGTCGGTGTTTCCACTGACAGTAAGATTTCAATGATCAGAAAACCCAATTTTTACTCGTGAACGAAATGGATTATGTTTAAAACATATTTCCAACGAGTTTGGTTATTTTGAGAATTTTCGATCGAAAAACAGACGGAAACCCTAATAGGGTAATCGACGGAGTCGAGAATGGACGTGCAGAGATTAAATCCGACATTCAATGGATGGAGACAAGTGGTGACTCACAAGGGGTGAGTCATATAGATGACTCACCTTAGTAATGATGACATTTAGGGGATTTTACAATTTTGTCCTTAAGGTTGGTTTTAACTACAAAAATGCCATTGTACAAGATTACCATTTTGTCCCTAAAAATTCATACTTGGACCCTTTTGCCCCTAGTTTGCACGGCCCAAACCCCTCCAAATGAGTCCATCTCACTTCTATTTAAGGCCATGGTCATCTTCTTCACCAAGCTTTCACCATTTTCTCCAAAAACTCTTAAGTTCCATAAGCTTGATTTATGAAGCAACTTAGTGATTCTTGCACTTTTCTTCGATTCTAAGAGGTAATCCATGATCCTCATCATCATTTAACTATATGTTCTTCATATATTTTCATGATTCAATGCCTTATTCATTTTTTCCAATTCTTAGATCTAGAAGTTTGAAAATTCATAGAAAATCATAGAAAAATCCTAAAAATGTGAAACCAATTTCTATGATCTTGTATTCATGTCTATATTATAGATCTAAGAGTTTGAATCAAAAAAAAATTTCCTCCTCACTTTTCCATTGAAGGCCGAACCTCTGTATAAGTGGGTGGAGGCGATTTTGTTTGATTTCTTTGGTAAGTGAACTTGGATTTCAACTTTCCATATCATGTATATGTTAGATTCGAAGTGTTGTATCAAAATCAAATCCCTGGATCATATTTTCAGGTCATGGCCGAAACCTCACTCTTGGTGAAGGTAGGGGATTTTGTTTCACTTGTTGTGTTTTGATTCTTAATCACGTGTCTTAAGTACTTGGGGTCATTAATCCAACCACTTAAGCAATTTTAGAATTTTTAGCCACAAAATCTCTCTAGGGACTTGACCTATCCTTAGTGTTTAGGTGATTGCATTTGTTTGATTTTGATTGGTTGATTGTGGTTGTTGAAGGATAAAGAATCGTATCGTGTAAGTGCGTTGACGGTTTCTGGATTCGCAGCAAAGTTTTAATCGGAAGTTTAAGTTCTTCGAGAGGTAAGAGGGGATTTCCTGAGGGATTTATCCGATGGCTACGTGCTATCTGTGGTTGGTCTATATATTTATTTGTGGTTGTGGTGTTTTGCTTAACTTGTTTTAAGTTGTGTTATTTATATATGTGTTTATTTATTTGCGGTTAAGTGTTTACATGCAGTTATATATTGATTTTGTGATGCATGATCTGCCTGGGAATATTTCTATGATATTGTTATGGAATGTTTGTTTGAGATTTGAGAAGCCTGATAGTGGTCGTGCCCAATCAATTAATCAGATAAAAGCTTTAAGAAGTTTTAAAAATTATATTCAATGTTTAATGGAGAAATATTGGAATATAATTTTGAAGGAAAATTTTATTTGGGAAAAATACGAAATGTTGAGGAATATTATTATTTTAATGATTTATTAGTGAAAAAGCAATTTATGAATCGTTGTGAGGACGTAACCGTGAAAATATTTTTGTACTGCTAGTTTATACATAAGAAATTTCCCAATATTATAAAATGTTATTTTAAGAAAATAAGTTTCCAAAATAATTTTATTATAGTGTTGGAAAAATTATTTTAGCTAGAAAAGTCATATTTGGACTTAAAATGTTTTTAAAACGTCAAACGTCGGATAGTTCAGATAATATTTACTGTAGGATTACTAAAAACGATAATATTAGTTAAAATAGAGAATTTGTATCAAAGCAATATTTTCAAGTTCAAAATATTGATTTTATGAAAGAAAATGAATTTCAAGTGATTTTGATGATTTTGTAAAACGAATTTCCAACGTAAACGTATTTCTGTAAAATAGTTTTATACAACGGGTTATTTCCGACAACTTGGAGAAGTTTCGAAAGTTTTGTTTTGATTTTGTGTTTCACCGAACGAAAACATTGTTAACGTAAACCTAGTATCTGAGATGTCGTGATACTGGCGTTCTTAATTACAAGCACGAAGATCTTTGATCCGAGTTACGTTATTACACGTTGTAACGTTGTTGCACGTTGTGATGAACGTTGTTAAAAGAGAATATTGTTTTTTTTATCACCACGAACCCAAGAGTGATTGCAAGGTCTAAGGTTTTGTGATTGAGCACTCGGACTTCGTGTCCTGTGTTAACGTTGAAAAGTCTAATACGTTGAAATTTACGAATAGTCGTAAGCCATCTTGAGCTTCGACAAAAGAAGAATGAGTACAAAGAAAAATAACGAGAACAAAATGTTTTATATGCATGCATTGGCAGACGTGCTCACGTTTTATGTATGATGCATGTATTCGTGCTACGTTGTTATGTATGGTGCCTAAATAAATAAGGTATTCCGTGCTACGTTGTTAAATATGGTATTCCAAGCTACGTTGTGCCTAGCATACCTGGCAATCGAGCTTGATCATCTCATTTACACGGTGTTGGGATCTTCAGAGATTAAGTGAAAAGTTAGACGTTGAAAGTTGAAGTGTTCATTCATTATTTTCAAAAGACTGTGATCGGGTATGCAACCCAGTGATAGAGTACTTATTTACTTATGGAAATGCATGTGTGTATATGTTTCTGTTGTGTCGCGCATGTAGTTGTCGAGTTAAATCCATATATTGGTTTCTCACTCTTGCATGTTTTATTGTGGGTTTCTCTACTTGTGCATATATTTATATCCGAGTCTAGATGAACCGCTCAAGAGAGTTGATGACTACAAGAAGAAGTTCCCGTAGTTCGGAGCATACCGACGTTTATTGTAACACCCCGATTTTCGCTGTTTCAAAATAATCGAAATGCAGGCGATTATGTGTATATATTTATATGAGTGTTAGAAAATTATTTTAAATAAACGGATTTCATCACTCAATCCTACTTGAATGTAGGAAGCTACGATTAAAACTTAGGTTGAAAAGTCAGGCGAATCCTGGCCCGCGAATTTCATTGACAGTATAATTATACTGCTCAAAAGACCTAATTTGTACTCATGAATGAAAAACTTAAGGTTTTTATTTAATTTCCTATGATTTTGGTTATTTTGAAATATTTCACTAAAAAGTGACATATTATATTTTATCCGGGCGTCATATTGAATCGGGGAACAACGTAGCAGATTACGGGATTTCCGGGAGTCGCTAACTGATGATACCAATGAGTCACATATGGTGAGTCACCCATATGAACACATTAATGGTGCACATGGCCTCATGATGACAATTTCTATGGAAATTGTATTTTAGTCCTTAAACTTATTCTTAATTGCACTTTGGTCCTTAAACTAGTTTCTATGATACACTAAGTGAAGTGGATCAATTTTTCACTCATCCAAATCATGTTGGGCTGCAGTTTTGAGGCCCAAATTTCGTGGCCAAGAGTTATTCCATGAAAACCAATTTCCTAATCTTAATTTCCTAGGTTTTTTATTAAAGTCTTAAGCATTTGTTTATGTTGCAAAATTTGGTAATGGACTTGGGCTTTTGCCAAGCCCAATTTCGCCTGGCCAAGCCTCTTTGTGACTGCCATAAGCTCTTGAAGAAGCTAGGAGCTTCTTCATTCTTCCACATTCTTCTTCATCCTCTCCAAACTCTCAAAAAATCCATTTTCTTACAAGTGAAAAAGCTTGAGTTTTCAAAGGAAGTTAGTGATTCTTGCTCATTTCTTGTTCTTCAAGAGGTGATTCTTACTCTCTACCTTCATTTAATGTCATGTTCTTCATAAGTTTTCATGTTTTGAAGTCTTAAATCACCATGTTCAAACTAGATTCAAGCTTATGTTCATAACTTTGAAAAATCACCATAAATCATAAAAAAATCTTAAAAATGTGAAACCACTTTCTATGTTCTTATTATTATCTCTACTATCGTGATCTAAGAGATTGTTGAAAACAAAATCTTCCTCCTCATTTTTTTGAGCATGGCCGAAACCTATAGTGAGAGGTGGAGGAACTTTGTTGTTTTTCTACTTGAAAATGATCATAGATCTCATGCTTCTAGGGCATGTACTTGCTAAATCCAAGTTCCAGTATCAAGTTGAAATTTATAACCATGTCTTTCATGTCTTGGCCGAAATTCATTAGTGAGGAACTTGAATGATTTTGTTAAGTTTTATCAAAGTGATCATGTAATCATCTAGTTAATAAATGTTTATGTTAAATCTAAGTTGGTTTGTCAAAAATGAAAACCCTAACCCTATGTCCTTGTGTTGGCCGAATCTACCATTTAGAGGGTTAGGATGGTTTTGATTCTTAACTTTGTTGTTTAGCCTTAATCCATTTCCTTAAGTATATTAGGATCATTAATCCATGACTTAAGCAAGTTTGGATATTTTGAACCACAAAACCCTAAGAAGGCCGTGACCTATTATAGAGGATTAGGTGTTTGTTTTGCTTGTTTTGATTGGTTGTTTGGATGTGTTGTTGAAGGTTAATTGTTTTACGGCGTACGAGGGTTTCCGACAACCGACATAGTTCTTTTAATTTCACTGAGGAGCTTCGTGAGGTAAGGGGAGCTTACCTGGGGGATTTTTCTCAATAGCCATTTGCTTTTAGTGTAGTATGTATAATTTATATGTGGTTGTGGTTATTTGTTTATTTGTTTACGTTGTGTTGTTTATCGGTGATTGATCTGCTTTTAATTTATTTAATTATCTGTAGTTATATATTATGTTGCTATGATGCATGATCTGCCTGGGGATATAATTCTGATGATGTTGAATGTTGTTTGAGAAGCCTGACAGTGGTCAGTGTACAACCGATTAATCAGATAAAAGCTTTAATAAGCTATATAAATTATATTCAATGTTTTATGGGAAATGTTGGAATATAATGTTTATGGAAAATATTATTTGGGAAAAATAACAAGTATTTGGGAAATATTATTATTTTAATGATTTATATTTGAAAAAGTGAACTATGTGTCACAGAGAGTGCGCAACCGTAAAAATATTTTACTACTGCTAATTTTTACGTAAGAAATTCTGTAATATTATAAAAAGTTATTTTGTGAAATTAATATTCGAAAATACCTTATTTGTTATATAAGAAAATTATTTTAGAAGAAAGGTCAAAGTTGGACTTAAAAACGTTTTCTTTGAAAATGCTAAACGACGGCAAGTTTCAAAATTATTTATGGTGGGAGTTTAAAGCAGTACTTATTTTCAAGTAGAAAGGATTTTCTGCAAATGAGTTTTACCCAATGACGTATTTCCGGTAACTTGGATAAGTTACGAAGATCTTATTTTGGATTTGTTTTTCACATAATGAAAAATGATGTAAACGACGATATGGAACTTAGTAACTGAGATGTCGGGGTGCTAGTGTTCTTATGACGTTATAGACTTGGTGTTCAATAGACGGTGTGTCTACTTCACGACATAATAAATGACGGTAAAAGATTAATGGTGTTTCTATTACCACGAACCCAAGACTGGTGCGTCGTTCTAGGGGTTTCGTGATTGAGCACTCGGACTTTGAAGTCCCGTGTTATTAATGAAAGTTTTAAAATGTTAAAACTATGTTGGTCGCAAGCTTTGAGCTTCGGCAAAGGAAAGATTGAACACAAAGAAAAATGATGAGAACAAAGTGTTTTACATGCATATTCGGCAGACATGCCTACGAGGTTAATCATGATATCTTGATGATATTCATGTCTCGACGTATTTGTTAATCATGGTATCTTTATGATATTCATGTAATCGACGTATTCATCGTGCCTTTGGGCAATCGACGTACGATGAATTCATGTAATCGACGTATTCATTGTGCCTTTGGGCAATCGACGTACAATGAAAAACCATAAATCGACGTTCTCACTGTGCCGGACAGTGGGCCATGGTAAAATCGACCTGCCTCTTTTGGCAATCAAGCTTGATCAGCTTATTTTAGATGACGTTGGGGATCTCCGGAGATTAAGTGTGAATGTTTAGATGATGTATTGAAGTGTTCGTGCATAGTTTTCCAACGTTGATGTTTGGGGTGTGGAACCCATTGATAAACTATATGCTATAATATAAATGCTTATGTTGTTATAAACATGTATATGTGTATGTGCCTTCTTTTGTGTCATGCATTTAGTTATTGTGTGAAATCCATATATTGTCATCTCACCCTTACAAACATATCAGAGCCGCACAAGGGGTAGGATCTCTACAAGAAGAAGAAGGTTGTCTAGTTCGGGGCATGTTGTTGCTGCTTCTATCGGGTATAGTGTCTGTTAGTTACGACCAGCTTAGGTCCTATTATGTTATATTATGTTTTAAGAATAAACTAAACTGATAATGATCTAGGTGTGAAAATATATGAGGCAGTATAGTTGTATGACTTATATACCTTATGTATTTAAGTGTGATTTGATTACGTTGTTGTTGTTATGAGGTTAAAAAGAAGAAATTTTTTTATCACCATATTATGAAAAGATAAACATTGAGAAAACATTATTTTTCGAAAGCAACCAGCAAATTAAGTTTTATTTCCGCAAACGGGTAACCATGTGATGACCCGAGTTAGGGTGTCACATTTACTTGCTACTATTATGTCTGTATTATAGGTGTGACCAGCTTAGGTTTTATTTATGATATGTTGTTGTTTTCAATTCAATAAAGGGACCTATACTTATAAAGGCCTAGGTGTGAAAACAGTATGATGTAGTATAGTTGTATGATAATAGATATATATACCTATCCATATATGGTTGTGTTTATGTTGTTGTCATGGTTATCGAAAAAGAAAGGATAAGGAAAATTTTTATCACCATTTGAGACAAGACTATAACTTAAGAAAATATTATTTTCTGAAAGCAACCAGCGAATGAATTTTTAATTTATTTCCGCACGTGTTACAAAGTAATGCCCAAGGGGTATTACAGATTCACATTGGTTCCTATTAATTGAATCCCCCACAAAAACTAGTCGTTCCCCCTTATCAACTCTAGCATTTTTGTTGCATTGAACCTTTTACTAAAAACTTAGTATCCAAAAAAAATGTCACTTTCCCTTTGATGTTAATTGATTTTCATTGTTATGTTAATTGTTTCCTATTAATTGATTCACATTGGTTCTTATTAATTGGTATCCTTTGTTGTTATTACTTTTCAACCAAACCTGATTTTAATGTTTCATTTTCATTGTTATTTTCTTTTGAGTTTAATTGGCATACACTGTCAGTGTAAAGGTTTTTTACACTGTCAACCAATAATAAATCATCACGCCATTAAAAATATTTGATTCTTATCCAAATCACCTTAAAAGTCATTCATACCATGATTTGTGAGTGATTGACAATGTAAGTGAATACTAATTAAACTCTTTTCTCTTTATTGTACAGTATGAATGTGTATATTTGATTATTTTTTAAATATGTGAATGTTACCTGTTCTTTGTTGCATGGATGATTAATAATGGGTTTTATTTTGTGGCTTTGTGTTGATTAAGATAGAATTAGCTTTGTTGCCATAGTTAGTGTTGTTGTGTTGATTAATTAATATTGACTTTGAGACATATGATAATGTAGTTGGAGAAGTCGTATATGATTAAGAACCGTGTTTCTGAATGTTCTTATTACTTTATGTTCTAAGCAAATTAATTACATATATAATTGATATTTAGGTTGTTGATGTTGTTCATGACACTGAGAAACTGGTGTCGGGGTCTTCCAAGGTTCATGTTACATGAGATCTATAGTTTACATATTGTAGACATTGCACTCTTTACTGACCTTTAATTTTGTAATGACATATGTATTTAATTTTAAATTTTGTTTTTGAATTTCATCGATGTATATTATAAAACCTATAGAAAATACATTGTGTCATTCAAAAAAGTTACACCTCTTACACCCCATCTCTCACCATTGATTTAATACAAATCTAATGGCTCTAATATGTTACACAATTAGTAGATCACGTGAGCCTAGGGGAGTTCTCTTCTCCCACACACATTATTCTTCTCCCATTAATGCTTCACAATCTTCCTTTCTCTCAGCTTGTTGTGCGCGTCTCTCTTCTTGCAATAACTTATTTCTTCCATTTTCTCACAGACTCACCTAGTCACTGGACTACATGGGAGAACCATATCTTGCCAATGATTCATGGCATTAGAAGTTTGAATATCCCAAACTAATAAATTGTGATTAGAAAATTCAAATAGTAATTGTGCCTGCACATTATACACCTGCATCTTGCCTTGTTCATATGCTAGAGGAAGACAACTAGACAAGTATAGGCATGAATAAATGTAACAGGACAAATAAATTGATCCTTTCACACAAACAAATCACCTACACAATAATTTCAAAATAACTGGAATTACTCTCCTCTTCCTCTAAAACTTTCGTCTGTCACTCTCCCCCTCATACACTCCTTCCTTTCTCTCGTTCACTCTTTTTCTGTTGCCCACTTGCACAACATGCTTGTAGTGATGTCACGATGGTGATTGAATAAACTTCAACTAGTGTTTCTCACATTCACTATTTTTCTTGTTCATTTCTTCCTTGCTCTCGTGCCTTTATGTTTCAATCAAATCGCACACTAGTTGTGCCGCCACTGTCGTCTCGTGAGTTTCTCGTATTGGAAAAAAAAAAGGCAGCGAGCATGTGCCATATTTAAGTGAATAAATGTATACCATTAGATTTGTATTAATTGCATGGTGAAAGATGGGGTGTGAGAGGTGTAACTTTTTTGGGTGTAATTTGATCCCTTCCTCATATATACATATATGTATATATACGTATAGGTTTGGATATTTTTCTTTTAGAAATCTTTGTCTTGAAAAGAAAAGGTATTAAAATTGAAAAGTTAATGATCAACGGATTTGATAATAATAACTATTAATTAGAAGATTTAAAGATACATCCTAAAAAGGAAAAGAATTAAATGAAAATATATGAATTATATGAAAATTTGGAAGAAATAATTATTAAATATTAGATTTAAAAATATATTAATAGTAAAATAAAAATTTAAATATGCTTAACATGAGAGATGTCATGTGCCTCACTAGGGAGGAGAAAGGTCATGCAGGATGACTAACCTTCAAGAATCAGTATTCTTATTTAATATATATATATATAGGGGTTGATTTGGTATTATCGGATTCTCCTGATTTCTCAAGAACAGAGACTACCCTCCCTCTTCCGCTCCTTGCCCAGTTGTCCTTCATTTTCATCCTTGTCCCCGTCCTCGATCCTTGTGGTGACCCTGAAAAGGCAACTGGTGCAAACTCAAATCCCAACTTCCTCACCATCGACACCCATATCCCACATTCCCACCTGATTGTTGTCAGTGTCATGACAGGTGTTCAATACCCTACTTGCTTTCAGATTTCAAAATGTACCCAACAAGGCTAAAAAGAACATGTGAGGTTGCCAAAGTGGAACCCTTTCACAAACCTAACATCTCAGACACTGTTCATTAACTATTCATATTTTCCTACAAAATAATTTCGGTAATAAAAGATTTATTGAGAATTCAAAATATTAAATCCGATTTAAAAAGAAGTGAGACACTTTACTCCCCTTGTTTATTGTTTTTTTACTGATTTAATTTATGTTTGACATTTTCAATAACTCCTAATGATTCACATTCTTAATAAATAGTTCCGATAATAATTTCCTTATTTTTTCATATTCCCTCAAAAAGTTGAATAATGTGGGATATCATTTAAAAAGATGCAGGAATATTTAATTGCCATGTTTATTGTTTATTGAAAAGTATTTCAAACTGTCTTTTATTATCATTCAATTTGTTTAACTCTCTTTATTTCCTTCAATACATTAAATTATATTATTTAATGTTGAATATGAATGGACCGTTTTCCTCATTGAATTTGATTGAATGCAATATTAGGAATGTGATTCAGATTAATGGAAATCTCTTTCCAATTTGATGTGATATATTGTTTTTATTGGTCATTTAGTATTGTGTTTATGAACTTTACTCTGACCTGTGCATCTTGCCTTCACATGCAATGGAAACACTGAAAACTTTTTTAAGGCTTTTGATTTCTTTCCAGTTTTTTGTTTTTGTTTCGTGTTTTTTTTTAAAAATTTACAAAACCGCTACTGTAATTTTATTATGTTTTCTATTTTTGAAAAATTTGCTAAGGAAACACTGAAACAAAGCAAACAGACCCTTAGGATTATGATTCAAAACTCCTGCATGTTAGTTATATTGGAGATAATTCAAATCACTACTATAGAAAAGGGCTTCAATAGCGCTTTTTTTTGGCCTTTAGTAGCATTTCCAAGTGATATCTATTCACCCACTACTGAAGGTGGGAGAGATTCAATAGCGCTTAAAAAAGTGCTACTGAAAGTAGGAATAGGTAGTGCTTCCTTGAGAAAGCGCTGTCTAAAGTTGGTAACAAGACAATCTATTACATACTTTACACAACGCTTTCTCAAGGAAGCGCTGTAACACCCAGTATTTTACTGTTTTAAATAACCGTAATACATAAAAATATGTTTATAAATTTATTTGAGTTTTAGAAAAATTATTTTAAATAAACGGAGTTTACCACTCAATCCTACTTGAATGTAGGAAGCTACCATTAAAATTTAGGTTGGAAAGTCAGGCGAAACCCGGCCCGCGAATTCCATTGACAGTATAATAATACTGCTCAAAAGACCTAATTTTAATTCGTGAACGAAAGACTTAAGATTATTATTTTATTTTCTACGATTCTGTATTTTTAGAATTATTTCAGAAAAAAATAAAATAATTTACGTTTTTCGGGCGAAACACGTAATCGGGTAGGCGACGGAGGGGATTTTGGAGTTTCTAAGAGCCGATAGAGGGTTTATCTTAGGATTTTGAGATGATTCAAGGGAATGAATCACATTTCTAAGTCTAGAAGGTTCTTCAGGGTTAAAGTGAAAATTTAGGAATTTTACGCTTAAGTCCCTGAACTTTATGTTAATTACCCTTTTGTCCCTAAGTTAGTTTCTAAGTTTTGTTCAAGTGAATTGGGCTATAATCCTTGTTCCCAATCTCTTAATGGACGTGTCTATGAAGCCCAAATTTCCTAGTTCATGGATTGATTCCATAAAGCCCATTTGAAACTATACAAGTTTCCTATGTTATGATTTAAGCTTAAATCTTTTAGTGGGCCCCACAAAAATGAATCCAAGCCCAAATTGAGTAGGCCCATGCGCAAGCCTATGAGGGAGAAGGGGCTGCCCTCATGAATTTTGGATGAGCCAAGATTTTCTAGAATGTTCAACAATCTTCCACATTATTCTACATCATTCTCTAATCTTCTCAAATGTTCTTGATTTTTCTTAAAATATATATGACAAAAATCAGCCCAAAGTTAGTCAATATAAGCTCACATTAAATGTGGCAAATAGTCATCATGACAATTTATTGGCAATTTGCAAAATAGTCCTTATACTTTTGGAATCTTTGCAAAATGGTACCTCGGAATTATTTGCATTTCAATCCTTTAATCAAGACAACTCATCCTACTAAATCCTTCTAAAAGTGGCGCCACCCATCTCTATAAATACTTTCTCTCACTTTTCACTTAGTTTCTATTGCCATTTGTTCAAAAACCCTAAAGTTATAAGTCTTTTAGTGTTAGATTTGTGAAGCAAGTTTTTGGATTTCCTTTGTCATTGATCTTCAAGAGGTAAATCCTAATCTTCTTCCTTAATCATGCCTATGTTCTTTAACAAATTTCTTGATCCAAAGTAAGTTTCATAGTTGTACATCATTTTCAAGTTTCTAAGCCTTGAACTTTGAAAAGTCATAATAAATTCTAGAAAAATTACATGATGATGAAACTACTTTCTATATTCTTGATATCATGCATATTATCAAAATCCAAGAGCATGATGTAATCAAAAATTTCTTTCCTAAAAACCTAGCCTTGGCCGAATCTATCAAAGTAGGTTTGGTAGAGTTTTGTTCATGTGTTGTCATGTATGATCATGTATTCTATATGGCATGTATGTCTACACACTCTAATCCATGTTAGTTTCTCAAAATGAAAATCTTTACTCAAAAATCTCTAAGTTGGACGAACCCTAAGTGGGTGAGGTTTGATGAGCTTTTGTCCAAAGTTTTCATTAATGATCTTGTTAATCAAGCTATTAGTATGTATGCTTAATAAATCCAAGTTGGTTTATTAAACTAAGAACTCTAGCCCTATGAACATATTGAGATCGAATCCTTGTATATAAGAGTTAGGAAGTTGTGAGTTTGACACTTAGTTGTTTAGTCACTAATCTATGATTTAGGTTAGTCAAGGATCATTAATCCATGACTTAATCATGATTAGAAATTTTAGTCATTCAAAAACCCTAGAGGTCGTGACTATGTATTAGGGTTTAGAATGTTTTAGTTTCTTGAATTGTAACTATTTGATTGTAATGGTTGAAGGTTAAGTGAGTACGACATTTAAGTGGTATCCAAACTTCCGAAGGAATCGGTAAGTTCACAAGAAAGTCTTCAAGAGGTAAGAGGGGAACACCTGAGGATTTATTCGATGGCTATATGCTATCCCGTGTTTGGTTGTAATTATTTGTTTGTTAGTATTTATTTAAGTTGTTTATTATTGTGTTATTTGTATCTGTGTGGTTATAATTGCGTTTAATTGTTTATCTGTAATTATATTATGCTACTGTGATGCATGATCTGCCTGGGAAATATCTGTGATATAACTGTTGGTTGATGTGTGAGAAGCCTGACAGTGGTCAGTGCACAATTAAGTTAATCGGATAAAAGCTTTAAGAAGCTTCGCAAATTATATTTAATGTTTTAACGACAAAATACTGATATATAATATTAAAGGAAATTTTATTTTGAGAAAAATAAGGAGTTTTGAAATAATATTATTATTTTAATAATTTATTTCTGAAAAAGTGAATTATGAGTCACAATGAGCGCGAAACCGTGAAAATATTTTAGCACTGCTAATTTTTACGTAAGAAATTCCGGAATATTACAAAATATTCTTTTATGAAATTAATTGGTGAAAATAAGTTAATCATGATTTTCGAAAATTAATTAATTGGAAGAAGCTAAGTTTTGGCTTAAAAAGCCTTAAAATATATATTTGACGGCAAATTTGGAAAAGTGTAGACGGCAAGTATTTTGAAACAGCAGTGCATATTTTGAAGAAATTAAACCTCAAGTGACTCATTGGTTTGTGAAAAACTAAGTTTATTATTTAAGGATTTTATTAATGAATTTCCAATTTGGAAAGAATTTCTGAGAATCAAAAATAAATTCAACCGTGTTGAAAGCGCAGTTGGACTTAGTAACCAAGACGTCGGGGTACTAAGGTTCTGTGTTGTGATGGACTCGGGGTCATTTGGACTTTGAGGTCCTATACCGTATACGTGGTGTATACCGTATTGAAACATTCAAGATGTTTTCTAGTACCACGAACCTAAGACTGGTGCATCGGTCGAGAGGTGTCGTGATTGAGCACTCGGACTGTGAGGTCTTGTGTTGTAATAAAAGTTTTAAAAGTGTTTTAAAACTATGTGAGTCGTAAGCCATTTTGAGCTTAGGCAAGGAAAGATTGAACACAAAGAAAAGAATGAAACAAAAGTGTTTTGCATGCATTGGCAGACGTGCCTGCGGTTCGATGTATTAATTACCAGCGGTGAAAGGTAATTTTTACTGTGGTTTTTTATCATGTGCCTAGTGAGGACATTTGAGACCCCATCTTACTTGCTATTGGTGCCCTGAGTGTGGACAATATGCAATGTGTTTGGCTGCGTGCCTGGCCTTGTGTGCTTGTGTGGATGGGAAGAGGCTGCGTGCCTAGTGGCAGTGTGCCAAGTTAGCCAGTGTGGCTATGGAGCCTGATCAACTCATTATATGTTGGGATATCTCATGAGATTAGGACGAAAATTAGACGATGAATATGAAGTGTTATGCATAAATTTCAAATCAATGATGTTTGGGGTGCTGAACCCACTGATAACCTATTTGTTTATAAATGTTGATATTTGGTAAATGTTGATGTGTTTATGTGGTGGCTAGTATGTAGTTATTGAGTAAGATCCATGTATTGGTTTCTCACTCTTACATGTTCAGATGAACCCGGATATACCTTTGGTACAATCGAGGGTTCGAACGATCATATTTGATCGTGCATAATACGGTGGTGCCTGGGAGATTAACCCTGGGGCACTCAGCGCCATCTACCATGGCCCGAGTAGAGAATTAAGCAAACGGATGAAGCCCTTCGTGAATTAAGCAAACACGAATTGAAGGCACGCGAATTAAGCAAACGCGATTGAGTTTTTTTACTTTCTCATTTTTTTTAAACCAAAAATGGGGTGCAAAGGCATCACTGTGAAAACTTGACATCCCAACTATGTTGGCACCCCAAGCACCACCAATCACTTGCAGCACACCAAAAATTTATTAAAAAGGAGAAAACAGTACAAAGCATGGGGGACAACACCAAAACCCATGGAAGAAATAGAGTTATTTAAACCTATAATTAGGGAGACCAATCCTATTCCGGAAGAAATCTTGTAAAATAACGCTAGGACCTAAATTCCACCAAACAAACCCCTGGGAAAGAATGCCGTAGTTGGCTAATTTGTCAGCGCAGGAATTTCCCTCTCTAAGAATATGTGAGCAACCAAAATGCATTTCCTTAGTTAAACTCAGGCAATTCATCCATCTGTTACGAAGCGGCCAAGGAACCAACTTGGGGTTGGAGAAAGATTCCACTGCCAACTTTGAGTCACACTCAAGCCAAAGCTTGTGCCAATTCTTCTTATGTGCCAACTCAATGGAGAGAATGGCGCCCATGATCTCAGCAGAGAAAGCATCAGATATGCCAATATGATAGGAGAAACAACCCAGACTGGCTGAGCTGCTGTCCCTAAAAATTCCACCACAAGCAGCCCTTCCAGGTGAACCTCTGGCTGCGCCGTCACTGTTAGCCTTAACCCAACCCGTTTTTGGAGGATACCAAAAAACCTCCTTAATCACCGGAGCTCGATTGGGCTTACCAATAACCTGGAAGTGCTTTAAGATATTGAAATCCTCAATGGCAGAAGACATGGAACTTGTAGAAGAATTTCCAAATAAAGCCACGTTAGCCCGGACCAAATTCAAAGAAGCCTCGAAAGAGATAACCTTCCCTTCAAATTTAAGATGGTTTCTACAAAACCAAATACCCCCAATCACGTTTACAATTGCTGAGACAATGATGTCTCTGACTTGAGAGCTCCAATTTCGGCTGCAAATCGAAAGGACTGATTGGATTAAAGAGGTATCAATAGCCATGTTCAAGACAGAACTAAGCCAACGCCAGAATCTAAGAGCAAAGCTGCATCCAAAAAAGAGGTGATCTGAAGTTTCATATGCCTGGCAACACAAACTGCAAATGGAAACCACATGACATCCATGAGACCAGAGCTTATCCTCAGTTGGGACCTTATTATGAAAGAGGCGCCAAGTGAGGAAAGATTTGGATGGAGGAATAGAAGTGGACCAAATAAGCTTACACCAAGATAAAGCAGATGTTGCCGGAAACAGAAAATTGTAGGCATCTTTCGAGGTTAACTCACCAGAATTAGAAGCGGCCCAGTACATTGAATCATTCACAGGAGAGATAGGGATGCTAATACGACTGAGTTCAGTGGACAGAATCTGATTGCGCTCCAAAATCGCTTGAGGGATCTTCCATTTGTCGTGATCAATAAAATCCTCTACTTTGGCCCGAAATAAATGGTGCACACTATCCGGGATATCCAGAAGATCAACAATAGGATTGGACAGCCAACAATCAGTCCATAAATTGATATTAGAGCCATTTCCAACATTCCATCTACTATTAGCAATGACAGTCAAGATTTGATTTTTCATCCCTGCCCAAATCGAAGAGCTTATGTGATACTGGATAGGGGTATTTTTCAAAAAGACCCTGGCACGAAGGAGGAGCGCCCATTGTTTGTCCGAAGAAACTAGCTCCCAACATCTTTTCAGCAAGGCCGCTTTATTAGTAGAGCTAAGGGATCTCAATCCGAGGCCACCCTCATCAAAAGGGGAGCACAAGGTGTTCCAGGCAACTGTGACTATCTTCCGAGAATCGATGTTACCCGACCAAATGAAGTTTCTAATCCAGGTGTCTAGCAGTTTTAACAAGGAAGCGGGCCAAACATAAATCTGGAAAGAGTAGAGTAACATACCCTGAATTGTAGACTTGACCAGCTGAACCCTTCCCATAACGGACAACATTGTACCCTTCCAATTAGCCAATTTGATCTTGATCTTGTCTGCAATATGCATCAGATGAATCTTCTTTGGTTTGCCTCTAAACAGGGGCACACCAAGATAAATAAACGGGAGATGACCCAGTTTAAAACCAAGGGTATTAATAATCTCCGCCAATCTTCTAGATGGAACGTTCCCGTGATAGACTCTGGATTTGTCTAAACTAATCAATTGGCCCGAGGCCTCACCGTACCTTGTGAACAAAGACATTAAACAATCCATGTTTCTGTTGGTTCCCCTGCAAAAGATAAGGATGTCATCAGCATATAGCACATGAGAAGGCACTTGGTAGCCTCTAGGACTCGCCATAGGTAACAGCTTCCCTTGCTGGACAAGAAGAGAGATATCTCTGCTAAGTACTTCCTCAGCCACACAAAAACGGGGGGGACAGAGGATCACCTTGTCTAACGCCCCTGAAAAAACCAACTGGATTACCATTGACTGAAATAGACAGCTTTGCAGAGAGCAAGACAATTTTCACCCAATTACAGAAAATAGGATCAAAGCCAAACTGGTGAAGGACCTTAAGTAAAAAATTCCAATCTAAAGAGTCAAAGGCCTTCTTGATATCAATCTTTAGAGCAATGTTACCTCCAAATGAGTGTTTGTGCATAAGATTTACAGCTTCGGAGGCAACTCCAATGCAGTCATGTATATGTCTACCTTTGATGAAGCCCCTTTGATTTTCCGAGATAATCTTAGGAGCCACCCCAGCTAACCTGTCAGCTAAAACCTTTGTAATAATTTTGAATTTAAAATTTGCCAGGGAGATTGGTCTATACTGATCAATTGACACAGCCTCCGGAGACTTGGGAATTAAAACCACCACATTAGAGTTGAAGTTAGGCAAAATCCAACCCTGCTGGAAGAACTGAAGAACAGCATCAAAAACATCATGCCCAACCACATCCCAGAATCTCTGATAGAAAAAGGCTCCAAAACCATCAGGCCCTGGGGCACCATTAACATTCATGGAGAAAACGGCATTTTTGACTTCCTCCAAAGAGGGCAGATTGGTCAGCATAATGTTGTCCTCAAGGCTCACTGCAGGAGCTATGACTTGCTCAATCAAACCGTTATCACTACAGTTGTTTGCAGAGGCAAACAACGAAGTGTAGTATTCACAAACATGAGATTCTATATCCTCTGTTCTATCCAGAATCAAACCATCCTTTTTCAACACGGACATTTTCTTGGTTGTATTTCTGAATTTAGTAACCTTATGGAAGAAGGACGTGTTTCTGTCACCATTGGAGTGCCAATCAATTCTGAGGAACATAAAATCATTGAAAATAAATCAACACTAGTTCGATACAAACTGAATTAAGCAAACAGAGAATATAGAATAGCATTGAAAGAGACAAGGAAGTTCAATCGGGAATTACAAGACCTCAAGTGTCGGCGGAAGCCGGTTACATCAGATTAACCTAGGGAGATTAGTTCTCCATCAAAAACGCAATACAATCAGAGAAATTCGTAAACAAGGATTAACAAAAAGATGCTTCTGTTCTGCCCTAAATAGCTATTTATAACTTTCAGAAACTGCGCACGCTCGCGAAGCGAGTAGCCTCTCGCGAGGCGAATATTAAAATGGTGCCAGTTCAAATTTGGGCTCTCGCAAGGCGAGATGATCCCTCGCGAGGCGAGACTTCAACTTCCAGTTTGTCACAGTCGTGATGCCTATCACGTCCAGGTTGTGATTACTTCTGACTTTGGGTGCTAATCTGTCATGGCCGTGACCTTCATCACGGCTAGGCCGTGATGGTCTCTGTCCTCCAGGGTTTTCTCTTCATGCCTGTGATGGGGATCACGGGCTAACCGTGATGTTTTCTGACTTCCAGGCTCACGGGGCGAGACATGGTTCGCGAGGCGAGGCAGAGAAGATGACATTTCTGGCACTTGCTGGTCTTCAGTCTCGTGGGGCGAGTAACCTCTCGTGGGGCGAGTACTTCCAGGATTGCAATTTCCACTCTAAGTTAACCTGAAAACATGAAATAGCCATTAGTGCTTTATTTGACTCAAAACTGGCTAAATTACCCTAAAACTACTTAAGGGACTCAAAACCTTGCTTGAGGGCAATCAAGTCTAATTTGGGAGAAAACGAGTTAAGATTGGCACAAAACCACGGTCATACTAGTCATAAAACTAGCTGAGCCAGAGGCTTATCAAAATACCCCAAACTTGAACTTTGCTTGTCCCCAAGCAAACTAAAACTCAAAACGACTCAAGACTTGGCAAGCTCAAGGGATTCAATCAACTTTTGCACAAATTTCAAGCAAACAAAACAATTTTCCTTCAATGTCCCCCCTATATTCAACGATGCAATCCCCACAATTATTTACTTTAAACATCTGAGAATTTCATCATTCAAACAATCATTAATCTAAGCAAGGGATCCAAGTTACACACAAACGGGAGATCACCAATTTCAAACAATTGCCTTCCTCACAAGGGCAAGTAATATTTCACTCATTCACTCAATTTTTGTCTAGGCTATCAACTTTTTCACTCAGTTCACATTTCAGGAGCACTTCCCATGAATTTGATTTTCATCTCAATCAAGGTTCCCACGAAAACATGCATGCAACATCAAAAGGTCTTTTAAGGTTGTAATGAGGCCTGGCTAAGGGTAGGATATTCAAAGGTACTAGGCTTAAGTCCCTAGGAACTAAGAGAACATGAACATTTCAACATCCCGAATTTCCACCTAAGTTCCTTTTTCCAATTGTCTTTTTCTTTTTGGGTGACAACAGCCTTTCTCTTCCAATACCCTTTTTGACAATTTTTTTTTCTTCTTCTTTTTCTTGCCCTTTGGCTCCAACCTTTATTTTTCCTTTTTCTCAATCCCCATCAACACATCATATCCTTGTAGCCACCCCAAACTTAGTTTCTTGCAAACCTCTGTCTTGCTAAGCTTCCATGCTCTCCTAATCCTAAGATCGGGTTAACATGGTTTTTCAGATTTTTGGCTTGTAACATTGGGTTATCAAGAAGCAATAGGCTAATTAGGCTCAAAGGGGCTAACTAAGGAACATGCATTTGGGACTGGTTCAATTTAGGCCAAGTGGTTAATTCAAATAAAATTGCCTAAATCATCTGATGCAATCACATAAACATGCAAACCAAGTAGAGACTCAAGCAAATTCGGGAAAGTGCAACTTGAAAGTGATTTACACAGTTAAAAACATGTTGGAGGCTCAAATCCTCACCTGGACATTTTTCGCAAATTGTTTGACCGAGATTCAATCCCTAATGTGTGCACCCCTTCACCCTAAACTTATCATAAATCATGCAATCATAACAAAATATCTCAAAGTTTGATTTTCAAAATTTTTTTCATAGGGATCAGTTTTCAAAATTTACAACCTAGGGGGAATCATCAACATAAATCATGCAATCAATCTGTGCTAAATCAACAAAACCCACCAAGCTTGCTGACACAAGACTCACACACATGCTCTTGAGCTTCTCAAATTGTTCAAGAGCGACAAAAGAAACACAAAAACAAAACACAACAAATGGTTCCCTCCCCCACACTTAAAACATACATTGTCCTCAATGAAACAACATAAATATCAAATCAGAGTGAGGGAAAGGAAAGGGTGCTCCCTGATCAAGTTGCAGTGTAGGTGGGCTCTCCCAAGGAGAGCTCCTCAACAGTAGCATCCTCAGGCACCGAGCTCTCATGGAATAGCTTCAGCCGCTGCCCGTTAACCTTGAATGCCTTGTTGCTACCTGCACTTTTAATTCTACTGCACCATGAGGAAAAACATTAGTAACAACAAATGGGCCAATCCACTTGGACCGAAGTTTCCCAGCCATCAATTTCAGGCGGGAGTTAAACAGTAAGACCCGCTGACCCACAAAGAATTCCTTCCTAGCAATCATCCTATCATGGAAATGCTTGGTTTTCTCCTTATAAATCCGAGAGCTTTCATAGGCTTCTAGCCTAAGCTCTTCAAGCTGCTGTAATTGGAGTTTCCTTTCAACACCAGATTTTTACATTTCCAAATTACAGCACTTGACCGCCCAATAAGCACGGTGCTCAACTTCCACAGGGAGATGGAATGCCTTACCGAATACAAGCCTAAAGGGGGACATCCCTATTGGCGTCTTGAAAGCGATCCTCTGAGCCCAAAGTGCGTCTTATAGACGGTGGCTCCAGTCCTTCCTATTCGGCTGCACCACTTTCTCTAAGATCTGTTTGATTTCTCTGTTGGAGATCTCAGCCTGGCCATTGGTCTGGGGATGGTAAGCAGCGGAGACTCTGTGCACAACTCCATACTTCCGGAGAAGAGCTTCCATGGTGCGGTTGCAGAAGTGAGTGCCCTGGTCACTTATGATGGCACGAGGTATGTCGAACCTGCAAAAAATATTGGACCTAACAAAATGTGCAACAGCTTTAGAATCGTTAGTCCTAGTGGGGATAGCTTCCACCCACTTTGAAACATAGTCAACAGCCAAAAGAATGTAGAGAAAGCCAAAAGATGCAGGGAAGTGACCCATAAAGTCGATTCCCCACACATCAAACACCTCACAGAAGAGCATAGGTTGCTGAGGCATTTCACTCTTGCGAGTGATGGCTGTACCTGCTGTCTGACACTCCTTACAAGTCCGGTAAACCTCATAAGCATCTCTAAAAATGGTGGGCCAGTAAAAACCAGAATCTAGGACTTTTCTTGCAGTCCTCTGTGGCCCAAAGTGTCCCCCTACTTGAGAGGCATGAGAAAAGTGCAAAATAGACTCAATCTCATAGTCGGGGACATATCTCCTAATCACCCGATCACTACAAAATTTCCAAAGAAATGGATCATCCCAAACATAGTACTTGGCATCACTCTTTAGTTTGTGGATTTGTGACCTAGTGCTCCTCATAAGCATCTCTAAAAATGGTGGGCCAGTAAAAACCAGAATCTAGGACTTTTCTTGCAGTCCTCTGTGGCCCAAAGTGTCCCCCTACTTGAGAGGCATGAGAAAAGTGCAAAATAGACTCAATCTCATAGTCGGGGACACATCTCCTAATCACCTGATCACTACAAAATTTCCAAAGAAATGGATCATCCCAAACATAGTACTTGGCATCACTCTTTAGTTTGTGGATTTACGACCTAGTTGCTCCTGTCGGAAAGACACCAGCAACTAGGTAATTAACAATGTCGGCAAACCAAGGAGTAATGCCATGCAACTATAAAAGCTGCTCATCAAGAAAGTCATCCTGAATGGGGGAAGGATCCTCATCCCCCTCTATCCTACTCAAGTGATCAGCCACTAAATTTTCAGCTCCACTCTTGTCCTTTATCTCCACATTAAACTCTTGGAACAACAACATCCACCGAATCAACCTAGGCTTTGCTTCCGGCTTCTTCAACAAGTATTTCAGAGCTGCATGGTTAGTGAAAACAATAACCTTGGAACCTAGCAAATATGATCTAAACTTATCGAGAGCAAAAACAACATCTAGAAGTTCCTTTTCAGTGGTGGTGTAATTAGACTGTACAGCATCTAAAGTCCTAAAAGCATAATAAATGACATGTGCAGCCTTTCCCACCCTTTGTGCCAGGACCGCCCCCACAACATAGTTAGAACCATCACACATGAGCTCAAAAGGGAGGGTCCAGTCAGGGGACTAGATGATGGGGGTAGAGGTCAATACCTTTTTCAAGAAGTCGAACGCCTTCTTGAAGTTATCATCAAAGCTGAATATGGCATCATTCTTCAGAAAGTTTGACAGAGGAAGAGCTATCTTGCTGAAGTCCTTTATGAAGTGCCTGTAGAAACCTACATGACCAAGGAAAGAACGAATCTCGCGAACGCAAGATGGGTAAGGCAATGTAGAAATCACATCAATTTTAGCAGGATCTACTGAGATACCCTCTTTAGAAATAACATGCCCCAAAACAATCCCCTGTTCAACCATAAAGTGACACTTTTCATAGTTCAAAACAAGGTCAGTTTCAATGCATCTTTCTAAAACCAAATTCAGACTATGCAAGCATGCATCAAATGAGGAACCATACATAGTGAAATCATCCATGAACACTTCCATGAAATTTTCAATAAATTCAGTAAAAATGCTAATCATGCATCTCTGGAAAGTGCCAGGAGCATTGCAAAGGCCAAATGGCATCCTCCTGTAGGCAAAAGTGCCGAAGGGGAATGTGAAAGTGGTCTTTTCCTGATCCTCTGGTGCAATGTGGATCTGGAAGTATCCGGAAAAGCCATCAAGAAAACAGTAGTGGGATTTACCAGCCAGCCGTTCGAGCATCTGATCGATGAACGACAAAGGAAAGTGATCCTTACGAGTGGCCTGGTTCAACCTCCTGTAATCAATACAGACTCTCCAGCTATTCTGGACTCTAGTGTGGACAAGCTCATTGTTTTCATTTCTTACCACTGTGAGGCCATATTTCTTGGGTACAACTTGCACTGGGCTCACCCAAGTACTATCAGAGATGGGGTATATGATACCCGCATGCAGGAGTTTTGTCACCTCCTTCTTTACAACATCCATAATCAATGGATTTAGCCGCCTTTGCGGCTGCCTAATTGGTTTAGCCCCATCCTCCAACAGAATCCTATGCATACATCTAGAGGGGCTAATTCCTGGGATGTCAGCCAAGGTCCACCCAATTGCCTTCTTGTGCTTCTTCAAAACCTCCAAGAGTTTAGCTTCCTAGTCAGAGTCAAGGTTGGAGGAGAATATCACTGGAAGTTTTTCATTCCTCTCCAAGTAAGCATACTTCAGATTCCCAGGAAGTGGCTTAAGCTCTAAGGAGGGTGGCTACTCAAAAGATGGTATGTTTGGGGCAGCCGGGCTATCAAGAACTTCAGCCGAACAGACAGCTTCACTTATACTATCACCCTGCAAAGTAGAATCAATCTCAGCACAAACAGCACAAGGGTTAGTGTTAGTGCAGTCAGTACATGAATAAACATCATCAAAGCCAGAAATAGATGGAAAATCAGCAACCAAGTCATCATAGGTGTCATCAACAATTTCAGAGAGCAACTCTATTTGGAAAACATAGTGCTCTTCCAATGGATGCTTCATACCATCGAAAATGTTGAACCTTGAAATAATGTCACCGAACTCCATGGACATGGTTCCATCATCAACATCAATCTTTGTCTTTGCCGTCTTCATGAATGGTCTGCCCAGGATGATTGGTGATCTACTTGAATTTGTTTCCCCTGCCATGTCCAGGATGTAAAAGTCAGCAGGGAAGATCAAATCATCAACTTGTACCAGCACATCTTCTACAGAGGTGGGCATGACATTTATGGAGGCTCCCAAATCCAACATGCAATTGTCAAATTTGTTATCCCCAATGGTGCATGGAATAGCGAAAGTGCCCGGATCCTTGCACTTCTGTGGCAGCGCCTGAGTGAGGGCTGAAACTGTAACCTTCTCAGGAGAAAGTTTAGGTTGAATGAGGGCTGAAACATTTCGCCCCAAATTCACTCTCTCATTAACCTTCAACCTTCTCTTGTGGGTGCACAAATCCTTCAGAAACTTTGCATACTTTGGAACTTGCTTAATGACATCTAGGAGCGGAATGTTTATCGCCACCTTTCTGAACACATCTAGAATCTCCCTCTCCCTGTCTTCCCCATCAACCTTCTTATTTTTCTGCACTCTTTGCGGGAAGGGGATCGGTGGCACATACACTCTCTCAACTTCAACAACAACAGAAGGCTCAGGAGTTACCTCAACAGTTTCTTCATTTTTTTCAGGGGCTGCCTCTACAACTTTCCCTGATCTCAAAGAAATGGCACTCACATTAGGATTGGGGGCATTGGGATTCACCACTGTCTGTGCAGGTAGTTGGTTCGATCCCTGAGCTTGCTGCATGGTATTCATCGAAGTGGAGAGTTGTCCAATCTATGTCTGCAAATTGTGAATGCTAGCATCCGTTCGCTGCTAAAACTATGCCTGCGAGGCCTGAAACTGTCCAACTTGCTGCTGAAACTGGAGATTTTGTGCAGCCATTTGTGTAGTCATTTGTGCAGTCATTTTCTTGAACAGGTCCTCTAGCGAAGGTCCAGAAGGTGCAGGGGTGGTCACTTGAGGCGGATTCTGTGGTGGTGCCATCAACTGTTGTTGTGATGAATTCCCATACCGAAGGTTTGGATGATTCCTCCAGTTGGGGTGGTACTTATTTGTGGAGAGGTCAGGAATGCTGTACCGGTTCTGATTGTTGCCTTGATTGTAGAGATTAGCTGCATAAGCTTGAGGCAATTCAGTGACTGACTCAACCTTCAGAATAGGGCATGCATCGGTCAGGTGCTCAGGAGAACTACACATGCCACACAACCTTGCCGGTTGAACCTTATCCATTGCCAGTTGCTTCACCAAAGAAGTGACCTCATCAATTCTGGTTTCAAGGGCCTTGTTGGAAGAAGAACCTTGGATTTCATTCACACCCCTTGTCTCGACGGAGTTGCTTCTGGTTGTGAACTGCTGGGAGTTTAGTGACATATTTTCAATCAATTGCTTGGCAGCAGCTGGAGTCTTATCAACGAGTGCTCCCCCACTAGCGGCATCCAAAATATTTCTGTCCATTGGGAGCAATCCCTCATAAAAATACTGAATAAGGAGCTTCTCAGAAATCTGGTGTTGAGGGCAGCTAGATACCGATTTCTTGAATCTCTCCCAGTACTCAGCCAATGACTCATTGCTTTGTCTGATGCCACATATCTCCTTTCTGATGGATGCATCTCTGGAGGCAGGAAAGTATCTTTCTAGGAAAACCTTCTTTAGACCATTCCAAGTGGTAACAGAATTTGGCTCCAAGTAGTACAGCCAATCCTTTGCAGCGCCTTCAAGTGAGAATGGGAAGGCTCGTAATTTGATATGGACTTCAGTGATGCCTTCCGGTCTCAAGGGTGTAGAGCAGACAACCTGGAATTCCTTCAAATGCTTATGTGGATCCTCACCTGCAAGACCACTAAATCTTGGCAACAAGTGTATTAGACCAGATTTAAGTTCAAAAGGAGAAACCACACCAGCATACTTAATACACAACCCATTATAATTAACATCAGGGGCAGCAAGCTGTCTTAATGTTCTTTGGTCAGCCATGTTATTAGAAACAGGTGCAGAATTAGAATTACTACTAGTGCTAGCCCGAATTGCTCTACGGTGTGTGTGCAGTGTTCGTTCAATTTCGGGATCAAAATCACACAAGTCAGAACAAGTAGACCTAGTATCCAGACTAATTCAGCAGAAAAATAGAAAAACGACAAATGCGAGAACAACAAACAAAAGTCCCCGGCAACGGCGCCAATTTTGACACGCTGTCGCGCACGCGTTAAAAAGAGCGGTTTGTAAAAAGTGTAGTGAGGGTGCGACAACTCCGGTATCATCTCTCGCGGACTCTTGTAATGTTATTATCACAGAAAATCAGTTTTCTTGGGGAGGGGGGGGGGGGGGGGGGGGTTGGTTTTAAATTTATTAGAAAACAGAATGAAAACAGAGCAATTTAAGTGATTATCAAATAAGACAAAGACGATCAATCTGATGTTCGGTTTCCCACTATCATCGGTTCATGTAACTCCATGCCCTAAGAGGATACTAATCCCTTTTCGATTGTAACATCGATTAACAAGCGAAATCGACGCTACGGGACATATGTTCCTAATTCCGAATTAAGCAAAAGGATGAAGCCCTTCGTGAATTAAGCAAACATGAATTGAACGCACGCGAATTAAGCAAACACGATTGAGTTTAGGAACATAAAATCATCGAAAATAAATCAACACTAGTTCGATACAAACTGAATTAAGCAAACAGAGAATATAGGATAGTATTGAAAGAGACAAGGAAGTTCAATCGGGAATTACAAGACCTCAAGTGTCGGCGGAAGCTGGTTACAACAGATTAACCTAGGGAGATTAGTTCTCCATAAAAAACGCAATACAATCAGAGAAATTCGTAAATAAGGATTAACAAAAAGATACTTCTGTTCTGCCCTAAACAGCTATTTATAACTTTCAGAAACTGTGCACGCTCGCAAGGCGAATATTAAAATGGCGCCAGTTCAAATTTGGGCTCTCGCGAGGCGAGACTTCAATTTCCAGTTTGTCACAGCCGTGATGCCTATCATGTCCAGGCCGTGATTACTTCTGACTTTGGGTGCTAATCTGTCATGGTCTTGACCTTCATCACGGCTAGGCCGTGATGGTCTCTATCCTCCAAGGTCTTCTCTTCACGCCCGTGATGGGGATCACGGGCTAACCGTGATGCTTTCTGACTTCCATGTTCGCGAGGCGAGACATGGTTCGCGAGGCGAGGCAGAGAAGATGACATTTCTAGCACTTGCTGGTCTACACTCTCGGGGGGAGAGTACTTCCAGGATTGCAATTTCCACTCTAAGTTAACCTGAAAACATGAAATAGCCATAAGTGCTTTATTTGACTCAAAACTGGCTAAATTACCCTAAAACTACTTAAGGGACTCAAAACCTTGCTTGAGGGCAATCAAGTCTAATTTGGGCGAAAACGAGTTAAGATTGGCACAAAACCACGGTCATACTAGTCATAAAACTAGATGAGCCAGAGGCTTATCACCTGCAGTACTTGGAAGAGCACGGATTGATGGATCCGCCACCTCTACCACATCCTCTTCAGATATTGGGACCTGAGGAACCTCCTGCTGAAGTGGAGTTAGATGAGGGTGGGGAGAATCCGGAGGAATACATTGAGGACGATCTTGAGTTTCACCCTCCTGCGGTTGATGATGAGGATTCTTCTGATGACGCAGTGGAAGCGGAGGCATCATCGTCAGATTCGTCAGTTGTAGGCGGGGTTGATCATCATGATCTTCCCAATGGGTTTTTAGTAGCTTGACCAGCTATAGGTATAGTTATGGGGTAGTGAGCCTTAACAGTTTTTGATCTGACTTCAGAGAGCCATGAGTTTTTTTAATATGGTTCTGAACTACTCGTTGCTGATATGTATATGTCTTTATTTTCTTTGCCTAGTTTGATGGAGAACAGCCTATGCTTATGATGGCTCTTTTGTTATCTCCTGTTATAGGTAATGTGTATTTAAAAAGGGTGATGTATATATATATATATATATATATATATATATATATATATATATATATATATATATATATGTTGTGTATGTTTACAATGATTCTATGTTTAAAAGAAAAAAAATTCAGCACTATTTTCGTAAAGAAACGTTTACTTTAAAAATATATTTTCCGAAAGTAACTAGCGTTTAATGATTTAATTTCCATTCTTGGGTAATAGTGTGATGACCCTAGAGTAGGGTGTCGCATTTGTGGTATCAGAGCAGGTCGAGTCTTTCGGGAATGTTGGGAAATAGGCCTGTTATGTCTTTGTTGTGTGATCTCTGACTTAGACTTGTTTTAATTACTTATTAGAAGTAATGTGTGGTAACGAGTAAGTTTGCGTTTCAGTTTCTGGTTTTGGTTTAACTGATTTTGATTTGTAGGTCAATTATGGAACCAGAAGCTGGACGTGGACGTGGATGTGGACGTGGTCGTGGACGAGGCCGTAGAGGTGGTCGTGTTGGCGTTCATGGTAATATGAATGAGGAGTATGAAGAAGGAGTGGATTATACGGCTCAAGCAATGGAGAATATGGCAGCAGCAATTGCAAATCAAACGGTAGCGATGAATGTCCAGAATCTGCAAGCTGCGGAAGGCAAGGCTTTGATTACGTTTCGAAGCCAAAATCCTTCACATTTTGGTCTGGATGCTGATCCTGAGAAGGCTGATCTGTGGATCCAGGAGCTGGAGAAAATCTTCGAGTTGGTCGTTACGCCGGCAGATGTTCGGGTTACTTATGCTGCTTTTCTACTGGTGGGAGATGCGGAGTATTGGTGGAAAGGTGCTAGGCTATTGTTGGAGGCTGATCATCAAGATATTACTTGGGATGTTTTTTGAATTGCGTTTATGGACAAATATTTTCCAGAGAGCATAAGGATCGAGAAGGAACGACAATTTCTGGGGTTACAACAGAGAGAGTTATCTGTAGGGGAGTATGCGGCGAAGTTTGAATCGCTGGCTAAATACTTCCGTTTCTTTCAAGCTCAACCGAATGAAAGCTGGAAGTGTGAAAGATTTGAAGCGGGATTGCGATTTGAGATTTAGGAGTCTGTTTTACCTCTGCAACTTCGTAATTTCCAAGCTCTAGTGGAAATGAGTCGTAAGATCGAGCAAATGAGGAAGGGAAAGGATAATAGAGGAAGTGTTGGTGGATCCTCTCACTTCAAGAACCAGAATCAGAGTTGGAGAGGAAAACAGAATCAGAGGAAGCCTTATTTCCGTCAACAAGGGAATAATCAGAATCGACAACAAAACCGTTCGAATTTTACTGCATCATGGAGTGGAGGTCAAAGAAATCAGAATCAAGGTCAGATTAGGAGATGCTTTAACTGTGGAGATCCGGGACACATGTCAAATGTTTGGCCTAGGAGGGAATTAAGATGTTATAATTGTAATCAATTGGGACACATGATGAAGGACTGCAAGGTACCAAAGCGGGAGTCGACTGTCAATCACGTCGGAGCAAATAAACCGACAGCCAAAGGGTGAGTTTATACGATGAGTGGGACTGAAGCTTCAAATTCTGACGATCTCATACAGGGTAAGTGCGACATAAACGGTAATCTTTTAACTGTACTTTTTGGTTCAGGTGCAACGCATTCTTTTATCTCGATGGATTGTGTGAAACTGTTGAAATTGCCTGTTTCTTCCTTGTTGTGTGATCTTATTGTTTCAACCCCTACTGCTAAGCCAGTCGTTGTCACTTCTGTTTGCTTGAATTGTCCTATCATTATTCAAGATAAACATTTTCTTGTTAACCTGATCTGTTTGCCTTTAATACAGTTAGATGTAATTTTAGGCATGGATTGGTTGTCTTCTAACCATATCTTGATTGATTGTGCTCGTAAAACCCTAGTTTTTCCTACGGATGAGATTTCTGGATTGTTAACTGCTAATCAAGTAAAAGCTTATTTAAAAGAGGGAGCGCAAGGATACATGCTATTACTTTCCTTAGACGTTAAGAGTGAGTTAGACTTGCAGTGTATACCCGTTGTCAATGAGTTTCTAGAAGTTTTTCCTGAAGATGTACCTGGATTACCACCTGTTCGGGAGATTGAGTTCGTGATTGATCTGGTTCCAGGCACTGGACCAATAGCCATAGCACCATATCGAATGTCGCCATCAGAACTTGAGGAATTAAAAGGACAATTAGTGGAACTGATGCGGAAGGAATTCATTAGACCCAGTGTATCGCCTTGGGGAGCTCCAGTTTTATTAGTGAAGAAGAAAGACGGAACTTCTCGTTTATGCGTAGATTTTCGTCAGTTGAATAAAGTGACGATTAAGAATAAGTATCCACTTCCAAGGATAGATGATTTAATGGATCAGTTACGTGGAGCAGTTGTTTTCTCAAAGATAGATTTACGCTCGGGTTATCATTAGATTCACGTGAAGGCGGAGGACGTTCTTAAAACAACATTTAGGACACGTTACGGACATTACGAGTACCTTGTGATGCCGTTCGGAGTTACGAATGCTCCAGCAATATTCATGGATTACATGAATAGGATTTTTCATCCTTATTTAGATCAGTTTGTCGTTGTTTTCATCGACGATATTCTAATCTATTCTCCCAGTAAAGAAAAACACGCTGAACATATCAGTGTGGTTCTCCAAATTTTAAAGGAGAAACAACTTTACGTGAAACCTGAAAAGTGTGAATTTTGGTTAGACCAAGTTCAATTCGTAGGACACGTAGTTTCAAGTGAAGGAATTGCTGTTGATCCGTCGAAAGTTGAGACTGTTTTACAATGGGAAAGGCCTAAGACGGTGATCGAGATTTGTAGTTTTGTGGGTTTAGCGGGATACTATAGAAGATTCATTGAGGGATTTTCTAAAATAGTAGGACCCCTTACCCAATTAACTCGAAAGGAGCAAGCGTTTGTATGGACTGAAGCATGTGAAGAAAGTTTTCAAGAGTTAAAGCGAAGGTTGACTACTTCACCGGTATTGATACTACCTGATCCTCATGAACCTTTTGAGGTTTATTGTGATGCTTCACATCAAGGGTTAGGATGTGTATTGATGCAAGACCGGAAAGTCGTGGCGTATGCTTCAAGGCAATTGAAGGTTCATGAAAGGAATTATCCTACACATGACTTGGAGCTAGTAGCAGTGGTATTTGCTTTAAAAATCTGGAGACATTACTTGTATGGAGCAACTTTTAATGTTTTCAGTGACCATAAAAGTTTGAAATACCTGTTTGATCAGAAGGAGCTGAACATGAGGCAGAGGCGTTGGTTGGAACTACTAAAGGATTATGATTTCCAACTACAGTATCATCCTGGAAAAGCAAATGTTGTAGCAGATGCTTTGAGTAGGAAATCAATGCATATATCGGTAATGATGGTTAAAGAGCAACAGTTGTTGGAACAGTTCCGAGATATGCGATTGACGATTAAGACATTTCCAGGAAAATTGTGCTTAGGTATGATTACTGTTTCAAGTGGACTGATGGAACAAATTAAAGAAAATCAAGAAAGTGATCAGTACCTACAAAGAGAAAGAGAATTAGTGCGGCAGGGAGCTATTCGGAATTTAAAGAAGGAAATGATGGAATCGTAAGGTTTGGTGAAAGGATTTGTGTACCAAATGATGTTGAGATGAGGAAGTTAATTCTTGAAGAAGCTCATAGGAGTAAGTTAAGTTTGCATCCCGGAGCAACTAAGATGTATCAGGATTTAAAGAAATTGTATTGGTGGCATGGCATGAAGAAAGATGTAATGGAATTTGTAGCTGCGTGTTTAACTTGCCAGAAGGTTAAAGTAGAACATCAAAGACTAGTAGGAATGCTACAATCCTTAGACATTCCAGAATGGAAATGGGATGGTATTGCGATGGATTTTGTGTCAGGTTTACCAAAGACTCGGAAAGGGTACGACTCTATTTGGGTAATAGTTGATCGATTGACAAAGTCAGCCCACTTTTTACCAGTTAATGTGAAATACTCACTGGAAAGACTAACCCAGTTGTACATCGATGAAATTGTTAGATTACACGGAGTACCTTTGAGTATTGTTTCAGATCGTGATCCGAGATTTACATCAAGATTTTGGCAAAGTCTGCAAGAGTCGTTGGGAACGAAACTTAGATTGAGTTCTGCGTATCATCCTCAAACGGATGGAAAATCGGAGAGGACTATTCAGTCTCTTGAAGATTTATTGAGAGCCTGTGTGCTGGAAAATGCTGGAAGTTGGGATGAATATCTATCATTGATAGAATTCACTTACAACAACAGTTTTCACTCGAGCATAGGAATGGCACCCTATGAAGCGTTGTATGGTCGATGGTGCAGAACGCCTTTATGTTGGTACCAGGATGGTGCGAGTTTCATGGTTGGACCAGATATCGTGCAACAAACGAAGGAAAAGGTGAAAATGATCCAAGAGAAAATGCGGACAACTTAAAGTCGACAGAGAAGTTATGCTGACAAGAGACGACGACCTCTTGAGTTTGAGGAAGGCGAGCATGTGTTTTTGAGAGTCACACCAACGACTGGGGTTGGTAGGGTAATTAAATCCAGGAAACTCACTCCTAAATTCATTGGACCTTACCAAATTCTTCGTTGGGTAGGTCTTGCAGCTTATAAAGTTTCTTTACCGCCTTTTCTATCCAATCTTCATGATGTTTTTCATGTTTCACAACTGAGGAAGTATAGTCCTGATCCATCTCACGTAATTGAACCTGATCTAGTACAACTAAAAGAAAACATGTCTTATGAGACTTTGCCTGTACGAATCGCGGATAAGATGACTAAGCAGCTCAGAGGTAAACAAATCTCATTGGTCAAAGTTATTTGGGATGACGTGACTGGAGAAGCAACGTGGGAAGTGGAAGACAAAATGAAGTTACATTATCCTGATCTATTTAGAGGTACGTAATTTCGAGGAAGAATTTTTTTTTAGTGGGGTAGTAATGTAACACCCAGTATTTTACTGTTTTAAATAACCGTAATACATAAAAATATGTTTATAAATTTATATGAGTTTTAGAAAAATTATTTTAAATAAACAGAGTTTACCACTCAATCCTACTTGAATGTAGGAAGCTACGATTAAAATTTAGGTTGGAAAGTCAGGTGAAACCCGTCCCGCGAATTCCATTGACAATATAATAATACTGCTCAAAAGACCTAATTTTAATTCGTGAACGAAAGACTTAAGATTATTATTTTATTTTCTACAATTCTATATTTTTAGAATTATTTCAGAAAAAATAAAATAATTTACGTTTTTCGGGCGAAACACGTGATCGGGTAGGCGACGGAGGGGATTTTGGAGTTTCTAAGAGCCGATAGAGGGTTTATCTTAGGATTTTGAGATCATTCAAGGGGATGAATCACATTTCTAAGTCTAGAAGGTTCTTCAGGGTTAAAGTGAAAATTTAGGAATTTTACGCTTAAGTCCCTGATCTTTCTGTTAATTACATTTTTGTCCCTAAGTTAGTTTCTAAGTTTTTTTCAAGTGAATTGGGCTAGAATCCTTGTTCCCAATCTCTTAATGGACGTGGCTATGAAGCCCAAATTTCCTAGTTCATGGATTGATTCCATAAAGCCCATTTGAAACTATACAAGTTTCCTATGTTATGATTTAAGCTTAAATCTTTTAGTGGGCCCCAAAAAAATGAATCCAAGCCCAAATTGAGTAGGCCCATGCGCAAGCCCATGAGGGAGAAGGTGCCGCCCTCATGAATTTTGGATGAGCCAAGAATTTTGAGGAAGGCGAGCATGTGTTTTTGAGAGTCACGCCAACGACTGGGGTTGGTAGGGTAATTAAATCCAGGAAACTCACTCCTAAATTCATTGGACCTTACCAAATTCTTCGTCGGGTAGGTCTTGCAGCTTATAAAGTTTCTTTACCGCCTTTTCTATCCAATCTTCATGATGTTTTTCATGTTTCACAACTGAGGAAGTATAGTCCTGATCCATCTCACGTAATTGAACCTGATCTAGTACAACTAAAAGAAAACATGTCTTATGAGACTTTACCTGTACGAATCGCGGATAAGATGACTAAGCAGCTCAGAGGTAAGCAAATCTCATTGGTCAAAGTTATTTGGGATGACGTGACTGGAGAAGCAACGTGGGAAGTGGAAGACAAAATGAAGTTACATTATCCTGATCTATTTACAGGTACGTAATTTCGAGGAAGAATTTTTTTTTAGTGGGGTAGTAATGTAACACCCAGTATTTTACTGTTTTAAATAACCGTAATACATAAAAATATGTTTATAAATTTATTTGAGTTTTAGAAAAATTATTTTAAATAAACGGAGTTTACCACTCAATCCTACTTGAATGTAGGAAGCTACGATTAAAATTTAGGTTGGAAAGTTAGGTGAAACCCGGTCCGCGAATTCCATTGACAATATAATAATACTGCTCAAAAGACCTGATTTTAATTCGTGAACGAAAGACTTAAGATTATTATTTTATTTTCTACAATTCTGTATTTTTAGAATTATTTCAGAAAAAAATAAAATAATTTACGTTTTTCGGGCGAAACACTTAATCGGGTAGGCGACGGAGGGGATTTTGGAGTTTCTAAGAGCCGATAGAGGGTTTATCTTAGGATTTTGAGATGATTCAAGGGGATGAATCATATTTCTAAGTCTAGAAGGTTCTTCATGGTTAAAGTGTGAAAATTTAGGAATTTTACGCTTAAGTCCCTGAACTTTCTATTAATTACCCTTTTGTCCCTAAGTTAGTTTCTAAGTTTTTTTCAAGTGAATTGGTCTAGAATCCTTGTTCCCAATCTCTTAATGGACGTGGCTATGAAGCCCAAATTTCCTAGTTCATGGATTGATTCCATAAAGCCCATTTGAAACTATACAAGTTTCCTATGTTATGATTTAAGCTTAAATCTTTTAGTGGGCCCCAAAAAAATGAATCCAAGCCCAAATTGAGTAGGCCCATGCGCAAGCCCATGAGGGAGAAGGTTCTGCCCTCATGAATTTTGGATGAGGCAAGATTTTCTAGAATGTTCAACAATCTTCCACATTATTCTACATCATTCTCTAATCTTCTCAAATGTTCTTGATTTTTCTTAAAATATCTATGACAAAAATAAGCCCAAAGTTAGTCAAGATAAGCTCACATTAAATGTGGCAAATAGTGGCGCCACCCATCTCTATAAATACTTTCTCTCACTTTTCACTTAGATTCTATTGCCATTTGTTCAAAAACCCTAAAGTTATAAGTCTTTTAGTGTTAGATTTGTGAAGCAAGTTTTTGGATTTCCTTTGTCATTGATCTTCAAGAGGTAAATCCTAATATTCTTCCTTAATCATGCCTATGTTCTTTAACAAATTTCTTGATCCAAAGTTTGTTTCATAGTTGTTCATCATTTTCAAGTTTCTAAGCCTTGAACTTTGAAAAGTCATAATAAATTCTAGAAAAATCACATGATGATGAAACTACTTTCTATATTCTTGATATCATGCATATTATCAAAATCCAAGAGCATGATGTAATCAAAAATTTCTTTCCTAAAAACCTAGCCTTGGCCGAATCTATCAAAGTAGGTTTGGTAGAGTTTTGTTCATGTGTTGTCATGTATGATCATGTATTCTATATGGCATGTATGTCTACACACTCTAATCCATGTTAGTTTCTTAAAATGAAAATCTTTACTCAAAAATCTCTAAGTTGGCCGAACCCTAAGTGGGTGAGATTTGATGAGCTTTTGTCCAAAGTTTTCATTAATGATCTTGTTAATCAAGCTATTAGTATGTATGCTTAATAAATCCAAGTTGGTTTATTAAACTAAGAACTCGAGCCCTATGAACATATTGAGGCCGAATCCTTGTATATAAGAGTTAGGAAGTTGTGAGTTTGACACTTAGTTGTTTAGTCACTAATCTATGATTTAGGTTAGTCAAGGATCATTAATCCATGACTTAATCATGATTAGAAATTTTAGTCATTCAAAAACCCTAGAGGCCGTGACTATGTATTAGGGTTTAGAATGTTTTAGTTTCTTGAATTGTAACTATTTGATTGTAATGGTTGAAGGTTAAGTGAGTACGACGTTTAAGTGGTATCCAAACTTCCGAAGGAATCAGTAAGTTCACAAGAAAGTCTTCAAGAGGTAAGAAGGGAACACCTGAGGATTTATTCGTTGGCTATATGCTATCCCGTGTTTGGTTGTAATTATTTGTTTGTTAGTATTTATTTAAGTTGTTTATTATTGTGTTATTCGTATCTGTGTGGTTATAATTGCGTTTAATTGTTTATCTGTAATTATATTATGCTACTGTGATGCATGATCTGCCTGGGAAATATCTGTGATATAACTGTTGGTTGATGTGTGAGAAGCTTGATGATGGGTCGATGACACAATTAAGTTAATCGGATAAAAGCTTTAAGAAGCTTCGCAAATTATATTCAATGTTTTAACGACAAAATATTGATATATAATATTAAAGGAAATTTTATTTTGAGAAAAATAAGGAGTTTTGAAAAAATATTATTATTTTAATAATTTATTTCTGAAAAAGTGAATTATAAGTCACAATGAGCGCGAAACCGTGAAAATATTTTAGCACTGCTAATTTTTACGTAAGAAATTTTGGAATATTACAAAATATTCTTTTATGAAATTAATTGGTGAAAATAAGTTAATCATGATTTTAGAAAATTAATTAATTGGAGGAAGCTAAGTTTTGGCTTAAAAAGCCTTAAAATATATATTTGACGGCAAATTTGGAAAAGTGTAGACGGCAAGTATTTTGAAACGGCAGTGCATATTTTGAAGAAATTAAACCTCAAGTGACTCATTGGTTTGTGAAAAACTAAGTTTATTATTTAAGGATTTTATTAATGAATTTCCAATTTGGAAAGAATTTCTGAGAATCAAAAATAAATTCAACCGTGTTGAAAGTGCAGTTGGACTTAGTAACCGAGATGTCGGGGTACTAAGGTTCTGTGTTGTGATGGACTCGGGGTCATTTGGACTTTGAGGTCCTATACCGTATACGTGGTGTATACCGTATTGAAACATTCAAGATGTTTTCTAGTACCACGAACCTAAGACCGGTGCATCGGTCGAGAGGTGTCGTGATTGAGCACTTTCAATTTGTGAGGTCCTGTGTTGTAATAAAAGTTTTAAAAGTGTTTTAAAACTATGTGAGTCGTAAGCCATTTTGAGCTTGGCAAGGAAAGATTGAACACAAAGAAAAGAATGAAATAAAAGTGTTTTGCATGCATTGTGGACGTGCCTGCGGTTCGATGTATTAATTACCAGCGGTGAAAGGTAATTTTTACTGTGGTTTTTTCTCATGTGCCTAGTGAGGACATTTGAGACCCCATCTTACTTGCTATTGGTGCCCTGAGTGTGGACAATATGCAATGTGTTTGGCTGCGTGCCTGGCTTTGTGTGCCTGTGTGGATGGGAAGAGGCTGCGTGCCTAGTGGTAGTGTGCCAAGTTAGCCAGTGTGGCTATGGAGCCTGATCAACTCATTATATGTTGGGATATCTCATGAGATTAGGACGAAAATTAGATGATGAATATGAAGTGTCATGCATAATTTTCAAATCAATGATGTTTGGGGTGTTGAACCCACTGATAACCTATTTGTTTATAAATGTTGATATTTTGTAAATGTTGATGTGTTTATGTGGTGGCTAGTATATAGTTATTGAGTAAGATCCATGTATTGGTTTCTCACTCTTACATGTTCAGATGAACCCGGATATACCTTTCGTACAATCGAGGGTTTGAATGATCATAGTTGATCGTGCACAATACGGTGGTGCCTGGGAGATTAACCCTGGGGCACTCAGCGCCACCTACCATGGCCCGAGTAGAGAAGTTATCGGCACGATAGAGGAAGGACCACAGCAGAGAATTCATGTCGTGGAGACGATCGAGGTATCTCTACCTCCAGTTTGGCTATACCTGCAGTACTTGGAAGAGCACGGATTGATGGATCCGCCACCTCAACCACATCCTCTTCATATTTTGGGACCTGAGGAACCTCCTGCTGAAGTGGAGTTAGATGAGGGTGGGGAGAATCCAGAGGAATACATTGAGGACGATCTTGACTTTCACCCTCCTGCGGTTGATGATGAGGATTCTTCTGATGACGCAGCGGAAGCGGAGGCATCATCGTCAGATTCGTCAGTTGTAGGCGGGGTTGATCATCATGATCTTCCCAATGGGTTTTTTGTAGCTTGACCAGCTATAGGTATAGTTCTGGGGTAGTGAGCCTTAACAGTTTTTGATCTGGCTTCAGAGAGCCATGAGTTTTTTTTTAATATGGTTCTGAACTACTCGTTGCTGATATGTATATGTCTTTATTTTCTTTGCTTAGTTTGATGGAGAATAGCCTATGCTTATGAGGGCTCTTTTGTTATCTCCTGTTATAGGTAATGTGTATTTCAAAAGGGTGATGTATACATATATGTTGTGTATGTTTACAATGATTCTATGTTTAAAAGAAAAAAAATTCAGCACTATTTTCGTAAAGAAACGTTTACTTTTAAAATATATTTTCCGAAAGTAACCAGTGTTTAATGATTTAATTTCTGTTCTTGGGTAATAGTGTGATGACCCTAGAGTAGGATGTCGCAAGCGCTGTCCTAAGTTTGCAATAGATAGCGCTTTCTCAAGGAAGCGCTGTCTATTTGTCACTTTAGGCAACGTTTTTTCAAGAAAGTGCTACCTATCCCCCCCTTTTTTTTTCATTATTCACTGTTTTTCTACATTTCCCACCTGCACAACCATCCCTCATCAATTCACAGTAACACTACATTTAGGTACATCACACTCATACACATATAATGTACAAAGCTTACATACAATATTGGTAAGCATATATATAAATATATATATATATATATATATATATATATATATATATATATATATATATATATATAAACCAAACCAAATATCAAAATCATGCATATAACCAATTAATTAAGTAATATACTTTAACACAATTCACAGTAATGCTTACACATAACCAATTCTACTATTTAAGTCCATAAACCAAAAGGTCTCTAACCAACACTAGATAATAACCATGCATACTAACAATGTGTACAAGCTAATCAACACACTAGTAATTATAAACAATTTGTGCATGCTGCTTCCATCTTCTGCTTGATCGCGCAAAGTCTTTGTCGTCGGCCTGCATAAGATACACATACAGATCACTTGCACATACACACAAGTCTAATAATATAGGAGAGACACTAGCTAGCATAATATCAGAGTATGTCGTACCCTTTAATTGTTGATAAATTTCATAACCACATAACGACACCACTCGTCTTTAAGTTGAGTAAGTTGATCATCGGAGTATGTGATGCATTTACATTCAGGAAAATACTTCAAAATGAAAATTAAATCAAATTATAATGACTAAATCTGAGTTATTAAATTATATAAGCTAAAACTGAAATTAAATACCGTGGTTGGGATTTGCATTTGGTTTTGAATGATGATATCCTTGATAAATTTCAGAACGTAGTAGCCACAGTCGTTGTCATTCGGTTGATGGGGGCACTATAAAACCAAAAATAATAAATTAATTCTTTTAATTTTTTAATTTAAATTAAAAAATTGCAGAAGGATTTTCGTAAATACCATTATAGATATCCATTTAGTCGTCCTGGATGATTTAGAAATTCGAGACTTGCCTCCATGTAATCCTCGATGAATTAGCAAAGCCCTGAGTGAAAAATCAAACAATTTCATTGAAGTAAAGGTTTCAAACCATCATATATATGAAGATAACAATAAATGTATATATATATACTTACTGATTGTACGTATCCCTCATTTTTTATGATTGTTAAAATGCATATGCAAGGGATCTAAATAGTACACCGTGTCCTCTTTGGGATTGATCACTAACAATACCCAATGACCCCTACAAAAATGTGGTCAGTTAGGAAATCTTAAGCAGCTAATCACATTTCATAAAAGTTACTATCGTTAATTAAATTAAATGACTCACACTACATTGCAAGGTGACAAAAACAAGGTCTCATCCTCTGGCTTTGCCAATGCCAAGCGTTCAGCTATATACTCTTTTATTTCCACAGAGTCAAATTGCATATGTGTTCGCTGGGGGCATAGAAACACAAACCTCCGAGTCCGTTCTTCTGGGATCAGTATCTCACGGTACAAGTACCTTAAATTAAAACATGTATACAAAGAAATGAAAAAGAGAAAAATTGAAAATGAAAAAGCAGGACAACACTTTTCATCAAACTAAATTCATAGCATTAACAATAGGATAGTTTTATGGTCACAACAAAAACATCAACTAAAGTCTTTTTTCTAATAGAAGCTTAATGAAATAATAGAAACTCAATGAAGTCTGAGCTATCTATCTAAAATAACTAATTAGGAAGGATATAAGGCCTATTTAACACCATATTTTTCAGAGTAAATGGTGAAAATAAATTTAAAAAGATACAGTGATAGTCATATGGAAAGAAAACAAGTATTAAGACTCTAGAGGATTAAGTAGAAAATGCTTACCAGTAGTTGGTGCCCAATCTCAAGTGCACACTTGCAAAAGATATAGAACTAGGATCACAGAGGAGTTTTAGTCCTCGGATACTGAAAAATAGAAGACTTATAGGCTTTGACCTTTGGGTACATAAGCAAGGGTATGATGAACTTGAAACAAAAATAGATAACTTTTGAGCTCAAAGCAAAATCCAGCATGGCACTTTTAAGCTATGCTTTGAAAGCAAAATCCAGCATTACACTTCAACACACCTTTATTACCTGATATTTTACTACCTCAAGTGACCAGGTTTATGATGGGGAACCCTGAAACCTAATAAAATTTGAGCAAAAAGTTGTTTTAAAATGAACTTTTCTGTAAAGTGAACAAAGGTATATAACCTAAAGTGTAGTATAATCTTAATTCACAACTTTACAATAAATTCACTTCATAGGGCCTTATACAAAATTTAAATACTGGCTCTGGATCACTCTCCACAATATTGTGTTGGAACTATGATTACTACTAATATCTAGTAGTGGTGGCATGCAATATTTACACTAAACAAGTGGAGCCAGATTTCAAATTGTTAATCTTTGTGCTGGGAGTTGTTCGTGAAATTGAAATAGCATACACCAAGGAGGAGAGTTGGTTGTGATAATTGTTTAGTTAATGGTCCAGAACAAGCACTGGTCCTATCTAATTCTGCCTTTTTCCATGTTAGTATTAATTTATGTTCATTGCACAAAGCCCCACAGTGTTCTACAAAGAGTGTTCTACAAAGGATTAAATAAAACACAGGGGAATAGCAAGTGATAAAACGTACCAGAGTGAAGCCGAGCAACTTCAACAACTTAGAAAGTTGATTGAGAGAGGTTCCCGAGAGAATCCAAAATTGTTTGTTTCGTTCTTTCTCACTAAAATAAATACCAATATGAAATAGCAATAGCTACTCAAGTAAGCTACCTGAGAGACGAAGCAACTGATCACACCAACAAATTTGCTCAAATCAAGCAAACACCAACAAAGGAACTAAAACTGAAATCAAGCAAACACAATCACAAATCAATGTGTGTATACCGATAAATTAAAGTTGACACAGATCTTTAATTTATTAACCCAAAAAGAGGTTGACAAAAGATCTACTACATGCTAGCCAATTTTCTAAAACGTGTTGACCCTGGAATTTCATCAAATTTTAGATTGCAAGTTGTCTAATATTAAGTAAAATGGTCAATCTCTTTGGTTCTTTTTAGTTCCATGCTACCAACAATATTGCAATTTCAAGTGTTTCTGAAATCACACCTTCTAAACAATGGCTACAACCCTTTTCAAGCTCAACCCTTATGGTACTAAAAATGAAATCAAGCAAACACAATCACAAACTCTGTACTGAAGCCTCATGGTTGCCATCTTAATCTTTCGTCAAAGTAAAATTAAAAGCTATAAATGACTATGGACCCAATTCAAAAAAAACCCCATAAACCATTATTACTAACAATAGATCCCAAAACTTTTGCAGCAATACCTTGAAATCGCAGAAAATGATTTTTTTTTCAGTCTAAAATGTTCTTCTGTGGAAAATAAGGAGATTTTCTATAGTTATTGGGCTTACTTGGTAGAGTAAGTGAAAAATGATTCCAAGCAAAAAGGGTTTAGGGTTTCCACCAAGAAGCAGACCCGTATAGGTAGCTAGCATAATAAGCATATTAGCATATGTTTAGAAGTAGAACGGTAATAGTCATAACACAAGAATCAAGATATCATTTCTAATTTTCTACCTCGCATTTGAAGAATTCAGAAAAATCGTGAATGAAATGAAACCCAGAAACCACGCAATGAATCACGAAGAAAGAGGATAAGTAATTAATATTACCTGAGCGAAGAAGCTAGTGAGTGAAGGATTACCTGGAGAAGGCACAAACGTGTGTGATGGTGGTGGTGACAGACGGCGCGCGGTTGTGTGGTGGTGGTGAGAGACGGCATGCGTATGGTGATCTGCTCTGGTTCGACTTGACGCGCGGCAGAGGGAGACATGGTCGCGAGCAGTGGAAGGCGCGATGAAGGGAGCCAAGTCACGAGCAGTGGAAGCTAGGCGCGGCGGAGGGAAACACGGGCGATGCAATACTGGAAGTCGCGAGCAGGGTAGGGTTTGAGTTTAGCAAGGTTTTGAGAATGAGGGAAACACAGGCGCCGTAGGTAGAGTAGGAACAATTTTTTTAGAAAAATACTTAAGGAATAGGTAGAGTTTTCTAAAATAAGTGTTGTCAATTCTTATACTTAGATAGCCTTTTTTTGAGAAAGTGCTATCCATTCTTACCCATTAGGAATAAATAGCGTTTGCTTAAGAAAACGCTATCTTAGGCTGAACCATAGATAGCGTTTTCTTAAGGAAGCGCTATTAAAAGTCTTCCGCCTCCTTTTAAATAGCGTTTCTCATTAAAACGCTACTGAAAATATGCTATTTATTGTATTTTATGTAGTAGTGAATATTGATTAGTAGTTAGTTGGAATTAGTTAGTGTATGAGATGTTAGTTGTTGTAACTACCTCAATGTGTGAGTGAGTCCATGTGGGACTTTATATGTTGTATAAATAGAGATGCTAATGTGTAAGTGTGTTAGAGATTAACAAGTGATAAATTTTTCAGTGCATATTCTCTCTTATCTTCTAATTCTCTTTCTCTCCATAATTCTTCTTTGCGAGTGTGTGTAAGATTAAAGTGTTCTTGCACCAACAAGTTACAAAGGAGAAAGAGAAGTTATGATTCTGTTGCTCTAGTACATGGCTAGGACACCCTCCCATGACTTAAGTACCTATAGACTTTTGACTCAAGGGCAGTAGCATTCTTACTTAAGTCAAACCCTTCATAACTTGTTTGATTTAAACACTTCCAGAGAGTAACATGGTAGATAATTTTACATTTTTACCACCAAATTTTGGCTTTACTAACCACTAATGATCCTTGGGTAATATTGTGAAGAGGGTAATGAAGAACTTCAAAAAGCAGAACAAAAACAACAATTTTGAAAGCTAGACTCATGAATAGTAAACTAATAAAATGACTAAATGGAGAAGAAAAGAATCAATTGCATTGGAGAAAACAAAAACAGAGATCAAAAGATTAAAATAATAAAAGTAAAAAAAGTGTAGAATGCAACCAAGAGCATCCAAAGTATTTGAGAAGTTGCCAACTCAAGTACATATCCATTATTGGTATAACAACTATTTTGAAGTGTATGTGTTCCCTAATAGGCAAATATTGTACAAAGTGAATGATGCAAAGTTGCAAATATAGGTTGATAATTCTTACCCTATTTAGAAAAAAAACATGTCACCCAGTTACAAAATGATTTAAAGATATTGTCACTATGTTTAACAATCCTATTCAAAAAAGTGCATGACTAATTTCCTTTAATCCAATCCAATGACCACTTTTTGTATTGATTAACATTACTGAAAATAACATCCAATGTTGACAAATAAACCATCAAGCTCAATAACATTCATATCTAAATCAGTATAACTATTGGGATTTCTTATATCTTTAAGACTATACAGTACCTTCAGAAAGGCAGGAAGTTATAATGTACTATTAGTCTATTACTTAATTTCTAGTGTTTATAAACATTTGCCTAATCTCCATTATAACTTATTTGATATAACTTCTAAACTCAGTGACAACTAACAACATTGGACCAGACACATATCCATGAATAATTCAAGAAAACTATTGGCAAAAAACAGATATAGGAAGGGTACAAGACAATGAGTTTAGTTTGACAGTCCCTTCGGCAGACAGAATCGCCAGGTAGTCGCCATCAAGAGTGAATGCAGTGAGACCAGGTTTCTTCAAAACATCCTTCACCATCTCAGTCAACTTTCAACCTTCTTCCAAGGCAAAAAATGAGCTAGCAACAGTGCCTATGCAATCAACATTGATCAAAGATCAAAACCGTGTTACCCAAACAAATAGACCAATTGGGTCGGTCAAAAGTAACATAACAAACACATATAACTGAAAGTTCAAAAGCAAGGACTAACAAAACAAACTAGTGAACCAATAAATAAATAAATAAATAAATAAATCACAAAACTTTATAACTTACACATCACTAATCAGCATTAGAAAATGAATGCTCATACATAACATATAAAAAATCAAACGGGTTTCAATAGAGCATAATTGAAATGAAGAGTCTGTTTGGTTCCCCAAATCCGCTAGCGTATATCGGATGAAAAAGTAGACCCATTTAGTAACCATTTTAAAAATTGGCGTATAACATTTTTTCACTAGCATATAGCATTTTTTCCAGATGCTACTTGAAGTAGCGTTTGAGCTTATGGCGTATAGCTTATCATTTTTTCTTCCATTTTTATCCCTACTATCTTAATTAAATTCCTCACTTATTCTTAGCTACTAAAATAAAATACTAATTATTTAACACAGTATATAAATAAGAATTAATTTCACTATTTAGATATATATTTAAGATAAAAATAAAATTTATAAATCCTGCCTATGTTGTGCTTTGTGACAAAGCTAAACATAGCCGGTCCCAAGACCGGATAAAAGGAGAGGGTTGTGTTAGGCCATCGACAGCCAACGTAAAACTTAGTCGAATCTCTATGACATGGATCAACGACGTAATAATGTTAATGCTAGGTCGTTGCCCAGAAGCAACGCGTTGTATAGCTCGAGTACAGTGTCAAATGAGCAAGGGCTACTGCATTGCCGCCTGGATGTAGTGAAAAATAAGCAAGGGTTCCCACATTTTTGTGAATGAGTGTGGGTAAAAAAGCTAGTTCACGAGAGTAGGATTCGCTTTGGAACTTGGAATATAGGCACACTTACAGGTAAATCAATGGAAATAGTTGACACTATGATTAGGAGGAGGATCAATTTCATGTGCCTACAAGAAACTAAGTGGGTGGGAGAAAAGGCAAAGGAATTAGACTCTTCAGGTTTTAAGCTTTGGTACACTGGCAAAGTAAAATCGAGAAATAGGGTGCGCATAATTGTGGATAAATATTGGAAGAATGATATTGTGGATGTAAAAAGGGTTGGAGATAGGATCATTGCCCTAAAATTTGTAGTGGAACAAGACACCTTTGATGTGATTAGTGCTTACGCACCTCATGTAGGGTTAGAAGAACACTTCAAGGTAAAATTTTGGGAGGATTTAGAAGGCCTAATTCAGGAAATACCGCTAGGTGAAAAGATTTTCTTAGGTGGGGATCTAAATGGGCATGTAGGGAGGGCACCTAGAGGTTACGACGGTTTGCATGGGGGATATGGCCTAGGGGAGGTAAATGGTGAAGGTAAGTCTATTCTGGACTTTTCATCCGCTTTCGATCTTACTATAGCCAATACCTATTTTAGGAAACGTGAGGAGCATCTTATCACGTACAAAAGTGGGGTGACAAGCTCTCAAATAGATTTCTTTCTTATTAGGAGATCAGATAGAAAGATTTGCTTGGACTGTAAAGTCATACACCTGGAGAGAGCTTGACTACCCAACATAGAGTCTTGGTTAAGGATGTAAGAGCTAAGAGGAGTGTGAAGAGAAGAGGCCACGAAAAGGTTTCAAGGATCAAGTGGTGGCAACTGAAGGGTGAAAAACAAAGGATCTTCCAACACAAGGTTTTGGAGGGAGGGTTTTGGGAGGCAAACAGAAGTGCAAATGATATGTGGGACAAGATGGCCAAGGGGATTAGGAAGGTAGCTATAGAGACGCTTGGTGAATCAAGAGGATTCAGACCTAGGGGTAAAGAATCCTGGTGGTGGGATGAAAGTGTGCAAGCTAAGGTTCGGGTTAAAAGGGAATGTTTTAAAGCTTGGTCTTTATGTAAAAATGCTGAAAATTGGGAAAATTATATGGTGGCTAAAAAGAGACCAAGAAGGTAGTGAGCGAAGCTAGAACTAAAGCTTTTGACGGGTTGTAGCAATCCTTAGGCACCAAAGATGGTGAGAAATCTATTTATAGGCTTGCTAAAAATAGGGAAAGAAAGACAAGAGACTTGGACCAAGTGAAGTGTATTAAGGATGAAGAAGGTAGAGTTTTAGTTAAGGAACAAGATATTAAAGATAGATGGAAGAATTATTTCCACAAGTTATTTAATGAAGGATTTGAAGTTTTATCATGCTCACGGGTGCTTGACATCAGAGAGGAGGAGCAAAATTAAACTTTTATCGTAGAATCCAAGAGCATGAGGTAAAAGAAGCTTTGAGAAGGATGGATAATGGCAAGGCAGTTGGACCGGACAATATACATGTGGAGGTATGGAAGAGTCTCGGAAGTAGAGGCATTAGTTGGCTCACGAAGTTTTTTAACGAGATTATGAGGTCAAAGAAAATGCCGGACGAATGGAGGAGAAGCACTTTAGTTCCGATTTACAAGAATAAGGGAGATATACAAAATAGCACAAATTATAGGGGGGTTAAGCTTATGAGTCATACTATGAAGCTATGGGAAAGAGTGCTTGAACGGAGACTAAGAAAAGAAACCAAAATCACCGACAACCAATTTGGTTTTATGCCCGGGAGGTCGACCATGGAAGCAATTTACTTGCTACGACGAGTGATGGAACAATATCGAATGGATCAAAAAGATTTACACACGGCCTTCATTGATTTGGAGAAAGCGTATGATAGGGTGCCAAGAGAGGTTTTATGGAAAGCCCTAGAAAAGAAAGGTGTTCGGATTGCATATATTCGAGCTATCAAGGATATGTATGAGGGGGCCACAACCAGTGTGAGAACGCAGGGTGGAGCCACAGAAGATTTCCCAATAACCATAGGTCTGCACCAAGGGTCAGCTTTAAGCCCATATCTTTTTACCTTGGTCTTAGATGTACTTACGGAGCACATTCAAGAGCCAGCACCGCGATGCATGCTTTTCGCAGATGATATAGTTCTAGTTGGAGAGTCGAGAGATGATATAAATGGAAGGTTGGAGACTTGGAGACAAGCTTTAGAAGCACATGGCTTCCGTTTGAGTAGAAGCAAGACGGAGTATATGGAATGTAAGTTTAGCAAAAGGCGAAACACCTCTAGCTTAGAGGTGAAAGTTGGAGACCACAACATACCACAAGTTACACGGTTTAAATATCTTGGGTCTATTATACAAAATGACGGAGAAATTGAGGGAGATGTAAACCATCGGATCCAATCAGGGTGGTCAAAATGGAGGAAAGCTTCGGGTTTTTTGTGTGATAAAAAGGTACCTCTTAAGCTAAAGGGAAAATTTTACCGTACAGCTATTAGACCCGCGATGTTGTATGGGACGGAGTGTTGGGCGGTAAAAAATCAACACGAGAGTAAAATCAATGTAGCAGATATGAGAATGTTGCACTGGATGAGCGGAAAAACTAGACGTGATAGGATTAGGAATGAAAGCATTATAGAGAGAGTTGGGGTAGCACCTATTTTAGAAAAGATGGTTGAATCTCGACTAAGGTGGTTTGGGCATGTATGGAGGAGACCTTTAGATTCTGTAGTAAGGAGAGTGAACCAGGTGGAGGGCAATCTAATAGCTAGAGACAGAGGTAGGCCAAGAAAAACTATAAGAGAAACTATTAAGTAAGATTTGGAGGTCAATGATTTAACTATTGACATGATTCATGATAGAACATTATGGCGTCGTATGATCCATGTAGCCGACCCCACCGAGTGGGATAAGACTTGGTTGTTGTTGTTGTTTTTGTAAAATAAAATTTATATAAAAATCATTGCAGTATATAATTTTATTTTTATTATTCCATTTTATTTATAAAAAATAATTAAATCCAAATTAATATTAAAATTAAAAAAAATTTAAATTTTTAAACGATAAATAATTTAAAATAAATTAAAGTTTTGAAAGTGATAACTATTTTAAAATAAATAATATAAATAATATATATACATATAATTTATATTAAAAAAAGTAAATATATCATTTTATGTCATTTTACATTTATCAGCTAGTCCAACCGCTAGTTTTACCAAACACTTCCATTCCAATCCGCTAGCTAATCTGCTATCCGCTTCCGCTATCCGCTGTAACACCCCGATTTTCTCTACTTTCTAATATCGGTATTAAATATATAAATGATTATATTTTTATCTGAGACTTAGAAAATGATTTTGGATAAACCGATATCATTTCTATGTTATACTTGACATCATAAGGTTGCGATGAAATTTTGGGTTGAAAATTTAGACGGAACACAGTCTGCGTTTTCACTGAAAGTAAAAGATTACTGCTCAGAAAACCTAAATTTAATTCATGAATGAGATTGTTAGTGTTTATATCGTATTTTCTATTATATTGGAAGTTTTGAAAATTTTCACGTAAAAATATAATATTATATTTGCAGCGGGCGAAAAACTTCCAAATGTCTTGAGGAAAACCTGAGTCGGAGAGACAACGGAGCCAGATACGGAGCTGAGATGACAGATGTGATTGATGTGATGAACATTTATGACGATCCTATCCGAGTCATAATGGCCATAATGGCACATAAATGCCATTATATATTTTAGCATGGAAAAGACCATTTAACCCTTGGTTTTACATGGAATTAACAAATGTGCCATTGGTGGATTTGACCAAATTACCCCCTGAACCCCACGACTCCACCATCAATAACACCACACTTAGGCAACTTTTCAACTCACTTATATCATCTTCATGAACCAAAACTCATTTCTCTCATAAAACCCTAATCAGGCAAGAACCGAATCGAGTACGTTTGTGTAGAGATATATGGGAAACAGACCGGCAAGTCATCTATGATGACTTGAGGGGAATTAGTCATCATGGTGAGTCATGATGATAATTTACCCTAGTCCTAATGATGACGAAGAAAATATCTAGATATTTTGAACGTTACCCTAACCTACGTCTGGTTAAATCTAACCGAGGTTAACGAACCATGATTTGCAACACAAAATATCTCCTTCCTTATTTGTGGTGTGTAACATGACCACACCACCTAAACACCCTCATCCACACATTTACTAAGGCTTCAAGACTGCACACCCTTCACCATTTCTAACCGCTTGTTCATTTTTCTTTTCAACCACAAAATTAACAAGGCTACATGGCTTATTTCTCTACCACACATCATCTTTTGATTTCATTTAAAACATTATTTCTTTTGTTTATTCTCCTCTTCTCCCTTGCTTATGAGCCAGTCATCATCCTCCACACTAAACCATTTTCGCTTCATCGTTCATCAAGAACACAAAGAGAACTAAGACAATCTCTCCTTACTCATCTGAAACCGTACCAAAATTATGACCCTTTTCTGTTCTTAAACTCGTACAACTTTCTACGTGAAAGTTGTTCCTCTTCATCTCTTCTTTCCAACGAGATAAATATCATCAAAAACGGATAAGTATTTTGGGAGATATGCCCAAATTACCAAAACATCTCAAAATCCACAGCATCACACTAGAACAGTGGAAAGAAGGCCCTTTACGCCCATGTTCTGATCTGAATCAAACCAAACCTTCAACATAAAAGTTGTTCCTATCCTTCTTACCTTTCCAACAAACCAAATTTTGTAATTTTGAGATGAGTATATCGTGAGATACACTCATAAAACTACCAAATCCTCAAAGCTGTCCCAAAAGCTTCCATTTTTAACTAAGCTTGTTTTGATCACTCTCTTCATTTCTTCAATCAACAAGAGGAAGACCCTCATCTATCATGATCATTTTTTCTTCTACTTCATTTGTTTTATAAGTTTATGTAACACCCCCTTGGGCATTACGTCCTAATCACATGCGAAAATAATTTAAAAAGAAAGCTCATTGGTTGCTTTCAGAAAAACTTTTATAATTTTCACAAGCCTGAAAATATGAGGGTAAAAGTTTTGCGGAGTACTTAAAATAGTGCACACAACGTAAACAGTATAATCATATCAATTTTAATAATCCACAACAACTAGATTTATTTATAAATCCAAAACACTTCAACATATGAACTTTTATGGAATAATCTTTCGTACTAAAATTTATAAAATCATTACAAGGCTCTTCAAGACCACCTATAATAACTTCTTTAAAACATCCATCCCAAAGGAAACGTCCTAAGCTGGTCGTACTAAAAGGCAACTACTGGGAAGAAATCCATAGTTCTCACCATAGAATTCTCACCAACCTCTTCAAGGATCGGGAGTAATATTCTTAAGTGAGGTTAGGAACTTCTCGGCACCACTTGCCCTCTTATCGCAGCAAAAGACCAGGGAAAACCTGATATATTGTAAGGATGAGATACCAATATATGGATAATCATGATAACCACATACTTGCAACACATAACATCAGATACAACAGATATCATACATATATGGCATAAAATCACTACTACAGAAAAGGGCTTCAGTAGCGCTTTTTTTTGGCCTTTAGTAGCGCTTCAAAGCGCTATCTATTCACCCGCTACTGAAGGTGGGAGAGATTCAATAGTGCTTAAAAAAGCGCTACTGAAAGTAGGAATAGGTAGCGCTTCCTTGAGAAAGCGCTGTCTAAAGTTGGTAATAAACAATCTATTACATACTTTAGACAGCGCTTTCTCAAGGAAGCGCTGTCCTAAGTTTGCAATAGATAGCGCTTTCTCAAGGAAGCGCTATCTATTTGTCACTTTAGGCAGCGTTTTTTCAAGAAAGCGCTACTGAAAGTAGGAATAGGTAGCGCTTCCTTGAGAAAGCGCTGTCTAAAGTTCGTAATAAGGCATAACTTTAGACAGCATTTTTTCAAGAAAACGCTACCTATTCCCCCCTTTTTTTAATAATTATTTACATTGTTTTTCTATATTTCTCACATGCACTCAGCAAAACTAAGACATTAAACAGTTTATCCATCCCATTGCACTTAACAAAACTCAACAAACCATACATTTACATACAAAAGCTTAAATACAATATTTTTTTTTGGATATGCTAAAAGTATATTGATTAAAGGGTACAAGGGGTACCCCAACCCGTATACAACAATAACCCAACAACATAAGGAAGAACCACTGTAACTAAAATGCTACACTCCAAATTGCCCAGCATTGCCATTACAGAGCTGTTATCATGACTGAAAGTACTAAAACTAGCACCATGAAGAGCTGTAATCCTTTCAGGGGCATCATTCAACCGTTCAGGCCACTTAGGCATGTATGTAAGAGCAGATTTCCTATACTTTGGATCTGGAACCACAACACAAGTACGAAGTGGAGTGTACCATGCTGAATCTGCTTCAATGCTGTCATCACATTTTGGTGGATAGGTGTCTCTAGGCAGCTTATCATAGCAATTATTATCTTTAGACTTCTGCCATACAGCAATGTCATCCTTTTTATTGTACAATTTGAAGCACATTGAAGTAAGCAAATCCTACAACTTCTCATAATATGATCTTTGCTCTTCCAC